>BRZM01000035.1:3954715-4587193 GCA_033238685.1 Lates japonicus
CTGGTACTGTAATTGTACTGTAACTGAGCACTTTAAACCTTTCATACTTTAAGTATGAGAACCTTCCTCTGCATTTAATCACCAATCTTTGACTACTTTTAGCAACATTTAAAACTTGTAATGGAATATTTTATATTCTTATTTGAGGAACCTCTTCCACCTCTGCGTTTGGTTTCATATACTGTTACAATATTATATATAATTACTGGAATATTGTCACTGTTAACTACAGTAACATTTAAGCAGCATGATAATATAGCTGGTTGAGGTGGTTTAAACTACTTTATAGATTGGTAGTTTATAAGAATGCATGTGTTATCAGGTCTGGTCTTTTCTATGTAAAATCTTGATGTGCACAGTAACTGTGCAGCTGTATAAATAGGAGTACTCATGTAGAGAAGTAATACCTCTGAATTGTTCTGAAGTACATAATGTTCTTGGTTACCTTTCACCACTGGGTGTCTCTCTTAGTATTTAAAGCAACATAGACGTTTTTTGGTTTGCATCGGTGCAGGACTTCAGGGCTGGATTGCAGTCTTGAGGTACTTGTACTTTACTTGAGTATCCATTTTATGCTACTTTATACTTCTACTCCACTACATGTATTTGAGAGCTTTGGCTGCCTGTCACTTTGCACATTAAGATTTTACATACATAACACAAGTAGTTCATTGTGACTCTGTCTCAGATATCTTAAATGTTAGCAGTAATACGGGCAGCGAAAGCATAATTTCTGCTGAAGATAAGAATTACATTTTTCAAAAATATCTTTCTTAATCCTTAACTCAGAGTTGAAGGATGCTGTGGAGGAGGTCCTGCCCAGTCTGCTGGAGCAGCAGGTCACTGTTTACATCCTTGCTGACAGCTGTGAAACTGCAGGTGTGGAGAGCTTCAAAGACAAAATGAGCCAGGCCTCCTCTGAGCCTCTACCCAAGGATTTAAGGTCACATCTAACATTGTAGAGTCCTGCACGTTAGCACCTGAGTTGACTTACCTGTTGTCCCAGATGTGTATATGTATGTTGCTGGACTCTCCAATGTTAGATGTGACCTTAAATCCTTGGGTAGAGGCTCAGAGGAGGCCTGGCTCATTTTGTCTTTGAAGCTCTCCACACCTGCAGTTTCACAGCTGTCAGCAAGGATGTAAACAGTGACCTGCTGCTCCAGCAGACTGGGCAGGACCTCCTCCACAGCATCCTTCAACTCTGAGTTAAGGATTAAGAAAAGATATTTTTGAAAAATGTAATTCTTATCTTCAGCAGAAATTATGCTTTCGATGCCCGTATTACTGCTAATATTTAAGATATCTGAGACAGAGTCACAATGAACTACTTGTGTTATGTATAAAATCTTAATTAGTGACAGGCAGCCAAAGCTCTCAAATACAATGTAGTGGAGTAGAAGTATAAAGTAGCATAAAATGGATACTCAAGTAAAGTACAAGTACCTCAAGACTGCAATCCAGCCCTGAAGTCCTGCACCGATGCAAACCAAAAAACGTCTATGTTGCTTTAAATACTAAGAGAGACACCCAGTGGTGAAAGGTAACCAAGAACATTATGTACTTCAGAACAATTCAGAGGTATTACTTCTCTACATGAGTACTCCTATTTATACAGCTGCACAGTTACTGTGCACATCAAGATTTTACATAGAAAAGACCAGACCTGATAACACATGCATTCTTATAAACTACCAATCTATAAAGTAGTTTAAACCACCTCAACCAGCTATATTATCATGCTGCTTAAATGTTACTGTAGTTAACAGTGACAATATTCCAGTAATTATATATAATATTGTAACAGTATATGAAACCAAACGCAGAGGTGGAAGAGGTTCCTCAAATAAGAATATAAAATATTCCATTACAAGTTTTAAATGTTGCTAAAAGTAGTCAAAGATTGGTGATTAAATGCAGAGGAAGGTTCTCATACTTAAAGTATGAAAGGTTTAAAGTGCTCAGTTACAGTACAATTACAGTACCAGCAATACATTATTATTACTGAAGCATTCACATGTAAGCAGCATTTCTTTGTAAATCTAATTTTAACAAACGACTCTCACCTGCAGCTGCTACCAGAGCAGTGGCTCCGCTGCAGTTGAAGCAGTGCAGCAGGGACTTGGACCTGATGTTGTAGTTGAGAAAAGCAGCGGAACATCCGATCTTCACCAAACCCAGCCAGAGCCACAGGAACATCGGCTCGTTCCCGACGAACATCGCCACCGTGTCGCCCTTTTTAACGAGTCCGCTCTGCAGGAACGCTCGCGCGACTTTGTTGCTGAGAACATCGGCGTCCTGGTAGGTGTAAGTTTCATCCTTGAAAAGAATGAGCGGCTTGTGTGGATGCGTCTTCGCCGCGTCTAAAAGCCTGTCCAGGACGGTGTAGTTAGTCTGCATGTATTTTAAGATGAAGCGCTTCGTTTTTAAGATGGTGAACACGTATTGGACATCCTGAAACAAGCTAGACAAGCGGAATAAAACTCCGAGCACAGTCACAACCCCAAGTGCAACAACTACCCACACGAGCATGTTGGTCTGTGAAGGACTTAAACCACCAGTCTGTGGAGAGTGTACTGAAGTTTAATATATATATATATGTTACTGGAGAGGAGGAGGAGGAGCTCAGACACAATATCAAGGGTTGGAAAATGTTTACAATCTAGTTATTAACTAACGCAGGATTTGAAATCATTGATTTACAGGACACACTGTGTTAACTTGGTTTCCCTGTGTTTCAGATTTATTATTTGGACCTACTGTACTTTATATTAAAAACAAATGTGATGTTAATTAGTGAAAAATGCTCCTCACAGTTTCCCAGTAGTCAAGGCCTGGTCTTCAGATTTCTTGTTTTTTCCAGTTGTTCAGAACCCAAAGATACTTAGCGTACTACTGTAAACCAGCAAAAAAAAATAACATTTTGAGGAACTACCCGTGAATTATAAATTATTTTCGTTTTAGCTGAAAACATAGCTTGATGTTTAATATGAAAATACAGTAAACACGATTGTATTTAGACCATCAGACATTACGGAGACTAATCTTTGATACAAACTACACATAAAAATTACACTTCACATCAACAGGATTTGCTGGCAAGGCTCAGCTCTTATGACAAAAGAATTGTTCCCTCTTAATTTGCAATAAAATTAAAAGATTTATTCAAACGAATTTAAGAAACATATATGTATAAAAACATTTATAATCTATGCACAGCATATCTCATTAATGTGATATAAAACATTTTTAAATATAAAAACATAAACGCACTGGATACTAACTCCAAAAAAGACAGAGACAGAATAGAGGAGTGTGACATAAGTTTTGAATAATCCTGCACCTTATCTAACCCTCAGTCGGTTTATAATGGTGCGCTGTCAATATCTCTCATACAAGGTGATGGAAAAAAATGACAGTGTGGACTGAGCTGCGACTTTAGACCTGAAAACACGCACTCAACCCTGATGTAAGTAGACGCAGAAGAAACACCTGAATACTTTGGACATTAGCCTTCATGAGCTAACACTGTGATATTCATGGAATAGGTCACTACAAACTTATTATTAACACTTGCCATACAAAAAAAGAAAGAAATGTAACTGTTTCTATTTATTAAAGCTGTATTTATGAAACTGTGATCTGTGAGAAAGCACAGACTGAAGATTTGTATTTAGGCTTAGTGCTCCTGCCTTGGATGTGAATAACAGCGCAGTGTTGGGAGCTTTAGACAGAAGAATATTATAATAATATTCCAATATGTCAAACTATTCCTTCAACAATCTTAACACGGCACACACACATAAAAACACACTGCAAGCAACTGTGAAGGCAAAACCTGTACATCATGTAAACTTTAAACACTGTATTAAAAGGCACTATTTGGTAACGTAACTGAAATTGTCAAGTTAGTACTAAGGTCATGTTTCTACTTCATACCTGCCCTTCACTTTGTCATTTGTGTTGGTAGAATGGACTGTCAAAGCCGCTGTCCTGTTGGCGCTGCCTCAACTCAGAGAACACAGGCCTGGAACAAACTCCCTGCTGCTTCTTGGCCTCAGAGCCAGGGGTGGGCTCTCTGTGTGTGCTCATCTTCACACTGGGAAAGTTCGAGGTCTGGGTGTAAGGCGTCTTCTTGGCAATCTCATTATAAATTGTCAAGTCAGATGCATCTGGGGTGAGGCCACCAAACTCTCTGAAGTCGCTCGCCGAAGCTGCAGAGACAGAAAACGGCCTCACCGGCTCTACTTTCCTCCCTGAGTGGGAGAGTCTGGGGACTTGGAAGCTTGCATCCGAGTCGCTGCTGGTCATGCTCCACTCAGTCTGTTTCTCATCTCTGACAGGAGCCTCCTGGATGAGGAATGATTTGTCCAGGCGGTTGTCTGCTGTGCTGGATTCTCCTCCCTGCAGGTACAGCTCCCTGCTCCTACTCCTCACAGAAGCACTGACAAAATCTACCTGGGATGGAGAAGCTGTCTGTTGAGAAGGTTTGTGAGAGCTAAGGTGTGTATGAGCAGCAGACTGGGGCTTCGTGCCTGCATCCACTGAGGCCTCCTCCTTCCCAGAAGCAGAAATGTCCGGGTGGCTCAGAGGTTTAGTCCTGGCTGCAGCAGCTGGTTTCTGCGCTGAATCCGCAGAAGTCTTTTCCCTGTGGGACCTCTCCTCTACCCTGATGTCAGGAAGCTCAGGCAGTGTGGACAGGTTCTTATTGAAACCTGCGTTTCTTCCTGGATGGCAGCCAGTGGTGGATGCAGCCGTCGAATAATCTGCCAATACAAAACACAGATCAACAACACATTGATATTTTGAGAAAAAAACATCCACAGTAATGCAGTCTGTACACGGGGACTCACTTGGTAAAGTGTAGTTCTTTCCAGATTTACTTTTGATAGGCGTCTCTAGCACTTTAGCCATGGCCGCCAGCTTGCTTGCAGCGTTCATTATTTTCTTCTCAGCTCTGCAGAAGATGGGAAGATCAATACAATTAGCCTGAGGAGCCATGATGAAGCAAGCAAACAAGTTTAAGAAAATTACGGCCTCTTGCCCTGTAGTCTTTCCTCCATCCTCCAGTAACTCCTGCAGACAGGTCAGATAATAACGCCGCATCTTTCTGGCAGTGTCCTGCCTCTCCCTCTGCACCTCCATGCGGATCATCTCTGCTGCTCGCTCCCGACTCTCCTGGAGGTAACGCAGCATGTCCTCTGTTATTAAAAAAAAAAAAGAAGAAAAGTAAAACTCACACCCGGTCGTTTTTGCTTGATGATTTGGTGAAGTCTCATGCAAGTCTTTGTAAATACACAAACCACAGTGTCTAAGTTTGTCAGCACTGACTCCTACCAGAGATGTATTAGGTCTAAAACCTCTGAATTCTGGTGTTCATGATGCTGAATGATTTGAATTCACACAGATATTCAGTTTACAAAAAATAATGAACTCATAAATAAAAGCCCTATCACAAACCTCTGATCTTTTCTACAGTCATCAAGTATTGCTGCTTCATCTCTTCGAGGCCCTGCTGGAGATTTTGGTGGTGATCAGAATTCCTGTACAGAAGAACATTAAATCTGTTGGCATTATTTGACTAAAATTCAGAAACAAAGCTTAACAAAACGTTGTCCATTAATAATAACATCACATTGTGCTTCAGGCATCAGTGACTATTTTCCACTATTTTCTGACATTTTGTAGAGAGATCTCTAATTTTTCCGACATTTCTAAACGGATCTAGATGTTGGAGCTGGACATAATATCTAGAAGGACTTCATATGAATTTTACTGCAAGCTCAAAAGTCCTGCTCAAGCTTTCCATCTTTATGATGAAGGCAGACTGTATATGTATGTATATGTGGGAGGAGATGGTTGTTACAAAAACCAATAACATTTTATTGGATGAAAAATTTAAATGTGCCCCCAAATGCAACATGCTTAAACAAAAACTCTTGAGAGAGAAGAGTGGGCATTTGATCATACGCAATGATTAACTCCTGATATATTTGGCAACAAATAGAGTAACAATAGACAGGGGTAACCGTACAGCCAGATAAACAATATTTCATTTAACTGGACAAACCCTGAGGATTCTTTGGCTCTCTTCACTTCATCGAGCTGCTGCAGATGTTCCTCCTTGGCCTTTTGTAAACTGCTTTCATGCTCATCTACAAGAATGGTGTATCCTCATTAAAACAGATGCTGTCAAGTAAATCTATTTAAATGTCATCTAGTGAAACATTTTAAATGCATTAAATAAGTGTACCTTTGAGACGCTGCATGGCAGTTTTGTGCTCTCTGACAGTGTGCTGGAGTTGACGGCAGGCTTTCTCCAAGTGTCTCTGGAGCTCCTGATTCTTCTTCTGCAGCTTACTTGAAGTCTCAGCACACTCCTTCCTGCAGTGAACCTGCTCCTTCCTCTGAGACAAAGAGCCTGGAAACAGTGGACAATATTGTTGAGTTTTCACAATGCCATGTTAATTGAGGACACAATATAGGACGAGTGAAAAAGCTGTAATATGGTCGGTGATGTTACATACTTTGCATTTTGTCGATTTCCCTTTCATGCTGTTCCCGAGTTTCTTTTAACACATGGCTCAGTCTCTCTTCACTTATCTAAAGGCACAGAAATTAATCATTAAGGGCAAAGCAACTCAAATGCTGCGCCACATCAGAGACACAATCAAGACAGTACATTTAGACAAATCATGATTAAATGCTACAGCACTTAATCATGGCAGTAGTCTGTGTATTGCAACACTCTAACCTTTGTCTTCTGCAGGCTCAGGAAATTAATCATTCAGCAGAACCAGTCCTCCTAAATCATTAACAGATAACACCACTTATCGTCTTTAGACGACAGATAATCCAGTCTCAACTCACTTTTTTCCACTCTTTCTTGGCCTGGGATATTGCTCTGCTGACTATGTCTTTGCAGGATGTTTGGATGATGTGTGTTATTGTTCTCTCTGACGTGTCCCCGCTGGTTCTCCTGGTGTTTTCAGTGCCCTGCTGATCTGTTTTGGGATCTCTGAGAAGTTGTGCCTGGACCTCTGCCAGCCCAGTCTGAAGCTCTGCCAACAGTTCATCTCTCACCTGCTGTTTCTGGGTCAGCTCTTTCTCTGCATGCCGACATCTCCACTCCTCCTCTCGGGCCCTCAGAGTTTCCTGAAGCTTTGCCTCCATCTGCAGGAGAAGCTCTTTCTTTTGGAGCTCAGCATCTTCTCTGGCCTGCTGCAAAACTTGCTCCAGCTTTTTGTGCTGCTCTTGCAGCTTGCTATGGTACACCTGCTCACTGCGAACCTGAATGATCGAGATCTCCTGCTGTTTGTCTCGGTTCCAGGCAGCCCTGGCTCCGGCCAGCTCGGCCTTCAGCAGGGCAGCTTGCTCTCTCCTCACTTGCTCCAGCTGGCCCTGGAGAGTGGCCACCTCCTCTTGAAGCTCCTCCACCCTCTGCTCTCCAGAGCTCTGCTGCTCCAGCTGGCTCTTGTGTTTCTTATGCCACTGTTCTTCTGCCTCCCTCAGGGCTTGGGACACCTGAGAGGATAAAGATACATAATGACAAGAGAAAAGACAGATAACAGCAGTAACATTTTTAACTAATTAAGACAAAAAAAAGTGTACCCGTTGTTCTGTGCATTTTTCTTGTAGTTCTTCCCATTTCTCTTTCTCTGTTTGGAGAGAGGCTTGGTATTCTGGTAATGAAGTCAAATCCTCAATCCAGCGATTGTAGGCCCTGGTCACTGCACCTTCAACCTGCTTCGCCATCTCCTCCAGATGTTTCTCCTGAAGTTCTCTCTGGGTTTGTTTCCTTGCTTCCTCCACAGCTTTGCGTTTGACTTTGTCAGCTTCCAGTTGCAGCTGTTTTTTCTGGGCACTGAGCCTGGAGTCCAGCTCCTCAGCAGTAATTGTCACACTGCTGTCCTCAGTCTCATCTGTCTGACAGGTCACCTCAGCAGTCTCTCTGTGTTTCTCCCTCCTAGCCTCCTCCAGCCTCTGGGTCCAGGTCTTCTCCATCTGCACAGAACCAAGAAAAACATTCAGGTCTGAAGTGAAATCTATTGGGAGTTGAGGGAGTTGGGAAAACCATACCTTTTGCAGTTCCTCCTTCCACGTAGCCTTGGCTGAGGTTATGTGAGAGTCCACCTGCTGCTGGATCTCAGCCTCCTTCTGATTGGACCACAGAGCTTTTAGCTGGTTTATTGAGGCCTGATGCTGAGCCTCCAGCTCGGCCCTCAGCTTCTCCATAGCTATACCACTCTCCTCTCTCATTTTTTGCTGGGAATAACAACCAATCAACCATAAAGCATCCTCAGTTCACATCTACAGGCACCTTCATCACTGAGAAACAAATGTGTGACACAAAGTGTGCAGCAATACAGCGCACAAATTGTCAAAAAATAAATAGTAAAAACTTTACATCCCAGCTTAGCTAAAGAAAATACTACCTTACTTATATTATCAACACAGAAGAATTCAGAATAATCATTCACCCAACAATAGTGTATTCTGATCTTCTGAATGACGTTTCAGTGTTGGTTTGATAAGCTTATTTGTATACCTCATTTTCTCTGATCAAATCCTCTTCCTTCTCCCTGTTGTGTATTCTTTCTTCAAGCGTGTCCTTCTCTTTGCAGACAGATATATAACACTCTTGTACGGCCAACATCTTATCATTGGCTTCAGATAGCTGTGCCCTATAAAGGAGACAGCAAACACTGTAAACAAGTTGTAAAGACTCATGGTCGACTGAAATTCTCAGTGGCAGGTGCTGAGGACTTACTGTAACTGTTGGAGCTGCTGCTGGTGCTGCTCCGTCAGCTGTTCAACCTGAGCGTCGTGCTCCAGCATGAGCTCTGTTTTGACCCGGTTCACAACATCGTCCCTATACTGCTGATGAATCCGTTCAGATCTTCATGAAGAAAAATTGTACATATTAATTAATAAACACACATTAAAGAAAACATTAATTATAATCTTATTATCGTTCTCCGTGCTTTACCTCTCAGCAGCCTCCTGCTTTTCTTGGTCCAGCTCCTGAATCATCTCCCTCATCTTAGAGCACAGCTCTGCGTTGGCAGACCTCACCTTCTCCTCACTCTGTTTCAGCTCCTTATTCTTCTTCTCTAGCACCTAAAATTGGGGCAGAATAACAGTCTTTGATGATTTAGTCCAAAAACAAAGAACATAATTAATTTGATAATGAACTGCAACCAACCTCCATTTGTTCCTGCAAGTGTCGCTTGTCTTCCTGTAGTCTCATCAACTCTTTCTGAGACTCTCCAGTCATGTCTAGATGCTTCGTCTGGCTGTTCTCTCTGACCTGTGATCATATAGTAGAGGTTTCTTTTATAAACACCACCTGCATTAGAACCATCTAATTTTTTTTATTTATTCATTCAGTATGCCTGTACCATACCATTTATACCAAGTTTTAGTCTTTTTTTGCAACACTCAGATGTCTTTTTATGCCAATCCAACTGAATAGTGTTGGGAGGAAACACGTGTATAATAATAGGTCCATATCTTTCAACAGGTTCCTTATCTACCGGAATAGTACAGTGTTAAATGCCTTAGTTGGCAGTTCAATATTAAATGTAGGGGGGCAGTCCTCACCGAAGAGCTGAGCTTGGCTTCGTCTAACTGGGTCTGCAGTTCGTTCACTTGGCTCTGACAGTGCTGGAGCTCCTCCTGCAGCTGACTGATCTTCTGCCGCTTCCCCTTCAGACTACCCAGGCAGCGCTGCATCTCCACTCGCAGCAGCCGTAAAGCCTCGTCCTTGGGCAGCTTGGAGTCTGACAGGTGCGCTAAGGCAGTACTGATCAAACAGTAGAGAAAGATTGATGGTTATTGGCGATCCTAAAGTTGAAATTTGTTGACAAAGTTTCAAAGTATATACTAACATTCATGGCTCAAAGACCAAAGGACACAGACAGTGAGGCACTGTAATGGTGACAGTGACAGTGCTCTGTAATAACGGTGTACCTGTGAAGCATGCCATTTTTCCTGTTTGTTTTCTTTAGTCCTAAATCCATACAGGATTCAGACAGCGGGTTTTCCCAGTCACTGCTCAGGTCTAGTGCAATAACACCATGTTTCACAGCAGATTCATACAGAGTGATCTGCTCCTTCAAATCGGCAAGATCCTCCTTCAGGGTAAAATGTAAAATAAAAAGGTTTCAGCAATCAAGTTTAAGTACATCTTTTTTTTAGGTAATAATGTTTTAAGAGTGGTTACATTTGGGGCAAAGAACTCAGAGAGCAAACCTGTAAGACTTTGTTCATGTTTTCACTCAGTGCCTTGGCTGATTGAGCCTGTTGTAGTTTGATTTGCAACTGACTCATCTCCTGCACTGAACCTGAAGAAAACAGAACCACAACAGTTAAGAGAATATCATTTGGACTAAAGCTGTGTAAAAATATGTGCATAGAAGTTGTTTATTAATGTCCATGTGCAGAGCCCTTCTCTCACTTGTCTGCAGTAGCTTGGCACATTGTTGCTGACTCTCTTCCAGGCCCTGAGTGAGGGCGTTGATGACTCTGGCTCTCTCCAGTTGCTCTTCTTCTCTCTGGCGCTCCATTTGCTTCACCTGCTCTCGTAACCTCTGACCGAGATCAATCTGGAAGCAACCATACAACAACACTGTCAGGATATATTTACAAGTATAATCTATTTGCAGGTGACTTGCAAATATCTCAACATTTATCTGACTTTGGATGTGTTAATATAATGCTTGTTGACAGAAAAACTACAGACCTGTTCATTTAAGGCCTGAGCGGTTGAGTCAAGCTTCTGCTCTATGGTCAACAGTGCAACTTCATGCTGTTCCCTTATGATGGCAAGGTCCCTGTCGTGCTGCTCCCGCGCTCTGGACAGGGTGTCAGAACGACAAAGCTCCAATATCTGCTGCTTCATGCTGTCCACTGCAGCCTCTGCCACCCTCTGCTTCTTCATGTTCTGGAAAACAGTGTATGATTACTGTAGAAACAACTTTTATCAAAGGTTGCAATGGAGATATTAATGCTACCTGCGTGTTTCAGTAAGCGCTTTAGGTCTGTTAAAGAAGACATGGTATACATTTTAGTGAGGTATTTAGATTATTTCATATCAGTTTTTAAATTCTGTAAAACTGACAGTACTTTCAAATGTGTGGTTTGCATCTGATTCATCTCCAGCACTGAACCTAAAGAAAATTACAGATAACATGATGTATTACAGACTATCTTGTATTTTGCTTTAAACAGTTAAAACGTTACAAGGAAAACAGTGGTGTGTGTCAGCACAGAACTTACCTCATGGTCTCTCTCTGTAAGGACCTGTAGTTGCTGCTCCAGAGCCTTCACTTTGTTTTGCAGTTGAACCTCTCTCTCTTTGGTCTCTTCAACCAATCGACTTGATTCCTTTAGACTTACTGCCAGGCCTTCCTTTTCATCTATTGATGACAATGATAATGTTTCCATCAAAAGCAAGGGCACAACAGGCCAGCACAGGATTCACCTCGTTTCTGTAGACAGCACAAACCCTCTCAACAGCCACAAGGGGGCAGTTAAATAACTAAGTATAGACATATTGATGATATGTGAACATATTTGTTAAGTGAAAGTGTTAAACACTAAAGTAAACATAATGAAACACCATTGTTTAAAAAAGATTCCCTCATAACTCTCAGGCCTAGAGTGATTATTATTATTTATTCAATGTTCAAGTTCAGTAATACTAGAGTATTAAAAGAGTAATACTTCAAAACATGCAACAACATTAAAATCCAGTCCTTTAAAATGTCACAAAATCTTTTGTAATGACATTACTTTACATGGGTTATGTGCTGCAACAAAGTGAAAGGCAATTCCCACCCTTCATTTCTAAGGTAAATACTGTGTGAAAAATACCTTTGACAATAGCAAACTGATGCTCAAGGTATCTCATATTACGCCTTGAATCTTCCAGTTTTCGCTCCAAGTCTTCAATCTGCCTCTGCTGAGCTTTATTTAAAATCTGCAATTGGGCGAGCTGCTCTCTATCAGCAGTTTCTGAAACACAGCACAAAATTTATATTCAGCACATCCATCATTTACCTGTTATTTAAACAGTGTGAAGACATTTTAATTTTTGGAAATGCCATCTGAGAGGATGTATGTTATAACACTTAAAGTCTACAGTTTCACAGTGGTAAACTGGCATAATCAGCCAAGAACTCCCTGTCTTTACATCTTTACGGATAATAACATCCATAAAAAGGCTGGGCATTAAGGCTGTAAAAGCTACTTACCAATGGCAATTAAGATTACACTAGTCATGCTGTCTGGCTAAATACATCTGTTCATGACAGAAATATGACAGGTATAATCTCTGACAAGCTTTGATCTTTATCATTTCTACAGACTTTGCTAATCTAAAATAACATTGTTAAAACTGTGGTTCATGATAGTCTATATGTCTGGTACATGAAATGACACAGCTCATTATTTTTAATTTGTCCCACTTTCTCAGCTGTTCTCAGATGAACAACCTAATTTCTGTTCCACTGTCCATAGCACAGCCAATGTGGAGCAGCTGAGAGTTAGGTGTATTGCTCAGTGGCACGTTGACAACAGTTGCAACAGAATACTTCACTTGGACAGATTTGCTCAGCCAGTTCAGTAAAATTGCCTAAAGCCTAAAGTGATCCTGTGCTATTGATCCAGCAACTAAAATCAAGCCTGTAAGACTCACGTTGTGTCGAGTCAAGGAATTCTCTTTGCAGATGGTCAAACTGACCACCTTGGTGAGCAGCCTGTGAGTTAAACATCTTTGGTTGATGGGCCGGATGGTGAGGATTGTAGCTGGCTTTGTACTGATTTACAGCTTTGTCTCCCACTCCAGGCTATAAATTCAGAAAAACAAAGACAAAAAATGTAAATATAACATATTATTTACCAAGATATTAATTTTGAATTCTGAAAGGAAAAGGCAAGTTCTGTATGAATTATATACACAGGGAAACTAAGTGTGTTTCATTTGAATGAAAAAGTGGAGACTTGGGTTTACAACAGTTAAAACATATTATTACTGTTATTTATTCAAATTATCATGGGCCATAACAACTAATAGCAGCTTTACCAGACATTGCGTTCACTCTGAGAACAGATAGAAAGCTTGTCCTCAAATATCTAGGAGACTTGAAAAGACAAGAGCAGCAGTCTCTGTAATGAACCATCAAATACTCTGTATTCTTAAAATAACACACCTAGGACCCTGCAGTTATTTTGGTGTATTTAAAAAGACAAAATAGTCCACTCACCTGAAAATGGTTTCTGATATTATTGCCCTCATGGCTTTGCTTGTCCCTATACCCTCCCTCTCCATTATATTCCACGTGGTTATTAGTGCCTTGAGGGTATGGTTTAGACTCATACTGATCTGTGGAGAAATCGTTTGTCTCTGTAGATTCTTCTGTGCCCATGCTCGTGTATGTATAATCTCCCTGGGTGAACTGGTGGTCCTGTGACTGCTGGTTCCAGGAGCGAGGCGGAGGTTGATTTTGAGGATGCCTCTGATGTCCATTGATCTGAGCTGCACCATCCCCATAGGCGTAGTCATCATGAGAGCCTTGATCATAGTCAGCTTCATAGTTCTTCAGAGAGACATTGACAGTAAGGGTGATTTTGTTTTCTCTTTAGAAGTTCAGAAAACAAAAATCTGTCTGTGAAAAACACCCTACCTGTTCATGAGAGATTGGCCTTGGATGATTTGACCATTGCTGAGTCCACGTGGACTGTGGGCTGAGGCAAGAAAAGCATAATTATATTCATAATACAGTCACGTTATAGCTGCTTGTCTTGAACCACACCCCGAGTTCTCCAAATCTGAGTTTAGTAATGTATCAGCAACCACGTGTGTTACCTGTTGCCAGTGTTTTTATTGCTGCAGGTGGAGTACTCCAACTCTGGGGAGGAGGAGTCTCTGCTATCCTCCAGCATGTCATCGGGCAGGTCTGTGAGCAGCTTGTGCAGCTGTGGAAAAACAGCTCATGAAAATGAGTCACCAAGGTTGCTCCGCAACCAAGTTAAAAGTAACACAGATTTAAATTTAAGAAGAAAAAAAAACTGCACAGAGTTGCGATCACCTGACCGACTGAGAAAATGGATGTGTCAGGGGAAATGTTTGTAGAGTTTTGTTCTACGGTGATCTAAAACATATATTTTGAGAAACTGTGGTTCCTTTGAAATTCATCATGCAATATTTTGAGAGGTTATCCTCAGAGGTATGCAACTCAATATAGCTGATAAAAACATCTTTGCATAATCATGTTGTTATTGTTTGTGTCCTTTTTTTTAAATATGTATGCATATCTCATTCCGGAATCAGAGCTAAAACAATTATTTGATTAGACAGTTATATTACTGGATTAACCTACTAACAGAAAATGTATCTTTTACAGTTAAGACAATCAAATCACTTCATTTATCAAGCAAAGATTGCAAACATTCGTGGTTAAAGCCTCTGAAATATGAGGATATGCCGCTTCTATAATTTTCAACTAATCATTAGTTGCAGCCCTAAGTAAAATAAAGCTCTGTTTGACATTGCTAAACAACAATGTCATGTCCTCTCAATGTAAAATAACATCTTATCTCTTTCTGACACAAAAACAAAAGAGACAATTCTCCTCTGTCAGTAACAGACTGACCAGACTTGCTTTACAATGAGCCATGAGAGATGAAACAAACAGAGCCAGCTGGACTTACTTCCCACAGGGACCGTTGAATATTCCTCAAATCCTCCACTGTGTCCACAACCAAAGGACCCATATTATCCCACTTACACATCTAACCAAGATTGAAGAGGCACTTCTGCTTCAGCTGTGAAGCCACATGATAACCTCCTAACCTAATCTTTCTGCAGCGAAGACTTTCTGTGTGAAACATCCAAAACGTGCCAGGCATGTTGTCGGCTTCCAGGGCCTTGCTGTGTTTTGCTCCCAAAGACTTCCATTGTTCAGACAAAACATATAGCAGGGCTAACTGGAGCAGAAACATTCCAATCACTGGTGGCAAACATGTTCCACTTAGCCAACTTGGGTATGAATATATAACAACAAAAAATAAAAAAATAAAAAAAATCCATCCACCAAAAATCTAATATAGATCAAATCTAATTAAGAATTAATATTCAAAGTCCCATTCCTCTGAGTGTTACGGTCCATTGGAAAGACATTCAGCACCACTTTCTTCATGCTTGCTCTTCTCAAGTACAAGTGGGGTCAAACACAGAAACATTGTAACCTACATACAGAGAAAGCAGGGAAACCACAGGGCAGAGCTAGTTTCAGTGTGACACACCTGGAAGGAGGCCTTTTCCTTGAGCCAATAATAGCTCAGGTTCATGGTGCAACAGATTGTAGGCGTGGGTAATAACACAACATGCCTTTCTAGCTGCGAAGCTGGCAGAGCTTGTGAAATTCAAACAGTGCACTTCTCAAATGCTTCCCCAGACAACAACAACAGTATTACTAAGATCCTGACAAATGTAAGCTTCTCAAACGTGAACATAACAGTTAGCTAAACATACAATTACCAGTGATAGGGAAGTGATATATCTCAAGCAGAGGAAAAAATGCCTTGAGAAATGCACATACCACAGATTATCTTTCTACAATTTCATCATGGATATATCCTTTCATCTGACGTGCTGGATAGCAGATGCTTGACAATATATAAAAATCAACTATTTGGGTAGCTTTAACAAAATCGAAACGGCATACAGGAACATTACTGTAACACAAATGACAACTTTATAATGCTTTAAGTATGTGTGCTGCACCTCTTGCTCTCTTGCATAGTCCTCCTGGTCGTATTCCTCCTCTTCATGTTGGGTTTGAAGAGCAGCACTGTCAAAATCAATAGACATGATGCACAGCCTGCTACTGTGGGGTGCGCTGGGAAAAGGGACACAAAACTAAATTAATGGAGGGAAATCACAAAAACCTGGAACTATGTGCAACTTCGCTTTAAATATGAGAAGGTAAATATTAGGTTCCAAGGCTAGGGAGTCGGCAGAGATAACTAGGGTAAGGTTGGGGTCTGGTTAAGCATCATTAGATAAGATATAGTTCAGTTTAAGGGGGAAATAGGCTTCGATACAACATCACCTTCTCCCGAGCCCTGAGGTCTAATGCCAACCAGTATTGTGATGGTTAAAACAGACACACAGCTTACCTGTAAATAAAAACGTATCAGACGTTTCCCTCGAAAAACTGCTTATTCCTTATTCCTTCACGTTAATGTGTATTAACTCCCAGACACATTGCTGTTTACATTACAAAGCACTGCAGCTAGCTAACTAGCGTTAACCTGATCATGTTAGCTAGTCTTAGTAACAACGAGCCCGACAAACGTTTAAGAACAATTTGGCAATGCTTTGAAAAACCTATACAAAATGAATATACCTCTGATCAGAGGTGGTAGTTTGTTTGCCAGTAAAAGTTTTACGCCACTTCACGTGCATTTAACCTAGAAGTAAACTTTGTAAGGAACAAAGCTAGCACCGGCTAGCCGGTTGAACGTCCTCTTTAAGAGCAGCGGACTCGCCCACTTTGAAAAGTCGCGCGCATTAGCAGCGCCAAACCACAGCGGGTCTTAAACACACACAGACACACACCGACTATACCCAGCGTCTTATTTAACTAACCAGAAATCACACTGTTTCATTAGCAGACTCAGCAACAGTTTAATATCCATTCACTGTCAACAAAACACACTGGGTACAAGCCACTTCACAAGCATTATTGTTAGGTTCTACGAAGCCAATCTCGTCTCCATGGTAATAGCGTCTCTGGAGTTGTGGGTAGTGTAGTCACTGTGTTTCCTTGGAAATGAGCTGAGATGATTGAGCCTCAAAGAAACTAATGAAATTAAAATAACTGGTTCTGCTTTACAGTCGTGCTCTACAAAGTCAACTCATTTCCAAAAAGGGGAATACAGTCTATGGGAAAATCATGTGAACATGTGTGCACACGTTGAACCAATGGATATGGGGTTGGACCGTGTTGAACCCGCCCCCTGTTCCCGTGTCTCTTCCGTGTTTCTTTATATACAGTCTATGGTTTTCGCCGCTGGATCCTCCTGCTGTACCAGAGTCAGCTCCTCTCTCAAAAACAGGATCTTACCGACACTAAACGGAGCGGAGCTGCTGTTTTAAAACTGACCGCAGTTCACCGGTTTGGCATCCGGGATCTGCTTGTGACAGTCAGATGATCGCAGCCAGGATATGCACACAGCCCTGAGCCCTGCTGTCTGACAACAAGTAAAATCCATCCATAGTTACTTTAAACTCGTAGAAATGGCCGCTAATCCACCCAAGTTAAAGACCGCGATTACTACAAATGAAAGGTGAGTATAGTCAGATATGCAGATTGTTGAGGAGGTAGAGCAAGAAAAAAGTGTGTTCTCTGTCTGATAATTCATTGATCACCTCATTGGTTATTCTGTCATTCTTCCAGGCTGCAAAACTTGAAAAATGCCTTTGAATCAAAGTATGGAGAATCTCCTCTCTTCTATGCTTGTGCACCAGGAAGAGTAAATCTGATAGGTAACTAATATGCTCATTTTGTATAGTAAATCTGGACAGTAGACTGATTCTGATTGAGTCTGTGAAATGTAGCATATAGGACTGATGAGCACTTTCTAATAAGGCATTCTTTATGAATGGTTTGTAAGTTACTATTGATTTCTTAATAGTTTCAGAGTCATTAACTTATAGTTTTAATGATCAGTTTTATGGCCTCAATAAATACAACGTTTCCAAAGTTTCCCTATGGCTGATGTCTGCTCTTTAAATTTGCAAACATTAAAGTTTTGTAGGTTTTTTGTGATTAATTTCAAGTCTGTAGTCGTAAATGCCAGAAAGTAGAAACTAAATGTATTTTTGTCCAGATTCTCTGCAGTACTTTTTCAGAAGGTAACTAGTAAACTGTCCATTGGAATGAAGAGAGAGACTTTTACAACCTAGCACCAAACCCAATGCAGTGTGTTTTGTAATTCCATAATTTACTCTATTGGTGGAGGGTTTTATTGTTTAGATACTGTGTCAGAGGATCCACTACACTCCAAAAAAACATCTGAAGGAAATGTAGTTTTATAATTAAATTTAGTGATATTCAATATTTTGCTAGTGCCACCTTTCGTCCACAAATATTTGTATTAGTGCTAAACCCATATCAGTTGAAACATTTACATTTACATCTACAGTAGGCTCCATTTCACATATCTTTTTCATATTTCTCATGTTCAACAGGAGAGCACATCGATTACTGCGGTTACTCTGTGCTTCCGATGGCTATTGAACAGAATATCCTGGCCGCTGTGTCAGTGAACAATTCAGGGACAATCCAACTGGCCAACACCAATCCTCAGTACAAGTAAGACTTAAACCATGATCATTAGAGAACTTATGTTATTTTAGGGGCTTAAAATGCATGTAGAGTGTTATTTCTCTGTTGAATCTCTAAATGCTTGTTGTTTCTCATGTTGCAGGGACTTTACTGTGTCGTGCTCAGAGGACATTGCCATAGATAGAGACAATCCAAAGTGGCATTATTATTTTCTCTGTGGAGTTAAAGGTATTCAGGTAAGACGTGTATTTTGTTCTTCTTATTCTAGTCTGTATTACTGTAATAAAATGGTGCAAATAAAAACTCGCTGTGTTTTTATTACTAGGAGAAGTTTGGGATCGCTCATTTATCAGGGATGTCATGTGTTGTTGATGGAACCATCCCTCCGAGTTCTGGTCTGTCCAGCTCTAGTGCCTTAGTCTGTTGTGCCGGGCTTGTAACAATGGAGGCGAATCAGAAGTCCCTATCCAAGGTACAATACTTAATAACTGTAGCAGTAAATTTCTAAATAAAGCCAATAAGCCATAATGTGCTTCACTTTCATGCCAGCTGTGAATAGGAGACTGTGTCATTTCTTTTTTCATCACACTTACTATTACTTCAGGTGGCTCTTGCTGAGATATGTGCCAAATGTGAACGCTACATCGGCACAGAGGGAGGTGGCATGGACCAGTCCATCTCATTCCTGGCAGAGAGAGGAACTGTATGTAGCTTTCCTTTCTGTACATGAGGTCAAACAAGTGACACAAGTTGATCAGTCATTTTTTTCATCCAGACCATCAGTATAAAAAATTAAATTACAGAAGAATATAAGAATAAATGCATGTTTGAGGTGCAAAGGTTCCTGAATAATGGTTTGTTGTTGATTAAAATTTTATATGTAGGCAACAGTTAATCATTTGTTTTATTCGTTTTAAAACTTTTTGACTTTTGTCTGTCAGGCAAAGCTGATAGAGTTCCAGCCTCTGCGAGCCACTGATGTCAAGCTCCCAGATGGAGCTGTGTTCGTGATCTCCAACTGCTGCATAGAGATGAACAAAGCTGCTTCCTCTCACTTCAACATCCGTGTGGTGGAGTGTCGAATCGCCACAAAGGTACATTGATCCTGACCACTCTCAATTTGTTTGTTGTCATGAAATGCTCAATATCTCAAACACTTCTCTTAATCGCAGATCAAATCAAACCAGATTTCATATGAGAACCTGTCAACAGAGAACTAATGTTTCATTTATGTGAGTAAAAAGTGTGTATTAAATGTCCTTGCTGATGTGAACTCAGATGCTGGCTCAGGCGAGGGGCCTGGACCCAAGCAGGCTGTTGAAGTTGGCCCAGGTTCAGACAGAGATGGAGGCCTCGCTGGAGGAGATGCAGGCTCTGGTGGACGAGGTGTTGCATCCTGAGCCGTACAGCTGCGAGGAGATCTGCAAGGTGCTGGGAATCACCTCCGAGCAGTTTTCCACAGAGCTGCTGAGCGCCAACACTCAGCACGGTGAGCTACAGCACACATCAACATAATCATGTCCAGCCTTATGTCCACACTATTATTAACAAGCAGAAAGTTTGGCTGGACCAGAGTCTCCATACAGATGAATACGAGATAAATTTGCCTCTTCTCCTCTCTTTCAGTGACGCACTTTAAGCTGCACCAGCGAGCCAAGCACGTGTACGGTGAGGCTGCGCGGGTGCTGCAGTTCAAAACCGTGTGCGACTCAGAACCTGCCGAGTCCGTCCGGCTGCTGGGAGACCTGATGAACCAGAGCCACACAAGCTGCAGAGACCTGTACGAATGTAGCTGCCCTGAACTGGACCAACTGGTGGACATCTGTCTGTGAGTACAGAAAAATCTCACTTCATTCACTGCTATTACAGGTTTACACTGAGGACAGAATGGGATGAAATGATATATTTAACTAATGATAAAAAGTAGCTCTTTTAGAACAACCAACTAAAGTAAACTGGGGTAATTTGGAAGTATTGCTGAATTCCTGCTTCAGTCTCAGGATCTTGTTGCTGTGAATACCAGCTCACTCTGCACCCCAATCCCATACTGCAGACTAATTATGCAGAGTATATGCAAATCATTAAGGTATGCTGATAGTATGTTTTTTGCTGTTGGTATAAAAGACATTAAGTTTCTAAAATGCTTTCTTTATCATCAGATCACTTTTCATTCACCTTCTTTCTAAATTTCCGATCGTCTGATTAAAGGTACTGATGGCTGCATACAGCAGCACTGAAACATGGAGCTTTTTCTTGTTTCTCTTGGTTACAGGAAGTCCGGCGCTGTGGGCTCCCGGCTGACAGGAGCAGGTTGGGGCGGCTGTGCTGTCTCCATGGTTCCCAGTGAGAAAGTGGAGTCTTTCTTACAAGCCGTCAGAAAGGCCTACTACCTCCCCGATCCACGCAGAGCAGCGATGGAAAAACAAAGTTTGTTTGTATCGAAGCCGGGTGGTGGGGCTGCGGTTTTCTTTGAGAAGTGAAATGGATCACAGTAATGCAAAGCTGTTTATACAGCTATGATTAAATTTCACATACACTGCTGCAGGGAAATAAATTACTTTGTTTTAACGACTTCTCACACTTGAGGCAGAGGGCACTTGCAAATCACAAGATAATACAAAATGTAAACCTGATGTGGTGTTTCATTTGACTGCTTTACAGATTATTGTGGAATACAAGGGCCAAAGAGGTATTTACTTGGTGCATTATGTTTTTACAAAGGGAATATGCTTTTTGTATTATGTGTTTCTTTAAATCATGAAGGATTTTTGCATTGATTTTGTATTGCTAACTGGTTGTCTCACCTCAGACTGTTTTCTTATAAACAAAAAAGATGGCAAATAAAATAACAATCACATGTTTAATTTGTGCTTTACAAAATCCATTCATCCATCTTTTATTAACATTTTAGAGATCAACATTATGTAATTATCAAGGGCAAAAATCATGGAGAATTAAACATGATGAATATATTCAGGCTTTACATGTGTATCAGTTAGCTTCATTGGAACAGCATCATTTAGATATGTTTCTTCTGGCTGTTAGAGTGTGTCAGGTTTGTGCTGTGTTAAAGGTGTGTGACCCAATGGGAAATCAGAATGGAAATTCCTGATTATAGGATCACACGCTGGCCTTGAGCTTCTGCACAGGATCAATTTTCACTTCATTAGAGAGCAGTGGTGGTGGAGGCTTGGTGGTTTAAGGCACATGCTACTGTACTGTATGGAATGTGACTGCAGCATTCTGCATTTAAATCTGTTCAGGGACCTTTATCACATCATATCTCACCCAGCCTCTCTCTTTCACTCTTTCAGGTCAAATATCTGCTCATAACTTGATTGATAAAAGAGATGATTTTATTTTTGGGAAGTAGCCTGCGAATCCAATTGAAATGAAAATCATGTTTTGAGTTTGATAACAATCATTCAAATGTTATACAGCTACTGTTTTAAAGAGGATTTTTGTGTGGATGTAAGATTTAAGCCATGCATTCCAGTTTCACACATCTTTTAAATAAAGTCAGGCCAAAGAACCATCAAACAAAAAAGATGGATTATCTTTAACAGGAACCACACAAGGCACAGCACTGGGAAAAACGATCTCAGAATTATTCTTACACATCTTTGTCCACAAATGCACTAGGCATTACAAATCCCATATTTGAGGTTCCACTTTGTTTAATGGCATATATACTGGCACAATATGGAGTTGGTGAAATGTAATCAGAGATTAAGATCAGTTAAGTTGTGCTTACCATCATATTGAGCAGCTTTACATTAATATTTACAGACACTTGTATTTTAGCACTTTGGATGTATATTGATATGGAAGCTTCTATGCATAGGCCCTACAGACTTAGGTCTATTAATAAATAAACTTTGTTACTCGTGCTTGGGGCTACCTTCACCTTCGCTTTTGGCATTTCTGTATTACATTTTAGTTTGTTTGTGACAGCTAGAGGTTTCTCTCAAGTTGCTGAAATGTGCCAACCATTTTTATTAATCAGAAAAGGACGTGCGACCAGATTAATATGGAATAAATGCACCAACTGCTTACAGATCAAATTAGATTAGGACAACAAATATTTCTTTTGGCAACACATGCATAACATTGTCCTAAAATATAGCTGCTGTTGTCAAGCAGGTTAATAAGTTATCTGTTTTCAATCGGCTGGCTTTTTTGTAAATGGTTCCTCTTGATAATCATGTTTTAATTGGCCTTTAACATTCAACAAAGTCCACATGAATCACACTACTAAAAAAATGAGGTACATCTGTGTTTTTGGATTTGAGTATAAATTCACCCAAATGAAGGACACTGATAACTTGTGCTTGGTCTCTGGGATCCATGCATATGGTATCCTATAGTGTATATAGTGTCTGTCAGAGGTTGAGCTCAGTCTGTGTGCTGTGGCCTTGGAGTCTGTATTGCCCTGCTGCTGCTTTCTGCTGCTCCTGTGCTTTCATCCGAGATGCAAGAGACTTCGTTTTTTCTCTTCAACATATTTTCTATCCAGTTGGAGCTGTGCGGAGTCCTTTGAGGGGAGCGAGCAGAAGACATTGTGCTCGTCCTCATGTTCTTGCCTGAGGTAATCAGCTCTCCGTAGCCCTGTTGGTGGGAGAAGGCATAGGCGGAGCGACGGGAGCTCGTCCTGCGTACTCGCCTCAGGTTCTGCTCCTGAGGCCCTTGCCTCTTTGTGGTCTGTTGTAGGTGACGAACCTATTGAAACACAGCAGTGGTGGAAGTACTTAGATCCTTTATTTAATACCAATACGATAAGCACAAGCACTGTATATGCATCAAAGTTACTGTACCTTGTCCGTTAGAGTTGGGAAGAGGTCTACTCTCAGGAAGCTGACGGCTAAGCCAGGCACAACACACACCACAGTGGTGAGCAGAATGACCAACCACACACTCTTCTCTGATAGACAGTTACGGGCCGTGCCTAAGGAAACGCAAATCAAAATTTATTTGTGCTCAATTTCCATGCATAAACATTATTTCTTCACATACATCACACTGAGCCAAACATACCTATGAATGGGAAATTACTTGGAAAGATACCAAACATGCCATTGCTTTGCATTGCAAATAAAATGGCAAAGTACACAGTCAGACTCCCCCATACGAAGAGGTGATTGACAGCTGTCCAGTAGTGTGTTTCAAGTCCAATCTAGAGACAGATACATGCATCATAAACATAATTATAGTGTTAATTTTTTGGATCAAAAGTGCTATTCTTGTCTGTTTTTTTTTTTCTTTGTAATCTTACCTGGACACTTGCGACGATAACCAAGGATGTTGCTATGGTAACAGCAAATGCTTGTTGGTCGGAAAAGTTGGAGCCGTCTTCTTTCACCGTGACAGAAAAGGCTCCGTAGGGAATAAAGAAGAGCAGGAACGATGTGCCCATCCCCTGCAGTGTGCACATGAAAAACTGGCGCTTGTTGAAGAGAAGGTTTTGTTGGCCGGGTTTGTACAGGCTCGGGTAACGAAGGCTGTTCTGGTCATTAACATCCTTTAGAAAACAGAGACAGCATGAGTTTTATGTGGTTTTGATTTAGGAATATTAGATGTACTAGTTGGGGAAAAGGTGGTGCGTTGAGGTGAGTTAGTGTTTGGTGGAAAATAGCACGGGAGATATTAAACTGAAGATGGTTTATGAACAATGTTGGATATGGGTTAGGGCTGATTGGGTTATAGTCACACATGGGTTGAATCTAGTGTAGCACCTTCTGTAGAGTTAGACAATAAGGTACCTTTGGGAGGTTTATGATACAGTAAAAGAGGTCTACAGGAATAAAATATTCACCTGTATGACTTGACAGTATCTTGAGAAGAAAAACAAAAAAGAAAAATATAAGATGGCTCAGGAGCTTGTCATTGGAAACTGCTGAAAAAATGAATGAACTTTTAGAAATCAAAAGTTCCTTTAAAAAGATTTGGGTAATTTTATATTATATTATTATGACTATATATAAGTCAGTGCTCTATCACATAAATACCATTATTACCTGATCAAAAAGTCCCATTGCCAGTACTGGCAAAGATGTATAGACTATATTGAAGAGGGTAATGAACCACTGGTCATACACAGTCTGTAGAAAGAGCACAGTTACACTGTAAACGTCATTACTTCAAAACTAAAAGGAGAAACTTTCAAAGAGCTGCTAGGCCTCATGATATGTTACAGTACTCTTACCTGAGCTGAGAAACCACAGAAGAAACCATACCAGAAGTGGACCAGCGTGAAGGCAAAGTTCTTGTAGAAGAAGTAACACAGGAAGTTGCACATGCGGAAGTAGGACCAGCGTCCGTGCACCAGCAGGAGCCGCTGCAGGTACCGAAACTGAGCGAAGGAGTAATCTGACGCTAGAGCAGCCTGCATCCCCTCCTGACCACTGATGCCAACACCGATGTGAGCAGCTGAGGAAGAAATACACAGTGTGGATCACTGGTCCTTGAAACTATAATGTTAAATATTACTGGATGCCAAATTAGGAATCTTTTTTATGACACGGGAAACAGAATATTTTTTCATGCAGATAGTTAGAAGAGTCTTGTTTTGGTTGTTAAATGATATTCCAGGTTTTAAAAATATCATCAGGTCTATATTTTAAGGAAAAAGTTCTCTAATTCATGAGGCAATCCAGATCTAGAGTGGTCAATCCTGAGACTTACTCTTAATCATGCTGACGTCATTGGCTCCATCCCCTATGGCCAGGGTGACGGCCCTCTTGTGCCTCTTCACCAGCTCCACAACCTGAGCCTTCTGCATCGGAGTGACCCGGCAGCAGATGACAGTTTTACACAAACAGGCCAAGTCCAGCAAGGTGTGCTCCAGCTGTGGCTCCAGAGCATGAGCCTGCAGGGAGGAACACACACATCACACCTGTTAAACCTATAATGTCAACTCCCTGAAGAAGAAAAACACCAAGTGACCGTGCACACTGCTCAAGGCGCAGCGAGGGAGCAGCCCCTCTTCGAGGAAATGGATGCTGTAATAGAGGTGAGGGCCCTCAGGAGCACAGCAGCTCTCTCCTCATTACAGACATAGGCACAGTCAGCAGCAGCAGCTACAGAGATGCAACACTCAGCAGACAGCAACACAACCACCTGCAGGCACGGAAAAAACAATCATTTCATGTAACATGTAACACATTGGAGTATCTTACCAAACTGTGTCCATTGATGACTAAGGCGTACTCTGCAATAATGGTTTCTTCAAACACAGAGTCTTCTGCAAACATATCCGTTTTCTCCACATCTCCTGCATTGCTAACTCGACTCAGGCCGAGGATGTGCTCCTTAGCGCTCCTGAGAAGAGCGAAAAGCAAGTAAACATACATCTTCAGTGTGCTTCTAAAATTCATTAAACATATCCAGGCAATTTTTAAGATTTTAGACGCCAAGATTCTCCACAAATGGGGCTGTAAACACAATGGCACAGCAAGTCGCAGAGGAAAGGATAAGGAGGTGGAAGGATAAATGTACAATGTGTCACCTGAGCTGCTGCTGCACCTCCAGTAATGTGTGGCCAGAGATAACAAACACCTCATTCATGTCGTCTCGCAACATGTTGCAGGAGTAGCCGATGTTCATCGCCGTCTCTGAAATGTTACACACAGTTTACGGCTCTGTTGCTTTTCACAGATGGGTAAGCAGTTACAGTTTTCCTGCTAAGTGTGATTATTTGGGCGAATCACACTACCTAGTTTGTCTCCTGTGAGGACCCAGATTTTGATGTCGGCTAGGCCCAGACAGGCGATTGTCTCTGGGACTCCTTCCTGTAGTTTGTCCTCTATTGCTGTGGCTCCTAGAAGCTTCAACCAGAGCAGCAGTCAGTCTGCACAGGCTAAATGAATTTAATTATCGCTTCAAGGATGTAAATGAAAGGATGTCAATTTTACCTTCAAGCCCTGCTCGATCTCCTCATAGAGAACAGCCAGCTGGTCCTCACGGTTCTCAATTACAGTGCTGGCAAACAGAAGCTTCTTCATCCAAACTTCAAAATAATCTTCATCAAGGTCTTTGTAGGCCAGTGCTAATGTTCGAAGCCCTTCTCCAGCAAATTCCTGCAGAGGGATAAAAAACCTCAAATTCTGTTGTGCAACAAAATAAAGCACTGTAATTACTTACAGTATAACTGTGACAGATGACATTCATTTCAATACAGAAGAGACACTGATACAATCTGAATCCAGCAATTTCTGAAATGTTGACAATACTATAAGCACTCTCAGCACAAACCACTGCAGGAGTCCTCAGTGTTATGTAAGCACATTGATGTTTTTGGTAACCTTGTCTGGTGTATTGATTTTTATGAGACTATAAATACGCGTGGATAGTGCATAGTGCACTTATTTAAAATGTAGTCACCGAGTAATGCTATCCAATCAAATAGCACTTACATTGAGATGCTCTGAGGTAGTGTACATGAGGTCTCCACTGGACGGATCCAGGCGGTCAAAGATAATGGTGTCGGCTCCTTTGGAGTAAAGTTTAATCAGGCCTTGTGGATTTCTTACTATAAAACACAGGGACAGAACAAACAACTCAGAAGGATTACAGACTGCAAAAAGTACATATAGTGTAATTAATGTGTTTGTTAATGGTTAATAAATAATTTTCTAATGCTTTCTAAATTTGCTGTGAGCCATAAATAACAACAACTTTGCAACGTTGCCTCATCAGAATGTGGTACCAAAAACGTTAAAAACAAAGTCAGTACAGGGGTAGAATGGAGAAAAAATAACTGTACTTTAAGCTACAACTAGGGGGTGAAATGGAGCATTCCCATTATAAGTGAAGACCTAACCAATGACACTCATTCTCTTGCGCACGTTGTTGAAGTCCAGTATGGCCAGCAGCTGATAGGTGACAGCTTGTCCCATCTCACACAGTGTGATGGTCTCGGGGGTTCGAGCCCGGAAGACAAACCCAAAGTTTCGAGCCGCAGTGACCAGTGCTCCCTCATCAGGTGACTGGGCCTGGTACACCAAATGTCCTTAATGTTAACAGAAACATCCATCAGAGCACACTTTAATAAGCTGAGTAAGTGCTGTTATTACTGCTACAGCTACTGGCTTGTGTTTGTATGTGTGTGTGTGTTTTACCTTCGCTCTTCTCCTCTGGCATCACAGTGTGGCACAAAGCTAGCAGTCTGAAGAACTCCTGCACTGCAGGATCTTCCAGTTTAATGGCTTCAATCAGGCTGCCATCATAAAACTTAAACTTTCTGTCACGGAGAGGATTGAAGGAAAAGTCCACACAGGCTGTTTTCTGAAGGGACATGACCATCAACGTAGTTAGAAGAATGTGATAACAGTATAATAGAGTTAGTGTTTTTGATTGTTCAGCTTTACTTACTTCTGTAATTTCCACCTTCTGGTCAAATTCATCATAGACATCACCTAGGAGGAAAAAAGGTAATGCAATGAGTTGAAAATCTTATCAAAGAAATATGTCTCTGCTGCTGTGATTGGTTACTTGTTCTACACTGGGGGTCAGTGTGGGTGTTTTGAAGATCAAACAAATTATTCCTAAACTTAAATGTAAGCCAATTTTAGTGAGAGACTGATTTTAGAACAGTAATACTCACAACAGCAATAATATATTAAAGGGTTTCAAAAAACTCCATTACCATACGTTTGTCCATTAATGGAGCACTTGCTGAACACCATGATGTTCTGGGTGAGGGTGCCGGTCTTGTCAGAGAAGATGAACTCCACCTGGCCCAGCTCCTCGTTCAAGGTGGTGGTGCGAGCTTCAGCTGCGGTGTCCGTCTGACTGTAGTACATCTTCCGGTCCCAGTTAATGAAGTAACTGTGACCAAGCCGCAGGACCTCCACACTGAAGGAAAGGTTCATACATTTTAATGTACAATATAACTTACAACAGGAAATCATTTGCAAAACTGAAATAAACAAAGTGACACAATAATGTAAAATCACTGAAGGAAATTCTAGACTTGACAGACAATTGTATGTTTTTGACCTTACCTGACATACAGTGAGATGGGCACAACAGTGTTGAGGATGATGATGTAGGACCAGAAGGTGAGGAAGCCAGAGAAAACAGCGCTGCTCTGATACTCACTCCACGGCAGAAACACCTGGAAGTTTCTGCCAACCCGACTCTCCCAAATAGTGTTTCCAATGGCCAGAATAACTCCCATACAAATGAGGAGGGCAAAGATCTGAAACACAGAATCAGCATTTTGCATTCATTGTGAAAGATGTGTCTAATATCAATTACAACTCAATGGTACACAGGCGTACACAGGCTACACTTCATTAACATGTCCCTTGTGTTCTATTAATTTTACTGCACCTATTGGGTGGGACAGCTTACTCCTTATTTGTATTGGTACAAATGACCTCACATAACTCCTGAGCAGAGGTCTAACTGACTAGAATAAGTGAAAACACCTGTGCAGGTGGATGCACTATGTATGTTACCATATGGAAGCAGTGTACGGCTTACCCACAAAACCAGTGTGTTCATCAGTTTGTCAATGCTTGCTTGTCCTTTTAAATTTTGTTCTTCCACAGTTCTGCATCAGTTTGGTTTGCAGTCCTGTTGAAGAAAGTGGAAACAACTATCAGAGCTGAAAGATCATGGATCATCAAGGATTATTTTATGAGCTTGTCACAGCAAGAAATACAGAAAAAAATATGGTTGAGGCTAATGGATGTGGTGAATGAAATCATCAAAATAAAAATGTCATACCAGCAAATATAACCATTCCAAAACACCACTCAGTGTTTCTGAGTACACATCCTCGCAGTAGCATTTTTTCATTATCCAGAGGATATTTATTGTCTCTCCAGTATAATGTTCCAATAAATTTATCCAGCTTGTTGTTTGGTGGCTCACAGATGACTTCTCCTGAGGGAAAAAAGAGAGATTCACACAACAACAATCATTACTGCAAAGAAAAAAAACATAGACACTCATACATATACCAAATATCCACAAATGAAAAAATGAAATAAAACTAAATATTCATCTCACCATCAAAGTCCATCAGTTTTGAGATATCTCCCAAATCTGAGGTGACAGGCAAGGCCTGACGAACTTTCAGATTTGTCTCTCTGTAAGGGGAAAATAGAACATTTTTCCACTGTGACTTAGCAATTCACATTTATGAAATGTTCATATTCTCACAGTTTGCATTGTCACACAATCAATACTGTGTCTTATTTGACCCCAGTTTGGATTTGTTCAATCTTTTACACTTTACATAACCAGTGCAGCACTTACCCATCTAGCTCTGCAGTCTCAATATAGCACAGTCCATAGGGCTCACTACTACAGAGAAGGAGGATGTCTGCCTGTGTGTAAAACCAATATGAAACACTCAGTGGTGAGAAAAGGCAATAAATCAATCTCTGCACCACTGAACCTGCAAGAGCACTCAGCGGCCTCTGAATCTCCCAAAAGAACCCTCATATCGTTAACTTTCTCTCACTATTTCCTCCATAATATCTGAGCAATAAGACGCAGAATTGAACTTCCTCTAATAAATGGTGCAATAAAATGAAAAAGGCATTTCACTCTAAATTAATCAGCAGCATCAAAGCATCTAAATTCAACATAATAGCAAAGTTAACTCACAGCAACAAACTGATTATTCTCTAGTTTGATGATATCCCCGACTCGAACGTTCATCCATTTCTCATTCTGCAAACTTGGAAGCGAGAAAAAGCTTATGATTAAATCGGATAAATTACCTTGAACATATGCAGATATATAATCACATGCGCATGTTTTCAGCAGTTACACAAAGCATTTAAATACCTTCCCCTGATGAGAACCTGAGACTGGCGGTTGTTGACTTGCTGGTCGCTCTTATGTCGGAACTTAAATTTAGAGAAAAAAAAAAAAAAGGAGAAGGAGATAAAGGAGGAGCATTCACTAGAGCTGCGAACACAAAAATACTGTAGATGAACTCACATAGTCATCTGTGGCATCCTTGATGGCTGTGATTGCCAGCACTAACACCAAAGGCACGATGGTTGTGAACCAGGACAGAGAGGATATTTCTGGAATTACCTATGTGACATGAAAAGTTCAGATTAGTCCACTCACTCATTCATACAAAAAACTCTGTGTGACAGCAGATTTCTCTTCACAAACAGTGTCTCTTACCTGCAGTATAAACAGCACTGAGAAGTAAGCATTGGCCACCCTCTGGAACTGCTCAAACAAGTTGATGGGCAGGAAGGTGAAGACGTTGTATTTTGAAGTTTTGATGCGATTGTCCTGAATAATGACACATTTAGAAACAGTACTGATGAGCCTAAAACTTGGGGTGAATGCAAACCATCTGCAATTTTAAGGTCTACTTACAGCGTAAGAGAACTTGTCATTGTAGTCCCGCGCATTGGCTTTTACATGGCGTTCCTTCTCTGCGCACAGAGAAAACACATAAAACTACTTAGTTTCCTTTCTGCTTTTACAATTATAGCTCACATATAATGCTGATTTTAATTTCCATATGGAGGAAAGCATTGAGCTTTTTATATATTCTTCTAGTGACCACATATAATTAAATTACATCCACTCTTCTCTCTTATAGTTTGACATTGGAATTGATCATACTGAGAAGTGGAATGTGCTCATTGTAATCTATGACGTGTGTGTGTCAACGTGGCCGCCAATTCACGAATTTTTTCACCCTTTTTGCCCTTTTGTCATTTTGCCAGTCACTAATATCTTTCACTGATTTATTTCACCTGCCAGCTGTTTTCACAAAAGACATTTTAATGGTGGTAACACCTGTGCTTCTCCTGCTTTAACGAGTCAAAATGTAGGCTGTGAAAAAGGCATATACCCTCCCTATCCTGTGGTCACCCTCCGTATGTTCCCGCCCACCTGCCCACCTGCCCACCTGCTTCCAGTTTGCTCATTAGGCTCCCCTCCATCTGCCCTTAAGCCATTGTTTGCTACCAGATTGTCTATTGTGCCATTTTTGTGCCAGTTTTGCCCTCTTGGTTCTGACTGCCTGTTCTGTAGCTGAATTTTGCTTTGAGCAACAACATAAACTTTTCTTTCACATTCTTTAAAGTGCATTTGAGTCCACAAACTGTTTTCCTGAGCTGTTACAATGTGATACTAACTCTCAATGAACCTGATACAAGATAAGATTGTTCTTGATTTAAGCAGTATATTCACCTAATCCATGATCTGATGCAATTTCAGTGTTTCCCCCTCATTACTCTCAGTACTTATTACCTCAGACAGAGATTATTACCTCACTTCCCACATTTTTGTTAAAGGGGCACTTTCATAAAGCAAAATGACTCACAAAGGACCAGATAAGCCAAACCAAAATTATATCATCATGGTTATTTTTTCAAACTTTGGATTTGCCTTTCAGAGCTATGGAGCCTGGCTGAGCCACGCTCTTCATAAGTCAATTGAACATCATATATAAAAAAAAGTGGAGTAGCCCTTTAAAGCAATAGCTCAGCATTTTGGAAAAATATAATATTTTGCTTTTCTTACTTATATTTAGAGATTGATATCACTCTCATGTTGGTACAGTAAATATGAGGCTGCCGATTAGCTCAGCTTAACATAAAGATTGGAAACGGGAGGAAACAGTTAGCCTGCCTCTGATTGAAGGTAATAAAATCCACCTACTAGCACCTTTTAAACTTGGTACTTAACAACTTATGACTTGTTTGTTTAATCTGTTCAAACACAGAAGTGCAGACCCTCTAAATTAGAACTTTTTGATCATGTATTGACATCCAGTAACGTCATAATTACACACAGTACTACATTTTATTGCCAGGTTTTGGTCCCACTTTTCTATGGATGTTAAAAGGTATTTCTCTTGTTTACTGTTACGGCATCTGTTATAGTATTATGGTTCTTTCACAAAGTAGGCCTATCACTCATCATATCATATCTTACATATCCATGGGCATGAACACACCATGATGTCTTAATATGGTTGATTTATTCTCTAAAGTGTAGTGAAGCTTCAGTTAACACCTCTTGGTGTTATGGGTTTGATAAGATACAACTGTAGGAGTGTCTGCGTCATGTGGAAGCTGTCTGAGCCTGCCCTCTCTACCCAACAACTGAAGACTTCATCTGCAATTCCAGCTCTGGCAGTCATCTCATGGCTCATACGTCAAGGTGATGCATTAAGGTTCATTATCATGCTCGGTCAAGCTTTTCAAGCGGTCCCAACAGGAAATATATGCACTCAAAAACAACAAAATAAATACCAGTCACCTACAAGATGATGAAACCATTTATCAAAACGTATTAACTTCCCACGCACAGAGCAGTGCCTGAAGGAGCACAGAGCTATATCTGTTGTTTCCAAACGAGGTTAAATCATTGTTGAATTATGCATAATATGCGTACAGAGAGCTGCAACAGGATAGACCCTCTCACACAGCAGGCTGGCCTCATCCTGCTATCAGTTACTATGACAATTAATTATTAAGAAAGGCTTTTGTTGTTCAAAGTCTTCGCTCTGCTTAAACATTTAATTAGACGATGTACAAATGCAATATTGTTTTTCTAATGGGGCACAAAGTTATCTTAGTTTACTGACTTCTGATTTCTGAACTTCAGCAGACTCTTGAGTAAGACTGCAAGTCCGAACAGCTTACAGAGGGATCATGCCGTGAGATGTTTCACAAATGCTTCAGGAACAATCCTCCTGAGTCTAGCATCGATACAGGAAGCTTTTAGATGATTTTCTTTCAGGTGATTGTTTCACTAGCTCTGAGACATCTTTCCCCCCAAAAGGATGACAACATGTGTGCTGTATATAGCTGAAAAATATAATTAAATTCTCACTCTCTCAAAAAAAAAAAAAAAATTTAAAAAACACAAAAAAAAAAGCATGGAAATGTTTTAGCTTGTCTCTTCAAAGCACAAGGTCACCTCACTCCATGTGTGAGAGGCTGATACTGATTACAGGATGCTACAGATGACAAACACACAAACACATTAGAAAGACAAACCAAACAGACACACACCCACATAGAGAGGGAGACAGAGAGAGGCGACTGTATACTGTTTCATTTTATCTTTCCAAACCAGTGCAGTGCACCAGGATAGGATGAGGAGTATATCTGCCAGAGAGAGGAAGAAACAAGGTCTGTCCCCTGCTTTTGAAAGATAAATAAAGTGAATCTGAACAGGTTTTGTATAATTTACACACCTCAAACCTGGAGCCAGTTGGAAGGTAGAAGATTTACTGTTCTTACTTTATTTTAGATAGTTCTGGCATACTTTTTTTTAGTCGGTTAAATAAAACAAATGAAAAAGAAGACAGAATAAAGAAAAATCTGTCTTACCAACAAAAGTATTTCTCCTCCAAAATGCCATCTTCTCCTGGGACCTCCCGGGGGTTTCCCTGTAAGATACATGGGGAAAAGTGTGGGGCTGAGCATTTTGCAGTGGGACAGTATACTGGAGTGAATGTGGTGGAGGAATGAGTCAGAGTCTGCAATAAATGCACTTTGGAGTCATATCTGAGGCAACACGCAAGGCAAAGTGGTGCCTTGTTTCTTTTCTGCTCAGACAAGCTTAATTAAACTGTAAGCATCAGCAGCAGGTAAACCCCCAGGGAACTGTGTCTCCTTAGCAAAAGGTCCCAGGTGAGCAATACAAAGATGGGACTGTAACCCTAAATTTCAAAAATAAATACAGTGAACATGATGTAGCTCTCTTTGTGTTTTTATGTAGGAGGTGGTAATACAGTATACGTAATAGGTGCACACATTTCTGAAGTCTGCCTACATTTCTCCCTACCTACCTACAAGTTTGTCACAGGCGCAGGCTTGTGTTGCCTCCATGTATCCTGTCATTCAGTGGCGACCGTTCATTTCAAGCTCCACGTTCCGCAGATTTCTCCGCAGAAAAAAACGCTGTCCTCCTCTTCTTCCTCCTCCTCCTCTTCCACCTCCTGCTCCTCCTGAATAAAAATCACCAGACGCGGATGGAGTCATGTAAAATGATAAGCGAAGCTCCGTTCAGCTGCGGTGAGTGAAGAGAATAAGAAGAACTGACCGCAGACGGTGAAGGCTACGAAAAATGGTGCAGGGAGGGAACAATAATCAATCGCGCTATTCCGAGACGATTATCTGAGGAGAAACAGAAAGACTGAACGGAGACGAACCAACTGATGATCACTCACCGTGAGCGACGACACACAGCTGAGGCTGGAGCCTTCATCTGGGAGATGCTCGAGTGTGTGTGTGTGTGTGTGTGTGTGTGTGAGGGTTGGCCTCCTCAAGACACACACACATACATTCCCACCTTACCATCAGTGGACTGTCAGATTGGACCACTATTTCTTGTCTATTTAAAAAAAAAAGAAAGTAACACAAATATGTTTCTACTTTTCTTATGTGCTTTTTTAAATGATTGCTTATGTTGATTCAGGTTACAGGATTTACTTACAGTTACAATGTGGATGAACTGTTTCAGCATCATATAATGTTTTATTATGATTATTATTTTACTTATTTTATTTCCAAGTTCACTCATTATTTTACCTTTGAGATGAATCTGTAACTATAGTGCCCCCAGTTGACGTTCTTTTAAAAGCCAGAGCAGACTGCAGTGATGCACTCTTCAAAGTCAAAGTCAGCTTTATTGTCAGTTCTGCCATATGCACAGGACATATAAATGCAGCTTCTCCCAGACCAGTTCAGGCATATAACTCCTGCATAAATTGTTTAAGTTGCTGAGTGTGGGTGTATGTGTTTGTGTAAAACGTTCTTATGGTGGGTGCTGTTGGATGTATAAGGGGTGAAATGGGTGAGTTACACTCCAGATTTTTTGGAGGCGGAGAGGGGAGAGAGTTCAGCATCCTGACTGCCTGATGGATAAAGCTGTTACCCAGTCTGGGGGCTCCGATATCTTCTCCCAGATGGCAGGAGGCTGAAAAGGCTATGTAAGGAATGGGTGGGCCTTGGTAGAAGCAGCACATGCTGGGTGCTGGGGCTCTTGCCTTCTCTAGCCACCGGATGGAGTCTGAGAGAGAGTTGCCCTCTGGAAGTCAATAACAATTCCCCCTGTTTTCCTTCTACATTTAGGGAGATATTATTATCTTTGCACCACATGACCAGTAGGTTCACCTCATTTCTGCAATTCAATTCATTGTTATTGCTAATGAGACCCACCACAATTGTGCAATCAGCAAATCTGATGAAGTGTCAGAGCTGTAATTTGGGTTGGCAGGGTGAGGAGCAGGGGACCAAGCACGCATCCTTGGGGAGCTCCCCTGCCCAGTGTGGTGGTGCTCAATGTGTCATTGCCGATCCTTACTGACCGTGAGAAAGTCTAGTATCCCGTTACAGAGTGAGGTGTTCAGGCCCAGAAGATCCAGTTTCCTTATCAGCTGCTGAAGGACGATGGTGTTGATTGCTGGACTGAAATCTTTGAACAACAGACCCTTTCATGTCCAGGTGGGTGAGGGCTGAGTGGAGGACAGAGGAGATTGCCCAGTATATTGTCCGGACTGGCAGCCTCGCAGGCATTAATCATGGGGATACCACTGCTATCTTCTCTGCAGGCATCTTGTTTAGTGCTTCAAAACATACAGAGAAGTTGCTGTCACAGACCTGTGGTAGAGGTTTGTACCCTGTGATGGTCTGGATCCCCTGCCACAGGCTCCAAGCTTAAGATCAAATGAAATACATTTACATACTGTAAGTATCAATAACTAGGTACATTAATGATAAATATTATTGACTTATAATCATCAACTTGGATGCAACTTTGAAGCACTGCCTCAGTAACTATAACAGCTTTTGTCTACTATAATAACATATTAATCACTACAATGTGTATACAAGATTAGACTGGACATGAAGGGGCAAATACAGTTTGTTGCTAATTTATCAGGCATTTGACAGAGGAAAAAACCCTGGAGATACTTTGTTAAAAGAAATGAGGCAATAAATAGATCTCTCTTAGTGTTATCTATTGGTGTTAATGATTAATCCTCCATAATGAGAAAATAATGTGCTGATATACAGTACTGTGCAGAAGTTTTAGGCACTCTAGATGTCTATACCCTTATCCTTCATCAGTACCATCAGGGAGGTGTCTGATCAGTCTCAGATTAATTCTGCAGCAGGACAGTGAGTCCAATCACACAGTCAGCATCATAAAGAACTGTCCTCAGAGACTAGAAGAACAAGGAGTCCTGCAACAGATGGTCTGACCACCCCACAGAGCCCTGATCTCAGCATCATGGAGTCAGTCTGAGATTACATGAAGAGACAGAGGACACAGAAGAACTGAGGCAACTTCTCCAAGATGCTGGAAAAAGCTAGCTAAGTACAGGTGTACTGGGGGTCATAAGAAATACTGATCTGATTTAGGTTTTTTCTGTTTACTGCACTTCACACAAGGTTAATTGATGAATAAAAATTAATCATGGGATTATTTTTGACAGCATCCTCACTTTACCATTAGTGCCTAAAACTGCCTAAAACATTTGCGCAGTACTGTATTTTTTAACATATTCAAGCATGTTAAATGATCTATTCCTGCACCAGAAGAAAATGTGCTGGGTGTATGATTTATTCAGAAATGCACACAGGTACAATTCAATATATTAGATGAATGTTGTTTAATGCAAATCTAATCTCCTGCTCTTCACACTTCACCCAGTACCATGCTGTGATTTGCCCTTGTCTGTATTTAAAAATATACACACGAACTGTTGTGCAAACTGTTGCAAACTTTGTAAGTTGATCCCTGGCATATCTAAGATGGGGAAATGACAAAGGTCAGTACAGTATACAGCACAACACTGCCGGTGCTGCTTGGAGTCTAGATACATGCTGATTCATTACAGGAAATTACAACAAGTGTGTAATGGATTTAGAAGGCTTGACTGGGCTGGCTGGGTAGCATTAAAGGGACCTCTCTCTTTGTGTCAACTCATTCCCCCAGTTAACACACAATGTAGGCTGTTTTACTTTAGTTTATTACATTAATTTGGCAGGAACCATTTACAAACACATTAATCTCATACAAAGAGAAAAGATGTCATAATTAGCTGTCTCTCATAATTTCCTTCATGGACCCTTGAATAATGGTATTGAATAAAGGTTGGGCAATTTTTGCTTTCTGCAGCCACACCATTATCAGTGCTGTAGTAGTCATTCCTCAATAAAACTGGCACAAAGAACCAGACCCTGCTCATTTTTATACCAGGTAATACTTCCAAAAGCTGTAAAGTGAATTGCCATTGGGCCATTTGCCCAATAGTTTTGTCTTTCTTTTTTTTTTCTTTCATTTTTTTTTTTTTTAACAGTTGCTCAGACTCTAAGACAACATTAATACAGTAAACCAGACAGCACCTTAGGCAATGTGATCCAGACATTATTTGTTTAAAACACACTTTAAAACACACTTTATAAGTACATCTTTCATAGTTGTAATGGTAATGGTCCTTTGTCCTCAGTCTCTGCCATTCAGCTGAACGTGACCACAGCCTCTACCCTTGAAAGAGAGAAAAAAAATTATGCCATGCCTGTTCCCAAAGCACCAATTTAAACTTGTCTGCACAACACATAAGTCTGATGTTTCTTTACTGTGTCATACATAAACAGGTGTGCAGAGGGTGAGGCTGAGCCTGTAGGGAATATAAACCCACCTGATGTCCTCATTACAAAGAGATTAAACTGGTTCCAAAGGACGTGACTATTTATTCTTTATGGCACAGCTGCTCATTCTCCAATAACATTGCATTATATGTGGGGAAACTGTAACACAAAGTAACACTTATGTTTTACACCGCAGGCCTATCTTAATGGAATTATCAAGACATTAGGCAACATATGGGGGAAAAAGCCCCCTTTGAACCAGTAAAACCAGTTTGATGAGAACAGTTTAGCAAAGTCATGATGATGAGAATATATTTTGTTGTTGTTTATGTTAAGTTTTCTATATTTGGAATGGGTAGCTGTGCAAACTCAAACGTCCACCTTACTGTTTTATCTTGGCTATGTAGGAATGTCTAGTAGGCACCATTTTTGTAACATAAATCTGTCATCTGTCACAAGTCATAAACATATACTGCACCCGTAGATAGTTGATGGTTTCAGTACAACCTACAACTTTCCTCGAAGATAAAATACCTCTAGTTTTTCTGCTTCTTGGTAACATGAAGTGCTTCCAAGTGCTGCATTCATGTAGGACTGGAGACTCGGAAAAAATCCTGATTGCCATCACTGCCTCAGCTCGTGTCACTTTTGGCTAAACTTGGAGATTAAGGGAAGCTAGTATTAGTATTGGAAGTATACTGTGTAAACATGTCTGGCAGTGCATTTCAGGACGTGTACATGCTGGCCTACAGAGCACCCGACAGGGGGGACTCACATCCAAATATACCCACTCTAAAGTACAAAGGTCACATCCAAACGTATTCCTACAAAGTGGATTGTCAACTTTCCAACAACCCAGTAGAACAACAAATGCACCGTTATTACGTGAATTTTGGTATATGAAGTTTAAGGTAAAGTTGGAATGTTAAACTGTCAGTTAAGGGAGAAGGCTTTTGATTGGTCGAAAATTTGAGGGGGGCGGGGTGAATGTTCTAGAGCACAAGTAGGATCTGATACCAACTCCCTCGGCCGTCCCTCGTAGGGTGGCAACTGTAAGTTCACGTCGGTTCGACGTTTCTTAGAGGCTGTTGCAGGTCTGCCTTCTCTTCCGACAGCAGGCAGATTGGATTTATTAGCCTGGGCTATCTCAGGATTTTATCTTAAAACGGACAGTTAAGAACAGCGCTGGTCCAGGTGAGTATCACATAGGTCTGTGTCTTTCGACGTTACAGCGCTAAACTGTACGTGATTATCAGGTCTGCGTCTGTACAGGAATGATTTTTGTGGAGGCGCAGTCAGTTTGTTACGCAGCATGCAGCAGAAATGGTTCAGCTCACATTAGGCTTCACAAAATCAGAAATTAAACAAATTAAAGTAACCCGTGCCATTGCGTGTTGGTTATAAAGCTAAAGTTAAACTAGGGTATAGACTGAGAAGTACATGTCAAAGTCCGAATCTCTCACTCAACTTAAAGCAGGTAAAAGCGTTTGTGATAAATGTTCATTAAACAACTCCCGCAATTATGCTGTTGTATTTTTGTTAAGTCATATTATATTGGGTGGTCCTTTGTTACAATAGCTGTGGTTGGCAAAACCACTATCACACTCATAACCCCATTGCTCTTATTAGCACATGACAGGTAACTACATGTTAAGGTGGATGCGAAATTTGACATCTAATAGGCTACCTCTTCAAAAAGTGATCTGATTTAGTTTGTCTATAATAGTGAGAAAAGGGAAAACTAGTCATTTCCTATTTTTCAAAATGTATATGTGGAGCAGCAACATGAGGAGTGCGGTTTGTTGACAGTTTCAACCCACAGACAGTATAACTGATTTGTTCTTTTTTTTGTTCAGAAACAGAATGGCTGCACTGCGTCGTCTGAGGCAGTGCCACTCCACAGGCATTGCTATCTCTAATTTTCACACGAGCAGCCGTGCCTCTGCCAAGCAGCATTACAAAATGCTGGTGCTTGGAGGAGGAAGTGGGGGCATTTCAATGAGTGCACGAATGAAAAGGATGATGGGAGCTGAGAATGTCGCTGTTGTGGAGCCCAGTGAGGCAAGGATCCACTAGTTTATGATCATTATTTGCAATACCTCCTTTTGTGTGTTCACACCACAGTGGTGGCTTTCATTCATTAATAGTACATAATAGTATTTCCTGTCATGTAAAGCTGGTGTTTCTTTTATATCCCTCTCAGATGCATTACTATCAGCCAATATGGACCCTGGTTGGTGCTGGTGCAAAAACTGTAGCCTCATCGGGTCGCCCCACTGCAAGTGTAATGCCCTCTGGAGTGAAGTGGGTGAAATCTAAAGTTCAGGAAATAAACCCAGACAAAAATATTGTTTGCACAGATGATGGGACTGAGGTATGTTTGCTTTAGGAAACAATTATCTGACCGTGTGTGTATTGAAGTTATAAAATAATAATCATCTACTGGCTTGTGCAGTGAGTGGTAGTTTGTATATGAAACTGAAGCTGTGCATCTACTGTAGCCCTTTCTCTCTCACTACAGATCTCCTATGAGTACTTGATCGTGGCTCTTGGATTACAACTCCATTATGAGAGGGTGAATAATGCTTTGTTCTTTCAGCTCTACCTCTATCTAGAAAACTTTTGCAGTTGTATATGATTACAACAGCAGTTACATCCCAGGAAACTTGCCCTCTTCTTGAATGTAGATCAAGGGACTGCCAGAGGGGTTTGAGCATCCAAAGATTGGGTCAAACTACTCAGTCCAAACCGTGGAGAAAACATGGAAAGCACTGCAGAACTTTAAAGAGGGTAACGCTGTGTTCACTTTCCCAAATACTCCTGTGAAATGTGCTGGCGCACCACAGAAGATCATGTACCTATCAGATGCCTTTCTCAGAAAGGTATTCAAACTTTGGGATGTAATGATAATTTAATACATTTTGAAGTTACAAAGGATGGTTTTCAGAATTTAACAAAGGTATGTTTATGTTTACATCCAAGACAGGAAAAAGGGCTAAAGCCAATATAATATACAACACATCGCTACCAGTGCTCTTTGGGATCAAGAAATATGCTGACACATTGTGGGATATTGTGAAACACCGTGACCTTCAAGTGAACCTGAGGCAGAACCTGATTGAAGTGCGAGCAGACAAGCAAGAGGCTGTGTTTGAAAATCTTGACAAACCAGGCGAAACCAAAGTGATCGAGGTAACTGTATTTATGTACAGCAGTGTCTTACATGTAGTATAGTACTGCTCTCTACAATGGACAGGCTATGCTTTGTAATTTCCTTCCTGTTTATATCCTGAAATAATGATAGTGATAAGTTTTTTGTCTGTAGTGGCTGTATGGTATGAACAACCTAGTTTATCTACACATTTTTGTTTCCATTTGCACTTAAATATATGACGAATTAGGAATGGAGACCAGAGTGAGTAGCCTTTCAACTTGGCTGTTTTTCTTCATCAGTATGAGATGCTTCATGTCACACCACCAATGGGACCCAGTTTGGTGATTAAAGGCAGTCCACTGGCCGATGAGGCTGGCTGGTTGGATGTCAACAAAGACAATCTCCAACATAAGAGGTATCCAAATGTGTTTGGGATTGGAGACTGTACCAACCTCCCCACAGCTAAAACGGGTGCTGCTGTCGGTAAGTGTGTGTCATTAGTTTGAACATTGCGTCAGCACAATACTGGAAAGCACACTATTGCTTCAAACTATTCACTCAGTTTTATCTACTGTTAAGTGCTTGTTCTTTTTGTGATTTGAAAGGCAGTTTGTCCAGTAGGTGTATTGCACAATAACCTGTTTACACAAGACTATAAAAACATACACCACGCCTTATAAAGCTTGTAATTTAGAGACGCTTCTCAGTAGTATCTGACAGGTTCTACCATTACCTCTGTTTACCTTTGTGTTTGGTTTGGATTATGCCATTACAGTTGACAAAGATCATTTAACCTCATCTGGTTGGCTAGTTTAAATTTCCTGTGTCAGTGCCATTTCCCCTCTCCTAACTGGAGTAAATGATGGGAGGTTCCTGGTGATTTGGCATCAGTGATGATGTCAGGGGGTTGTAGAGCAGTACTTATCACTTCCTGTACAACTGCAATCTGAGTACAGTAAAGACTTTAGCCTTATCATGCTCAGCATGTTTTCATTCAATGTACTGTATGTATGGCAAGGTATGTCATGTTAAATGTGGTGATGACTACTGTTTTTTGTTGGTGATTTTAGCCTCATTAATTGGTATAGGGTAGTAACTGAATTCCTGTCAGTCTCTCTGTACTTGAAGTGTAAACCTAATACAGTGGTTTAACATCTTAGTATGTTTAGATACTAACCATATGCATGTTACATTTTAACGGAAGCAAGCTCACATGCTGAATGTTACAAATGTGCTAACAAAGATGGTCTTGTTAGCATTGAGCTAAAAGTATAGCTGAGCCTGAAAAACATTTGACAGTACATCTGGTTCTGTGTAAGCACATTACCTTCCCTTGTTGTACTCCTTGAGTGAGCCCCTTAGAGATGTGATTTCTAATGTGCATCAGTATTATATATACACTTTTGCCTTCTCCTGAGGTCTGACTACACATTGTACAAATAGATTTGTTTTTAAGCATAACCCTCTCTTATGTAGGTAACTTGGATGGATGCTAAAATCAGACTTTTTTTCTAGCTCCACCAGAGAACATCAAACTTTGCATTATTTCCTCCACTAGTGGTACCATTTCACAGGGTTTCTTTCTGGTGTTGAACTTTCTTTCTTTCTGGTGCTGCTGCCGTGTCTGCCGATTTATATTTGTGTCAATTCCTTAAAAGAGAATGCAAACATTTATCGAAAAACTAAGCATTTGTTTTCTCATTTCAGCTGCACAGACTGCTATCTTGAACAGAACCATCAGCAAAGTACTGAAAAATGAGAAGCCAGATAAGATTGTAAGTGGCACATAAAACGTACCAATGTACCTCTGTTGCAAAATGTGCAAATACATCGCCAGTAAAATCCTTGTTTACAGTATGATGGCTACACTTCATGTCCGTTGGTCACAAGCTACAACACAGTCATTCTGGCAGAGTTTGACTACAACGGACAACCACTGGAAACGTTCCCCATCAATCAAGCCAAAGAAAGAAGGTTAATGTACCACATGAAAGCTGATGTAATGCCTCATCTCTATTGGCATGGGCTGCTCAGGTATGTATTTGCAGTAGTTAATTAAGAGCATGCTGATAGTTTGTAGTAATAAATCATTCCACAACATTTACTACATGTCTGTTTCTTTTACTTCAGGGGCCTGTGGGGTGGACCAGGACCATACAGGAAACTCTTTCATCTTGGGATGAAATGAGACCTCACTATCAGTTTGCTTGTTAAGAGTTACATTTCCTACACTTTTAGGGAAAAAAGCACATGAAATTAATCATTCATAATTCATAATCACACGTGGCGAGAGCAGTAATATCTATGGCCTGGACATCATGATTAAATTACAAGCTGAATCAAGTTTTAGTTAATATTTAAATATCAAGGTTAAAGTAGCATGAAGTGCTGCTTTTGATATTATTGTGGAATAAAATGACTCCTTGTAAAGAGAGTCACTTATAGTAGTAAAAACTGAGAATTATCGCTAAACTTTTTGGTTCTTTTGGTGCATATTGAATGTAATGTCTTGCTACTTACTCACTACTTACTTACAAAGTTTTGCTGAATATTCTTATTCCACACTGATTTGCAAAACCAGGTGTATCAGTGCACTTTTAGAAGTCAGAGGGTTTCACCAAAACCCCATAGCCAAGCTGAAGTTAGCTGGACTCAGACTTGCTTTACTTTACATCTCTCAATAGAGCATACACTCCATGTGGCCCAGGCTCATCCAATGAACTGACCCTAAATGATTCTTTATGTTCATATATTCCCTGCATTAAATTGCAGCGTAAATGAGCAAAGCAAAATGTTAATGTTGATGTAGCAGAATATTGTAGGGATACCCAACTCTACAGCTGTAATCATTGTCTACCATAATGTTGTGAATATTGTGATGACAGTAGTCTCTACGTATGCAGATAATCTTGTTTCCAGATTGTGAAACCTGTTATCATGTGAGTAGTTTCTTGTCATTTTATGATTTTAATAATTTTGATGTCTGTTTCCAGCTTAAAAACCAAAAGCATCTAATCTGTGAAAACATATTTTAAACGATCATTTGTGCTACTAAACATTTTTAAGAGATGTTGTCTTTGGGAAAGTTTGACCATTAACATGCATTAACTACCACAAGTGCTTTTTCTTACTTTGAAACATCAATGTCAGAAATAGTGTTTTGTAAAATTGTGATTATTTTTCTATAAGTGCTAAAGTGATATTGTTGATGAAAAATCATAAATATATGCTCATTATAGTTTCAACCTTGTTGGACTTGATGGTATTTTACAACAACAACCGCATGTTGTTGAATGTTACATATAGCTTTGCTTTGCTGTGATTTGTATGTAGTATTAGGGCTTTAGGGCACAATTAGCAATTTATGTTCAACTCCATTTCTGCACAACTAAAGCAGAAAAGTGCTTGGGAAGTGAATGTCTTTGCATGTTCGAGGCCATTAACTACAGTTCTTTCAGTTTACATTACAGCTGGTTTTCTCATAGTTTTACCATTGTTTTTAAATTGACCTAATGCATCTGTCCTGCCTTTGAGGGACCAAAAGTCATCTGCAAAACAAAGTTCAAATTAAGTTATTTATTCAGTACGGTATTTGCATGTTTGTGCACAAACTGAACATTTAACCAGAGTGTTGGTTGGAGTGTCAGTTTTTAGGATTCAGGAGCTATGTTTACATGAGAGATGATTCATTATTATACTACATTCCAGACAGCCAGCTCATATTGGTGTTACGAAAGTCACCTTGCAGAGCATAAAACTTTTGCCCATGCTACTACTAATATATGACAGCAGACATGAACTCAAACTTTGCTTTATACAGCATGAAATAACCAAGTTCAGACTGTTCATGTCACTCTTATGTTTTTGTTTGTTTGTACTGCCAGTTTGATTTACAAAAGTCCATGGTCACAGTGCTGCTCAGCTTAATTAAATGTCTAATCTAGAACTTTCCATGAGGGCTTACAACTCTTTCAGCTGCCTCTGACCAGTAACTAAGCTGACTCAACATTTATAGTGATGCATTGTTGTTTTAAAGTTCTATGCAGTTGCATCCCACACTGTAATGTTGGCTGCAATAACCATTTAAAGTGTAATTTTAAAAATAACTTGTGATATTCTGTACACAGACTGGCATAAATTCAGTGAAATGTAAAAAGGAATATCAGATCATGCACACAATTTGACAAAAAAAATAGCATCTTCTGTAGAGCTATCATGTAGTCACACAACAGTACCAGCAGGGATAAAGTGTGGTAGTGAGCCTCCAGCTGCTCACACACATACACACACACTAAAGCCATTTTCCTGTTGACTCCGCCACGTTGTTTCCCCTACGTGTGTGTCGCAGTCTCCTGCGCACCACCAACGTTATGTTTGTGATGAGGCGGGAAATGGCGTCCGTAGACATGGTTGATCTGTGACTACCGAGCGACAGACACCGCTGGCAGCAACAACCACGGCCCGACTTCTATCGGTGGGCCGCCACGGTCGCGGCCGAGAGCTGACAACGGTGCGGCAAGTTTTGAAGAGCTCCCTAGATCATCGGTAGGTAGCAAACAACGTCAACGTGTAAACAAAAAAAGGTTTGTCCCTCTGCTGCTAGCTAGCGGCTAACGTTAGCCAGCGAAGGGGGCGTAGTCTAATGGCTGAAAATAGTTATGGAAGCGAACAAAATAGCCACAGCACGGCTAACTGTTATGTATCCATATTCTTACCGAGAAATTAGTGGGTAGTTTGGATGTTAAACACATGTATGTTAGCGGGGACACATGCGAGGCGTGCTGTGGGAAGTGAAATAAATAATGTCACAGCTTTGCTTTTGCTGCCATTGGCGTTTTTTTTGTTAGCCTGAAAGCTAACTGTAGCCGCTTGCGCTAACGTTAGCGCCTGAATACACTGACACCATCTGGTTTACGATTCGATTAATTCCAAATGACAGCAGATATAAGGGCCAGCTGTGGCCTCACAACCCCAGTCTTGTTCTAACACATGTGGAACACCAGCCTCAGACCGGTGGTAGTTTTACGCTGGGGTTTTGACGCTAAATACCAGCAGCTGGCTAATGCTAGCGCTAGCTGGCGTCGTTGGTGTTAATGCAGCCTGTCCGATGTTACATAACGATAGTCAGCGGTGCTGTGAGGCTATCACATCCGAATTAACAACAATTAGCCAGTAAATCCTCAGCATTATTGACCAATAATGAATACTGGGAGCGTTTGTTCTGAACACCAGCTCAATTTGAACATAAGAAGGGCTTCAGATTTCTGATCAACACTAGTGTTTATCACGTACACCGCCCACTCCACTTACCGGTCTGTCTGACATTCATTTAATTTTGATGACAACTTGTGCTTTCAACTTTATTATGATCCGGTTAAATGACTGTGACAGTCCAAGGGGTAACATTAGTTGATCTTAACTGATTTGTCGATCCTCATATTCAGATGGTCTCCATGCACCAATCTAACTGCATTTATTGAGACAACAGTGTAGACATCACTGTGGTTACATATAGTAGATGATTGTTGTCATCAGTGTAATTAAAATTTAAAGTATTACACCAGACTAAAAAACATTATAAATGATGTGCTCCAAGACAGTAACAAATATTGAAACACACATATACTGTGTAAAGTACTGTTCTGGGCCTATAAAGTGGCTGACAACATCAATAAGTATTATTTTTGCCTAAGAAGTAGAAACAGGAACTGAAAAGTTGCAAACATAAATAGATGATGACATGTTAAAACAGTACTGGTCTGGGAACATCTCTCTTTGCATACTTGAGCTCAAGAGTAGAACCCAAACTACACACTGACTCACTTACACTGTAAATGCTATCTGACAAGTAACAAGAAACTGGAGTATAGACGTGTCACAGATATTGTATGTTGGAGGTTATTTAGAAATATAAGTTCCCTCACATAGTTTGTCTGCCAGAGAGCAAGTCCATTTTTAAACTCTAAAATGTCCTATCTTGGTTGCTGTTTTTTGTAACAAAATGTCAGGGATTGTTATCAAAAAATTTTGTTAAAAAATTTATTCAGTCCATATGTTTCCATCAAAGTTTTATAAACACTACTGTATCAGTATCAGTAAAAATCCAGTATCTCTCTGGCTGTACCCAAGAGCTATTTAGCTCCTAACATAATCGCTTAAGTAAATTCTGTACACATGCAGGTGGAGTGGCTGTGTGTGAGCCTTTGAACAAAAGTGTTTTCCGCAAAATTGCAAAAGACATGTAGATTATAATGATAACCTTTGAAAGATCACACTGAAACAAAGAAGCTTGCAGTGAGCACTTGGTTGAGCAATGCTTGGCATAAAACCAATTAAATGACAGTTTTCTTTTCATGTGTGCAGTAGCTTGCAGTTGTGACTCCTTTTACCCATCTGTAACTAATAAAATATGGAAAGATGGTCACATTTACTGACTTGATGTTTCTTTATTTTATAAGTGAATTTGACTTGAACTTGCCTGAAGTCTGCTGTCAAGTCTTACCTACCCCCTGTCACATTTTTCACTGATATCTAACCAAAACATTCTTGTGAGTTACCAATAATACAAACATACACTCACTTTATTAGGTCTGTTGTAATTCAGTATAACAACTCAGCCTTACATTCTACTTTTACAATGTTTATAATGCTCAGTTTTTGTTTACATTGTCTGAAATGTGTAATCTTATATTCAGTTATACTGTATATTTCTGCAGTTTGTAATGAAAATCTGTCCATAGCATAGAGCCTCAAAAACTGTCATAAACCATTGAGTGCCTTGTTACATTGGGAAAAACAAGGTATTCTCTTTCATTATTAGATCAAAATGTGTCTTTCTCTCTTTCTCTCTCTCTCTCTCTATTTTTTCCCCTTGTCAGATTTTCTATGTGACAGTGGAGCATGATGAGGCTGAGAGTGCGTAAAGCTCCTCAGCAGCCAAACTTAGGCCGTCGAACCCACCCATCCCAGGCCAAACGAAAATACTGTGAAGTGGAGCCAACCTCAGTGAGAGGTCGAGGCAGAATGCAGAAGAACGAAACCGGCCTGTTTTCCACGATAAAGAAATTTATCCGTGGAAATGCTGTCAAGGTAGGTGTAGATCAGGATTCATAGGTGCAGCTGTGCATGTGGAAGCACACACTTATTTTTTTGTAGAAAAAGGTGAGAGCATCAGTTGCATTTTGTGCTGATGCAGTGAAACGTGAGTCATGTAATAGTGAGTGTTTTTAGACCCTTAACAGAAAGCCTCAACACAACCAACGTAGTTTCCCACTCACCTTTATTTAAGTTTCCCTGAATTCCCTGATTCATTATAATAATTGAAAACAATTTCAGGTTTAAATTGACTGAAGAGGTGAAATTAGTGATAAAAGTTGTAACCCTGACTTTTTCCTCTATACTTTTTTTCCTCCACAGGTGGAGCAGGACATTCCTGCAAAGAGGAGTCGAATTGATTGTAATTCTGATAGCGATCTAATTACTTCAACACCACAGACTAGAGGCCTTTCCAACAAATCAGTCTCCAGAGTTTGCCGGAAAAGTCCAAACAAAGGTACTTAAGTCCATTTAGGAAGTGGGAGCAGCATAACAAGCATTACAAGTTGCATAGTTACAAAGGAAAAATTTAGAAAACTATACAAACATTTTGTTTTTAGAGTTGTTTTTAAAGATCTGTTTTCCTTTTGTAGACACAGTAAACTGCAACAGTAAGCCCATGAAACCAAACGGTAAACTAGACGCCCCTGTTGAGGCAGCGAGCAGCCCACCACGCACTACCCTGCTGGGGACCATCTTCTCTCCAGTCTTCAACTTTTTCTCACCAGCAACTAAAACTGGTAAAACAAAAGAACGCTTAGATACATATGTCTGAAAATATCTAACATTTAGGATTAATTCTAGAAAGTGACAAAAAGTTTTCCAGAGACCAAACTGTACTGACTACTCTCGTCTTTGAAGCCACTCCTGGTTCGGACTCTCCTGGCCAAGCGATGGAGGCAGAGGAAATCATGAAACAGCTGGACATTGAGCAGGCAGAAGAAATGCCAAGCAGCACTCTCACATCCACAGAGGGCATCACTCCGTGTCACACTGACCCAATGCTGCCACCGAGGCTCCAGATTACCTCCGATACATCCATAGAAGAAGGGGAGATTGTGACTGAAACAGACATGCCCCCATTAACAGGTATGAATACCCTCATGTTAAGCATCATTTTTATAATTTTGTTAACATTGACATTCGGAACAAAGCCTTTACGAACACTATGTTGTGTGGTTCACTCCATATGTTTAGATGAGGGCGGTAGTTAAAAATAAAAGATCTCTTATCAGTGTATTTACTCAGTATTTCAGTCAAGCAACCTTCAACAAACAGCATTTCCCATAAGCACTTGATTACAGATAATGAGAGACAGAGAAGGTGAGCCTATGGGTGAGTTAGCTCTTATAGGAGATGTCTGTGTCTGAGAAAGAAGAAACGAAGCCTGAGGAACACGCTTCATGTTTGCAGAAAGCTAGATGGAATAAAAGCTGAATGAGAGATTTCATTGAGTTACAGGAGCTAGTGTACCAGAGGCTAGCCTACGTGTCGTCATGACTTTGGCTCTCCATTTCTTACTTGAAAACGTAACATTTTAATTAATTTCCCATCTTTCTGTCTTGACCAGCTCCTGGTTGTATGCCAGATGGCAGTTACCCACACGCATTACCCTCAGCTCCTGCAGAAACCTCATATGATGAGGACTGGGAAGTTTTTGATCCGTAAGTAGAGCAATGTTGGTTTTTCTGCAGCTTATGACAATGAAAGCCATTTATTCATGAAAAATAATAAAAAATGGGCTGTGAAGTAGGAATATCACATTCTGAATGGAGACATACGTGAGTCATGTTGCTCTGATCTTTGGGTTTAAGTTTAAACTGTGTGCTTCTGACAACACACTGTGATCAGATGTACTGCCTGATTCCACTTGAAATCACATCCAAGGTGACATTGCATATCAGTAAATGTGAGCAGTCTGGTGTCATGTGAAAGTTTCAACCACTAGATGGCAGCAAAAAGCAGTATTTTTAGCCCATGATCACACTCAAACTTGTGTGAGAGGATAATATTACTTCAGATCTATCCTTTCTCTTTAAGTGACGAAAAGATAGTGTCCTTATTGTTTACACTTGTGCTAGATGACCAACTTACTTTATTCTCAGAGTGCCTCTCCTTGTTGCTTAAACAAGGGGTCTTTTCATGTTTTCTCTGCCTCAAGGTACTTCTTCATCAAGCATGTGCCTCCGCTGACAGAAGAGCAGTTAACGCGCAAACCAGCGTTACCTTTGAAAACACGCAGCACTCCAGAGTTTTCTCTCGTCTTAGATCTGGTATGCAGTGAATGGTTTCTTGTGCTGTTTTGTATTTAAAAGTAAATTGACTTTAATGTGTGCCTCATACTAATTTTATTCTCTTTTTCTGCTGTCAGGATGAAACTCTGGTTCACTGTAGTTTGAATGAGCTAGAAGATGCAGCCCTGACATTCCCTGTGCTCTTTCAAGATGTTATATACCAGGTACTAACTGTTAAAGGTCATTCTTCACTTAAACGTTCTCCATTTTTTCTGCTGCTCTGATCAAATTTCTTTTGTTTGTCCTTTTTTAATTGGAAGGTGTATGTTCGATTGAGGCCCTTTTTCCGTGAATTTCTTGAGCGCATGTCTCAAATGTATGAGGTGAGTTGTATCTCCATAACAAAAAAAACTGTAGACAGTATTTATTTAATCTGATCTGCTCTGAGTTCACCTATTACTCACTTATTATTGCTTTCCATTCAAATTTCAGATTATTCTCTTCACGGCTTCAAAGAAGGTCTATGCTGACAAGTTGCTTAACATCCTGGATCCGAAAAAACAGTTGGTCAGGTGAGTGAATACACAAAACTGAAGCAGCTCGTGTAGCAAATGATTTTGATGTATACTCTGCAAGTATTTATTTCAGTTTAAGGTAAACATATGATGTTTGTCACAGGGATAAAGAAGACTTCAATTTCCTTGTTTTCTTTTCCAACCCCTTAAAATGGTGAATGTCTGTTTACCATCTTTGCTACCTGACACCAAAAAAAGACTTCCTTGTGGGGGTGTTCTGTAATGGATGCCAAGCAGCAGTGAAACAAGCATCAACATATGTATTGATGTTTCTGTTAATCCTCCATACACACCCATTTCTCTTTCTGATCTGGTCTTCCGCACCTCTGATGTACATGTTGTTGAGATCTCTAGCCATAAATATATTATGCAAAATAGTTTGGTTGGATGAAGAGTTCACTTCCTCTTCCTTCTGTGACACAAACACAAGAACAGATTCACTAATCACCTGACTGGTATTGCTTGCATTGTCACAGCCTGCTCTTGTTCCAACAAATGCAGAGTGTTAATATTTTTTACATATTGTTTGTTTTTATTAAATATGTCCTTTTGAAATCCCATACTCCACTATTTGCAAAGCTTATTACCTTCACCGTAGAGGTTACATATATAGTTCCCTAGTTTTTGTTTGTTAGGGGGTATGTTGTGTCTTAGTAACTTAAAAAGATGTAAACACTGTATGTTTTAACTGAAAAATGTTCTCTCATCCTGTATTTTGCAGACATAGGCTATTTCGTGAGCACTGTGTGTGTGTTCAAGGAAACTATATTAAAGACCTAAACATTCTTGGACGGGATCTTTCCAAGACGATAATAATCGACAACTCACCCCAAGCCTTCGCTTACCAGGTAAACACCGCCAAATAAATGAGTGTTTAAAATGTTAAACAAACTGTCACAGTGATACTACAGCATAGATGTTGTCTTTTTCAGCTTTCCAATGGAATCCCTATAGAGAGCTGGTTTGTGGATAGAAACGACAATGAGCTTCTAAAGCTTGTTCCTTTCCTCGAGAAGCTCGTGGAGCTGGTATGTATTTTGTCCTGTGTCCTTTTAGGTTTGCAGTAACAGCTTAACGTTGCTTGTGGTGTGTCATGAATATTCCACCTACTCCTCCCTGTGGAGAGTCTCAAGATTGGATTCAGAGAGGCGCAGTTGCTATAATATTACAGATTCTCCAGCTGATAGGAGAGAAAAATATCATCAATGTTGAGCAGCTGTACTAGAATCTGTGTTACTCAATGACAATCTAAAAGATTAATGTGGATAAAGTCACAAGGTATAATTGTAGTACTGATGAAAGACATCGTAGGAAAATGTTAAAATTTTCCAAACAAAAATCCCAGTATGTTAAGATCATTGTTAAGTATTGAACCCTATTAGATATGTTCGAAGTTACAATAAGGATTTACAGGAGTAGTAGTATGATTTCAGGTCAACTCAATCTGTGTTTCTTTTCTTTCTTCTTGATGAATGCCACAAATTCTCTTAAATCATTTGTACATGCCACTTCTTTCATGAGGCCTGTTACCTGCTGCCTTTATGAAATATATTTGGCACAATTCAGTTTCACATTCAGCTATTTTTGTGAGCACACTGAATTGGAACAAGTCACTTAATAGCCACTTAACTTAATGAGCCTCTTAATGAAACGAGATCCTAATACATCACAGTAAACGCATTTCCTTTTAGGCTCGTGGGTTTCTTCTCAGGTTTCTGTTGGGAACTGTTGGTAAATACACTCAGTTTTATTGCAGGACTGTTGTTATCAGAGATCATTAGTTTAAGCTCCATGTACCTGTCAGCTGAGTGTATTTAGTGGATGGATTTCAGTGAGCAGAGACTTGACAGATAAAGTTCTGTTGAACTGATGAGATTAATGATATCAGTAGCTAATGTGTCACTGTAGGGACAGTCCACGCAGCTCACTTTTCACAGCCGGCTCTGCCCATATGACTGTCAAACTAGAGCATTGACACTGGATTATAAAGTCTGCTTGTTTTTGAATGATTTCATCTGTTTTCTCTCCATCGCAGAATGAAGATGTCAGACCGCACATCCGAGAACGGTTTCGTTTGCACGACCTCCTTCCTCCAGACTGAGGACCTCATGTTCGTCTTTCAATTCAAGATGGTATCAGCGTTGGGGGGGGGGGACTCTTAGAAGGATATATTCAGTTATTCAGTGGATTTCTGTTTGCAAACAAAACATTGCCATTATTATCATTATTATTTTTTAAATCATGCAAAAAAAAAAAAATTGAAAGCTATGTTTGAGTCAAAAAGCCCTGGATGTTTTTATACGTACACACTCAAACCCGCCTCAGAACAAACAGACCTGCTCGCTGCAGCAGGTTCTACTTTTACTTTTTGCTCGCTTCTTTTTAGTGCGACCTTGAAGACGGCCTCCCGGAAGGTATTTTGTCTCTTAGGAACCATTTTGGATTGACAAAACTGAATGTCATGCAGTGTTGGATTATATGGACCTTGTTGGCTTCAGCCTGACCTTGAATGGCCAGTCAAACCTGTATAATATTCACTCTATTTACTTGTAAATATATGTACATATTTTTTTTTTCTTCAAGGTTTTTAAGTCATTTTATTTTCACTTCAGATTTTAGTATGTATTCTTTGATTCGGTTTCTTTTATAAACCAACAAAATGTTAGTGTGTTTTGTTTGAAGTTGTTGATAAACTGCTGCTTTTCTGTTGTATGCCTGCATTATTCCTGTGATGCTTTACTCCATTACATGCAGTTGTCTGTAATAAGGTGCAGTTTTAAAAATGTATCTTTGGGAGGAAAATGTTTCTGAAATAATATTTTAAAGATATGTAATGTAAGCTAGAATAGGGTCTCAACTGAATACAAAGCCATAATGGCAGAACAATAATTTTGGAGATTTGTATTTGAGAGTCCATTTCTGATTTCGATACCTTGATCGTCCTCTTTGATGACGGGTGGTGGGGGAGGTGGGGTGAGGGGGAGGGGTGGGTGGGTTCAGGCATCTTGCACTTTGACATCCAGCCCTTTGTAAGTTGATGTAAAATCTTGTCACTTTTTCTACACAGGTGTGTATCACCTCAATTTGTTATGTGGGGGAGAAAAAAAAAAAAAAGAAATTGTAGCACCAGCAAATTGCCAACATGTTTGCTTTTGAATCTTGTTTTCCAAGACGTCTTGTATGTGGGATCTTTATGATGTAGGAGTCACGAGTTTTATTGACTATTGAATGATCACTCCTGTTGTATTCAGTGTTACTCAATGGTTTCCTTGAAAATAAATACATTTTTATACGACTCAAAGCTTCCTCTTGGTGATTAAAATACGTAAACCTGGGTTTCCAATGAAGTGCTCTGCTGGAAAACCTTGGGTACATTCATCTGGCACATACTACCCACTTATGCATCATTGCAGACCAAGCACACCCTCCCCCCACCCTGCTCAGAAATGGATGGGTCACGCTGAGTTCAGTCATCAGGCAGATTCAGCTCACCTGGTCTGGCTGCACTATATAAACTGGCAGCCAGCCTGGAGCTGGATTGTAACAAATTGGAGGCTCATTTGGGATCAAAGCAACCATCTTTGGGTAAGATGAAGTCTAGTCTTTGTGGTAATTTGACCTGGCTTGTGTTGTTGCTAACTTCTCTGTCAATGGAGGTTCATTAACTAGTAAGCAGGCATTTGGTCTTTAGGTATGTAAAACTTGCAGACTCTGCCTAATTGTTTAAATGCATTTGGTGAATTTAGTGTTATTATTTTGGGGAGAGCAATATCCTAGTCCTTTTTGTCTCGAAGTTGAAATTTGGCATTGTGTTACTCGATTATGTATTTTGGTATCAAATTATTTATTTATTTTTCTCCAGAGTTTGTGTTGGAACCATGCATGAGGAGGTGGGTGTGTGACGAAAGAGCACCACACTTCTTGGGGGCTCCCTCGCCGACCACCTTCATCTTCACCAGACTGCAGTTTTCCCGAAACCTCAGTGAGGAGGTTGCCTCTGGGCTCTCGCTCCTGCTGCTGCCCGGTCCCCCTTTTTGGGTTGGAAAGGCTCTCTATGAGTGACAGTGTTGGGCCTGAACATTGTTGTTTCTGCACTTACCATCCATTCCTCCAGAAACAGCCTAAAGGGTTTGGGTTCTGTTGGCTTCGGCTTCTTTTCAGGGAAGACTGCAGTGTCAAAGACCGTTTCAGATGCACAGCTCTGCAATCTCAGATTGACACTTCAACTTTTCAAATTCTATGTACTCTCAGCAAAGATCATAAATCACATCACATTTAGTGTACCATTGGTCTGTTATCATTCAAACTAATGAGCAGCTTTGTGGTTTTACATCTCCTAATACTGTAATGACAAAATAGGTGCTGTTCCTTAATGATGTGATTATGGGCCTAGTTTTATTAAACTGAAATACAAATGAATGCTTTGTCTTGTCTGTTTAGAAGGAAGCTAGATTTTTAAAAAGCATTTAAACCTTCAGTGTAACTTGATCGATTGTGGCCATCTTATGTACACAACCTGCCAGTTTTATCCAGAGATATGAAACTAACGGGATGTCCTGATAACCTGTTGACGTCTTGATCCTTTTGTTCTTTCAAGAAATAGGTCATTACCTGATTGTAAGTGCGCACTGAATTACCCCCTTTCAGAGATCATGTGACTCCAAATACAAAGGGGGCCAGTCTTCATCAGACTTATCTAACAGTGTTCAGACAGAATTATTTCAAAACAAAATTACACTGATAGTGTGGTAGATAAGACATGGGGATAATTAACTGTGTATTTAGACCAAATCCACACAGTGACCCCCCCCCGGCCCTCATCTATTGGCTGCTGGTGGGGGGTGGAGGTTGTGGCTCATAAACTATGAAGCTTTCCCGGGTGCTGACGTATATAAAATTAGTTGACCGGTGCTCTCACCTCAGGATAACATTAACTCTATCAAAGGATGTGGATACTCTTCTTTTTGAGTGCCTTGCTGGGGGTGTTGGGGTCAGAGGAAGCACCCTCTGGAGCCACTCAGCAGCCCCAGCAGCTTCAGGCCCTCCACTGCCCGCCCTGCGAGAGGATACACTGCTCCTCCCAAAGGACGCTGAAGCTCCAGTGTAAAGGTGGTGTCACGACGGGCGTCTGTGGCTGCTGCCCTGTTTGCGCCAGGACAGAGGGGGAGACCTGTGGAGGAACCTGGGACTATTTGGGCAAGTGTGATGAGGGACTGGTGTGTGTTTACCAAGACGCAGCAGCTGACAAACCAGACGAAGAGCGCAAAGGGATCTGTAAAGCAGGTGAGAGTATTATTTATAACCTGAATCAGTATCAAGCAGGTAATGTGCCATGAATGACTTTATATCATTAGTTACACAGTGAGGCTTATCACAATTTTTTTTTTTAAAGATGCAGGAATGTCTGAATTTTACATCACTAAAAGTCAATACACAACCAAGATACATGTTGTGTATATAAATAAGTAAAAGTAGCACAGCCACAATGTAAGAATACTCCATTACAAGTACTGTCCTGTAGCCAAAATGTTACTTCAGTAACAGTACAGAAATATCAGAAATACACTCAAAGTATCAAAGTAAAAGTATTAATCATGCAGCAGAATTTCCTGTCAGTGTTATATTTATTTATTTATTTAAGAATATTGTATTATTATTACTGATCAATTAAAAGATAATTAGCTTTTATTGTTGCAGCTAATCCAGGGGAAGCTTATTTTGCTGTGTAATCACATTAAATGTAAAAGTTTTGAGTAACCGTAACCGTAGGTGTGAAATAAATGTAGTGAAGTAAAAAGTACAATATTTCCCTCTGAGTTGAAGTATAAAATGTCAGAAAATGGAAATATTTAAACATACCTTAAGTACAGCACTTGAGTAAATAAACTTGGTTACATTTCACCACTGTAAGTCAGCATGGTGTGAATGGCCGGTGTAGTAAATCTTGTTTATGAGCTGTGAAGACTGATGGTGTGGTCAAGGCTTCCTTTGAATCAAAGCTTTCTGCTAACAGTTGAGCCGTAATTACACCTCTTATCTCTCCATGATGAAAAGAGTTGTCACAGATATAGATACGGTATCAGACGTAGTATGAGATTAGAGATTTTTACACTTTGTTGCTGTTCAGGAACAGACGTAAATATTAAATTTAATGGACTGCAAGTTCTACGTCTCCTGTTTCTCGTTCAGTGTTAAAAATTTATTATATTTTTGTGCAGTGATTGAACCACTGGATCCAGAGACCTGTCACCCAGACTGCACCCGTGAATACTGCCAGGCCAACTCCTCTGCAATCTGCTCTGCCAGGTGACTGAAAGAAACTTCACTCAACAAATCCTTCCTTTCTCTTCCCATGTTTCATTTTTAACAGAAATGTGACTGACCTGCTCTGTAGGTTTGTGTCTCTGGAGAAAAAGGCATGCCAGGGCTCCTGCCAACACACCTCCTGTTCAAGCTGTCTGCTGCTCAAACCCCCATCATGTCCTCAGGCCTGCGCCTCCTCTGATTCTTCCTGTCTACACCGCTTTGGGAGGTGTGTGCACAACCACCTGACGGCAGCCCACAGTCCTGTATGCCACAACAACCTGCAGGTAGGTGGGAGAAAAACACCTGAAAGCTACATCAGCAGCAAATAAAGATCTTATATTTCTTCAGCATAGAACACGTCATCCATTAATCCGTCTCTGTGTATGGTGTTTTTTCTCTGTAGAATAATCCTGAGGGGCATTTTGTGTGTTTGGTCCCAGCCTGTCAAAGCACACCGAAGTAATTCCTTATGTAAGGAGAAGAAATCCAGAGGAAATCTTCACTAGCTTGATGTAGCAAAATGGAAAAAGGCAGCTATCTCTGAACATTGTGTGTCACGTTTTATATGCCATGTAAACCTGAATATAATCCTGTGAAATGTTGTATGTTAAATCATGAGAAATAAAATCCCATGTCATCCTGTAGTTGATTATATTTTTTTTGGTGTGGACTCTCATGATATTGTTTCTATCACTGATGGCTGGGCTGGATGAGGATGGATGTATTCCAGGTTTTATGTTATGCTGTCATTTTATGTACATGGGTGAGGTGGGTTTTTCCAAATGTTATGTGGCTGCGCTCCGTGTTTTACAAATTTCTCCTCTGGGACAGAGAAGTTGAAGTTCAATAAAATCCAAGTGATCAGTACAAAAGCACCTTCTTTGAAAAACCAGTAAATGTTTGTGAGGAAAAATTCTCCCCGTCATCAAGGATAAATGACAAAAACACTCAAAAACAATCTGAAATTTGTTAAATGTTTGAATTCATTAGTATAAATCATTACTCTGTATCTTAATCTCACAATGACCCACAGACATCAGTTAACAGGTGGTGGTAATTAATGAAACGCTAACACTTGATATGCGTAGTGTCATATAGTTTTTAGCTTCGTGGCCTTAGAGATGACAATGTTGGTCTGTCCATCATAGACTGAAACACCTCTGTCATGTTCATCAACACTCATACCCCCTTTAGGATAAATCTGTTAATGACCAAATACTGTAGCTGCAAACCTGACTCAGCACAGAATCACAGAGCCACTCACACAGCTTGTTTTTATTTTCTAGTCTTCTATAAAAACTCCCTTTATAGTGACTGTTGAACCATGGATGGGTGGAGCCATTTGGACACCTGCTCTGTAGAAACAATGCAGAAGGTTTTCAAACTAACCTTGAGTCAGTGAAGTGGAATAATGTAGATACAACAATATAACAGATCAGTCTAACTCTGTCTCTTCTGTCTGAGCTGTTTCCATTCTCAGGAGGTTTTCTGGTTCACAGGAGAAGTAAGACTTCTCGAGTCCCCTCTGCCATCGCTGTCCCCCTGACAGTTGATGGTTATTGAATAACAGACAGTTTATGAGGCAGCAATAATGAAGTGTGTACAGAAGTGTGGACCAACAATGGGCAGTTTGTTCTGTGTCCTTCAAATGTGAGGCATTTCTGCCGAAGAGAGGTCGTTTTATCTGAGGGATTTCGCAAGATGGAATCAGTTTTTATACTAAAACAAAGGCCTGCGTTTTCTTTCATCTTTTTTTTTTTTTTTACCTGTGACTCAGCTGCATCAGTCACTTAGTGCTACATCTAAATAATATCTGGTGTTTAATCAGACTAAAAAGGAGACTGTGCGGTTCCTTGTTCATCTAAATGAACAGGAGAGTGCCATGGGCGGGAAACATGAGCAAATAGATAAGAAACTGACTGTGCCGACAGTATTACACAAGCAGTTATTTGTAAAAATGAAATCATTGGTCAATATAGGGTTTACAAATAGTTTTCGAACCTGTTTAAAATATGCACTTTGGTTATATATGCCAGGAAATGTTTTTATAATGCTACAACTACTATAAATGTAACTTCAAAAATATCCAAATTTTCTTCCTTTTTTACATTTCTCATGCCTCTAACTGTGGATACACATCAGGTGTCTATTAGAACGACAAGATCTGTCACCAAAGAGGGCCGCCTCTGTTATCAGTCCCATATATCCGTCTCTCTTTTTTTTTTTTTTACTGATAAAAACAAAGGATAACAAAGGACAGTCTATGTGCCAGCCGTAATAAATGTGCCCCTGTCAGACACAGCCAGCCCATGTTACAATCTGAATACAACACAAAACCCTGGAACAATAGAAAAGTACAAGACATTATTATGAAAGAGTGACCTTATTCCCAATATGTCTGAACAAACAGTACAGATGTTACAGGTGTGATGTGTAAAACAAGCTTTACAATCCTTTAAACCGCTAAAGATTTTTAAGTCAATTTTAGATCAGACTGACCTCACTCACACCTCTGAAACACTTCCAACAAATGTCATTTTATTAGTGTCAAAAATTGTAATAAACTTTAAGAACCTGCTGCCTTTAACATAATATACATCTTAATTAATTTACTGCTTTAAGATAAAAAAAAAGCACATCTGAAATTACAAGGTTATCAGTAGCTTCTCTGTGATCAATCATCATAATTGTCAGCAAAACCAAAATAGCCACCGAACATTTTTCCTTCAGTGTGTTCAATACCTTAAAGTTATACTTAAGTGAGGCGCTATAAATGGTCCATATTCGTGTAATACAAAGTCATGCCATTAAAAATAAAAATTTGAAGTGGAACAATATTGTTTCTGCCTAATTAACAGACTGTTAATCAGGGATATCAATGAGTCAGTACAGTCAGTTAATGTGGACACTACAGACACTACATCGTCAGCAGTTATTTAATCAAGATGACTTCTGAATCTGCATCTTTTTCTTTTCCCATCTTTGGTTAATAAAACTGTCCGCACAGGACTAAAACCACACAGCAGCAGAGCTTATCTACAAAACTCAATCTTTACTAAACAGATTACAAATTACCAATGAGACATTGCATAACATTCTTAAAATGCAGAATGGTCTTATTACACATTTAAACAGAATTAAAACACAACAGCAGCAATGGGGATAGCTGCTGTTTGAAAATATATGTTATGTTGGACTAACAGTAATTAGAACTACTTATATAAATAAAGAAAAGAATGATTGTAGAGAGAAAACAGTATAAAGGTGCATCTTTGCTCAGGCCTCCAGTCAGTCTCTGAACAGGAAGGCACAGCGGATAATGAACATCCAGGCCGTCTGTCCCATTGTCTCGTCACCTGAATAGTCTGTTCCAAAAGGATACGAAGGTGGTGGAGTTAAAGGCACCGATGAATATGAGCAGCAGCAGGTAGAGACTCATCATGATGGCAAAATGGTGTCGGAGGAACCAAGAGGAGCTGCGGGAATGCCTGAGAAAGGGAAACACAAAAACAGCCTGGTTTTACAACTGCAAAAAAAATGACCTAAACAATATGCTTATTTACTTTATGAAACCATTTTCAGAACAACAGGCCTTTTGATTATTGAACAATCATTTAAACCATCTTTAAGCAAAAATACAAAAAAATAATTGATGCTTCTCTTCTCATACGTGATGCTAAACTGAATATTTTGGGGTTTTTAAATGTCACCTTGGGATGTGGGAAATTTTAACAGCCATACACACGTATACACACACACACACACAAACACACACACACACACACACACACACACAGTATATACTAATTCTGACCTGGACAGGTGCCTCCTCTGAGAGTAAACAAGCAGGTACTTGACTCGCAACAGTTGATTGTTGGTGACTACAAAGTACTTCTGTGGTACATCCCCTCCTTCACTGTTCTTTGCCCTTGAACGCTGACGGTCAATGATTTCAGAATCTGAAATAGGAGGGTGGTTTTAACACACAGCAATCTAAACATATGGGATTCACATTCAGTGTATATCTAATACAGCACATGGGGTACACACCTTTTCTCTTGACCTGACACTTAACGTCTGGGTGATCAATGACTTCACACAAGGCAACACAGCTGAGCAGTGGACCCAGCAGACTTTCTCTCCAGCTGCTGCTGTGTGGACTGTACAGGACAGCCATGCTGAGGTCACTGGTGAGGTAGGTCCCCTCTCCAAACACTGAGTTCTGCACATGAAAAAAGATATAGATGGAAGTTTCCAAGTCAGTCAGAAACAAACATCTGATTTCCACTCAGTCTTTGAGCACACAGTTGAAGACGGCTGAATTGACCTTGTTGAGGTGACAGTGCAGCCCATTGTGAATGATTGAGTGAAAGTTCTCCAGGCGGCTCCCATGGAATGCATAGAAGATGTCACGTCCAGCCTTCGTCTTCTCAAACCTAGCGTTCATCTGGTCACAGTACTCCAGCTCAAAGAGGAAGTCTGGCACAGGTGCAGAAATCCCTTCATTTTCTGTCAAGCTACAGAGTTTGGCATACTGGTGGAGATTGAAGAAATGCACTGTAAACAAAACAGTAAGCACTTAAAGAAACTGTGGTTTATGTATTCATACGTGTAATGATGTACCTCATCTTTCTGCAGCGTCTTCACGGCAAAACTGTTTGAAGAGAGAATCCAGTGGGTGAGAGCCAGATGATGATCTCCCTCTCCAGGTCGCAGTCTCACCAGCTCTCTAACACCAGGCAAAGACTTCACATCTGCCAACTACAGAAAAAAATAACTGTTTTGTTACAGTGCCATGTTAGCCAAATCTTGCAAATGTAGATGTTAGTATTGAGGTCATAGTTGAAGGTGTTATATACAAGTTGTCTCTAATTTCTGTCCTTCCTATTTACATACACAGCAGCTCAGAATATATCATATACTCTGAATATGATGTAGCCCATGACCTGAATGCTCAAGCACAAAACTGAACTGATGATAGTGTCAAAAAAACAAACATTATAGGCATTACAAAAGTAGACTTTATGGCGGAACAGTTGTGTTGTTGCATAGGATGTTCCTAACAAACTGAACACTGAGTATATGTGAGTGTAGGTGGCAGATTCACTTTCATTCCTCAGAAAAATTACAGCTTTGTTTTGATGAGCCTGATGCCTGCTTCTTATGACAACTGGTGAGTCATTAAAGTGTCCTATCATAGACATAAATTGTTGTTGTTAAGTATCTGCCAAGACAAGATCACAAGCCTTATATGACTTCTAATCTGTGCTTAAAGTGTGTGTAGAGGTTTTTCTTTAATTGCAAATAAACAATTCTGTTTAATGTACTTTTAGTATTTCTCACCGATGCACATTGTTTATGTCTTTGACCCATTTACCTTCCTACTTAATCTACTCCTTAAATCGTTTGCAAATCCATTTTAATGTTTGGAATCAGCCTTTTAACACTGTCTTGGGTTTACTGACACACTGCCACCTTTAACAGCACATTACTGCCACCAAGTGTATGTGTATCATGCCACCACCATGCACCTCATGTAGTGCACTCAGAAGGTAAAATGTCACACAATTTTCACTTAGTATGGTTACTGCATTCTTATATCTAAAATTGTGGTGTTTAAAATGATGCATGCTCTTAAAAGTTAAGGAGAAATATCTGTCTCTATATCTCTTACCAGCTCCTCAAAATCCTTATTGTCACCACTTATGTATCTAGGAGGGAAGGGTCTGAGCAAAGAGTCCCTCTTGTAGTTCTGTGCAGCAGCAACAAACAGACTGCAGCGGAGGTCTGCTGCTACTGGATCTCTGTGCAGACAGGAGCACACCAGCTCTCTGACCGCCTCAGGTGGGAGCGGTGGCTGCATTCCCAGCACTGCAGACAGAGGTGATAAGATAACACACGAGTGAGAACAGCCAAAAATTAAGTCGGGTGTTAACAGCATGATAAACACCTCATGTAAACATACAGTACTGTGCAGATTACTACAGTACTACAGATCAGGTAACAGGTTTTGTTTAAACTAATCTACCTTCACATTTCCTGTTTTGTCCAACTATTGGTTGGGAAAATAAAACAAGGAAAACCCAGCATTGTTTGAGAAACTGGAATCATGAAATGTTTGACATCTTTGCATGAAAAATGAATTAAATGATTATCAAACTTGTTGCCATTAATTTTCTCTGTTTCAGCTCTAATTAAATATGTTATTACGTACTTTAACTCAACGCGTCATACTTTTAACCTCTTAATGTGTTGTACATTTTTAAAGTGACTACAGCTGTTAGTCCAGTAAAAAGTGCAATATTTATCTCTGTCATGTTGTGGAGTGGAGGTATACACTGGCATGAAAAGAAAATACTCAAGTAAAGTAAAAGTACGTCAAATTTGTCCTTGACCACTGCACTCAAATAGCTGAATGTACTGAGTAAGACTCAAGCACAGGTATAGCTTTAGCTAACGTTAGTAATTTCTCTTTTAATTGTTAGCAAAGGAGGGTCGACGTTAGCTAACATTAGCTGAGCTACAACAAGTGCAGAGCTGACATATCTGTCGCCGGTAACAAATACAGCAATATTGAACTACCGTGGGATTCTAAAGGTATTGTGAATATGCCCTAGGCCTGTTTCACCTGGCAGACACTAGTTTTATATAATCATTTGCCGTTACCTTCCGTCTTGCTCAACTCATAACACCGCAGGAAGAGCTAGCGTTAGCTTTAGGCACTGCTGCGTTTAAGTGCCGTAACAAATATCGGAAGTGTTCCCCTTTCGCGAATTGTCAAGATAAATTAGCAAATGGAAACGCGTGGGAGGAACCGTGTCAAGACAAAGGAAGAGAACAAGAGTAAAAAAAAACGTGACAAAAACGTCGATACGTGTTTAGTGTTCAGTTTCTCCTCCTTAATATAACGTGTGCCTTAAAGCACCGACAACTTGACATTTACGAGGAGACCTGAAAGCAGCATCCACCATATAGGACTGATGTTCACAGAGCCATTTACACTGAGCTGCCAGTTTATTAGGTACACCTGAGTGGAACTAATCCAGTCTAAAACAACAGTTCTACAGTAAATCCTCCTTTCATAAAGCTTACAGTGTTCCGTTTTGTTTAAACTGTTTTAGAGAAGTTGATTCAACTCGGCACACTTTGGAAGATGTAGTTTGTTAAAATGTTGAACTGGGTATTGCATCTCTACAGAGAGGTGTTCTGACTGTTGCTGATTGATATCGATGGGGGTGGCACAATAGCTACACCTGACAGTATAAGGCAATACAGTCATGGCATTAACAAAAAATACCACCTCCCGGCCCCAATCATTGTTGACTAGAACCAAGTGACAGATTTTCAGGCTCAAAAGCAAAACTCTAAATGGTCAACTAAGAAAGAAGGTTCAGCCATGCATAAACCCATCATCATGTGGGCTTTTGTCTTGTGGCAAAATCAGTGTATCATCAGAGTGTAGGTTTTGTCAAGGTAGGTGTTGTTGCACCCCTGCTTCTCGAGCAATCTGTTGCGATTTGTTGACTGACCTAACTAAAAATATAAGAGAGGCATAATGCAGCTTGCTTGCTGGGGAGTCATTTGTAGTGAGGTAATAAATCTTTTTGAGTTAAATTTGTTTTATATCTTTTGAATTGGTTCCAATGCTCTATTTCTCTATTTTTGTTTCTGTAATCTTTAAATGTCTTTAAATCTCTTTAATGCATTAAATGTCATTTGAATTGCCCTGTATATGATATGTATAATAAACTTGTTCTGACTTGAATTTGTCATTTGGTCTGGAAAACAATTGAAAATGTAACAATATTCAAGGGTCTTCAAGAGTCTTAAAAGCTTTTAACTAAGCACTTTAAAAAGTGATTGAAATGTCTTAAAAATGACTTAGAAAGTCTTTATAATGATTAATTTGATTATATTGTTATACATTGGCGTTTTAGCTGGGAGGCGTGTATGTCGGGTAAACATTTGGCAAACAACAAAGGCCTTCCATCCCCGGCGATTTTTAAATCAGTATCTTTCATCATCCCATGATCATGAAACTGGTGTTAAAATTCATTTTATGTGGTATGAAAAGCCTTAAAAGTCTTCAATACGCAGAAACGCAGAGATGTAATTCAACACTTGTTAATTCATTTTACTTCCAGTCACTGTGGATATGTCTTTCATTTATCATATCTTTGTAATGTGTTTTTCTGCAGGATAGTATTAGCAGTAGCATATTTATTAGGTGAAGAACAGGCAGCCAATCAGATCAGACTGTATGATGCCTCTGATTTTCAGCACGATGGACAGCATCACCAAAGGGCGGAGCTTGTTGAAATATTCCGCTTTGTGATTAGTCAGTCCAGACCAGCAACAAATCCTGTGTTTTTTTCCATCTCGGGCCCTGGTCCTACTCATGAGTACAACCAACGTAGGTAAAAGAAAAGACCTTATGTCATGACCGCCTCTACCCCAAACCCATCATTTGAGGAATATCGACACCTATTTGTCTAACCAAGCGCCAGATTTGTCTGTTTCCTCCAGTCTGTTTTAATGCATTAATCCATAGGATGCTCTTTAAACGAACGGAGGGATTTCTAGCGACATTCTCGGACTAAACCGGAGGTAAGGCATTTTAATCACTGCATTTCTATCACACACCATGTAGGAAGGGGGGAGGAAATGAGCGTACAAACAAAAACATATTAGCATCCCGTTTGATTAAAACCTCGAGGTCTGGGCTTGACCCGTTCGGCGTCCGATGAAGAGAGGAGGCACCGATGCACCGTGTCGCACAGGCTGAAGGACGCCCATCGTCTGCATCACGATGCACTGTGTCCTACTGCAGCATCTCTGCCATAAGCCGAGAGTAGAAACATACATTTGGCACAATGTTAAGATCCACATGTATGAAATCAACCAGACTGGGGTCTGTTTTTTTGGCTGAGATTGCTTTTATTTTGTGGCAGAAAGATGTCCTTCAGAGCTACACCACATCCACCATCGTTAGTATTGAAATGTGGTTTGAAAACAGCCGATAATGAAAGTGGTTGATTATTTCCGCCTGGAAGTGATATGGCGCTAAACAAACAGCTCTAATATTTGTCCAGTCTGTAAACTCTAGAGGCCCTGTAACACGCCTATTTTTACTTCATAGGTTATTAATACATTTTAGGGATCAAGGATAAGGCCATACATTTCCATGCACGTATTACACAGCTGTGATATGGTCAAGAAAAACATGTTAATGAATGATGCTCCATGATGGTAGATACCAAACGCCTGGGCACCACCTCTAATCAAATCATATGGGGATTCACAGTCCTTATTGAAATGAAGTGTGTGCATGTTGATCCACAGGAAGGCCTATGGAGGAATAGCCTGTTGTCTACAAGGAAAGCATGTGATAGAGTGAGTGAATGAGTTTGCACTTAATAAACAGCTCTGTTGTTTGCAGTTTGGTTTTTCAAGGAAGCTTACTCAGCAAGTCTGTGTGTCTGTTTGCAAGTGGAGGAAAAATAACAACAGTCATCATGCAGGTGAGCTTTCCTTTCCATTCAAGCTACACTGCATGTAATATGGCGAGATTTGAGACAACTTAGTTGCATAATCAAAAATATTTAGCGTACCATTTCTAATCCTCCATGCAGCTGTCTTGACTTGATTTCTTTTATGAATTTGCTGTGTAAGGCTGTGTTGAACTGTGTCTTTGTATCCTAGAAAACAACTTCCTCCCTGCCCCGAGTTGATTCATCCCCTGCAAGCCATGTTTTTACTAAGACTTCAATGAGATCCCAGGACCAGTGTCGCACCATGTGCAAGAGGTCTCTACTATCTATGGATCTGTGAGTGTAGCTGTGTGTTGACCGCTGGCTTGCAGCAACATATAACTTATACATCTTTACTACAGCAAGTTTCATGTGATGTTGCTTGCATGATGGTATGAGCTATAACTCGTGCGCTGCTTCTGATCTCTCACACCTCTGGACTTTGTTTTACTCAAAATATTATGAGTCAAACATCAGATACTTAGGTAAAGCCGCGGAGACAGAATGACTGGTCTGACAGCATGTGAGCCGATTAATCTATTTTTCCATTTTCCTAAGCATTTATGTATTTGAAATACTGTCTCTAAACCAGTTTGAGTTTACGGTTTCAGATTTGCGGAAAGCAACACAATTTTCACAAATCTAAATGAGCTATTATTTGATAAGCGATTGATTTCAAACAAAATGCTACATATTCTGTAGGTTTTGATCTGTTGGTGAGGCAAAACAAGACATATTTACAATTTACAGGACTACGAAGCAATGTAGATCAAATGACTCCTCTATGAATCAAGAAATAATCTGCAAATTGCTAGTTATGAAAATAATCAATAGTTGGAGCCCCTGCATAAGTGATAGTAATGTGTACATTTGTGATCTTCTACGTGAGCATCATGGCATTCTTTTTTCATTACCACTTAGGGTTCTGCTATTTGAAACCAAGCATGTAAGTCTGGTGAAAATGTAGATTAGTTTATACATATTGTTTTTACTTGTTGAGTAGAAATTGTGCGCTGTGTAAAGTTAAATAAACTGTAGCTCCAGTTCATGTTCAATTATTGTAGGTTACAGATTTGAACATAGTGCTGGAGAAGGCGTGATTCATAGTATTCCAACCCGAATTATGAGTAATGCAGCTTGTGGGTTTTTTTGCTATAGAGATTTTTCATCCTCTCTGTCTTTTTATGTTTTGGTCATCTTTGTTCCTGCTCTGTGATGCTGATGAGTGAACAGCGCCCACACTGGCCGTTAATCTGACGGCTGTCTGGCGTGGATGTGTGGAGGCGAGCAACCAACTCTGCATGGCCTTCCTGTGGCTCATCCTCTCACCCTGCTCCTATGTGTGCTGGTTCAGCCCATCTACAAGGCTTCAAGTAAGCTGATTCCAATCGAGTGTACAATGTTTGTTTCTCCTGAATCACCTCATTTATGTCACTGATTATTCCTCGTGCAGGACCGACAGCCCTTCCAACTTTATGGCTTTCTTCTTCGCCTTCATGGCCCAGGTGGTGATCAGTATTATCCAGACTGTTGGCATTCCAGGTTGGGGAGTGTGGTAAGAAATTTCAGTGTGATTTCCTAAATCCAATACAGATATTAATGAGCATGAAGTACAGATGCAGACAGGTGATGAAAGAAAAGCAACATAAAGTAAGTCTCAGCAAGGGTGCTGGCACAAGCCTCCAGAACAGCTTCCAGTGCTCTGGGGTAGTCTTCTGTAGCCCACTGATATTAAACACTGCTCCTTTTCCAAAAGATATGCCTCATATGCTGTTTTGATGATGGTGGTGAAAAGTGATGTATTACATGTTGGTTCAAAGTTTCTGTGAAGGCCATAGCTCATGATTTATCTCCATTTGTTGCTTATTCATCCATTTATACAGATTTTTATCTTAAATTTGTCAGTTTGTATATAAATTGTACCCTACCCAGCACTAAGAAGGCTTGCTTTGAAAATGCATACACAAATACAGTTTGGGTGTGAAAAGTAAAGAGGTTAACCTAAAGCATTACTTTTATGTGTCAGGGTCAAGGCCCTTTCCATAAACACATGGAACAAGAACAAACCTCTATATTGTAGAAATCTATTGCAAAAGACTAGTATCCAGACCAGGTTTTATTAAAACCTTTTAAAATGTTCCCATATTAATTTAAAGATGTTATAATTAGAATTTTATATTAACAATAGTATTTAAAATCAGTATGTATAATGTGAAAGGGTCATGATATGGACCTATAGAGGAATATCACCAAATTGCATTGTGTGTAAGTGTGTAAAAAAAAACAAACAAACAAAAACTATTTTGAGCATACAAGTTTAAACAGTGATTACTCATACTGTCAAGCAATGTTGCAAATGTAGGGCTACAGGAAATTACCACTAATGCATCATGTATTCATGCTTTTAGTCATAAGTGTGTGATGATGCTAACTCTTTGTTTTTCCCCAGTGGCTGGCTGGCTACCACCACCTTCTTCAGCACCAACATTGGCTCAGCTGTACAGCTCATGCTGATTCCCACCATTATGTTTACCGGCAGTGGCTGTTCCCTCCTTCTGCTCTCAAAGGGTAGACTTATTAATTTCTACTTTCTCAGAAGAAAAACCAAATTAAACCAGTTTAGCTCCTTCCCTGAAACAGAAATGAGGCCGAATGCTCACAAGTCATTAACAACATGGGAATCTACCAACTATCCGACATGCATATGAACGCAGCATAAGTAACGGATTAACGACATCAGTCACCTCATTTTTCTTGAAACATGTGCAATGATGGTAAGATTCCTTGTAAACAATTCTCATGCGCGCCTGTCCTTTTAGGTTCATAACTTCTCACTGCAGGTGGTGGCGAGCCTGCAGCCCAGAGGAGGGGCCACCGCCTGGAAGAACCCCTCACGCAGCAGGCAGCTCAGCAGGCAGTCATGGAGCTGTAACACAGGAGCCATGCAGCAGAACCAGTAACTCAGCAGCTCCCACCTCACCAACTACGACGACCCAACAGGACAGAGTAAGGGACCATAGGCTGCTTAGTGAGAGATAAAAAGGGATCAATTAAAGACACAATTCAGAATTGAGCCCTTCAACAAGCCGAATCAGAGAAAAGTCATGTTTTGGTTGAAATATACTTTTATTGAAACTTATACACCTGGGAGCTGAATGATTTTAGTCCGCTTAAATCAACAGCCAGTTATTAAAAAGTTTGTTTTTTTTAAATCAGATACTGCTCAATTTTAGCTGGTCACACGCAGTTGCTTTTCAATGAGAGGCTATAGCTAAACCAATCCCTTGAGCTTCATCAGTTTATTCAGGTAGATTATCTGTGGTCAACACAGGGTGACTTTCTCTGCTCTGCCTTGTCACACTTTAAACATGTTTACTGACCATCAATGTGTTTTAAGGTGTTAATGGCTAGAGCTGTTAGAGTGTTTACTTCCTTTAGCCTCACTAAAAAGGCTACCAAACACTCAGAACACCACCTCAGAAGTTGATGTGGCGTCAAGCGAAAACCTTAGAATATATTTCTCTCAATAAAGTGAATACTTTTTTAAATACTTCAGAATTACATTAGAAAATCAATCACTCTCTATATCTAAATGATGCATGCAACTCAGCTTGGGTTAGGACTAGGTCCAAAACTAACAAATGTACAGCTCAAGCTACTTGAACTAACATGTAAATTAGTGAGTTTTAGAGGTGCTGATAGATGAAATTACATCGGCATGTTGTTGTTTACGGTCTTGTGCTGCTTGGCCAATGTGCTGCTGGACCCAGTTCCTTATTTACCATCCAGAGTGGCAGATCTTTCATGTAATTTCACCAAGAAGGTGAATAATGCCAAACCATTCATTTAAGTTAAGGGCAGTTAAAACTTTAGCATTATTTAGGAGCATATTATCCTTTAATATCGCCAAGAAATGAACTTTTTCTTTACTCAATTAAACTTTGTACTTTTTTTTTTGTTGGAAAAAAAGTTTAACTGCAACGAATATATAATCATCAGAATTTGAAAATTAAAAATATAGGAAAAAAAACTGAAAGATGAATAAAGATATCAAATGATTTGTCTGTAACAATTAAAATCAGGCGCCATTTGCTAGAAGTAATATCTAGCACAAAACCATCAGGCATGTATATTCCTGGACCGGATTCAACCTAGAGAAACCCTTTTATAGTTCATGTTTTGGTGACCTGATTGTTTTTCTTTTCTTTACTGATGATGATTAAATTTAATTCAAATATGTTTTACATTCTCAGAAAGTTATGATAGCTGGTTTTAAATTCTACCTGTAAAGCCCTACAGTGTCAATACATTAGCTGGCTTTGTCTCCCTTTATCACCACTATAACCATGTGAGGTGTTTGGTTTTTGTTACATCCTGTTATGTGTTGAGCAGGTTGATTTCAGTTATATTAATTAATATTACATGTTAAAATGAAGCACATGCAGTATTTAAGATAGCGGTTCTTGGATAAAACATTCCAAAAATCAACGCTAGTACAGGTTTAAAGGACTGAAACCAAAACGCTTTGCATATTGATCTTACAGTAAATATTACTAATCTTTTGTTGTTGGTGGTCAGCATTGTATGAAGTGATGGATGTTTCCTTTGGCAAATTCTTCCACTAAACCCTCCTACATGTAAATGCTTAAATGGCTACATGTTTCTGGAAGCTCTGGATTTCAGGTCTAGTGTGTCATTTCGTGGCTGTTATGTTATTCATTGAGTAGGTGTAATATGATATTTATATAAAAGAAAAATAGAATATAAAATTCAAGCCAATTATTTTATGAAGTGAAATTGAAAGAGAGAATATTTGCATAGCCCTCGTGGAGGCCTGACGTGTTCAGTCAGAGACAGTGTCAAGTTGATTCTGGTGAAAAGGTTTTTTTGCCTCATGTCACTTCGACCTTCAAGATCTGTGATGGTTAATACAGTAATACAGTATTAGACTTGAAACAGATGTGAAGATACGCGGTCTGAATGCTCATATTTCAAAACCTGTGAGTCGCTCCTCGCCTGATTGTGATGATGTGGTATTCAGTAGGCTGTTTGTTGTTTTCTTTAGTTGTTTTTTGTTCAACCTTTACTTTTTTCTCTGTGTTTTGATGATGTGTGGAGTGAGGCACTTTGACATGGTCGCTGTGTCTTCCCATGGCTGTGGGTAACTGATTTTTTTATTCAAATTTTTGAAATCTGGCAATGTTTGCACTGGGTTACCTGTTGACGCTAGTGCAAACTTAATTCACAGTGAATGCCAGTGGAGCAATACTAACATAAATATATTAAACAGTAGAACCATTAGATTAAGTGGGGGTCCTGTTGTGCAGGCTTCAAATAGACAGAAATATTAACAACCATAATATAAAAGTGTTATGAATTGAAAATGGTCCTGTTTTCAAGCTGGAACACCACTAGTATAATTTTACAATCGTGATAACATTTTCACCAGCAGATGCAATACAGTAGTTATAAAGTATAACCCTGTAAACTGTACCACCTACATGCCCATCTGTTAGTAAATGCACAAAAGTTTCGCTGATCAGATCTATAAATTAAGTGTAAAGGCGTACAAAGATGAACAAAGAAGCGTTTTTCTCCGTGGCAGTAGTAAGTTACCATGGTGAGCTTCTTAGATCAGTCCAGACTTTCTGACACATGTACATACAACACTGTTAATGTGGAAATTACAGCCGTATAGTTATCGCGGTAGCAGGAACCTTCCTAGCATTGGACATGCTAATTTCATATCCTATGTCGCTGTATCAAAGCTTCTGGAAAGCCATCTCCCATTAACTTCCCCATATCCCCACTTGTGCTGTGTATGTTGTTTGATATGTATTATCATGTACTATATCATAAGTAGATATAAATATAATAACTTGAGGTGAGGTAACATTTGCCATGGATAAACACATATCTGTAGGAACATGCTCTAATTAGGGTAATGAAACATCTGAGGAGGCTGTGTCTCCATGAGTGAAGTAAATGAGGAATACATTTTGTGTATTACTTTTGTATTATTTGGTTCAATTTTAATAGATATTAAACAGTCTTGTTGCATCTTTGTTTTGTTATTTAATGAGTTTGCATATAAAGTCTTCTACATGTCAATCGTCAGAATTCTCCATATGAAGCTGTAGATGCAGAAAAAGCCATAGCCAGATACAACCTAAAATGCATCAGATTCTCCATAGTGGGATGAAAAGTAGAGGAAAACACAAAAGCAATTGTCACAAAGTTTAAACAAGATAACATTTTAGAGATGCAGAGTTTTCACAGACAGCTGTACAGAGCTAATGGTTAAAACCTCAAATCCAAAAACGTTTAATCTTCATCTGCCCTCGCCAAATTTAAATTGTGCCCTCAGTTAAAACCCGACTGAAAATCCAGTTTGAGTCAGCTGCTCTGAGGAGAGTGGCTGCCTTGATGAATACTGATGCATTTTAAAGTGTTGGAATTTCTTCTTATGCAGCAGTTTGCTGAAACTGAATTATCTCAGCCTAACACCTGTAAATTATTTTGCTTTGGGGACAGAAGGATTTGTGTTTTCAAAGTAAGAAGTAGCAAAATTAGAAACCATTGTTGAGCGTTATAGTTGGACTCTGGATGTATCAGCCCAACAGGAGGTTTAAGGTATCCAGAAATTCAACCCTAATTTAGAAGAATTGAGAGTTTAAGCAGAATCAAATATCTTGGAGTTTATTGCAGATATGTGGTGCATGAAAACCACACAACCCACTTTATCTTGTTTTAAGATAATGACTTAAAAAAAAAGTTGATTTAAATTGGGAAAAGCAGGTTAAACTATTTTGAATTAGTTATAGACATAAATACCATGAATGAGGTTTTAAGATTACACTTAAAATTAGCTCGCCTGACAAAAATGGCGCTTACATATTAAGTCCTTTGGTGATAATATGCAACACTAAGAAAAGCGGACATTCATCACAAGGACTTTTACTTTGTTTATTAAGTATACTTGATAGCGCTGAACCCGCCTCCTGAAAAGAACGCTGTAATTTGCACGACCATTGTGTGACAGAAAGCTGAACATGCAAAATGTCAGAAAGGCAAGAAATGTGATTCATCAGTGTACAGAGAAATGAGGTTTCCTATAATTAATTGGTATTTGCTGAAGTTTAAGTTGAGCTTTTTTGTTTCAGGGAAATTCGTTTTCCTCTTAACTTGCACCAAATTACATAGTTATTTGGAAGAAACTATGGCAAATTATACAAAATTTAACAATTATACAACATTTTACAAAAGAATATTATCTAAAACTGGGTACTGACAACCTGACTGGTAAGTCTTCGGCGTACATGTGCAGGGTTGTAAGATAGGAAGTAAGACCTACTTGACTGTAGGTGAAAACGTAACATTACCCATCGAAGAACAAAAATGCTTTATACATACCAAAAATCGTGAAATTATATCAGCAGTAAATCAAACGATCAATAACATCTGTATAGTACTGCATCAGCCCAAATATAAATTAGTTCCACTATACCAGTAATAAAAAGGAAGTCCATAAAACAGCAATAATCTTAAAATTCTTTATTCATAAACTTGATGCAAGTTTACAAATTACTGTACATGGTCAAAATTTTCGTCGGAAAATGAAAATAAACCAGAGCGAAGCTAACGTGCCAGACTCATTATCTGTGCTTGTTGTTGGAAATGAATTGACAATTTGAGATAAATGAATCTTTTCAACACACAGTCCAGTTAGAGAAGGCAAGTCTATTCACCACGGACACTATCAAACTCAGATCATCTCTAAATATCTCTGACCAGAGTTTTGCATTTTGAGGCAGGAAATCACACAGGTGGGGTAAAGGCTTCAGAGTGGGGGAGGCTAAAATTGAAAAATATTGTGGTGTACATTTCTGTGCCGGGCCAAACAGAGGCACCTTGTTGTTGATGCTCGATAACCTCACCCTAAGACATATCAGATATGCAAATAACAGGATGTGGGAGCAGTGTACTGAGAAAAATGAAAAAAGTTCTGATTTTAAAAAATTTAACCCAGAACATGCTCATGTTAAAAATGACCCTTTATGTGCACTGTTGCTGTTTCAGCAAACACTTTTAAAATCAGAATATCTGAAGATCACACACTGAAACCAAATCTATTTCAGTACTTAAAAAGAAGCAAAAGACTTCAGGGGGAATGATGAGCTATTATATGGGCTGGTCACCCCAGTCCTGTAATCTTTTATCTAAATGTTCCTCTAACATTGTTTGAATTAAAAGAACACTCATATTATTGTAGCTGATTATTTTCTTGTTTTGACATCAGATCAGTTTGTGAGTGAGCCTCAACGTCATGCAATAGAGCGTTGTTAATTAATCCAAGAAAATAACCTAAACTCAACATGTACATGTACAGACTCCCCTCCTAAGGATTGTTTGTTACCTGAGCGTTATTCAAAATGTACTTTGCAGACAAAAGTTAACAAATAAACTGCAAAAGAGCAAACAGATTGATAGATACAGTGTGTGTCCTAGTATGGGGAACAGCAGTACTGATGGTACTACAGTATATTGTATAATAAAAGTTAAATGTACACTTTCATACAGAGTTTCAGGTCAGCTTTATCGTGACTACAAATGATCCTTCTTGTTATAGACCAAAACACATCCGGTGGTATACTGAAGCGGCAAAAGGAAGCTCCTGCTAATGATGACGCGAGCTGCTGACTTAGAAAACTGAGGCAGCAGAGAAGGGGATGAGTCTAGCTGCAAGTACGTTATGCAACATGGCGACAGTTTCATGTCTTAACTGCAGACAAATAATCAATGTAATGCCAGAAAATATGACAACGAAAGGCGTAAACTGGGTAGATGGCTGAAAAACTCTACATCCCAACACCCTCCACGGTTCTCCATAGCTCATCCCAGCACAGTTCTGCTAAACAGTGGCTGTTACCAAACTCAGATACAAATAGAGGCCCCGTAGAACATGCTGTTAACTCTGCAAACATGGGGCTTCATTGCAGCAACAACTTAGCCATCAACATCTACAGCGTGTAACCAAGAGAACGGATCAATAGCCAAACTGAGCACTTTGGGGGCTAGTGTGTTAACAGAAATAAGGCAATGAAGATGGGTCTGTTAGAACTTTCAAATGATGCCAAAATGCTCATCTTATCATTATCTGGTGAATATAAGTCATGTATCCTCGCTCCGTGATAATATATTGGCGCAGATTCTGAGATATTTCAAATCCATTGGCCCTGTCTTAATATCACCCACTGGTATCGGTTCATCACAATGGCTAACGCTTAGTTCATCAAGACTGCAGCATTTTTGTTCTGCTCACCCAATATTCTCTACACCTTTTCAAAAGTAAGAGCTAAATAATACCAAGCGTAGCCAGGTCATTCTGTTCTAAAGATACGCCCCTAAAATTGGCCCATTTATTGTCTAGGATGCTCAAATAATAAAAACAATAGCCAAATAATATTTCTAAAACAATATTTGCATTTATGTACCACTTAATTTAAAAAAAAAAAAAAAAAAAAAAAAACTTAAGTCAATAAAAACAGGTGCAGTGAGGTGCCACTTCAAGAGCTTCAGTATCAATCTTCTTTAAAAATTCCCATTTAAAGAGGTGTAACTGACTGTAGCTCCAGTTTGTCAGCAGCGAAGAAAAGCATTTCCCCACATTTAAAAGGGAGGGGGCGAGGCGTATGACACGGTCAGATGAGCCAACGAGATGGTTTCCCAGAAAGATGATATATCTCAGTTAAGTCAGACAGGAAAAAATATTCCAAAGAAAACAAGATACTTTGACCCAAAGACATGTTCCTGTATAGTGGTAGAAGCTCCTTTATCCGCCCCTCTTTAGGTGGTGTGTACCAGCCTGTATGACAGAGAGAGACACCCTGTTTGCTACCGATACAGACCACGTAAAAAGGCTGACTGGAGCCACAATCATTGAAATATTTACTTACCGCTCTTTCTATGAATCTGCACAAGGATTTGTATGGACTGTTGTGCTCTGGCAAGATTGTAATTGGTTCTGAAAGACAAATAATGCTCTTGTAAATTGTTTTATGCAGTAAGGAACTGGCAAATGATTAATAGAAATCAGTGGTTTGCATTATATTCTATGTCTCTTCCTAAACTGTAATCACAAACTTGCAACTGTCATATGTGTAGCTGTTCAGAATAGCTGTAAACACTGGCCATCGATGTGGTCTAATGACACGTGCAGCCTCATTCATATTCAGTGTACTATACGACCTGGACAGACAACATCAGTTACCTTATTGGTCTTAACTGCACCTCTGGCTTTTCCTTTCACCAGAGTTGCATTTATCTGCATAATGACAGATTCTATGGAATAGGCACCTGCTCCCAGCCCCTAGCAAAATGCTACACACACACACAAAAAAAACATGAATCCACTTTCTCTGGTTATTTGAGTTGAGGGAAAATGATCCCATAAGATGTATCAAACTCATTTATATACCTGCTTGTGAGAAGTTCCATACGTGGGCCCCTCCTCCTAGAACATAATCCTTAAAAAAAAAAAAAACAGTATAAAAAATGTAAATTACACATTTTATTAAACATTTTTCTTTTTTTATTAAACATCTACATTTGATCAAGAAAGTGTCCACTTGACTTTGCTAATTTGATGTGTCAAATTGACGCAAATGTCTTTATTTGCTTTGTGGGAGAGAAAGGTTATGATTTTGAAGCAATTTGAATAGAAACTGTTGTGAATGTAACTTTAGATGATGCTTCTATTTATTTTAGGTGACATAATTGCAGCCAGTCACAAGGAAACCACACAACCAGCACTGCACAGTAGTAACAGAACTAAAATAAGTCCAGCCTGGCGCCTGAGAACATACAGCAATTCATCAAACGATCTGGATATGAGCTTTGTAAGCAGTATCAACACATCTGCAAATAGCTGCAAGCACAACTCTGTGAAACATTTCATCCTGGCTAAAGCAAAAGAGCGTTAGTACTCCGTTAATCTGTGTTATCACACAGGATGTTCACTGGAGTTAACCCTCCCAAAAAAGTTCAAGATGCACGTAAAAATTGCGACGCAACAAATGTGGGACCAAGTCCCAGCAAGTGAACACTTTCTTTAGAGGATCATGCAAACTGGGCAGGGGAGATCACTGGACACTTACCTCCAGACAGCACACAGGTGACAAACCCGTATAAAGGTGGGTCAAAAAGGAAAATTATCCCATTACATGGAAAAGGAAAAGAAATATTGAGTCTTGAGAAACTTCTTCCCCCAAAAATCAAATGACAAATATTATGACAAGACCTTACTTTATAAGAGAAATTGAGCAGAATGTAGTCTACCTTCCTTCTTTTAAGACCTGCAAGTCACTATGTAATGGACTATCTGGCTCCAACGGTAATAAAGAATGGCAGATCAAATTTGGCTGGTGAACACACAATAATTGGACAAGCTGGAAAATTATTAATAGCAAGAATGTGAAAACTTACGTCCTTAACTTGATATGCCATTCATAAAGGCTGTCATTGACTAGTTCAATTGAATAAACACCTGTGAAGTAAAACCACACAAACATGTGAACCATACTCAACATGCTGGATGAAAAGTTAAAACAATAAAGGACACCACTATAGAAAATAGCCCAACACCTGTCTTTGTAACCTGGGTGATCCGTAGATCCTGAGTTCCTTCATTAGGCGGTCTGATATTGAAATGAGCCAGAGACTGCACCCTGCAACAAAATCACAAAGATGCACGGCCGCCAGATTAAAGAGACACCCACAAATAGGAAGATAGGGGTATAATGCAGAGTGAAGGTAAAATCATACTATTTCCTGTCCATAAACAATGTTGCACTGAAACATTTTTAAACACTTGAAAGGACAATCAACTCTCCTTGAGTGAATAAATGTGTGTATTAACCTTTAGAGGATACATGAAAGAGAAACTTAACTTGAAATTTAAAATGCTGCTGCCTGCAGTGATGATACCAGGATTTTACATGTTTTAAGATGTCTACCTTGCAGAAATTGAGCAATTTGAATTTTATATGTTCAAACCAGCCTGACAGTGTTTTACTGACTGAAAATACCTACATGCTCACAACAGAAGACTCTTCATGATTCCAGCTGGCATCTTCACAACCAAAGAGGCTGCTCAGACTGAAAACACCATCAGCGCTAGATGATGTTGGACTGTAGCGTTTAAATTAGAGCCAACTAAACTTTCTTTTGTCAGTCGAGCGCTTTTGTTTCTTTGCTGGAACCCTCTGTGTTAAAATGAACAATGAGTCTGGCGACGGACATAGTGCTACTGTTGGTCTGGAAATATGTCCAACCTGACTGAAAAATGTAGTTTGTCAGATGGAATAAAAGTCAAGAGTTTATGTCCAGTGATTTAGGTTTATCCTAAATATAGTGTAGGAATAGGCTTGCTACAAAATCCCAGTTGGCAACACACTAGCATTAACAAATTGCTTACTAATTTTGTTTCATTGCTCCTTTTTATTAGTAGAGAGCAATAATTTAGAACATTTGACTTGAAGGTGAATTTGACCAATATGTCACATATAATGCTGTCATGTCAATTTCGTTGTAGCATTTATTAGCCCAACACAGAGTGTTGCATCTTTTTCAGCAAACAAAAACATGATTAGAGATCTAAACTGACACTTTGAGTTTTAGTTATTTATACTCAGTTACCTGCAAATGTTTAATCTACTGACAGACTTGATTCAGTGGCGGATTAAGATTCAATAAATGCTATTGAACCCCAGTCTGACCTCGAGACTTTAAAGAGTATTATGGAGGTTGCTGCCAAATGTTAGCATTCAAAAATGACAATTTAGAGGAGAAGTTAGAGCTGCGCCATAGCTTCAGACTCAATAAAGAAGAATATGAATTGATTGAGCACTTACATCCAAGTGATCCTTGTCTCTGGTTTTTACGAATCTTCCACAGATGGCCAAATTTTTCTTTCTCTATCCCGCTATCCTCTCTGACTTTTTCCCATCTATCAGCTCTTCCTCTTTCATGTCATAATGGTCCAGGTCTGGTCCAGGTCAATGTCCTGCTGCCACAGTGTATTAATCATGTTTGTGAAACAGGACAAAACAAATTTGAGCACTAAGCTATAAATAATCCACTGAACTGTCAGGAATATATATAATCTCTCCCATTTCTTCCTCCTCCCTCTTCAGATGTCACCTCATCTGATGGTCCATGCTGTAATGGGGAGAAAACAGAGTTGACAAACTTTAGAGGTTCTAAAGGCAACAAAGAGGCACTGAATAATCTTGTCTTTAGCGCTTACCTTTCGCCTCCTGGGTACTGACCAGCAGGCAGAGGCTGATCGAAAGCATTTCTACATCTGGATGTTGTAGGCTGTAAAGTCGATAGAGATCACACAAATGAGCCTCTTCAGCTGCTGAAGAAGCTGTGGGTGAAATTGGAAGACAGTGTCACTAATGAAACCTACCAACCTGCCATCAAACAATTTCTGGGTTTGAGTACCTAAACGCAGACTCTAAGTATTGACTCTTTTATTAGGTACACTTATTCAGCCGTTACATGTGCAATCTAATACAAACTGCTCTGCCATAAAATCTTTTATATATATAGAAAACAGTGATGAGACAGTCACATTCAGAGGTGTTTTAATATCTGCCCTTGTGTATGGAAAACGAGGACAAAAATATCCTCTCAGTATAATGTAATTCAAATACAACACCACCAAGGAACATCAACAATAAACCCAGGTCTATACAAAATATACTTTTTAAATTCATGAACAAAACATAGAAAAAGTAAACAACTGTGGTGATTTGACAACATGTCAGCATCTAACCTCCCCTCGCTAACTGCTAAGCACGGGGTAAAATATTATTCTTTGCGGTTGTGACAGCCAACAGCACAGGAACTATTGCAAACAGACAGAGAGAAGAATTGATTCTACTAAATATCACCAAGTTCTGATGGAATGTCCTGCACTCAGTCCAGGGAACTGAAAGTGAAAATAGGCTGGCATCTACAACAGGACAATGATCCAAAGCAGACCTCAAAATCCACCATGAACTACTTCAGAACCACATGTTGAGACGCTTGCAAAGTCCCTGTAATCCCCTTGGATTTGAACATGACAGAAAATCTGTGGGTAGATTTTAAACATGTTGTGTGTGCAGGACAGCTTAAAAATATCCTGAAAATCCTGAATGATCTGCAGGAAGAGTGGGTGAAAATTCATAGACAAGAATAGAAAGAGAGTCTTTAGTTGCAAAAAGGCAACTGCAGTGTTGTGATCTCTGCCAAAGGGAGTGTTACTATGTATTTACTTATTAGGGTGCCCGAACTTTGCACATTTCTCTATTTTTAAGGTCATAAATAAAAATATAGCCCATTATCATTTGAGGAAATGCTTATTTTTCCATGTTTACTGCAGTGGTTGTGTTTTACTTTACGAATCTCAAAAATCAGCAAACATGCACATGTCAAGGTCACTGCCCAAACCTCTGCACACAACTGTAGATAATCATGGCTGTTGTATTAGACTGCATGCATACAAGGTACCTGGATTAAGGCATCACTCAGTGCTTGTGATGACTGCATTTGAGCAAGCCTCTGTGAAGCTGGATTCACACTTCAGTCAACTTACTCAATGTGCTGGGCTTCCTTTCATCCTCTAAGCGCCCAACACTTCAGCCAGACTAGGATCAATAATTGAGTCAACAAAAACCATATTGGGGGTGTTGAGGATAGGATTCCTGCAACAGAGGCAACAACGGATGTAAATTTAGCCAGTCATGCTTTAAAAGAATACCTATTGAATACAGATTGTATATAAACACTTAACAGAGAACACCCACTTTTTATGAAACCAAAATGTTGCCCAGGGAAACCCCATCTACATGAGTCAAAGCTTATTCCAAAGCTATAAAATGATTTCAACCAAATGTCTTAGCTCACACAGCCGCCCACTAAACAAAGTGATTTGTCACTGTCAGCTGCAGAGCTGCAAGACTATCTCCAGCACTGGCTGAGTGGATGCTCTAAACCTTCAATTAGACATTACAGTTGTTAAATCATCTGTGGACCTTTGTCTTTACGTGATCATTGAGGATTCATGAGGTTCTGATAAGCTCGCTTATCATCCAGGAGACTATGGTATAGTGGGTAAAACTATATTGCTCTGGCAGTCTAGCAAGCAGGCTCAAATGGTGAAAATCATTGTGTTTGTTGGTTAATGTGTAATTTATTAGAAATAATTTCAATAATAAGATCCTATGTCCAATTATAAGACAGAAAAAATAAGGTACATATTCGCACAGTAATGGTGATGTTTAGTGTAAAAGTTGCTAAATGGAAGGGTAAGAAATGTAGGAGTTCTTTATGCCAGTTCATATGTTACATGGATGGATAATAGACATGGGAAAGATTCCCACGCTTGTGACTTGCAAAACAAAGAAAGTACAATAACCTCAAGATGGCTGTCTTATTGTGGTAAGAATAAGAGGGTTAAAATATACTCTGACTTCTCCAGTGTAGCTGTGTATCAATTAAATTTGAGTTTTCCACTAAATGCCAGGGACCCTGGCTGATATGAGTATCCCTGTTGGTTTACTTTTAGATATTTTGTGTTATTTCATACAAAGTTGACCTTATCAAACTCATGTTGCTCGCTGGACTTTCCTAATCATCGCTGCAACTAAGAAGTTGACACTTTTATAAGTCAGAATTTGCGGAAATTTGTATTCAGGCAAACAGCTGCTCTTCAACATTTTACCTCTCGTACTGCATTCTTAAGATAAAACGATTATGTCGATTTATCATTTGTGCTATCTTTCAAGTAACAATGCTATACATTTTCTTGTTCCTGCTCCTCCAGTGTCAGTCCAGTTTATAGGCTATTATATTTCTGTAATGGACTGGAATATCTTTTGGGACCTGGGCTTGTTGGTCAGACAAATAAGAAAATCTGAAGACATCAGACTGGGCTTTGGAAACTTTGATGGACTTTTTTTATTTCCTAACATTTTATGAACGAAACAATAATCCAGACAATAATCAACAGATTAACCAACATAGAAAAACATGAATTAGTTGCAGGCCTAATCCATATCTTTTAAATCTAGTACTAATCATCACAAAGCCAGATTCAAAGAAATTCATGAATAATGTCCCATATAACCTGATCTCTTGTGCTAATATCTCTAATGGGACAAATCAGTATTTCATCACAGATAGATGAAGTTTTCCTGTACCTGAACTTAATAAATCTTGTATTTAACCAGTCAAGAGCCAGTGCAACTACACCTTCTTCTGTTAGTCCGCGGGTTGGAGTAGGGACAATTAAAGTATTTTACTTACTTTACTACTCATTTTCCAGTGATGCTGAAAATGCACTTGTGGTTTCTTTTTGACATCATGACTTCCAAGGGGGCCAACACTGACTCAGCCTTCTGAGTCTCAACATGACATGGCTATCAAGACATTTTAATAAGCCTGTGTCCCCCCAAAAATTGAGCATGTGGAAGTGCGTATGATGTTTGTGCTTTGAGAGGAAAGGATGTGGTCTGGGTGTTGCGGAGGAGGTTCAGTGCCATCTGAGCCATAGAAATACAAGTACCAAGGGGATAAGAGTTAGTCTCAGTTGTTAGTGACACTATCTACATATATGTTTCAGGGTGTGTTTACGGATGATCTGAGGACTAATACAATATTTATAAACCGATCCAAAAAGCTGGTGCATTGTGTATAATTAAAAAATACCAGGCCCATCTGGTGACGTTATCTACATGCGTTAACAAGATATATTCAGCTCAACTTACATTATTAACTGATTTAAAAGAAACTAACTTAAGTACAATACTGTCTTCAATATCTCCATTATCTTTTTCTACGTGCCGATGCGTCTTGATAAAGGAGACATAAACGTCGCTGCCTTAATATAAGCCACAGTAAGTTCGCCAGAGGATCCGTCTATTTACTGGTGTGCAGAAAACACAGTGTACAACATTCCATTAAACCGCCTCTAATCTAAGGTTAAAGATGCGAACGACATTCAGCGATTTGTCTTAAAGCTTGAAAATAACTGGTTAATGAACAGCTGTAATGTTGTGGAAAGTTCCCATTTTGTCTAAGCTAAATAACGTTAAAATTAAACTACCTAGGGCTCAGTAGTAGTTAGAAAGTTGAAGCCGTGGTATCGCGAATCAAATGCAGTTATTTTGGCTAACTAGATGTTTGAAGCGTTACTTCAGTTAAGAGGGCTAGCAAGGCTACCGCAACGTCGTTACTTAATCGACGTTTTGCTGCCTTGATTTCAAAGCGGATTTAGCACTGAGGTTGTGTTGTTTATTTAATCCACGGGGCTGGTTTAATCTTTGATTGCTGCACACTGCGTGAAAGTAAAAAGCGAACACTTTATTCGTGGTTGATTTGTAAACACGGAACCTTCCGCAGAAACGGGATTTGGTTTCAGTCGATAGTCATGGCTGGTTAGCTGGCCTGACTCACCGTGATGTTGCAGTGGATGATCAGCAGCTTTCCTGTTACGTTGAATTGGCAACTGAGTTCATCGGGTTTCCAGTCTATTATTCTGAATCGTTCGTGGTTTGGGCCAAAGATTGACTCCAAAACTTCCAGTTCGGCTCTTCAGCCCTGACACCGACATATCTTCTACCATTCAAACCACTAGCCGCTGGTGGTGAGGGGAAGTCGAAGTGGAATGCGACCGCGCAGTTGAGTCGGTCTACGGATCTCGTATGTTAGCGGAGAACAAATAAACAAAGGGCTGAGGGTTTGGGCTTTAGAGTGCACACTGACAGTAGTGTTTTGACAGCTTGACACTATACAACTTCAATTTAGCCTTTATTTAGCCTCGTTTAATTTTTCTTGTACGTTAGTATTACATGAGATGTTTTATTTGATAGTTGTGCTCAGAAGCTTTCTTTAAAGGAGCCTATAAAAACAAGTTGAAAACATCTCAATACATGGATATAGTATAACAAATGTACATTATCCAAAAAAATATGAAAAGAAAGGTTGTGGCACACTAACTGTATATGGTCTTAGACCACCAATTGCAGATTTTCTGAGGGCATCATAATTCACCACATCTCCAGACAACTGGGTCCTGTATGATAATATAATCTTGTTGGACTCTGGCAACAACCCAATTCCTTAAAACCTTTTAGGGCCTTTAGTTTATAGAGGCCAGCAGGGTTTTATTACAAATAAAGGTGTGTATTACCAAACTAACTGGATAGGATATAAAAACACTGGAGGCATATATCTCCAGTCAGTAGGAGTGGTGGATCTTGCCGCTCATACTACCAGGCGATAAGGCAACTAAGTAATAATCCGCATAGGAGAACTGGTTGTCGGCGGGTCTCGTACAATATAATAAGGCTGCATTTATAAAATGCAGTCTGAGTTGGCTGATGGACCTGAGGCTCAAAACAAATTAATCCACCAGAAAAAACATTGTTTTAAGAATTGATTATTGGGCAAATTGTTCCATTGGCAGATTCTCCATTCTAGATTTAATAACAGCATAACACAGTATAATGCGGTCCAATACAAACCTGAAATACCTTTTGTTCAACCCAACAGTTCAGATTGTTTTTGAGGCTGTGTCCCAGGTGTTGATTCTGCCTCTATGGTAACAGGAATACCTTGACAGCAGTTCAACTTCTGCCTCAAAAACTTGACTATAGCCCAAACCAATTGATCAAGGCTCAAACCTTTTCCATAGTTCATAGTTTGCGTCCCTTCTTCCACTGAGACTTGACAACAGACTTTAAACTGGCCCCTTGGGCTGATATCTCGTATATAAGTATTCTAATGCTTTTAATTATCAGTTCTTTGACTTGCAGTGACTTTAATGGTATTTATGTAGACATTTATTGTGTCTGCTTGTGGGTTGTAAATGTTGCTTGAACTACTGTGAATTCTTTTGTTATCTTTACATCAAGGATCACAATGGATATAAGTCTTGGGCTTGTTCTATGTAATCTGGCATCTTAGTTGTGTGTGATTCAGGTTATTACCCATTTTACAATATCAAGTAAGTGAAAAAAAATCCTGGTACATGTTAAGCAACAATAGCTATCTTCCAGTTTTATGCAGGTACTGGATTAGAGTATTATGCAACAACATATGTATGTATACGATAAGTTTGAAGGCGAAAGGATGATAACTACCTCCATTGATTAGCCATCTGTGTAATGAGATTACTATTATATAAGGTGTGTGACAAAGTCTCAAACAGGATAATTATCAGTATAATTTGATGTTAGGTTAATTTTACCTGAGCAGTGTGGGTTTTGTGATTATGTGCTTTTGGAAAATGTAGTATTGTTGTGAAAAACTGTATGGACTGGTTGATAGTCCTGTTCATTTGGGTAAACAATAGTGACCCCATTCAAAGTTGTGTGCACTGACTGACACTCAGATGGCACAACAGATAAACTTATTCTGTTCACAACTGAACACATGTTGTAGTATTGCCAAGGAGCAAACACACACTGTATGCCTCTGTATTACAATATAGCTGTACCATTGAACCCAGAAAGTGGAGTATATGTCATGTAACTCATTAACTCATGACTTTGAAGGGCAGTCAAGGAGGCGTATTAAGTATACTTTCTTCCAACTCTTCACAAATTCATTAGTCTTACTCATTGAAGAACTTGGTATTGTAGCCGAGGTGATAACTAGTTGAGTGCTGTTCTGTACAGTGGATGTGGGAAGGCATATTATCATCAAGACTTTCAAAAAAATAAGAAGCTCTCTACGTACATTACTAACAAAAACAGCCATGAAATGTGCTATGTTGAAACTTGGTCCAAAAAAAAAAAAAAAAAAAAAGACGAATGTAAGTGTAAGTTTAACAGCAAGTAATGTTTATTATTATCAATCACATCACAGCAATCAACTTAATCTTTAAAATATTATTTCATTTGCTGTTGTATTGTGTGTTTCTGTGTTTGGGAACTCTCTTTGTTTACATTTGGATCAGAGTGTGCCTAGTTAATGTGGCCGTTTACGTGTCATTTATCAGTGTAGAAGAAGTATTCAGATAATGGTGTAAAATTTGAATCTGCAAAGTATAACTATAACTTTCATATGATCTAGTAGAGCAAAAATGAATAATATTTGCCCCAGGAAACAAGTGGGAATGTAAGTAGAAGAAGGTAAAGAACAAGTACCTAAAATTGAGTAATGTGATTGGTCATTTCCCCACCACTGCATCATGTTGTAGTATGTCTGTAATACAAAATGTGCAAAACCAAAGAGGCAGTACTTTTCATTGACTTCATATTTTTTAAGGTCTCCTTGGGAGGTCATCATGGCGGTGCCTCATTTGTCTCTCACTTCACCTGTGCTCTGCTGTTGATCTAACCATCCAGTTCATCTGGGGCAAAATCTCAGTTCCACTCGGATGGAAGCCACCATAAACATGAAAATACTTGTAGAGGAACTGTATGCCAAAGGACACGAGGTCACTGTGGTTCGATATTCAGACAGCTGGCAGTATCAGTGAGAAGTCTCCTTCACACCTCGTCACCCTTTCCAGCCCAGTTGGCTTTGAGGAAAACTTGAAACCTTCTTAACTCCACAGCTGGAGATCCGCCCAGGATAAGCCCTCATCTTTTGGTCCTTACGCCTGAGTCGATCTAGATGCAGCGGGTGGTTGTGAACCAGTTCTATCAGTTCAAGGGCAGAATGAGCGAATGATTGTCTGGATGTTTGAAGATGAAACCTGATGCGCCCTTTACATGATGCCAAATATGATGGTTTTGACCGAATTCTGCATCGGGCGGAGGCCATGCTGGCCCATCGTGTTCCAAGTTCCTCTTGCTTAAATGTCAGATGGACCATCCATGTGAAGCCTATTTTTCTTATTGCTCCTTCACCTCTGGCATGCATTCCTTTCACTGCAACAGAGCTGATAGATAGGATGATTCTCTACTCAAAGAATCAAGATCGTTAGTTATATCATTGATGTACACACCACACAGAGCCTCACTACAAACCTGTGGCTAGACGTACTTTGGTCCTGATGTGGATTATTTTGAACGCTTTTTCTCCTTGGATGCTGATATGGCTTAAGGAGGACTGATTTTGTCTTTGAATTTCCAATGCCCCATAATGCTAAAATATAGCCTATGGGTGGATTTGTGCCCCAAAGCTACCTGCCTGCAGACCTGGAGGAGGTCTTTTCCAGAGTTCTGAGACTGCGGGGTTAAGTGATGACTTTATGGAACTCTAGTTGGGAAGCTTCTCAAGATATATGGAGGAGATTGCAGCAGCCTTTGCTCAATCTGCCCCAGAAGGTTATATGGGAGGTACATGGTAGCCAGCCAGCTTGGGCAACAACACATTAATGGTCAGGCTGGTTGCCACAGAACGACTTTGGGACATCCCAAAACCAGAGTATATGTGACCATGGAGGCACCAATGGGATTCAGGAGGCAATTACCAGTTCCTGTAGTTGGACTTCCCCTATCTTTGATCAGCCTTGATAACCTCCAGAATCAGAGCCAAAGGAGGAGCAGGATTGTAGATACTACATGCTTGACAGGCACATCTTGTAGATGCACTGATGACAGTTCTTTACAATTCTTTACAAGGAAAATATGAAGATGCTCTCGAGGCTGCACAGAGATCAGCCCATGAAACCACTGGACCAGGCAGTGTTTTGGATAGAATATGTTATAAGGCATAAAGGAGCCCATCATCTGCAGACACATGCCAACAAGATGTCCTGGTTTGTTTACAACTCCATTGATGTTATTGCTGCTCTTGTGACTGTTGTTTTGCTTATAACATTCACCTGCATTTCAATTGTAAGATTACTGTGGAGAATGATTTTTGTTGGGAAAAGGGCGAAACACGACAACATGAACATAAGAGGCTGGTTTTCTGTGCAATTCAGATATTACTAGATATTAACAAAACGTGTTGTTTGAATCCCTTTTGATTTCTTTTTTTTTTTTGAACTTCCTAAATGGGATGACCCATCAGTAGTTTTTTAGTGAAAGACATTTGAACATCTGTTGCTCATGATTCATGCTCCCCTCAGAATGAATTGTAATGACCTTGGTGCTGCTTTGTTTTTCAATACTTTGTTTTGTTTAGCTTTAGTTGTCACTCTTAGCATGTTAATATGCTAACGCTGGCATTTAGGCTCCAAGTACAGATTTAGTAAACCCCACAGAGCTGCTACTCTTTGTTTTGTTTGCAGATCAATCCCTGTCAAATTCCAAATAAGCAGCTTTTACAGATAATATATTGCTCCTTACCTGAGACAGAGAGTAACGTCACTGAGTGTTCCAACACTGGCCTGCACCATCATGACAACAGTGTCGCAGGATGTGGTAAAACACATGTTGTGTGGTAAGATACACAATGAACTTCTGGAACTGCTTCTTCTGAATCATTTCTGTTTCATCTATCAGATCATCATACTGTGTGGAAGTTATCTGCATGTTACAGGTGAATATTATAAAAATCACAGATGTATCATAGACAGGCAGGTTGATAGGATAAAACCTCTTTTAATCTTTAAATGAACTATAAGAATAATGCTTATAATACTGCTTGCTGTGTATTCAAAAAGGCAGTACATATTGATAAAACAATACAGCGCAAGAAAAATGTCATGAGACCGCTGAGGAAGCCTTTGACAGCTTTTTGATTGAACGTATGAGACAACATCAAATAACTATAAACTATAAACACTGCTTCTTGCCTGTTTTGTTGTAAAAGCAGCTTAAATACTATATGTGAAGAGTATATACAAAATATACATGATTTTGATGTATAGCAGAAAAATACCTAATCTCATCTCTGAACCATCAGCTGTGCATTATATATGATGATATATGCACAATGAGCACTTACTTGATTATAAACATACAGGATGTCTTGTATATTGATTTAAAACCATAAATGATTATCAAAGCTAAACTGTTAACAAAAAGTAATTCCAGAAGATTCCTGCCTGATAGGACTAAAGACAAGTTCTACTGCATTGAATCATGTTTAAACATATGAAAACATTTGATGCAGATCAACAGCACATAGAAGTGTTGAAGCAATTTCCCCACCTAGACCTTTCAGCATCTAAATATCAGACAGCAGTATAACATGGTTTATAAGCATATTACTTTTTGTGTTTCTTTCTTGGCTTGGTGAATTAACGGCGGGATGATGCAGCATCAGCAGCCCTTCTCTTCGCTTTCACAGCGCTATTTCACAGTATCTGTATATAAAATATATGCAATGAGTAGCAGGACTAAAATGTGACCATGGCATTCCGAACCCCTAAAAAATGGACATACAGTCAAGACAGAAATGAGTAAGACAGAATCAAATGTTCATCAGCACTGTCATGTGAACATCTGTATTTTATGGAAGCTGGTGCTCTCATCTATAGCAACTAATTTGACACTTGCCAAAACAAAAGCCATCATTTTGTTCTTACCTGAGACAGATATAAAACTCATGTGGAGCTTTATCTAAGTTCTTCTGAAGAGTAAATTGTCAGTTGGTTGGTTCACACCACTCAGATAAGTTTTCTTGTCATAGGTTACAATGTGCCTGGCCAGTCTGTCTTTGGCGCGAGACCACATACTGGCCATTGAGCAACATCAGGGCCAAATCCACACTACAGGAGGCAGAAAGGCAACCAACATAAGCTACCACATCATCCGTGAATCAAGAGCATCAGGAGAAGCAGTAACAGTAGGAACTGCAGCACGAGCCAAACACAGCGCGTTCCATTTAGATTACAAGGACAAGCAAATTCACCTCCACAATCTTTCCCACAGCAGCCAGAAAGAAAACTAAAACCACATTTGACACAACAGGACGTTAATCCAAATTCATTCTTGAGTCTTGCAAGTAGCTCTCCTCTGCTCCAACATGATGATATGTTCATACAAAACAAATATGCAGATAGAACATAGAGAAAAGGTACATTTAGGAAATGATTCAGGAATGTCAACAAAACTGTTTTACAATCAAAACTGAGCTTTGACGAATAGCTGTACTTTCATACATTTGATAGAACTGATGGAAAAGCTCTCAGCCTCCACTTTGCTGAGTTTTAATTAGTTCTTCCTTTTCACCAGAAATACAGCTTCATAATATATTTAACTTTGAAATGTAAATATGATGGATTATTGAAATTTCTAAATTAAAAAAAGCTATGGCTTTTTTACTTTGAAAGAACGCTTTTCAGTTTTCATAAAATATAATAATGTTAATGTTAATATTTGAAGCTTTTCATGCATTTATTAACACAAGAACAAATCAGATAAACGTTGATTAAGTAAATCGGTGTAAATTGATTTAACATCTTATAATTCAGTGTCTTAACAATTTGAAAATTTGATTTGAAGATGAAGTGTGCTATACACATCACATACTTTATCTTACTGTTCACAGCAAAAGACTTTAACACAACCTGAATAAATCAATACAACAGTAACCAGTTAGCATTTGTGTATTGTGTCAGTCAGACTTCACTTTGAGGTTGACACAGAAAACATCCTCTTGAGGGCAGGCCTTCAAATGAAAAATCTTTCAACAGCTCCGTATTGAAAATGTTTCTTTTTGTTCTACAATCTTCCTGTTGTCGTGTGGTTTCTTTTTCTTTTTCCTGTAAATCTTCACCACTTACTTTCCTCAGTATATTGTATCTTCTTATTTATGTCAATAGTCCCTAAAAAGGATGTCTGGTCTAATGGAGGTTTCTTTTGTGGTTCAAAACTGAAAGTTCAGAGAAATTCTTCTTGCAGGGTTATGGACAAAAATAAACCTGGTTTTGACACTTAAACTATGCTACATGAGAGTTAACATGGTGACACATCCCGATGGCATATCATCTAGAATGATCCAGTATTGATTACTATAGACAATACGGCTTTTCTGTGTTTTATCTCCAATTTTGTGATTTACATACAGTATCTCACAAGTGAGTACGCCTTACATTTCAGGAGCCATTTATTATATCTTCTCAAGGGACAATACTAGAAATGAAACTTGATATAATTTAGAGTAGTCACTGTACAGCTTGTATAGCAGTCTCAAGTGTCAATATTTTGTGTAAGCAATTCATATTATTCAGGCTGCTTGCCTTAATCCTCTTGGGCATGGAATTACCAGAGCTGCACAGGGTTGTTACTTGGAACTCATCCACTCCCATGATGACATCACGGAGCTGGTGGATGTTAGACACCTGCACTCCTCCACAACTTCTGGATATGACGAGAGCACGAGGACTCAACTTTATTTCCACTTAAGTAGGCTTGGAAACTGGCCAAGGACTCACACCGTATGTAGCCTGGTTTCAGGGTGTTACCAATCTTTATAGCCTAGGCTATCTTCGTGGAGAGCAACAATTCGCCTCTCACATCCTCAGAGAGTTCTTTTGCCACGGTGTGCCATGTTGAACATCCAGTGGCCAGTATGAGAGAATTGTACCCAAAGCACCAAATCTAACAGCTCTAATCCATGATATACACAAAATTGTATGGTCCAGTCATTATAAAAACATGAACAGATGAATAGGACAGGTGGCTTTGTATGTTTGGAACGACATGTGGCAGGTATCACTTAGGGGTGTATCAATTGTGTGGCTAGCCATTTAGAAAATAATGGCTGTGTGTTGAGTTATTTTTAGAGAACAGTAAATCTATACTGCTATATACAAGCCGTAACACTGATTAAAGTATATCCAGTTTCTATTTCTATAGTATTGTCCCTTGAGAAGATATAATAAATGGTTGGTTGAAATGTGAGGGGTGAAATACTTTGTGAGATACTGTACTAAAACCACCCTAGCTTCTGCTTTGAATGTTCTTATACATTTTTAACTGCAGATGTGCAACAAAAGGGTAAACTAGGTCTGCTGTTAGTCTTTGTCTGTTATCAGGTAAGCCAACAACAAACAGTCACCATTTTCAGTGCAGAAACAGTGAAATGAGTGAATGAGGCTCAGCTATTTGGGAAGTAGCAATAATGAGTTTCACTGGTTTTTGCTCCTGTATTCTTTCATTAGCCCATGATAACTTAAGCAAAAATCAGATATGTCTTTGCAGAAAATGTGATGTCTTCAATATTCAGTAATCTGTGTAAATAGAGTTATATTAGATTAGGTTTGCAGCATACTGCTTTGTGGGGTTTGAGGAAATTGTTGGATTTGTACTTTAATATGAAAGCATCTCTATGATGAATCAGAAGCTGATGCCCAGTTGGCAGTATTCTTGGTGATTACAAAGTAGGATAAAGAGGCAAACAAATGAATTTTACATAAACAAATATTAAAAAGAAAAATTAACTATGAAAGAGCCCAAACACACCATCAGCTATCAGTGATATTGAAACCATAATGGATTATTTGATTAGCCCTTTAACATGAAAAAGTAAACTGCACATCTTAGTAAATACTAGCAGAAGAGACTATGCTACAAGTTGTGATTTGTGTCTGCAGGATGTCTACTAAAATAATCTTCCCTTTCTCTTCTTTAGCATGGCCAAGCATAAACATATCTTACAGTGAACAGTGGTGAATCAGGACATTGATGCCAAAACAGTGGTATTCTAGTGATTACAAAGTGGAACAAAAGGGCAAAACAAATAAATGTTATATACAGGTCATAAAGAGAGAAACAATTGCTTTATCTCCAGAACTGAAAATATGATGAGAATGTTTATAAGTTATATCACTGATGTACAGACTGTCACATGACAGAGCCTCATGCCTACAAACCTGTGGCTAGATGGTACTTTGGTCCTGATGTGGATTATTTAACGTTTTTCCTGGATGCTGATATATGGCTTATGAGGAATGATTTTGAATTTCCACGACCTACAATGCCAAATATAGTCTACATGGGTGGATTTCAGGGCAGGCACATCTTTGCAGATGTACTGATGACAGTTCTTTACAATTCCTCTTACAAGGAAACATGCAGATGCTCGAGGCTGCACAGAGATCAGCCTATGAAACCACTTTCGACCAGGCAGTGTTTTTGACAGAATATGTTATAAGGCATAAAGGAGCCCATCATCTGCAGACATGCCAAATAAGATGTCCTGGGTTTTGTTTACAACCCCATTGATGTTATTAAGGTTTTGTGACTGTTGTTTTGCTTATAACATTCACCTGCATTTCAATTGTAAGATTACTGTGGAGAATGATTTTTGTTGGGAAAAAGGGTTAAACACCTAATATGAAATACAAGGCTCTTTCTGTGTGAAATTCAGACATTACCAGACATTAACAAAACGTGGTTGTTTTTCCATCCCTTTGATTTCTTTTTTTTTTTTGGAACTTCCTAAATGGATGACCCATCAGTAGTTTTAGTGTGAAAGACATTTAAACATCTGTTGTTTCCGCGATTCATGCTCCCCCAGAATGAATTGTAATGACCTTGGTAAGGCTGTGGTTTTTCAACATTTGTTTTGCTTAGCTTTAGTTGTCACTCTTAGCATGTTAATATGCTAACGCCAGCTTAGCTCCAAGTACAGATTTAGTACAACTCACAGAGCTGCTACTCTTTGTTTTGTTTGCAGACTAATCCTGTCAAATTCCAAACAAGCAGCTTTTACAGATATTATATTGCTCCACCTGAGACAGAGAGTACACTGAGTGTCTCAACACTGGCCCCAAATTCATCATGACAACAGTGTCGTGCATGTGGTAAACACATGTTGTGTGGTAAGATACACAATGAACTTCTGAACTGCTTTCTGAATCATTTCTGTTTCATCCATCAGATCATCATACTGTGTGAAGTTATCTGTATGTTACAGGTGAATATTATAAAATCATAGATGTATCATAGACAGGCAGGTTGATAGGATAAAACTTCTTTAATCTTGTAAACAACTACAAGAATAATGCTTATAATAATACTCATTGCTGTGTATTCAAAAAGGTGCACATGGCTGATAAAACAATACAGTAAGAAAATGTCATGAGACCTGCTGAGGAAGTTTTGACAGCTTTTGATTGAACGTATGAGACACAATATCAGCCAATTCATAACTATAATAATGCTTCTTGCGGCCTGTTTTGTTGTAAAAAAGCAGCTTAAATACTATATGTGGTACATATACAAAATATACATGATTTGATGTATAGTAGAAAAAATAATTTCTAATCCATTCTGAACCATATCAGCTGCATTATATATGATGATATATATTAATGAGTACACTTATTTGATTATAAACATACAGGATGTCTTGTATTGATTTAAAACCATAAATGATTATCAAAGCTAAACTGTTAATAAAAAGTAATTCCAGAAGATTCCTGCTCAAGAGACTGTAGACAAGTCTTCACTGCATTAACTTACATACGCCTAAAAATATAGAAAACATTTGATGCAGATTAAACAGCACAAGTACAGCTAAATTTCCCACCTAGACCTTCAGCATTCAATATCAGACAAGGTATACGGTTTATACATAATATTTCGTGTTTCTTCTGGCTCCTTATGAATTCAATAAAGTGGGATGGATGCAGCATCAGCAGCCTCTTCGGCTTACAGCTACTGGTTGCTTCTGCCCACAGTATCTTTGTATATAAAATATATGCAATGAGTAGCAGGACTAAAATGTGACCACGTACCAACCCCTAAAAATGGACAGTCAAGAAATGAGTAAGACACAGAATCTAAAATGTCATCAGCACCGCTCGTTGCGTGAACATCTGTATTTTGCGGAAGCTAGCCTCATCTATAAATTCCACTTGACACTGCCAAAACAAAAGCCATCATTTTGTTCTTACCTGGAGACAAGATATAAACTCAGGAGCGACCAAAGTTCTGGAAGAGTAAATTATTGTGTTGGTTGGTTCACACCACTTCAGATAAGTTTCTATTAGTAGTTACAAATGTGCCTGGGCCAGCCTGTCTTTGCGCAGACCATACTGGGCCATTGAGCAACATCAGGGCCAAATCCACACTACAGGAGGCAGAAAGGAACCAACATGCTTTACCCACACTGCATCCGTGAATCAAGAGCATCAAGAGAGAAGCAGTAACAGTGAATCAAGAAGAATGAGCCACAAACACAGCGCTCCATTTAGGATTACAAGGAGAAGCAAATTCCACCTCCACAATCTTCTCTCCACAGCAGCCAGAAAGCAGCTTCAAACCACATTTGATACAACAGGACGCGTCGCAATCTATCTGAGTCTTTGCAAGTAGCTCTGCCTGCTCCCATAACGGCGATGATATAATCTATACAAAAAACAAAATATGCAGAGATAGAAATATAGAGAAAAGACGAATGATTCAGGGAATGTCAAATAAACCGCCATAATCAAAACTGAGCTTGACGTAATAGCTGCCTCATACTCTTGATAGGGAACTGATGGAAAAGCCCAGCCTCCACTTGCTGGTTTAATTTATTCTTCCTTTCATACCAGAAACATACTTCATAATATATTTAACTTGAAATGTAAATATGATGGATTGAAATTTAAATTAAAAGCTTTTATGGCTTTTTACTGAAAAGAACATTTTCACTTTCAAAATATAATAATGTTAATGTTAATATTTAAAGCTTTTCTACTTCTATTAAATAGACAAGAAACAAATCAGATAAATACATTAAGTAAATCTGCTGTAAACTTGATTTCCACATCTTATAATTCAGTATCTTAACAATTTGAAAAATTTGATTTGTATATGTGCTTATACATATCATATACTTTATCTTACTGCTCACGGTAAAAAGACTTTAACACAACTTGAATAAATCAGTTACACAGTAACCAGTTAGCATTTCGTAGGGGTACAGTCAGTCGCACTCTACTTTGAGGCTAGTTACAGAAAAAATATCCCTCTTGAGATGTGCCCTTTCAAATGAAAATCTTTTCAACAGCCCGTATTTTAAATGTTTTTGTTCTAAATCTTCCTGTTGTCGTGGTGGTTTCTTTTTCTTTCCTGTAAATCTTCACCACTTACTTTCCTCAGTATTGTATCTTCTTATTTATGTCTAGTCCCAAAAAAGGATTATTTTATCATGGCAAACAAAACAGTTAAATTGAACCTGATGCTTAAATTTTATATATTGTTAAACATCTGCATGTTTATAGATGTCTGGTCCAATGGAGGTTTCCTGGGGTTCAAAACTGAAAGTGACCATTTCTGACACCTAAACCATGCTGCATGGAAAGCACATGCAGACACATCTGGGGATGGTAAGCACATCCAGTGCTTATCCAACTTGATCACCCACAACACTGAGAGATGCAATGACTGGCGGACTATACAGGTTGTACCTGCCTCTCACCCAATGAGATAGCTGATAGGCTCCAGCCCCCATGATCTCAACGGATAAGCGGTATAGATAAATGGATGGCTGACATTCAGGTCTGTTAGTCTGCTATCAGGAAGCACACAACAAAACAGTCACAATTTTCTGTGCAGAAGCAGGAAATGAGTGAAATGAGGCTTGAGTTGGCTGGTGAAGCAGTAAACCATGGGTCTCACCTGTTCTTTTTATTTGGCCTGATAACCTGTACAAAATCAAACACGCCCTTACAGATACAGTGGTGGAAAAAAAGTTTTGACATCCTTAAAATTAGAATTTTGAGCACACAATCCCAATATTATTTAGGTATTTGTGTTTCTGCAAGGTGTGGGACAGCATTAGACAGACACAAAACAAATAAAAATGATATTTTTTATTGTCATAAGAAAACTCAACAAAATCCAACTATTCCTAAACATTGTCAGTATCAGTCAACAAAATAATGAGGTTCGTTAAATATCTGCCACCGTTGAGGGGCAATCTTTGTCCCATTCTTCGAATTACTGCTTTAATTCTAATTCCCGGCCACGAAACAGACCATAACCACCATAGATTTTCAATGGGTCTCATGTCCGGGACTGAGCTGGCCACTAAGACCTGGATGTGCTCATGCAGCCAAGTCTCTACTGGCCCTGGATGTGTGGCAAGGCACATCTTGTTGAAGCATCCAGTTTTGACTCGTGGACTGCAGTATGTGCAGAAGGGGAGCATGTGGGTTTGAGAAAGGGTACAATACTTGGCAGGAGTTCAGGCCACAGCAGTGAGATGACCAACACCACCCAGCACTCATGCATCCCCAAACCATGATACTGCCTCCACCATGCTTGACAGGTGCAGGTACCAGAGATGCTGGAGATACGCCTGTATGGCCTTCTCAAGGCGACTCCTCACATTATCAGGAGGAGACGTGCCGGAAACTGAACCCATCTGACCACAGAATCTTCTTTCCAGTTCCTGAAGGTCCAGTTCTTGTGTGCTGGGGCCCAACGAATGGCGAGCCAACCTCTGTCTCTCATTGATCAGGGGCTTCTTGACAGCCTTGTAGGACCTTCAGCCATTAACTAAAGTCAGCCAATGACAGCGCAGGAACACTGGACACCAGTTTGGTTTGACCACTGCTGCTGAAGCCTTGTGATGTCATTCAAGGTTTTCCTGCACATGGTCAGGATGCAGTCATTTTTATTGAAGAAAACCCTTGGACACCCAGATCTTGGTTTACTCAAGCTGTTGGTTCGCCTGTATTTCTGCAGAGTGTATCCAACTGCTGCTGACCTGCATCTGCACTTCAAGCATTGACCTGCAGCTGTACCCTTGCTGCCTGAGAATCTGTATCTTCTGTATGTTTCCTGCATTAGGCCTCTTAGTTTTAGCCATTTTGTTCTGAAGAACTTTCAAATGTGCTGGCTTTATATAGACACGAAGCACGGTGACAAAAATTGTGTCTTTTAATAAAAGGCATGACCTTCATTAGTGGATCACTGGTACCTAAATGACCCAATATTTGCTCATATTGATATGACCATAATTGCAAATCAAAAGTTATTCTAAGGTTTATCCAATATTATAAATGATTAATAACTGTATGATCATATTAAAGAATTAAGACTCCATTTTTGAAGTTGTGTCTCTTTTCTTGTTACTATTATTTAATATCTTGAGGTGGAGTTTGATGAGGCTTTTCTGTGTGGAGTTTGAGGGATCTCTGCAGGTATTCTGGTTTCCTCCCACAGTCTTAAGATCATGCCTTGGTTATAGAAAATGTATGGATAATGTTACCAGAACCACGCTGCTCTGACCTGAGAGATGAAATGAAGAAGAAATGTCCTGAACAAACATGCAACTGCTCAGACAGCCACCTTCATAAAGTCACTCTTTACTGTAGGGTAATTTATAATTGTAGCTTATAAATTTTGTTTGCATTGTACAAATCAATCAGCCAGTAGCTGTCTCTAAGTAGGTTACTGCTGGTTCTAAGTTGTACATACCTTATGTATTTTTCTCTCTCTCATAAAATCAGTTCCAACTAAAAGACTTCAGGTGGACCAGGACTGTACCAGATGGATAATTCTTTGCAATATGTTGATAATACTGTTATTTATCAATCAGGGAAGCCCCTCCAGGGACTGTATGCCTCCTCTACCCCTTTAGCACATCCCAAAACTGGTGCCAAATTAAGCAAAATTATACTTTATCAGTAATCCCAGTGAGAAAGTCATCCTCTGTATTAGACCCATCCTAAACATTGATGAGCACTGGATAGCCACAATCCAGTGCCCCACAACCAGATCTAATAGTGTAGATAGTGGAAGAAGAAGAAAAAGAAGAAGAAAACAATGTTTAAGTGAAATCAAGCTCAAACAGACTGAGAAATAGAATTAAGATTTATTTCAAAGGATATATGAAAACATGCATATTGATATAACCAATGAACAGCATAATGTTTAAAGTCATTTCAAGGGTGTTAGTTCAGGAGATCATTTTTGCCTTCCTTATTGTGAAAAGCAGCTTACAACCATATGATAAAAATATAATTTCTTCTCATTCTTGAGCTTATGGCAGGATATAAAAATAATAGCAAAAGTTTAATCGGTTAATCACAAACATGTACATACATATTATATTCTTGCATTTTAAATCACAGCTGATTTTTAAAAACATATGACCAGAAAGATCTTCAAAGTTAGGGTGTCCAATATCTAAAAAAGAGACAAAAAAGGGACTGACCTGTTCACAATCACACTTGATTCATTGATGGGGTGTCAAGTTTTAGGCTGTAGGGATGGTAATGTCAGTGACTCCACAGCTTTGGTCCAGACAGAAATATCAAAATATCCCAACTATTGGATGAGTTGCCATGAAATATATGATTGTTGTTGTATTTTTTCACAGGAATTCGTGGTTCCCAAAGGATTAATCCCCATGACTTTGGTGATCCCCTGAGTTTTCCTGTATTGCCATCATGAGGTTGACATCTGTGGTTTTAAGTGAAATATCTCAACAACTACTGGATGGATTGCTATGAAATTTGGTTGTCTATTGATTGATTGTCTATTTAAGATGAATTATAATCTCTATGATGATCCCATAGCACAACCACAAAGTCAAAATTTCAATTTGCCCAAGGATTCATTTACAACTACAAACTTGCAAAACTAATGACATTCCCATCAGCCTCTGCAATATTGTGTGTTTGCTGATAATTAGCTAATGTTAGCATGGTAACTAAATGTTAACTCATATGGCAAACATGGTAAATATACCTGCTCAACATCATCACAAGTTAGCACAAGTACAGCCTCACAGAGCTGGTAGCATGGCTGTAGACCCTTAGTCTTGTTTTTGCTTTAACAACGAGTGTCTGCATCCTGAGGGGTCACGTCTTGTTCAACTGGTGGACAATAACTTCCCTGGCCTTGCTCTTCCTCTTTCAAGAATATGCAGGTGATTATTCCAAGTAGTACAGGAAAGAAAATGAGGAGCCCAATTCCGATAACCTAAACCACAGACCAAGAAAGAGACAGCACTGACAAGTTTAACTAAGCTGGTCATCAGCACTGTTATATAAACAGCCACATTGTGTAGATAGTTGCTATTTTTCATAAACAAATGTCAGGATATTTTTTTAAACATATCAGATTGTTCCTTACCTGAGACAGAGAGTACCATTTCTGGGACTTGATCATAAACTCCTGTGATGAGTTGCGGTTGGCTGGTTCGCACCATTTCAGAGGAGCAGCATTGTCAACAATGACAAACCTGCCTGTCCAGTCAGTCTGTGCACAGGCAAAGTATCGACCATCCAAGAACAACAGGATTACCCACACAACGGACTGAACACAACTGAAAAACGCAGCTTCTTTTTTGTTTTTATAAATGATGCAAAACAGGAAAGATGCAACAATTGCAGGAATTACAAAATATGCACTTGCAAACCATTGATTGTACTTAGGCTTGCAAGGACATTCAAACTCCATTTCCACTAACTTTTCCAAGCCAGCAAGTATGAGGCCCAAAACCACATTAGGCAGAATAGGGCTCTTTTCCAGTTGCTTCTTGATTTCAGATAACCATTTTCTTCTTCCTGCAGTGCTGAGATCTGCAAGATAAAATAAAGACGAGACACTGGAGAAACATTGAATTCACAAGGATGCAGACTTTATACATATATTTATCTGATAAAAATATTGATAAACTAATAGGACACGTTTACTTCTTCCATGTTTAACCAAAACCACAATTTTCTCCTGTGGCCTTTGCTTTGTCAACCAACCATCCTACAGGTTTTGTGCAGTATGAAATATAGCACTTGCCAATGAACATAATCCACAATTACATTTCCTCCAAACATATTTGACAAAACTGTTAATAGTAGGGCACACAGTGGGTTTAAACCACTACATGTTTTCAAAAATTACAGACTTTGTCCTCAGTAAATTATCTAACAAATGTATCAAAATATGTAAAATTTTGGGCTGTGGTTTGTAACGTTGCATTGTATTATCTTGTCAGGCGTAACACAAGCATTTACAGCAATTACTGAAAGTACTTCTGGGAAATTTGATCTTGAGTCTATGTTTACAGCTCTTGAATCAGTCAGTGTGTTAGTTCAGTATGTTACTCTCACCTATTTTGTGAGCAGTAACTGAGACTTATATGTCAAGATAGATATTGAAAAAACAAATGAATGATTTAGAAGCAAAAATATTTTAATCAGAATCTATTCTTCTTTCTTGTTTCTTTCACTTTAGGGAAGATTTTTTAAATTCAAATTAACACACTGAAAAACGTCTAATTTACTAGAGAGTAGATAAACTAATTCTGTCTATTTCTATAACTATATGATTAGATTGTATTTTAAGATTAATCCAGGATTTCTACTGTTAGATTGTTAATAGAGTAACAATTTATGCTAAGATCATGTCCTATTTGAAATTTACACAATAATTACAAATACTTCCATCATCTGTTTCTCCTCAGTAGCTTCAGATAAAATTCTCAAAAATAAGAAAACTTCAGCCCAGAAATATCAAAAGAGTTGAATCAGTTTCTCTGTCATAATCTCAAAAACAGTGAATATAAATAACATCATATAGAACTCTATTGTAGAATCAAGGAGACAACAGGATATTTTTGGTCCAAAACTAAAACAAAACAAAATAATACCTACCTTGCACTGTTCCAGTTGAATTGGTGCCACCCATCTATGAGACTTAAAGTCCTCAGTGATGTTCTCTCTCAGTTGCTCAGTTTAGTTTTATGTGATAGGAAATGTACACCCTCCCTCATATACATTTCTTGTGACCACAACTTCCTCAAGTTTCTTCTTTCTCACGATGTCTGCTCTGCAGATGCTGCAATGAAAATGCATAACAAAGACATTAAGACAGGTCACATTCAGGCCTGGCCAAAGCATCCTGTTTTGGTGCAGAGTGGAGGCAAATATCATTTCAGCAAACGTTATAGCATGCATGCATGTTGGGCCTTGCACTGTCTTGCAGTCATATGAAAGTGCTAATCACTGAGGGTTGGGAGTAGACTTTCAGGGAAGTGAAGTTTGTTTGCCTGTCGATATGTGTTTCCCCTTACCCTAACCTGGACCCTAACCATAACCCTGCTACCGACCTGCTACAGCTAATTAGTCCTCAAGCCAACAGGTTAATCTACAATGGAGAACACGATAAACATTCTAAACATCAGCATGTTAATATCGCCATTGTGAGCATGTTAGCATGTTCATGTGCTGCAACCTGAACAGAAGTTGTAAGTATTACCTGTTCAGCTTTGTTGACGTACAGTCCTTTGTTGAATTAGGAACTTTGTAGAGGTGTTGAAAATAACCTTACCAAATAATGCTAATAGTAAAAAACATGACAAGACTAAATCCCAACAAACCAAACATTTCTTTCTTCTAGTGCCCTTGGAAAGCCACTGGCATCCGGCCACTTCTCTAAAACACACCTGGTGAACCTGCCTGTGAGTGAGTTTTAATAGTGAACTGTACACTCTTTGGCACAGCTGATGAGAGGAGATGTGTCCAACACTGGCCTTGCACCATCACATAACTGGAGTCATTATGACAGTCAGACATCTCATCTCATACATACTACAGTGTCATGCAGGATGTGGTAAAACACATGATGTGTGGTAAAATACATAATTAAGTTAATAATTAACTCTGTTTTCCAAGTGTCACATCATCATACTGTGTTATCTGCATGTTACAGGTGAATATCATAGAAAATCACAGACATAGACAGGCAGGTTGATAGGATAAAGCTTAATTTTAATCTTAAAATTAACTACAAGAATAATGCTTATAAATGCTGTGTATTCAAAAAAGGCATAGTACATGGCTGATAAAACATTACAGCGCAAGAAAATGTAATGAGACTGGTTGCAGAAGCCTTTATCTTGACAGCTTTTGTCTGTATACATGAGGCAATATCAATTAAACAGTTTGCTACAATAACTATAACATTGATTCTTGCCTGTTTTGTTGTAAAATGCAGCTTAAATACTCTCTCTCTCTGATTTTGATATGTCGGAGTAAAAAGATCCTCTTGTCTCATTCTGAAACATAGGCTGTGCATTATATGTGAAATCAATGAGCACAATTTACTTGATTAGAAACATACAGGACCTTTTGCATATTGATTTAAATCATAAATGATTTATCAAAAACTAAACTACAAACCAAAAATAATTCCAGAAGATTGCTCGCTGTCCTTGGCCAGGCTTTCCACAGGTTCTATCTGCACTAGCTTACATACTCCTAAAATTACACAGACAAACATTTAGGTAAGATCAAAAAAGCATTTTTATTATGTGCATTTATAGAAATACAGCACTAAATTTCACTACTTAGACCCTTCAGTATACAAAATCAACGGTATAAAATGGTTCATGAGCAGACTGCTTTGTTTTGTGTTTCTCCTGGGCCTTTGTGAATTAATGGAATGGAATGGATTCAGCCTCAGCAGCCTCTTCTTTGTTTTGATCACCTCTTTCATGACCTTTCTTCTTTTGCCCATTGTATCATACTACCATATGTAGCAGGAGTAACATTGTGACCATGGCATCTCCAAACCCCTAAAGTGGACAATTAACACAGAATTCAGTAAGACAGAATCAAAATCACCATCAACACTAACAACAAATTCAGTTTGTTTTTTTAAACAAAAAATGTCATAGATTGTGATTGACAACAGACTAAAAGGATTTTAGCCTTACTCCAGATTGAAATGAGTGATGTGAAATACAGACAGCTTTATCTTGGCAGTTTTTTGGAAATGCATCAGCTTACCACAGTGAGCATTAGCTCACTACGAGGTATGGCTATTAAATAATGAGACTGCGCTAATGAGGAAAAAACCACGTGGTTCACAGTCAAACATATAAACATGCACAACTGCTGTAAGTTTCCAATAAGTGACGCCTTTAGTTCACTGCTAGCTACTGATTGAAATGCATGTGTTTTTGCTAAGGAATCAGAAAATGATTTGCTTCAAGTTTGAGTAATGCATTAACTTGAAATTTTTGGTGAAACTGAACAAAACAGCAGCCAAATCTTTTCGTACATTGTATGGGGAACACTGCATGTCACAGAGAGGATGTCCAAGACGATGAACGTTCTGGGTTCCCATGCACATCAGAAACTAATGAAAACATTCAACAAATTGAACAAATCGTTGGAAATGATTGACGACTCAGTATAAGAATGATAGCAGAAATGATCTCCATTGATAAAGACACAGTTTGGCAAATTTTGCATGAAAATTTGAACATGACATAAGTGTGTGCCAAAGTTGTCCCGAAACTTCTGCGTGTCAGCTCACACTGCGCTCTTGGTAAAGCAGTTTCTGGCCCCAAAACAAATCACAGTGCTTGATCATCCTCCCTATTCACCTGATCTAGCACCGTGTGACTTTGTTTCTTTTTCCTAAGATCAAATCTGTGCTCCAAGGAACACGTTTTGAGTCTGTGTCAGAAGTTAAGAGAAGAACGACAGAGGTTCTGAGACAACTGTCCGAAGAAGACCTACTGCACTGCTTTGATCAGTGGAAGACCCGAATGTAGCGGTGTGTTGATGCAGAAGTTGAGTATGTTGAAGGAGAAAGACAGTGAAAAATGTTTATGTTCAATAAAATTGAATTACAGCTTTAGTCTCGTTATTTAATAGCCATATCTTGTATATGCATATACAGTACTGTGCAAAAGTCTTAGGCCACCACTAAATTTGTTGTTTTAGCAATGCTATAGTGACTATATATTTCTCCGCCTCTTTATTAGAATACAACCAGAAAATACAGGAAATATGTATGCAGTATTAAAAAACGGAAAAACTTCCACTTACACTTGAGCAATACCAGGAACCTTGTTGTATGAGTTTAACTAATTGGAAGCTTGCTAATATGTATATATCACATCATTCCATTCAAAATGCCAAAGATCACAGAATTTGACAGACATAAAATTATAATTTTGCATCAGCAAGGCCACTCTCAAAGGGAAATCAACAAACAGACCGAATACTCAAGATGTGGTATTCAAGCTGTTATAAAGAAATCTCAAGAATCAGGAGAGGTCAAGGACCCACCCCCCAAAAAAAGGATGGAAAAGCAAGAAAAAATCTGATGAGAAGTTTCTTCTTTGAGGGCATGAAAGAAGTCCAGCAGGGACCTGGCTCAGCATCTGGCAGCTTCATCTGGATGAAAAGTTGACCCTTCTACAGTTAGAAGATGCTTGATCAGGAATGGTCTTCGCGGAGGGGTAGCAGCCTAGAAACCGCTTTTTTGGAAGGGGAACAGGATGAAAAGGCTAAGATATGCTAAAGCTCACAAAGACTGAAGATCAGTGGAAAAGAGTATTAGGGAGTAATGAATCCAAGTTTGACATGTTTGGGTCCAATCGTTGACAACGTGTGAGAAGAGGAGTTGGAGAGAGATGGAAGAATGAGTGCTTGTGGTCTTCAGTGAAACATGGCGGAGGGTCTGTCCTGGTTTGGAAAAACAGCTGATAAATCATGGACTGGCCTCCACAGAGTCCACACCTGAATATTATAGAGGCAGTATGGGATCACCTGGACAGAGTCACACTAAATACTGATTTTTGCCTGTAGAAGCCATTTTGTTCAGATTTTCTTTTTTTTAGTGTACATATTTCCTGTATTTTCTGGGTTTTTTCTGTTTTCTGTATTTTCTGTTTGCATCTTAATAAAGAGACCAAAAAATAAATATGGATGGTCATTAAAACTATTATGTATGTATATGTATGTATGTATATGTAAATTTAAATTTATTAGATTTATAATATAAATTTAATTTACGGACAAACTCTGATGTTCAGTGATGATCCTCTTTTTGCAGACACTTGGACACCAGATAACCAAAGATAGCCAAGGATAAAACAGAAAGCAGACTGAATCCAATTACCTAAGGAGTGGACAATCAACAGATAATTTAGTAAGACACAGAGTCTAGATGTTCATTAGTAATGTCAAGTAAATTATCAGGTTACACAACAGTGTTGTTGATGCTCCTGCTTTACAAATCAATTTCTGATATTGTGCCCAAAGAAAAGACATTTTTCTCACCTGCGACACAACATACAGTTTGTGTGAATAAGCCATGAGTTCTTCTGATGAGTATCCTGTCATGTTGGTTGGTGTGCACCATTTCAGATAAGTATTGTCAACAGAGACAAATGTACCGTGCCAGTCTGTCATTGCACAGACAAAATATTGGCCATCAAGGAAAAGGAGATCCTGCCATACCACAGCTGGGAGTAAACAGTAGAAAAACTCTGGACAACCGTTTTTAAACCTGAATTTATAGATTATCATCATCAGCAGAGAAGTTGTAATGGCAGGAATTACAAAAAATGCAGCTGCAAACATTGAGTTCCATCTTGGATTGCAAGGGCAAGCAAATTCCACCTCCACTACCTTCTCTACAAGAGCCAGGATTAAGCCAAAAACCATATTTGTCACAACAGGGCTGTGTTCAAGCTCAGCCCTGACTTTTGATACGAGCCTTTTCTTTGGTTCCATAATGAATCCTACACACAAAAAGAAAAGACCTCCATTTACTTACATTTCCATAATGTTTCAACATTTAAGTGTTTCTGAAATTAAGGCTTTAAAAACAAGAAATGATGGAATGTTTTTGTTGATCTAAAATTAATCCAAATTCTTGACTCATTCAGCAGCTGAACACACTTTGATTTCACCCTCTGTCCAGTACATCTCAAACCAACTCCACTGGATATAGGTCTGATGACTCTGCTGGTCATCAGTCATTTGAAGCCACTGTCTAGTTCTTTTCTTCTAATGTCTAATGGGTTATTTATCTTACTGTAGGGCAAGCCCTGATTGCTTTTTTCTCACCATTCAAATAGCAATATACAGTACTACTTCCTGCAGTACAGTATTATATAAATAATACATAAATAATACATCAGAGGGTGTAGTAACACTGTCTTTTGTACAGATAGAGGGTTTGTAAGTAATCAACAAAAGTTGGGGCACCTGTAGGTAAGTTAACCGTTTTTTAAATTCCTGAAACAAGCTTGTTTTCTATGAAATGTACAAGATTTTTCAGTTTTTGGCGACTTAAACTGCACACAAGAAATAGACTGAACTAATTTCTATTTTCAAAAATCAATAATGTTTAATTATTATTTTACAAATTGGATTTACTTCCACCATTTCTTAATACTATGACAGAAAAGAGAGCTAAAATGAACTGAACAAAATGAACAATTGCATAATTTCAGAAGAGATTCAAGTTAAATGCACAATGTAAATAATGCTCACAATGTAACATGAAACACATTGTGTTTATAAAACTGGAACCAATCGGCTATAACTGTATGTATTTTTGCAGTAAGATTAAAGTTTTACCAACCTTAAGGTTGACTTTGTGAAAACCTTGAGATGAGAGCTCTTCTCAGAAGAAGTGAAACCATTTTAACTGTTGTCTTTCGCTTTATTCTCTGCTTTGATTTTGATCTTTGCTGGCCTGTTTCTATTGTGGGAGTTTCCCTTTGTTATCTTTTGTTAGTCTGTGACACTTCTGTTGTTTTCATCAAATTGTTATAGCTTCTTCTTTATATCATCCTGATACAAATAAAATAATTTCTCATGGTCAAACATGACGTCACTTGAGGGTGGAAAATGAAAAGTAATTTGACACTGAAAGGCATCCACGCCTATAAATAAAATGAGTACATGAGACCTAAAATTGGACTACATAGGAGTTTAAAAGAAGAAGGATTTTTACATTTTACTCAAAGCAGCCATTTTAGAGTTTTTGATATGAATATATCACAAGACAGGAAGGAGCACTGTCTACAAAGACAATTAAACAGTGCCATTATTGCTCAAGGCATTAAATAAATAGTTTCACACTGTCTTGGGTGAAATTGTACCCTTGTATTTAGTCCTTGGTTTTGAAGCACCCTGCATATAAACATTATAGATTTATGAAAAATAGCAGTGCAGGTTGAATGTAAGGTGAGAAATCTCCAGGTTTTGCCGCATGTGACTAACAGCATCATCATGCGAGTGTTTGGCAGGATGTGTGGTGAGACATTTCCTGTAGCCTTTGTGTTCAGTCACATACTCATATAATGAACAATCAGCATTCAGCACTGTACAAGTGAAAATAACAGGCAAGCAAATCCAGATTGTATAATACAATATGGAAAATATGTGTATGGAATTATGACAAAAAGATCAATGTGTGCAAATCACTGATAAAACAACAACAGCACAACAAACTTACTGACACTGGTTGTATGAAGCTTTATGTTGACCATTTCTGTAACCCTGTTTGAATTAAGAATTGAAAGAATTAGTTCATAAAGGATTTTTTGCACATTGTGTTCTATAGGCTTGCAACATGATGTTTAACAGATTAAAATGAAAAACACTGTACAACCTCTTTTGTGTTCCAGTTGAGTCTGTCTGAAAAGATGTACATTTCCAACCTGCTGCTCTGCACTGCTAAATTTCTATGTTTATAAGTCAGAGACAAGGCAGTACAGTACTGGCGACTCTCGTCAATGGAAATAAGTTTGTCCAAAAGGTACTGGCACAGGTATTGGTAACAATGCCTGTAAAAGCTCCACTGTTGAAGTATGAAACTGATAGCACTAATGTATTTCGAAGGAGCAATGGCCATTGGTGTAAGTTAGTTAGTCATGGAGAATTGTGTCAGGGCTGGCCCTGTTTTTGCAGTCCAGGAAAAAATTTAAACTGAAAACATCTCTTAGTAAATACTAGAAGATTAGAGTATTACAGTATGTGTAACATGTCTGCAGGATGTGTGCTAAAATATAATCTTCCCCTTTCTTTTTCCCTGGCGTAACCATATCTTATACACAATGAATAATGATCCAGAACAGTCTGAAAACAGTATACTTGGTGAATGTGAAAGTAAGTATATGAATTAGCTGAAATTAGACATGCATGGGGAGACCCTACTTTTGATGCTGATCAAAAACCCAGTTAATTGATCTGCTCTGATCAATATAACCATGTAAAATTGTGAATCCAAAATTATTCTAGGGTTTATCCAAGATTGTAAATGATTAATAACTGTATGATTAAGATTTGAGACTCCATTTTTTACATTTTCTTTACTCAGTTATGTAATAACTTGAAGTAGAATGTCACCAGAATCAGAGAAGCATCCATAACCTCTGAATACTGGATTTCCTTGTCTTGACTTTGTTTCTTGCTGTTTCTTTTTGTTCAACTTGTCAAATATGAAATATGCTCCTGATTGCACAGCAACCACAATGATAATCCACATTCCAGTTTCCTGTCACCAGGGGGCGGCACAGTGGTGCAGCACTCAGTACTGTTCCCTTGCAATAAGAAGCCAGGGCTTTTCTTTGAAGTTAGCATGTTCTCCGTGTGATTGCATGGGTTTTCTCTGGGTACTCTGGCTTCCCCTTGCAGTCTGAAGACATGCATACTTTAACTGGTGACTATAAATTGCCTGTAGGTGCGAATGTTTGTTTCTCTCTATATATCAGCCAAGTGTACCCCGCCTCTTGCCCAGTGTCACCTGGGATTGTCTCTTTTCTTTTCTTAGTACTATTAGTTTTGCAAAGTTAGATAAATCAGGAACCACCACAAAACCTGAGGCCTCACCTGGATTGTTATTTGTCAATGCAAGAACTTCTGGAAACAGAGTTTCCTTGTCTTTTCATTTTTCTTTTTGCGCCACCTAACTAACACTGGAAATACCAGTTTTTGTGTAAGAAAAAGTCAGCAGTCAGTGGAGTAGCCAACTACTTCAACAGATCACACTTGCACCAGTGTCATTGAATATTTGGCCAATACTTTGGCCAAATGGGAAACTAATGAGATTTCCATCAGCCTCAGTTATACTTTGTGTTAACTGCTAATTCAAATGTTTTTCTCATGCTAATATGATATCTAAGATGGCAAACACGATAAACACTATACCTGCTAAACATCAACATGTTAACATTGTCACTTTGAGCATGTTAGCATGCTGATGTCTGCATTTAGCTGAGAGCACCGCTATGATTAAGTCCAGCCTCACAGAGCCACTTGTTATATCATATGCCAAAACTCATTACAATGCTTAAACCTAATGCCCTCTTCCTGGGTACCCTTGATCTTTGCTAAAAAACTCAGACAGTCTCTGTCATTATTGTACCGAGGTGCAGGATAAGCAGTGGCCTATTCAATTATGGATGTCCTGATTAAGTTCAATGATACAATATTTATTAATTATATTTTTGCTCATATTTGTCTGCATTATACAACGTACAGTGTTCACATATCAATAGGTCTACACTGAAATTAGTAAAACAATTGGTGTGACAGCTGAAATGGACAAACAAATATGGCTGTTATTGGTGCAAACACAACATGGATGTGTGGTAGATATAAGGAAATGAATTAGGCTAGTGTGTTGTAGGTGTGACTCCATAGTATGAGCCTGCCTTTACCCTATGTTAGTTTAAAGAGAAATAGGATTAAAGGTCTGCTTAAAGCCCATGCAAAGGCTGCTGAGGTCAGAGCTTAGTCAACCTGAGAAACTGCTTGACCCATGGCACAATTCAAGGCCTCCTGGCGGTTTATTAAGCACACACATTTTGAGAAACTTGTAGCAACACCTGAGAAATAGTCTTTTGTGATTGGCTGTCAAAGAAATTACTGCCCCATTAAATTGCAGGTAACCATAGCAACACGAGTTACTTTACAATAACTCACTAACTTTAGCTAAACTAGTTTAACCATGGTTTAATTTGGCCACAAACATTTTTCACACATGGAACTTCCTCGTAAATGACTTAAATAAATCTTAGATATGAGAGTTCATTTGTTGTTCCTTTTTGATTTCTGCTGCGCCTCGTGACAGGACGCTGTATGATGTGTCTCCGCGTTCCTCCAAGATCTCGCGGGATTTTGGGGATTAAACGGGTGGTTAAAACAAAGGTGGTTCCGTCGCTGCTGCACCGGGGCTGACGGCACGGAGCTGCTCAGGTATCCAGCAGCGGTAGTACTGTGGGCTCCCGCTAGTCTACCTAGCGACACTTCCCCTCCTCTTTGCGTGACACACGGTTGGAGCGCGTGGAGGTGCGAGCCTCGGACGAATCCACCCCGCACCACAACCATCATCATCCTCATCATCATAATATTCCGCTCAGGTCACCTTAGCGCTCGACTACCGGCATTTTCCATCCCCCGTCTCCAAAGATGATACCTGGCAAACGAAGAGCCGCAGTCATGTCCTTCTCGGTGGCGATATTTGGAGCGCTGATGCTGCAGTCCGTGTCTTCCCAGAACGGTAGGAAATGAGCTCTCCTTAATAGAAAATACATGACGGTAATCCCACATCATGGCGAAATGCGGTTTTTAGGGAGGGATGTCGCCTGCATTGGGCATTTAATGAATCATTACAAGACGTTTCTGTTATTAGGAAGGCTGTCCAACACGAATATCTCTCCAGCAACCAAGTCTCATTAGATAATCCCTCAACGTTGCACTAAAAGAAACAGATATCAGTCGAGTGAAGAACTGTATTTTCTTTCTTTTTTTTTGCTCTCCGAGCGCTGTAGGGTCAATAAATGATTAACATGCTCCAATCTGTTTTCGTTAGGCTGAAGTGGGCCACACGGAGGCCTGTGCAATGTCCCTAAAATGTCCTTTGAAGTGTAGGGCTGAATACAGAGTCGAAACATGAGCAAGGACAAGTTCTGCTCAGTAGATTGTGGAGGGGATAAAAAAAATGGTGGATAGGTAAATGGTGTCACACTGAAGTTCAAAAATGAGCACACACACACACACACACACACACACACACACATACATACAAATACAATCAACATGCTGTCACGCTTGGGTCTGCTCATATATGTAAGGATATGGCTCAGTAATTCAGGATTTAGTATCCAGCAGTGTATCACTAACTCCTCTCCTGCAGGGTGAGATAATTCTCTGCATCAGTCCAGGTCCTGCTAACGGGGGGGGGGGGGGGGGGGGGGCATGTATGTAATTAGGTGTTGGACCTTAGAAGTGCAGCTCTGTAAATAGCATCAGTCCATTTTGCTGCATGCTTCTATTTTTAGAGCAGAGATGCTGCATTGGGAACCATGGCTTTAATGTCCTCTTGCAACAGTGAATCTGTTAACTCTTCGCTGAGATGTGCTGCACTGCAGAATGGCATTGATTTCTCAGCACTCCTTTACTTGTCCAAATGACCCTCTTGCCTATAAAAAATCATCCCGACCACACAGATCAGGGTGGTGTTAACCCCATCTCAGCAGAGTGTTTGTACCTGTGTATATGCTGTAAGTGTTGTTTGTGTCCCTTTGCAAGCGCTCGGAGTGAGAATTTATTCAGCTCCGGCCTTCCCTGGAGTTGACCATGTGTAGGAATGCATTACACATCTCCTCCTATGCTGCACACCCACTCGTAACATCTCCTCATCAATCAGCACTACAGCGGATAAAGCTCAGAAAGCTGGTTAAATGTAATGGCTTTTCATCTGATGCAAAGCTAAGAGATTGTGATCTTTTCAAGTCCAGAGAGGCTGGATGGTTCAGGAGACTACGATGAATGTATTAAATATTATTAGTTTATATTATACAATCAGTGTATGTCTTTGTTTCATGTAATTCTGTCCAGCTGAGTCTTGTAATGCAAGATATTAATGCACGCAGTTGCCAACCACATCACAGAAGCCATTTGTATCAGCTAATGGTGGTTCATATGTGAAGCTATTCCCGCTAAGGTTCTCCTGAGGATGTGAGTTTCATATAAAGTAGAATGGCTGTTACCAAGGAGGCTGTCGAATACAACCACTCAAACCAGTTCTTCGTAATTTCTCATGCACAAGCCACAAAAAACGCAAATAACAAAGGTCTCAGTTAATGAGTGGTTAAACTCAAATGGTGATTTTTTGTTGCTTTAGTGATGAACAGAGTGCAGTGAAGATTTGGAAATCAGCTGTTTAGGTTCATATTAATGTATAAGCAGACATGTCGAGATGTTTATTAGTGCACAAAGCTATAGTGCATTCAGTTCATGATTTAAACTTGATTAGTATGATATAGAAGGCTGTGGATTGGAAAAGTACAAATAAAGGTTTTACGATGTAGTCTGCTGTTAGACAAGTAAAACATGTACGTGTGTTGCAAAATTTAAAATAACTAATCAACATAGTGCCAATCCACTGAAGTATACAACACCTCGCTTGAAATTAAAAGGCCCTATCTGTGCAGTTTGCAGGAGGACTACAAATGTCAATTATATTCATTATTGATGAATCTGATAATTAGTTCCCCAGTTTGTCGATTAAGTGTTTGGTCAACACAGTGTCAGAAAATTGCTTTTAAAGAAGCCCATCAGAATTCCTTAAAGCCCAAGGTGACATCTTCATGTTGGTTATTTTGTTTTGAAAACCAAAAGATACTTAGTTTAGCTTCACATAATACAAAGAAAAACATGAGATCATTATGAGCCAGCGGCTTGAATGCTTGGTATTTTTGCCTCAGAGAGTTGAATTGATTCTCAAAATGGATGACTGATTAGGTGATTAATCGACTAATGTTTCAGCTTTTATCCAGAGTTCTGCCATATTAAACATCAAAGACATTCATTCTGTTATAAAAGTAGTGATTTTCTTTATGTCTCAGCTCTGGTCGATTAGAAACACAGTTTGTTTTAATTCAATTCAAAAGGCCATTTTTAAAGTGCATAAGGGCAAGCCTGCACCAGAGTATGTAGAATATTCATTTTGTATCCAATTCATTGGTTTAAAAGGATTCATCACAAGATACAGAGAAAATATCTGAAAGGAAAGACTCATGACTCTTCAAGGCCATCTATTGTCAGGTTGTGCGGTTTGACTAATGAACCAGAAATTAGCATCCATTTAAACCCCAACTCTTGTAGTTATTCTATTAAAAAGTGGAGTGATAAGGTTAATAACTTACAGTTTTAGTTTCTGATTGAAGCACCACATTAACCTCTTTCTCAGTCTTTAGTCGCTAGGCACTGACAGGATGTGTCTGAACAGCAGATTTTGACTGGTCCTCTCTAAAACATCCCAGTGATGTGACTGGAGAGAAGTATTATGCATTCAATGACATATATGACTCTAGAAGGCTTTTTTAATAAAAAATAACACGTTTAGATCTGAGGTGACTGGTCGATAATTAGCTGCTATTTTGATTCATGTAAATCATCAAGCTTATTTATCAAGTGTAATCTCGAACCATTAATATTAGCTCTAGAGACAATTAAACTGTAAAGGTAATTGGAAACAAATTGCTTTTAGTTGTGTACAGGCAATGTTTAATTTAAAAAAAAGAAAAAAAGAAAAAAAAAAGACGTAGTTTCCCTAAACTGGTTCTTTGATAATTTGTGATAAGCAATAGTGACTATACATTTTGGAGACTATTAATAATTAAATAAAAGATTAGATTAATTGATAAAATAATTGTTAGTTGATCAAGAATATGTAGAAAATTTAATATTAATCTGAATAATCTCAAATGATCATGAAACAAAAATGGAAAAGCGCAATGCAGCCTCATTTTTCTAAATGGAGCAGGAGCAATTAGTTGACTGATTGATTAGTCGAAGGAAGATTAATCCACAACTGTATCTCAGATGTGAGGATGTAAACTGAAATATATGTATGAAAATAATTGTTAGTTGCAGGCCTAGTTCTAAGATTACACACACACGGGAGACACATGTAACTACATGCCAGAACTAGGCTAACGTCAGCTTGACACGAGTGACGTCACTCAGACATGTGTGGGACAGTGGCGTGCAGGGACAGGGTCAGCGGCTCAGCACTTTTTGACACATCTAGACTATCGGAGGTGACAGGATTTGTCTCTCAGCAGTTCTATGTTAAGAGCTGAGTTGGTGTTGGTTTTAGTTTTCAGTCCCAGTCATGTTATTTACTGCTTCTTATATACGCAGGAATCTATTCAGAACTTAATGAACCACCCGTGGGTGTAGTGACTTGAAACCAAGGTCCCATATTACAGGGGCCAAGATCTAAGTCTTTAGCCTTCAAAAATTACTTCTAGGTCTTCAAAAATCATCAGGAAGAGTCAGAGGTCAAGGCAGCAGAGTTTTTATTGCCGGCAAAAAAGACCCCAGAGCAGTTCTCAGCGCAGTCAAGCTACACGAGAAGTGCTCTGAAGAACAATAGTGTCCCTCTTCTCAGGGCTGTGGTTTTCCACGCCTGTTTGATCATTTCATTGGCTTGCAACATTACACCATTAGAACACTGTTTAAGCTTATAGGCCATCCTTGGTCATTTTATCAAATTACACCATTAGCTCTTCCCCAAAATGTTACTGTTACTGGGCAGTTTTTTGGGCCTGTCTAGACATGTTCAGGCCCTCAGGAATGCTTAGGCATGATTTTCCATTACAGACCCTCATGATTTTCCACAATTACTTATTTGTCTGTTACTGTTACTGCACTTTCCACCCCTTGCACCATTCACCCTCATATCTCAGTTCTCCTTTAAAGGGATTATATGTCTTCTTCACACACATATGCTCATCACACACATGATGTACTTTGCATGCAGTGGACACTACCAACTATTTCATATGGTGACCTTTGACACACATCATCATTATTCTTTCTCTGAATCATATAGTGAGTGTTAATAATATCATTTTCATATTCTCAATACTATTCATCAGCTTGTGGCTTTGCTTATTTGTCAGAGGCTAACTTCAATACACCTCTAAACATCATCATACTTGTGGCACATCACATGTCCACTGAAAAATTAGACCACATGGGCTGTACAGCAGGGTTAGGATGTCAGCTGGAGGAAAAAAAAAACAAAAAACGTGATTGTCTGTCTTGTGATGATCTGCCTGGTCTGGTTGGCTGTCTCTTCCTCTTCCTACTTTGTTGCCGTAGAGTGCTTCTATGGAAACGGAGGGGGTCTATCACTGTGCGCCCACACGCTCCCCAGAGACCCAGAGCTGCAGCTTCTATAAATCTCCTCGCAATCTCATGTGCTTTCTCCACGGCGCCTATAGACCATGCTTATGACTACAACCCCCCTTCCTCCTCCTCCTCTTTCTGAGCTGCCATGATCAATTGTTTCAGTTTTATTGCATTTGCTTCTGGGAGGCAGACATTTCAGTCCAGTAGAATTAAGAGTATGTACAGTTTGCCCATTGTCCATGTCCCCATTGTTGAATAATAGTATAAACAATGATCGTTGTACAGACAAGATGTACTGAAAATAATGACAAGGTCACTTGGAGGACTTTTGGATGTGAGCACTGTTCGAGGCAGGCACAAATTTATAAGATGTTATTAATTGGACAAAACCAAGTGAGAGCAACTGTGCAGGGACATCCCAACAGAATTGAATTAAAGCTTCCCAGGAATAGCAGTAATAATGGCTTAGGCAGATCTGAGGTCATCTTTCTCTTTGCCAGCCAAAATATTGATGTAACCCCCTGCTGACAATAGTTTAAATGTTGGATTTATTGTATATAAGACCTGAAGCAATTAGTAGATTAATCAATTAGTTGATTGACAGAATATAAATCTCATTTTTTAAAAGCCAAAACATCTCCAGTAGTTTTGTTTGTTCCTTTTTTCTGAGTCTTCTGTGATAGGTTTGCTGCTCAGCCCAGAGAAAGCAATTTCAATGAGAGCAGTCAATGAATTGATTAGTTGATCAACAGAAAATTAATCAGCAACTATATTTTGATCATTTGTTAATCAAAGAGTACAAATATTACCTGGTTTTAACTTCCTGAATATGAGGTTTTCCTCCTTTTTAGCCATAGGTAAAACGTAAAATATTGTAAATGCCATTTTATAGACGAAATGATTAATTGATTAATCAAGAAAGTAAGTAATATGATGAAAACAACCATTAGTTGCAGCCTTACTCTACTCTTTTTTTTCTTTCTGTTTTTTACTCCAGTTAACATGTGTTTTCATTTTTCTGTTTGACGTTTTAATATGATTTGTCTGTCAGTGTCTTTTTGATTATTTCACATGATCTTTCTTTTCTTTCTTTTCCTTTTAATTTACTCTGATGTTTTCTTTCCTTTCCATCCTACACCTGTTTTTCTTTTTTTTGGGCCTACCTCTGGACATGTTGCCCTCCCTAACCCTCCACCACCAGCGGGTTTTGTGAAATCACCTCTCTCTGAGACTAAGCTCACAGGCGACGCCTTTGAGCTGTACTGTGATGTGGTGGGAAACCCCACCCCAGAGATCCAGTGGTGGTACTCTGAGATCAACCGAGCCGATTCCTTCAGGCAGCTGTGGGACGGCGCCCGTAAGCGGCGAGTGTCCATCAGCACGGCCTATGGCGCCAACGCCGTGAGCGTGTTGGGCGTCTCTCGTCTCACGCTGGATGATTCTGGGACCTATGAGTGCAGAGCCAGCAATGACCCGCGACGAAACGACCTGCACCAAAATCCAGCCACCACCTGGATCCGTGCTCAGGCCACTATAACGGTGCTGCAGAGTGAGTGGTCAGTGTAGAGGAAACATCCCCTTCCTCCGTTAGCAACCAAATTTAACAGTTCCTGTGTGATTCAGCCTCCCTCTAACCTCTCCAGAGGACTGCTAGCTTCCTCCGTAGGTGCCATCCTCCCCTACAGACCTGGAAAATGAAGAGAAACACCATCAACTTGTCCTCACATTATCTTTTACAAGCAGAGTTGAGTAGTATTTTACATTGTGCTCATCCCTTAGTCCAATACATCCTTCAGCCTGTAGAGCCCAGTTTTCCTTCATTTCCTTTCTACTTCATTTTTCTCTCCTTTTAGCTCTCATTGTTTCGTTTCCCCCTGTATTTTATTTCAGTTTTTCTCTTGATTATTATTATTTTTTTGTCACTGACCATGTTCATGTATCACTGTGTATCAATAAGTACCAAAAGCTGGTCATATTAATAATCATGTTTATTCTTTGATCATATACTTCCAGATTCAGAATCACTATTTAAACAATTTAAGGTGATTTAATGTCATCAAAATAGTTGATGTTTAGGTTTAGACAACATTTACCAGTTGTTAGGTACAAACCGTGAGCTGTACTGTATATCTGTGCTATTAGTGTTTAAAATCAGGGTTTCAGCTTGTGACTGCTCAGACTGAGAGCTTCACCAGTGCCTACATGTCCAAACAAGATGTAGATAATCGGGATTAAGCAGAATACAAACTGTTCAATTAAGGTAATCATTACTTAAAAGCTAATCCAAGCGAGGTTTTCCACAGGTTGCATTTCAACCAGTTACAAATACATGTAACTGTAGAGGTTTTTTAAGGGACTCCTTCAGAGCTACTTATTCTTAGCTCTGAGCCATTGGATGGACCTTGATATAGCGTCAGCTCCACTGTCTCCTAACATGAGCGCCTATTTTATAAAATCTGAATCAATTGAGGTAGACTTAGCTGCACTATTAAATTACTTGAATTTCTTGTGATCTCAGCAGGAATGTGCTTCATGAAAAAGAAAAAATCACTGGTCTACCTGATAAGGTAAAATTACTGATCAGAGACAGAAAGCATCAAAGAGAGCTGATTTTTCCTGTCATTTATGTGGTGGGTGGTTCAGGGCTGTAGCACATTCAAAACACTTGCAGTTGAGACCACGTAGTTGCAGGATTCATCCAGAACTGAGCTTTAATATTCATTTAAACTGCAGATAGTATGAATGATTGGATGCTTTCTACTAAAATGCACCTTGGGAGTTGTAGTTGAGCTCTCTATTTACATTTTAATGTACACAGGCTTGTAACTTTTTAAAGTTTTATTAAAGAATCGGATATTTGTTCATCTGTTGTACTGATAAACCAGTCGTGAACGTTTCATTTCCATCTGAATGAATTTCTATCTCAGGAACCCTGAAATGACCGAAATAATTCCTCCCACTTTACAACACTTTTCCTGTTCTGTATTGTATAAAGTGTGTTTGGCTGTGGTGTCTGTCTGAACCCTTTGTGCGTTGTTGTTTACATCTTCCAACACAACCCCGCCCACAAGTCCTGGTGAGCATTGCTTCTGTCGTAGCTGACCTGTGTCTCTTTCACAGAGCCGTCGATTGCCGCCTCTGAACACGCCACGCTTCCTGTGGAAGGCGACGTTCTCACACTGCAGTGCAACCTGACCACCCACCACGATATCCACAAGGAGAGCTACTGGATGAAGAATGGGGAGCCGATCCCAGACACACGCAACGAAAATAAGAACACTGAATACAGGTAGGAAGTGAAAACTTTTGTGTGAGTTCTTAGCACTTGAGTTTTATCAGCCTGGTGTGGGTTCATGTGAGGTGTATTTCTGTTCTGCAGGCTGAACAAACCAAGGGGAGACGACGCTGGAGTGTACATGTGTGTCTACACCTTTGATCTGGCTCCTTCGGCCAACGCCACCATCGAAGTTAAATGTAGGTGTTGATTTGTGAGCTACAGGCGTCTTTGTTAGTTTTAAGGCCACATTAGAGATGTCACCAATAAAAATGGCCCGAGTGGCCTTGAGCGCTAGCAGCCCTGTCATGTGAGGACCTGTGATTTCAAACGGCTCTGCTGGCTGCTCAGGGGCAGCCAGCGCCCTTGACACCTCCATCTAACCAATGCCCAGCTCAGTGGCAGCAGATGGTGTCTTGTTTGTCTGATGGCAAGGGATTAGGTCTCAACAGTAAAATCTGGTCAGCCTTTTCTGCTGTCACACACGCTTGGCTGTGGAGGCAAATTGGATTTTTGGACAGTTGACTTTTATTTTATGGAGAATTTATATTCATCCAGGCAGAAAAACGATTTACAGCCAGGCAGATGTATAATATGTAGAATACACTGAATAATACAGACAGTGTAATGTTATTGTGGTTCACTTGCTCCTGATAGATTCAGTGACATGTTGTGAATGAAATTTCTGATGTTCAGATTACTCCTCTGTTCACACAGATGTTCGTCTGATCATAAAAGGCTGGACTAGTAAAAATACACAACATCCTATGTATGTTTAATTATTTTATTGGTGTGAGTTTAATTCTTTTTTCTTACTCCACAATGTTGATTGATGATTTGCTGAATTATTTCCTTCCCACAGCTTTTATCCCAAGTGCTTTGTGCATCATATTTGGAAAGTACTTAATAAATAATTATTGTTGTTATTATTTGAGCTGACCACTGTAAAGCACCCATTCAGTGACTGAAAATGTTTATTTAGGTATAATTATTTTCCATTAGCCTTGTCTACTTCACTGATGCTAAAAATATAGATGCAGTAGTTGTAGTGCAAATTATCAATCCATTCATTGTTTTCATACAGCTCACATGACTACACCATCATTTATAAATTGCTGCACTCACAGTCATTCTGTAACCCTTTATTTCTGTGAATTTCTTGGATTAATATAACAAAGAGTCTTTGATATTTTCTGTTTTAGCTGCTCCTGAGATTATAGGCCACAAGCGTAGTGAGAATAAGAATGAGGGCCAGACTGCTATACTCTACTGTAAGTCTGTGGGCTATCCTCATCCTGTCTGGACCTGGCGGAAGTTTGAGAACGGCGTTTTTAGGGTATGTGACACAAATATACATTATATATTAATAGATTTCTGTGAGTGTTAATAATTTGTGAAATCCACAGGTGCTGTAGTTTGTTTCATTGGGAAGCAGTAACATCTAGTGCACATACCTGCACCACCAAAACTGTATCCACTACTCATCTACTAATAGAAGATAAATATGCACACCCATGAAGCAAATTGACAATGTCAAATTGACAATTATGTCAAAGGAAAAATCTTGCAAGTATTATTCATCATTTCATAATAATGTATAGTGATGATGATTATTTTTATTCATACAACACCTTTCAAAAGAAAGGTACAAGGTGCTTTAAATGGGTAAATGGAATAGAATACCCAACAATACAATAAAATAAATAAAGTGGTTAAAACATATGGGAACTGGAAAAATAGCACTTAAAGATCTGATGCTCATAGAGGAGCAGGATTTCAGAGATAAAAAGTAAAATAATAAAAAAATAAAATAAAAACGTCTCTGTCCTTTCCCTTCGACAGGAAATTGACAACTCAACTGGACGCTTCTTCATCAGCAGCAGAGACAACTACACTGAGCTCCACATCCTCAACCTGGACATTAGTTTAGATCCAGGCGAGTACCACTGCAATGCCACCAACATGATGGGCAGCCGTGACGAGAAGATTGTGCTGAGGGTCCGCAGCCACTTGGCCCCCTTATGGCCTCTGCTGGGGGTTTTGGCCGAGATCATCATCCTGGTCATCATCATCGTTGTTTATGAGAAGCGTAAGAAGCCAGAGGATTTACAGGACGGTGAGTCACCAGCGATGGTGCTTTGGATTATTTTATTATCCCCCCTGTTTTTTAAATATAAGTTAAATATAAATTTAAGTATTGACATGGATCTCTGCTGTGAATTCTCTCTTCATCCTCATGGAGAGTGATTGTTGGGCAATGAGGCGCACTTTGTTTTTAGTGTCTTCTCCAGTCATGCCTTCACCAGAGACACCAACAGGATCGCCTGACTCTGTGCTGTGCCTGCATTCAATAATTCAGTCTGGCATAGTTGACCCAATAGGCAGACACTGTTGCAAGAGGTCGCACCTTGTCAGGACAATTTCATCCATTTAATATTCATGAGAAATATGATACTGCAGTGTCGCGGAGGTGGACAGTTTCAATTATTAACAGCTTTCCAGGGACCTTGTGCTGTCCCTGAGCTGCTGCAAGCTTAACCACGACGACATAATTTAGCTACACAACCTGCCTGTGCCATCCTGGTATTTTCTAATACTACTGAGTACTTCATTTTCAAGAGACTAGCTATATCATAAATTATGCATTAATGGTATTTGGGTGACCTTTATCCTCTCAAACAGAATTTTGATGTTGGCACATGCTGATTAGACGCAACGTGCAGTGAATGACTGACAGCTCCCGGTGACTCTCTCACAGTCACTGTACAGAAATATATTGCCATTACGGTTCATTACATGGTCAGAAACGGGCTGCAGCGGAATTTGTAGTGTTTAAGTCACCTTTAGCGTTTCACAAAATGGATGTAGATTATGTGACTCAGACTTACTTTCTTTCTTTCTTGCTTGAAATGTAATTAATATTTTACTTGCATTTCTTTAAATCCGGTTAGCTTTGGCTTCTGAATACTTTAACAGATTGTTGTAATATCTCCCATCCCCCCCTTCTTCCAAATTGCATAACCTAAACCATGTTTGTGGTAAGTGTGAGACTTTGCATGCCTCATGAATTTCAATAAGCATTCAGCCTCATCTTTTTCCAGTTCACAGCACAATACACAGTTGTGTTAACCCTCCTCTGTCTTCAGCATTAGTGTTAAACACAGTTTAAATTTTTCCTTTTGAAAGATTTTATTTTTTACAACTCCAACTCCATATTTTTTGCATCAAACTCATAATTACTACAGCAGTGAAATGAAATGGCATGCAAGTCACTGTAAAGAATTGAAACTATTGTGTGTTTATCAGTCATTTCTACTGTCACTGTTTCACACTGCTTTGATGAATGATTACCTGCAGTAGAGGACTGATATTGATGGTGCTGCTTCTTACTAACCACTTTGAGTGAAATGATGTTCTTTGTAAGCGCTGCTTGTCTGTGCATGACAACAGTATTTCTTTTTTTTGATCTTTTTAAATTAGAATTTTGCCTGTATGTAATTGTTCTCACCTGCTCATGCGTTTCAGTGTGGTGCTGTGCTGGATTTTAACTGCATTCTGTGTGTTTGTCAATGACCTCATGGGGTGGTTTTCCTGCGGCATGACAGCGTTTACTGTTTACTGTTTTTGTTACTTCATTCCGACTGCGTTTTCATTCCATAACACAGTCTGTACGTACGGTACAGCTGGAACATAGAAATCCTCAAAAGGCTCAGGACCAAATGCAATATGTGTTAGTCACAGCTACTGTTGCATCTTTCTGTTCCAAAAAACAAAACAACAACAACAACCAAAAAACACTTCATCAGCGTGTGCTGCTTCCTTGCATTTATTTTATTTTTTGGTCTTCACGTCTCCATATTTTCCCTTTTTGCCTCAGATGATGACCCAGCTGGACCAGTGTAAGTATAAAACTTTTACCTCCACTGCCTTTATCTCTGTTTAGCCCGGTGCAGTAATGTGTGTTTTGTCGTAGCTCACCATCATGTATCTACTCCTGACTTGTCTGTAGAGCTCAGAGTATAGTACACCCCGAATCTGGGTCACAAATAACTTGGAGCATCACGTGATGTCACTTTGCTGCATTCAAATAAAAAATTTAAAAGTCAGTCAAGGACGCCTTTGCTGTCACTGACAGGTTATTGTCCTGATTAGTAAAGCCATGATGCTCTGAGACTTAAAAAGGCAACACTTTAAGTCTTTTAGTCTCCCTATTTAGCATGTATAATCAGTATGTAAATGTTTATTCAACGGTTCACAAATAGTTCATAACTATGTTGTAGTTGTAAGGAGATAAGAGCTTATGTATGTATTTGCTAAACAATTATAACTCCTCCTGTAGGCATCCATGAGGCAGTTTGTGTATAAATAGATGATGAAGACAATATCATATGTCTTCACAGGAGAAGCTAAAATTGTTGACCGATGCAGTAAATGATTAAACACCAAAAAATGTTTATGTATCTGTATATAACTACATTACATACTGTGTTTGTATACTGCATATAAAGCAAAGTGTTAGAGTATAGTAGTAATGATAGGAATTGTTTAAAAATATAACTTGACCTAGGTCTGGTCTGCTCCTTGACGGTGAAACGTAGAGTTTTCTTGTAATCAGCTGTTTATTGTACACTACTGCTGTAACTAAGTATTATTTTCATCACTAATTAAAGGGTTATTCAACTAATAATTCTGCTAACATTGTCAGGGTTATTTTTAAGTCTGCCACAAAAGACATTACACTGTGTAGTATAACTACTACAGTACTTGACTGTTCCTTTAATCTAAACTGAACTAGTACTTGGTCTATAAAATGTCACAATGACATTGTGCTAAATTCCCATCATAAGCTAGCAACCCAAAAGATTTATTCTGCTCAACAACCAAAAGCATCTTATTTATAATGATGTGAATTTTTTGTGTCTTTTTTAAAATTTATTTTATTTTTTTACATATACATGTTTTCATTTGAGGTGTGAACTGATTGTGTCATTTGCTTCCTGCCAAAGGAAAACCAATTCAACCAACAACCACAAAGATAAGAACCTCCGCCAGAGGAATACAAACTGAGCAGCCCGTCTGCTGAGTAAGTATTGAATTATTAAGAGGAAGCCTGATGATAAATATGTATTACATGCCTGCACTCACAAATGAATTTACATATGAAATTATCACTGATATCAAAAGAGGACTACTGCGAGGCTGGGCTAACGAATTTTCTTTTTAATTGCAGGTTTCATTACACATGTATTGACCATATGAAGGTAAACAAGAAGGGAATCCATACCAGTTGTTAATAGGATGTATCTGCCATTAAAGTATGGTTGTGGAGGAGTTAAATGAGGCATGCCTTATGATTTTGTTGTGTGAGGTCAGGAGGTACTCAAAGCATTACGGAATTGCTAACATTATAACCATTGTTGCTGCATGCGGTTGTTGACGTTTATGATTTTTCCCTCTTACCCACTAATTTTACATTTTTACTACTTCTAAAATAATGCATGCAAGATGTTGACCTTCTGTTTGACACAGAAATGGCTTTTTTTTTTTTTTAATTTATTTATTTTTGGTTCTTTTCTCTGAGAGTGGCTTCATGTAGATAATCTGTACTGTGTGTTATAGAGGAAAAACAAAACTCGGCAATGTAAAAGAAAATACCACCATAATCTGGTATGACAGTTGTGTACAGTTTTATCATTCCACTGCATACCATTTTCTAAGTTTTATCATTTTATCAGATGATATCTATTACATTTTAAGGGCTTTGCAATGTCCCTCTAAATTTGGTTAAGGTTTACTTTACTGTATGTATGTACTGTATGTATTAATCACTATAACTATGTATCAGATCACCATTAATATAAAGATTATTCATATTATATGATGCACTTAAATGTTGAGGATAATGAAAAACTGTATAAATCTACTTTAGGTAAACTGTACTAATCATTCTAAAATATTGTTTTATAATTATGTGTATTGTACAGCATGGCTATTATCCTATGCAATTATTATCCATATCAATATATTGAAAATCATTGCAGCTTTTGATTTCTCTGTGACAAAGCTTTAAACTAGTAGGATCACCGTAGAGCGTTGATGGCATACTACACAGCTGCATGAATTCTCTACAGCTGGCGTGGGAGGTGGTGAAAGAAGGCCCACGTCAGGACTGACACGTGTGAAGCAATCGCAAGATCCCGAGTCATTTTTAAGAATAAATATCTCAAAAAAGAAAATGTGTCTGTTGAGTTGGTTCTTCTGTAAATGATTCACACATGCTGTTCCATTGGGATGAAGACAAGCAAAAGCATGTGGGCAACAGCACCATCTAGTGAGATTTTGAGTGACTCACAATAGAAACATGAGTTGAAACTTTGATTAATTACTTTTCAATGAAATTGATTCAGTTGTCATAACTTAATCTGTGATTCATTACAAACAGAGAGAGTTCTGCTGACCTGCGTTTGTCTGATTCACGTTTAAATTGTTTATCACTTGCCGAGGCAATAATATTTGGATCAGCTGATTAAAATATCTGATTCACATATACTGCCCAGCATGTATTTCATTATGGTTCAAATTTCCAATGCATCAGAAATCCTCCTTTTTTTTCCTAAGATGTCAGATGGTCTCCCCTCTCTCTCTCTCCCAGGTCAGAAGAAGAAAATACAAACTTATGATAGAGATAGCTTTGTCATTCAGACACCTCCACCTCCATATCAGTCTTGTCTGATGAACAATGTCCCTGAAGTTTGTGGCTGTAGTTAAAAGTTTAATTGGAGGTGATGAGGTTGGACTGTGGACCTTTGGACTCTTGGTATCAGTATTCAGTAATCCTGGTTAACTGCCCTGATGAACAAACCCACTAATCAGCAACACAGTCACTATCATGGCTGATATTAGTGAAGACATCATCTCCAAGTTATTCATGGCAACTGATTTATTTATTTTTGGAAGTTAAAATATTTTTGAACATTTGTACCAAGCAGTGACAGTATTGTTACTCACTATGTGCAGTTTTACCACCACTTTTGAAATGCCTGTTTTTGTTTAAGATTAGAGGTTTTAAACCTTCCCAATTTCAGCATTGATGTTGTAGTTAGTGGTGGTGTTGTACTGGACTGCATTATATTGGAATATAACACTGAGATTCCTACCCCCTCATGTTTGTGAAAGGGGTGAGCAAAACATTAGAGACACGTCTCGATATAATTCAGTCCAGTTCGACACCGCTGCACGAACTACAACCTCATACATGTCAATCACAAATCAAAAATTGAACATTATGATCTTTATTGGTTGATTGTTGCATTTGGATTGCATTAAATTCACAGGTGTAGCCACTGGGTTTTTATAACATTGGTATTTTTTTGAACGGCGATTGCACATTCAACATTGTGGTGAAGTGCAAAATAAAAATAAAATAAAAATTGCAGCAACCTTTAGCAAAGGGGCGCTATTTTTATTGTACCCGGCTGGCTGGCAGCACCAGTTTCAAGTCTCACTGATGGGCAACATTACCATATACTATTATTACCAGCTGGAGAATAATGAAATGCATAATGTGTTTCCTTTTAAACTGCGTCAGGTAATTGTCTTGACCTGATTTAAGATGCAATGCAGTGTCCTGGATTATTATAATAGTGGCATTCAAATAAAAAATAAAAACAGTCCACTCTAGAGCAAAGAGACATCTGTGACTCTAGACACAAATAAAAAACAAAAAAGAAACCACTGGAAAGAGGAACACAACATCTGACAAAAATGATTTGTAGTTCTGTCTGTTTGGATGTCCTCATTGGCAGATGTCAGGTGATTTTAAATCAGTCTGATGGACTAGTTCAAGCAGGCCAGTGGGTTATATTTAATAGCAATCAGAGGTTCTTCAACTTTATTGGAAAGATTTATAATTGACGCTTTTATTATTCACACAGTAGCCTTCCCCTTTGGATTAGTTCTATCAAATCTGATTTTGTGATAGGTGGAGTGACATTATACAGAATGTGGTGCAATATGGTGATCAGCATTTGATGGCAGTTAGTAAATTAGATTAAAATTATAAATTTAATAACTTAAATATGTAATGATTCGATGGCAGTTATTAATTTATTATATGTATTTGCTCAACAAAAAGTCACATTATATTTCATATGTGGTATCATTCATATATGACTAATATTAATAATTATTATCCCATGAGGTGTTTTAATCATTCTAACTACACATTAAGTTCATGACAACAATAACATTCGTATGAAGCCCATATAACAAAAAGATAGCATATGTAACAGTTTCAAAAATAATTATTTTAACATAACATGTTAGACATACTGTAACATGAAACATGTAAATCAGAGTATCGGTGGGGAGAGAGTGTGAGTGTGACTTCCACTTGTAGTCACATGTGATTTGGGTCTGAGGATACAGAATTCACTGATGAATTACTGACATTAGAAGAGTAGGTGGCTGCATATCAGTGTCGAACAGTACTGCCCTGAAGTTACCTTGAAAAGAAGTGCGACGCTCAGTAGCAATAAGTCACTGGAGCTTAACGCGGGAGGCCTTTCTCTCATTGATTCAGCCAAGCCCCTTACACAGTCCATCTCCATCAAGATTTGCAGGGGACACGCTTGAATAAGAGAGTTGATCCTACAGTTCTGCTGCCTGCAAACACGAGCAGAGTGATGACTGTGATGACTGAGTGTACCGATAAGGCACAGTGTGTGAAGTCTAATCTGACGGTTATGATAAGGAGATTCCAAACTTGAAGTGCTGTCATGGGGTACAGATTGTTTTGGGCAATATGCAGTGTTACTGTACTGATGGAAAGCCACAAATAACAAGCAGCGTCGGCAAACAGGATAACCGATAGATACGCCAGATATTTTTAATTAAATGCCATTTACATTTAGTTAACATGACCATTGATGGGAATAATGTAAGTGAAAAGAAGGTAGTTTTCTGTTGCATACAATAGCAGACATACACTGTGTCTAGTACTTTTTTATACAGTCTTTAGCAGCAGAATATCAGCATTGTGGGAAGTCACCCAGGCTCTGATGCGGCCTTTATCTCTCTGTCGTTTGGCAGAAATGAAACATTCATACTCCGCGACTCTTGGCGTCCATGCCATACAAAAATTACTTTATAGTTTAGAAATCAGTTCAGTGAAGCTCTCATTGGATCATACAACGTAATGCATCAGCTGTCAACAACTTTTAGTCAGGTGTTTGCCATGTTCTGGTCTGCTTGCCGGAAAGTATTTCATCACTTTTTCTATATGATGCGTCTCTCCTTAGGGCATAAGTGAATCCTGCAGACACTGGAGTATAGATGCATCAGCTATGAAATGACGTGAATTGAGTTAAAAGCTCAATATATAATATTTTTGTTTTCAAGTACTAAAGGTTCCTTAAATTCACCATTAACAAGAAAGTACTGAAATTATACTGATGACTTCTTTCCAACTGTAATCGATTTGTCTGTCCGTTTTAGATATGACCCTAATGTTGTATATATGCTGTCTTGATAGATTAGGCATCACTGCTAAATTTTTCCAGATTTGTTTGTTATAATTTGTTCTTAAAAATGATATTGCAGTTGATGAACTGCGGACGGACTATAAATCCATGCCCTTACATGATTTGATGCAATCAGTAGGCTGTCCGCAAAGGACTTTTTGAAATTGCATGTCCATTTCGTGTAGCTGAGAACACCAGGATGGACCAGAAGCCTTAACGGCAAACAATTATTCTGCGTCTACATATCCACACTTCCATTGTGGATATCCAAAATACCGTTCATCAGGCTACAGGTGTAAGCTTCAAACCAGTTCCAGTGTCTAGATTTCAGCATGATTGTCTTGCTGATTATGACACAATTATATGAGTATCTCTGTCTTTGCATGGACCATGAAACAGCATGTTTGCACGATGATGCATAAGACCAGACTGGGCATCGTCGTTTTCTCTCAACTATAGCGAACTACCAGCTCTAAAGGCTGGGTCGCGTCTTGATCTTCACCCCTCCAGTTGTCTAAAGCTGGGCAGGGTGACATAAATGTTCCATCCCATAGCTCCCTATGGCAACCCGATAGATTAGCTCCGTAATATTGGTATTAGAGAAGGCCCGGGAGGCTGATGGATCAGTGATATCAGCGCTCTTTGAACGCCCGGTGCCAGCTGCGTGCATGTGTGTCATCACTTGCACTGAGGAGCTCCGATATTTTGGGGAGGTGGAGATCATGCTTTTGTCGTGGGAGCTCTCAGCAGCAGCAGCAGCAGCAGCAGCAGCGGCGGCAGCAGCATTCTCCTCCAGCGTCGACTCAGCATGCACCGTCTGAGTGCTTCCTCATCTGCACACTGTGGAATTTGCTGGTTTGACCCGTTCCCACGTTTACCTCTTTACCTGACCGTCGGATTGGAAGCGGCCACGTATCGTTGACGCATCTCAATGTTTGAACCGGGGACAGAGGCGTCCCAAGTGTCAAATAAAGAAACGACCTGTCACTGCGGATGCGCCGTCACTGTTTTGCCTCAGTGGCACCCCAAATTATGAGATTCGCGGTTATCCCTCTGTTTTCACAGGTACCCTTAGAGCGCATTTCTTCTTCCTCATCAAAATGGAAAGATTCCAGTCTTCCCATATGAGCAGCTCTACAGCTTGCCGCAAAACATTGGGCAAAAACCATTTTGTATGTTTGACAGAGGAGACGGCGGCAAACAAGACACTAAGAGGAAAATATTCAGCTGAAACATTTGTCCTCTCCGTCTCATGCAAGCGAGAGCATTGAGGAGAGCCAGGAGCGAAGACTTGAGAGGACGTTACTATGAAGACCAACTTGAACAGGGACTATCGCTTATTCCAGAGCAGCATCTCTTCTATCACCGGGCGTTATCCTCCCGGGTCAGATCCGGCGGAACGGCAGCGCCTCATCCCCGGGCTGACGCCGGTGTCAGGAGAGTTTCCCCGGTAGGCGGCCCCGGGCCCAGCAGCGGGCAGGCAGCGGGCGGTGAGTGGCGCAGCCGGGCAGGAGTCCGTCGACCAGTCAAGTTTCATCAAGTTGGGCACGGAACAAATAATAGTACCTGAAGATGACGTGTACCAAGCCAGCCATACCTGCCAACGGTTGGGCGATGCTCAGCGGTGTCTTAAGTTCTCCCCTGCGGATGTTGGGGAGTGAGAGGGCCGTGGAGCATGAGGAGGGAACGAGTAAAGTCTGCTGGCTGGATAATCCCATCCTTACGAGTGATTTTAGGTAATTTCTGTGCAAAAAAACTTTATTTACAAGCAGTGATGTCTTACAAAAAAGTGCTGCAGTGACTCTGTCACATTGAGCACCGAGCCTAAATATAGAAAAACTCTTAAGGCCTTCAGAATAGCCTGATCACCAATAGAGGTTACTATATAAACTTAACACACAAAATAGACACTCACTAATTCCCTATACACCAGGAGTGTTTTTTCTGTGATGATATTATGATAATCAGGAGTGTGAGCCTGTGCAGAATAGGTGTATCATAGGCTGAATGTGCCTCAGTAATCCGTACACACCTTGAATAGATAAATAACTTAATCTCTGTAAACAGTTCATTTCTAAAGACTTAACTACACATACTGCACAGGCCATGCTTACAGGGAATTTGATATATCATATAGGAGTTGGCTGGCATACAAAATCCTCTTATAAGCACAATGACAGCCAAATTATATCATACATATATAGGATAGAAGTCCCTCTTTTGTTTGGCCAAGAGAAGTGTGTGTGTATGTATTTGATTCCATCCAGAATAGGCTATATGGTTAACTTGCCCGTTGTGAGTACAGTTTTCTCTATCTGTGTGCACCAAAGTAAGCCAACCTGTAATTCCCTAATTTACCGGCCATGCTGCGCCACGCATACATGCATGCACGTTTTACATTTCATTGCATGCTGCATACCAAACCAGCATCCTGATCATCACTACCATCAAGGGATTGTCATGACATTTAACCTTGAGGCTCGCTGTCATCATATTTTCACCGGCCAGTTGTACGCCGATGTGTGTCACTGCAGTTTTTTTCCACTCATCTGAATTACACTTTTTTATCATTTAGCGAGGGCAATGGATTACAGAGAGTGCAGCAGGAGCTTGGAAATGGGGTAATCAAAATAGGGTAACATGACCATTCAAGATATTAGAAGCACACATCAGTGGAGATTATTACAGCACAATTAGTCTAATGGAGCAGAGATGGTGTGGACGGGGAGGGGACACACTGCAAAACACTGAATACAGAGAGGGAGAGAGAGAGAGACAGAAAGAGAGATTGAAATGAAAATTATGTTGTGAGGAATCAGGACGCCCAGCTGTTAACTCTGTGTATGAGGTATGAGGTGTCATTACTCCATGCTCGGTTTTGGTCACACTTGGGGCAGGAGCGAGGTTGTGGTGCCTGGTGTTGTCCTGTTAAGGTGAAGATTTTATCCTGCAGGTCCTGTTTTACACTCCAGGTGTAAACATTTTGCACCAGTAAAGATCATTTAGGTATTTTTGGCTTATGAGACACTGTAGCATCCAGCACTGTAAATAATCAACCGATATCTGGAGCAGTTGTGGGCCGACATACTGTGTTTCCATGACCACTGTTCATCAGCCCAGCACAGTGTAACTCATGTATCCTCTCCTTGAATCTTTTTTATAAACACAGTCTCTCAGTAATAAGTAACTGCTGCCTTTTATTAAAGCTTTCTGTGGCTACAGCAGCCAACATACTGAACTGGCACGCTGTGTAAATATGGTTAATATGATTGCTGGTGGGCCTGAGCCACAGTACAGGTGTGTGTTAAGCCACTGAGCTGCATGCAGGCTGTTGTGCTTCAGCTGCGCTCTGGCAGCAAGAGATAAGTATCTCTAGTACAAATGTGATCCCTTTTTCAGCTGTCCTGATTGATCTAAGCTTCTTTCACCATTTTAAGCCTTTTTGTGTTCACTTTGCTTGTAACTCCCCTCTCTTTGTGCTCTCATGCTCTTTAACGTAGTTGCACTCTGACCCAAATAGTGCAAGATTCCTCTCTGGACCTCTACTGGTCCAGAGACCCCATAACTGTCAGCTTTATTTTTGATGGTAACACCAGATTACACCAGTAAGTTGTCTGCTGTTCTTTGTTGGGTTGAATCCTGCGTGCACAGTCAGCTGTTGAGCAAACAGGATGGTCTGCAGGGGACAGCCAGCAGTAATGCACTGTCCCCTGCAGACTTTTTTTTTTTCTTTTTTGGTCCAGCTGTTCCACGGTTCTGCAGCAGCACACAGTGACGTGTGCAGAGCAGTAATGCTAACTACTCAACATCTGGCTGATGGGAGCTGACTTCTGGAGATGACATGGATTCCCAGGAGATAACGGTGGATTTAGCCAGAGAGGGGAAGTGCAATTAGGACCAGTGTGTCACCGCAGAGACAACAGGCAGATGAAGAGAGGAATGCAAATGCTTTGTTTGGCAGAGAACAACAGAAAGCTGATTAGAACAAATGGCCACCCCTGGCCTCAGAGGTTCCCTCTTTTTGTGATGTTCTCCTGTGAAGGTTGGGTGCAAGCAGCTCAGATAGGTAGAACAGTTTTAGCTTGTGTGGCTTTTAAATGTTTCTTTATGGAGTTGTGTGCAGCAACCTTAGACATCATCAGCACGTTTGATCAAATACTACACCCTTTTCTCATAGATCATTAGTCATATCTAACATAAGCAATTATTCATGTTAACAAAATGGTGAGACATTTGTTCAAGCAAGTGCTTTTAAAACCCAGCACTGTCTCTGATTTACATTCTCCTCTCTTGAAAGTATCGAGCATTACATAGTATAGGATTGTTACTGTCTTTTGTCTCACTTGCTACAAGTACCCTTAAGTGGTGTAATGCACACACCACCCCCACCCTCCTCCTTGCAGTTTGTGCCGGCCTTGTAGGTGTGTTGGGCTCCTGTCGGATCGATTGGTGGTTAATTAGATCTCTAAAATGGATCCGTCATGCAATCACACGCATGCATGCTTTCTCAGCTCACATACGCATAAACGCTCAAGCTGGTAATTGGTAAACAAACACTCTCTATATCTTGGCTGGTCTTTGTGTGGCTGAGCTGTACATTACTCTACTGTATGTTTCCTGTGAAACTGTGAAGTGTTTGCTTAATAAAATATTCACAATTCAGCTGCTGGAATTGACAGTATGATGATGTGTTTATATTCTAGCTGACTATTTGATATGTACATAAACCTATAAGATTTGAGGGAAAATAATCAGAAATGTGTTTGGATGACTGTACTGTTGTTGGTTACTGTAAACACAGCTAAAATCAGCCCTTTTTTCATGCAATTATAGATGAAATTGAACACACTGCTGCTGATACTTGAAGATTTAGTTAGTTCTGAAAATCAATATTTCCTCATGAGCAATTCAGATGAATTCCAATAACCCATTTTCCTCTCAGTCCCTGTGGCCAGAAGCCCAATATTGAACTGAAGTAGTGAACCACTCCTGAATCAACCCATGTCTTGCTTTGTTAATGTTTATGCTCGAGCAGATTGTTTGCATTGTTTCTGCTCGTTTGAACACAAATCTCCTGGATTTTGAGCTCTGGTGAGAGACTGCAAGTTGCACAGGGATTCATTTCTGTTTGAAGTTGCTACACATCCAGAATTGCTTTGAATATGCAGCACATACTCAATATGCACACAGAAACAGAAAGTAGTGTCTATTCATAATCTTGTCTGGTTTCAGGTTTTTATAATTTGACTTAAAGATAACAGACCAGGAAGTTCAAATATTTGGCATTTCTGCTTGAAAATTAACTGAAATTATTAACTGATAATCAAAATAGCTGCTGCTGGGGTGGTTTGGGGATCATCACCTCTCCACAGTCAGATATCTACTAAAGGCATAAAAATGTCCCAAAAAAATCCACTTAAAATCATGCAGTGTCCTGGAGGTCAATAATACATACTGACATTAATATTCGGTTCAGTTATTCTGTCAAAGGTACAAGAGTGAAGTTTATGATGATTTCTCTCTGTCTGGCCTCGATGACTTTCGCCTGCTGTTATCTAGAAATGTGAGTTATGTTAGCCACTGTGTGTTTCAGATTCTACTGGGATCTGACCATGCTGCTGCTCATGGTGGGGAACCTCATCATCATCCCCGTGGGCATCACCTTCTTCAAGGACGAGCACACGCCGCCCTGGATCGTCTTCAACGTGGTGTCGGATACCTTCTTCCTCATGGACTTGGTCCTCAACTTTCGCACGGGCATCGTGAAGGAGGACAACACGGAGATCATCCTGGACCCGCAGCAAATCAAGATCAAGTACCTGAAGAGCTGGTTCGTGGTGGACTTCATCTCCTCCATACCCGTGGACTACATTTTTCTTATCGTAGAGACGCGCATTGACTCTGACTTTTACAAGACGGCCCGGGCCCTGAGGATCGTCCGCTTCACCAAGATCCTCAGTCTGCTGCGGCTGCTGCGCCTCTCCAGACTTATCCGCTACATCCATCAGTGGGAAGAGGTAGATCCTGCAGGGATAAGCTTGGATCTTCATATAAGACTACACACTAGCTACTAGCACACATCTGGTTGGATATTTGGGGTGTCTTTTTGATGCTCTGAAAAAATAGAGCTGTGGCAATTGGTCAGCAACAATGGTGATAGTTGTTTTATTATCAAATTATTTTAAAGAAAAAATGTGAATATGTAATATCTTTTACATTAGTAAGTTGAATATACTAGTTTTTTGGGCCGGGGGCGGGGGGGGTGGGGCATAAAAAAGTTAGTTTGGATACACCACCTTTGCTGATGACGGTCATTTTTCACACAATCATATTTTATAGAAAAAACATATTAATTACAAATGAATATAATCATTAGTTGCAGCCTCACTCTGAAATGCTGCTATGACTGAAGAGCTAAACATAGTGATATTTCTCTTACACTATCAGATTTCTCATAACTTGTACATATGATGCCATTTGTTTTTGTAAAAGCTAATGTCTAATTTCTTAAAGCTACAGCTAATTTGCTGGTTCTCCTCTGAGGCTCCCACATTCTCAACTTATAGACATCAGAGATATTTTCCTGCATTTTCTTATTTTTATGATTCCAACTGAGGCCGCATTCCCCATAGGCCATTAATGTTGCTTGCAGATGGTTACACAACACAGAAACGGCTTCTGGTAGTCTATAGAAGATTAAGAACAGTATGGTCTGGTATAGGAGCCCTGTGTCCATCGACCCACACAGAACCTACTGTATATCTCAAATCCTCTGATAGCATGAGGGAGAATTGAATTTTTCTAGATTTATTTACAATGAGATGTGTGTTGTGTTGTTTGACTTGCATTAATGCTGATAATCTGTGTCGCAGGTTTTCCATATGACCTACGATCTGGCCAGCGCCATGGTTCGCATCATGAACCTGATTGGCATGATGCTGCTGCTGTGTCACTGGGACGGCTGTCTGCAGTTCCTGGTACCCATGCTGCAGGACTTCCCTCCTGACTGCTGGGTCACTAGAAACAAGATGGTGGTAAGTGGATTATTTATGAGTCAGACAGCATCCAAATGTGTTCCTGTTAAAAGCCCTAGAAACCTTTTTTTTTCTGTAGCCTTTTTACTGTGACTGATGGGGTCCTAAATGCACACAGAAATTTTGGTTCTTGTAGGAGTTAGCAACAGTTGAATCAAAATCTGACAACAGTTGGTTGTTTGGTCACTCACTCAAAACAAATTAAATCACAGCCATGCAGTCGATAAAACAGACTTCCAAACTTTAACTTTGGTTGGTGCTTATTTAGTTGTTGAAATTAAAAAAAAATGTACACACACAGAGAGCTGCAACAATTACTCACTTAATCAGTTAGATGGTCAAAAGAAAATTTATCAGGAACTATTTTAAATATTAATTATTGTTTCAGTAATAAAGCAAAAATCCCAAATATTCCCTGGTTATAGCCTCTCAAATGTGCGGGTCTTAATCTTTTCTTTGTCATTTATGACAAATAAAATTAACTGAATATCTGTGGACTTTGGACAGTTGTTCAAATAAAACAAGCTATTTGAGTACATCACCTTAAGCTGTGGGAGATTTGCTGACATTTTAAAGCCAAATGATTAATGGCTTAGTCGAGAAAATAACAGTAGATTAATCCATAATGAAAATAATTGTTAGTTGCAGCCCTTATAATATTCAAATATTCACAGATAAGGTTTATAAGTATTAACTACTTACACAGGAAAAAAAATCACCCAGGACAGTAATGCAAGTGCACACGTCTGCATGCATGTTGTAAGGTGATGTGCTATAACAGCCTGAGCTCCTTAGTCGGGTGCTTCCGAACCAGCAAAGATCATCTGTTGATCTTAAACTCTGAGGAGACTCACACAGACATGCTGCTGCATTAATGTTGTGGATGTTGGTAAACTTTCTCTCTCCTCCTCCACGTCCCTTACAGAATGACACGTGGGGTCAGCAGTACTCCTACGCCCTGTTCAAAGCCATGAGTCATATGCTGTGCATCGGGTATGGTCTGTACCCCCCTATCGGCATGGCTGACGTGTGGCTCACCATCCTCAGCATGATTGTGGGCGCTACCTGCTTTGCCATGTTTGTGGGGCATGCGACTGCACTCATTCAGTCTCTGGACTCCTCCAGGAGGCAGTATCAGGAAAAGGTGGGTGGTCTCTCCCCGCATGGCTGATATTTGTCATAGAGAAATCTGCTTTCTGCATGTCTAAGTGGTGGAATGATACTTAATACTTCTATTCCATTACATTTAAGAAGAAAATATTATTTAATGGTTTTAGCTACTTTTTATATTAAGGTTTTATACACAGAACATAGGATCAGTGTAGAAAATATAATGTATTGTTATAGATTAAACTACCCCACAGTATGTAAAGTAGTCGACTCCACCTTTACAAAGTACAGTAGTACATAAGATGAAGACAGGATTTTTATTTGTAATGTATTTTTCCTTTGTGGTATTGCTTCTGGTATTACTTCTGAATATTTCTTGTGGAAAAAGCATTTTATCCAGGAGTGATTTGAAAACTAAATCCACCTTTTTGTTTTTAAAAACTGTTTAAAGGTGACATAAATCTTTACAGTACACAGTAACCAAAGGTTTGCTTTATGTTTAAGTGTGAAAATGCCCCTCAGAGGGAGACTATTAATAAAACGGAAAGTATAGAGCAGCAGAGAAAATCAATTTAAGATGTTTCACCTACGGTTGTGCATTTTTACATAGAAAATGCAGATGAACATTGGAAATGGCTAAATCCAGGCAATAAAAACAAAAGCGCAGGAAATAACATATATAGGTTGGCTAAACACTGACCATTTCTGGTGCTTTGCTGGTAGAGTACACGGCTGAAGGACACAGTAGTTAATGTTATTAGCTGCAGCCTGCAGAGCACAACTGTATTTGTCAGATGGGGCAGAGGCACAATATTGCACTGTGGGCAGGTTTCACAGATGGCCTGACAGTTGACTGTTAACATAATGAGACACATTATAGTCCACCTCTGAGCCAACACATCAATCAGTTTAATATATTCATTTTGACACGACTTTGCATGTTGTCTTAACACAAATACAGTTACATTACATTCACACATATTTTGTGAAATAATTGTATTAATTTGATGATTTTAATAATTGGACTTGTGTTGTCATTACAGTATAAACAAGTGGAACAGTACATGTCCTTCCACAAGCTCCCAGCCGACATGCGTCAGAGGATCCATGACTACTACGAACACCGTTATCAGGGCAAGATGTTCGACGAGGAAAGCATTTTGGAGGAGCTGAATGAACCACTGCGAGAGGTTAGACTTCATCCACGCTGATGTTGTTGTCTTTATGATGATGCTGCGTCGTGATGTTGGCATCATAGCCAAGTAAAACACACAACACGTAATAGAAAACTGAGAATTTATAATTGTTTACAAATACTCTGCATTAATAAACGCTCCAAAATGTGGCATTATATTGTGTTAAATCTATTTATTAAATGTATATTGTACTGATAAATGCTAAACAGTGGGGGATAAAGTGAAACGTTGCCCAAAAATGCCCCCCCAAATTATTTATTTATATATTTTCAAAGGTTTTATGGTTCTCAATGGCAAATATGTGAATTAATGAAGTGAGCATCCTTGCTCTAAATTGTTTACACTTAATTATTTATTTAATCTAATATGGCTCTCTTACTTTGCACGATAATGTTAATAGTCATGTAATCTGATTAGTAATGGCTGGAGACTGTACGAGGACAGAGAACCTCATTAACAGAGCACTAAGCCTTTAACCACCCTGCTTTTATAGTGATTGAAATGTACACACATTGTAACACCAACATTTGTGTCATGTGGCTAAAATCTGAAACACCTTTGTCTGTGTCTTCTGCAGGAGATCATCAACTTCAACTGTCGGAAACTGGTGGCCTCCATGCCTCTGTTCGCTAACGCCGATCCAAACTTTGTCACCTCCATGCTGACCAAATTGCGCTTTGAGGTCTTCCAGCCAGGAGACTACATCATCAGAGAGGGAACCATCGGCAAGAAGATGTACTTCATCCAGCATGGTGTCGTCAGCGTCCTGACCAAGAGCAGCAAAGACACCAAACTGTCTGATGGCTCTTATTTTGGAGGTAATATCCTCGCACAACCTGCTGTGTGTACTGCATGCTAAGATGTTCTGTAGCTGGCAGTGGGCCAGTTTGAATGTATGTGAAGGAGCGGTGATAGTATGATTTGTTTTGATTTATTTTACGCAGGCACTCAGCAGATTAACTTTGCAGACTATTACAGCTGGGAAAAACTGTCCACATCATCTCCTTAAAAGGGCTTGGGACTAAGAGGAGCAAAGCTTTGTGATCTTTGATTCCATCTCTGGGGTTTTCCCCTTTGTTAACATCATATTTAAAGCTGAAATCCAGAGCTTTCTATTTGCTGTAGCCTTTGCTGTGTCTCAACCTGTCAATGTTGATATCCAGCTGTGTGAAATGCCATAAATAAATAATTTACTTTACTTAATTTACTTTACTCTCATTTTCAGTCTGAAGAAGTGTGATCCAACAAACCATACCGGATTATTTATTCTAACCATATGTCAGTGATTAACTGTACTCCATCACGTATTTCATGTTCAAGGATGATATGGTAATCACAAAACTTTATATATTTTAGCTTAAAGCTGCTAAGCACAGCTAAAGACACACATGGATGAGAAAACAGTAAATGAGGACAGGAAGTTTGTGTCTAAAACCAAATGAATATGTCAGAAATCCCATGTTGTCATGTGTAATAAATAGATTAAATTGATAAACAGGACACAGGAGAGAGAGAGCGTGTGAGTCTGTGTGTGTTTGTGTCTATATCCTCAATATGTCTGTCCTGAAAAATATGTCTACTTTTTTTTTTTTAATGGCGCATTATTTTATTTTTCTGATCTGGCACGACAGATTAGGTCAGGACAAACTGTAAGCTGCAGAAATTGCATTAAGTGCTCCATCTGTGGGGTTCAGAAGCATCAGTCTTTTCATGTTTTATCGTCTCACACTGATAATACTATTTTTGCCTTTCCTTTTGTGAATGGATCTAAAAGATATGATTTCTGTAGTAATGTATCACACAACTTGTGTGAAAAAAGGGGAAAACAGTCATCTAACACTTTGTATTCATGACCCATTTAAAAAAGAACTTTATATTAATGTCTGACTTGCACTCAGCAGGAAGTCTTTTTAAAAAATGGTACAAATAATTGAACTTTTGTTTTTTTCTTTCCTCCCCTGCAGAGATTTGCCTGTTGACCCGCGGCAGGAGAACAGCCAGCGTGCGAGCAGATAACTACTGTCGGCTGTACTCTCTGTCAGTAGACAACTTCAATGAGGTGCTGGAGGAGTATCCCATGATGAGGAGAGCCTTTGAGACTGTGGCTCTCGACCGCCTGGACCGAATTGGTTTGTTCTTTGCCAAAAGATAGAACATGTATATTGGAACCAATTTCATGTTTTCCAGTTAGATATTATCTATTATTATTCTTTCTCTCTTGCAGTGGTGGAAGATGTGCAAAATTACCAATATAACAATAAAAAAACAAAACAAGTAAAACAAGTAAAGGTCCTGCATTTAAATTCCCACTTAAGTGGAAATACAAATGTATCATCAGCTAAATATACTTAAAGTATCAGAGTGCTCATTCTGTAGAAAAATGTCCCCTGATAGTAATACAGTATTACATTATTAGATTATTAATAATGATGATCAGTTTGTAAATAGCATTTTAGTGGTTTAGGTGAAGCTAGTTTTAACAAAGTATTAAGTTTTAACAATAGTCCTGTCCAGAGGGTCCCAAAATAAATCTGAGGGGTTGTGAAATGATTAATGAAGGTTGGATTAGATATTTTGGATTATTTGGATCATATATTTGGAACTTTTTAGTGGGGGAAATGTCTCTTTGGTGTAGCTTCTAACACCTCATAGACATGTCACAATTGCTTTTGAGGGGTCACAAGACAAAAATACTGGGAACCCCATCTCAACCATTGTGTTGTATAGTGTTGTGGAGTAAGTGGAATAAGTTCCTCTGAATCATAGTGGTGCTGAAATATAAAGTAGCATGAAATGGAAATACTCAAGTAAAGTACAAGCACCTCAAAGCTGTACATAAGTACAAAACCTGAAAAAATACACTTTGTTACTTTGCACCACTGTATTCTTCACATGATGTGTTAACTGCAGGTCCACTTTCAATGATACCAAGTATATGTTCAATGTTCACCAGACTTGTCAGCCATCTGGTTTTCTGACTGTTGTGCAGACTTGCAGCTTTATCTATTAGAACAGTCTTTGTTTTTATCAATTTTATTTTGGATGAGGGACAGTGCATCAGTAAGATGTAACATGGCCTTATTTCTCCTCTCTCAACAGGTAAGAGGAACTCTGTTCTTCAGCATAAAGTCCAGCATCACCAAAGTTCTGGCACACTAAACCTCCAAGAGAGTGAGATCATCCAAAGAATAGTGCAGCATGATCGTGACATGGCCCAATGCACACAGCTGATCCAGACCAGCACCGCACAGAGCCTAAACCCTCCTCCTGCTCCCCCATCACCCACCCCGGTCATCTGGGCCCCGTTGGTTCAGGCCCCGCTCCAGGCTGCTGCAGCCACCACCCCTCTGGCTCTGGCCTTAGCCCACCACTCCCAGCTTCCCCCCATCCTCTTCCACCACCCTTTGGCTACAGGCTCTGGTTCTTTTAAGGACAACACCAGCCATCCAAAGAGAGTCCACATTGGTGCAAACACCTCCAGCAGCTGTGGTTCAGGGCCCGGTTCTCCCGCCAGCTCCACCAAATTCCGTTCTGGGCTTGAGACCCCCACGCTGGCGTCCCTCAGGACACAGCATCTCTCCACCATTCCTGTGTCGCCCACACTGACGTCCCAGCCAGTCTTCACCAGCAGCCTGCAGCCCCTCACCCCTCTGTCCACACACCAGCCCCCACCCCATCCTCCCCACTCCGGCATGGCCTCAGTCTTCCCCATCAGCCAGGCCACCGTGTCCTATACCTGCTCTGCTCAGCTCCCACTCCCAGCCCTTCCATGGTGCTATGACCACCCCACCCCACCCGATAGGCTTACTCCAGCAGGGGGCGCCAGGGAGGCTAGCAGTGAGATTCCCAGCCCCCTCCGCCTCCACCATAAGCCCCCTGATCTCTAGCTCAGTCAGCCCCATACTAAGCCACCTGCAGCAGACCTCGCACGCCACCCTGCAGCAGATGGGGTCCAGTCATGACAGAGTGGGCAGGACATCCAGTGGTCCGAACCTCCCACATTTTCCCTTCATCACCAGCACCCAGTCCTCCAGTGGATTTATGCAGCCGATGTCTGCGGTCAGAGCTGGAGCCGCTGCCTCTCTGGCCCAGCACAGCCTGGCAGGCCTCCAGTCTGTTTTCCTTCCCCAGGTTCTCCCTGAGCACTCGGCCCTCGCCTCCCTGGCCCAGTATGGCTCAGCAGAGGCCTCGCCCTGCTACACGCCTCCGGTCCACAGTCCCAGCATACAAAGCCCTGTGAAGGGAAGGACAGTTTACCACAGTGAGCTCCCCAGCACCACAAGCTCTCACAGCCCTCTAACCCTTCAGACCTCATGCCCTGCCAGGGTGGCCTGTACCTTCAAAGAGAGTGCCGAATCCTCGGTGGATCTCTTTACCCAGGAAATAAAGACTATCTCAGGCTCTCACAGCTCTATACACCAGGAAAGGCCTTTGGCCATGAGCAGCTCCTCAGAGGCGGGAGTTGCAGGGGTGTCGAGCCCCTTCTCCTCCCCCATGGCTGTCAGTAAACCCTACACTCCGATCCTGGGTCAAGCCACTCCTGTCAGTCGGACACATTCAGGGCCTGAACCTCAGAACCAATCCGTCGGTGTTCACTCTCCCCATGCTAGATCCCCCGCTAAGATGTTAGAGACCGAACACAAACAGTCCAAACTTCCCTCCAACTTGTGAGGTTCAGACACACCCTCCTTTAATGCCTGAACAAAGGGGAGATCACCTCCTTCCTGGCATTGTTTTAACCACTACTTTGTCAAATTTCGTAGGAGGGTGTGTTATTCTTATTGGAGATCAGTGGTTTAATTTTTAATCAGAGTGAATGGATCATGGATAATAATGGACAATAATGGCTATTTTTTTCTACAGGATATTGGTTCTTGGAATATAGTAATAAATAAATAATGATGGATATATATAGCACCTCATGAAAATATCAATTGTTCTATGTATTATATTATAACCACACTCTGTGATTTGTTATAAGTATTTGTTTAAAACCCCATTGTCCAGGCAATTTTGTGTAACCTTTTAGTGACAACCGTTTAGTTGGAAATTTGTCCACAACTGTATCCAGTTATGATTGAAACCAAAAATTATTGTCCTTTTTTAAAATCCTTTCCCACTACTGAGTGTGTCGTGTGAATGCAAGGTTACCCCTTAAGAGATTTGAGGAGAGATAGACTGTGCACTTTGCTCGTTTCAGAGATCACGTAACTTTAAAGGTTTGACGATGGCATGTCTTCCAAGATAGCGTTTCAGCAATATTGCACACCCAAATGGGTCACACAAATCAGATCACTTTCAAAAACACTGAAGTAATGAATGTAACGTAATGTTTGTCTGAGTGGGAGAAGTGGGATTCATTTTTAATGTGTTGAACAGGAAGACAATGATGCTTACATTTTTTTTTCTCCTTTTTTTTTGGGAGAATAACCAGTTTCAGAGACAACACACACATTTTCCATTCTGTCCCTCCACAGCTGCTCCGGCATGTGGTGAGTCGCACAACTGATGCCAACTCATTTCAGTCTGACAATAACTTTGGTACAGAACATACACCTGAGCCAAGGTTTGTGTGCCACTAGCATAGTATGCAATAATCTGTGTGTTTTTTTAATGGATATACAAAGGTACTGTGAATTGAAGCACTTGATGAGTGAGATTCTGTTTTTAATTAGAACAGATTAAAACAAGGAATTTAAATATTTTCCAAAACACAATTGTGGATAATCAAACATCCTGAAACCAGCGATGCACTAAGATTGATCTGAATGTTTCTTGCACCAGTCAAAGGGCTAAAAGCAGTTACTTGGGCAAATGGTTAATAAGAAACCCTGATGGGTCATATTGCTGCATATTTACCTCTTTCATTGTACATTATTTGATTGTAAAAATTTGACATCTGTTGTTGTACAATTGCTGCTTTGTGATGCTATGCTGAATCAATAAGACATGTATCACTGACTGCTTTTTTAAAAACCAGACTCTTGAATCCTTCTACTTGTTAATAATAAGTTCATGTGTTTAGATGATATTTCTCTCTTTCTCTCTCTGGACCTGCGGCCGGTGATGAACTGTAAGCAGCCAGCCGGTCAGCAGGTTGAACCGCTGGAGAGTCCTGTCCAGTGGCTTTAGCTGCCTGGTTACTGACCCGGAGGTCTGCTGTGACTCTGACCACCCCCCTCTCCCTCCCCTGAGGGAGGAGAGATACTATCAGTCACTAGCCAGTCACTGCCAATGGGCTCGATCAATCCCTCATTACTATTCTCCCCCAACCCTGCATCACCACACCACCTGCCATGGGCATCAGCTTGGACTGAGTGCGGTCAACTTAAAGGTGTGTGTAAGAGAGGGAGTGTCAGTCATTCATCTATTTATATATTTATTTCTCATTTTGCTGCCTTTTAACCACCAAATCTGATGATTCCATCACCCATGTATGTTAGGCATATTTTATTTTAGCTATTGAATTCAATGCAATAAAATGACATATGGTCAATGATGCTCATCCTAGCTGTTGATTTCTTTTTGAGAGGAGAGCATGGCATGAAGGAGAATCAGATAAAAACGCTGCAGAAGTTTCAGACTTTAAGCCGGATTATAAATTGAGAACTGCATGGTGTCGTTCGGTGCCAACATTCAAAATAGCCAGGATTATAATCTGTCAGATATTTGAGTCGTCAACACAAAGAAAATTATCTGCCATGTTCATGGAGTGATAACTGCTGGATTAGAGAATAAATATAGATATTTAATTCGGGGCTACTGCAGGGTTTGATTGAAATGAGCTTCTTTTCTATGAGATGAAGCTTCCAGGTCCATCCAAAGCAGATAAAACTTGTATTATTCATATGTCATCCAGGACAAACAGTGGACAGACCTGATGTTCTCTGTCCTGTGTTAACTCCACCAGATTATATAATAGCCTGATGTAATTTTTTCCAGTGAGGTGTTGCAGCTTTTACCTAAATCCAAAATTAAGCACTATACATCTACAATACTGAGGGATTAAAAGTGATGAAAGACAACTCACTAGAGTTTTCTGGATATCTGATTAAATTATATAAATGGATAAATATGAATAAAGTAAATACAAACAAAATATCTGAATATGCCCATGAAAATGCAAAATAATCAATTTTCTTGCTTCTTTTCGCTGCTACAGTTTGTTTATTATTTCCAATAATATTTTGTTTTTTCAAAATGTCCTTTCTCCAAAATGTAAAGAGCAGAGCCAGTGATGTGATTGGCTTCCAATATGAGCAATTATACCAACTTTGTGAAAATCTGCATTTTTGAGTAGACTAAACTTAGTTCTGTTCAATGATCTTGTTAAGTGTTGGAATGCTCATACCACTGGCTGAACCCTGACACATTTTTTGTTGGCGCTTAATTTCTCTTTTATGTGGATGTACACCACCTTGTATTCAGATGGGATTCAGAGGGTGAGCCCCAATAGTGTGAGTTAAAGTTTAGGTTAATTTAACTTAAATATTCTGCTTGGAAAATCCCAAAATATAGTTAAGTGTGACAGTGACGGTGGTGGAGGAAGTATTCAGAGAGTAAAAGCAGCAATACCACAATAGAGAAATACTGTTTGGTAGTATAATCTACAGCATTATCATCTTTTATCATCATGTCATAAGTAATTAGTTACTGTAGCTGTAGTAGACTAAAAAAGTTATTTTACTTACAATGACGTAAAAGCATAAAAACAGCATAAATATAATGATACTCAAGTTCGATACAAGTAGCTAAAAATTGTACTCAAGCTAAGTACTTGAGTAAATGTATTCAGTTACTTTCCACCACTGAACAGAGGAGAAAAACACAGCTGACCCAGTAATTCCTTTTAATGGATAGATGCCAGATCGATTCACAATGATACATTGTACTAACTGTCAGTTCTGCACAGGGGAAGACAATTACAGCACACATCTGCAACTGTTCATGGTACCTGGACAATAAAAGAACCAAAAACTAAGGAAATGACAATAAGTGCGCTGCACAATAGACAAACACTCACCTCCACTGTGTTTACCAACAGAGTTTCCACTAAAAGGTTTTGAGTTCAGTCTCTGGCAGCAGGATTTAGACAATAAATTGCACATATGTATAGGACAGGAATCATGGAGATACTGTGTGAACGACTCCGTCAAAAGTCCTTTGAAGGAGTGGCCTGGTTTTGACTTTCTGTTGTTTACAAAGACCAACAGACGAGAAAAGTCCGACACAGGGGTGGGAGGTGGGTTACAGGAGAGGGGAAGGGGAGTGGTTATCTACTGTCCCTTGATGAAGTTCAAGGCACCAGCACAATTCTCATGGTGTTGGTGTAGCCGGAGCCTGGGCGCCAGCCAGTCACAACAATGGCAACATCACCAGACTTGAAGAATTTGCGGTGCTTGCCTAAGGATAGAGAGAAAAACAGCCATTGAGGGAGATGAACAAAATGTTCACATACCTGTTGGCTTTTCACTCCTTCCAAACAATTTTATTACACTGCTGAAAGTTTCAACAAAACACAAAAATACTCACCAACTTCCAGGGCAAAGTTCACACGCAGGTCAACGTCCTCAGCCCAGACGTCATTGGCAGGCTTGGTGTAGAGAACGGGGTAGACACCGCGGTACAGGTGAGCCTGGCGGGCGGTCTGGCCACAGCGGGTCACAGCAATGATGGGGGCACGGGGCCTGTACCTTGACAGCATGTGAGCGGACCTGTAGGAACAGGTACAAAATTTAACAACAATGTCAAACTGAAATTATAAATGTTTCAACAATAACACTGGCCTGAATGATGCTAAAGCTATGCTTTAGTCTCCATCAACTCCTGAGGGAAATGTCTGGCTCTTAAGCTACTAAATGCTTCACTATGTTCACCAGCTAGTTGCTACTTGTCTGTTAGCTGTAGCTGTGCAGGTAGTGTAGAGTGGGTTGCTAAAGAGTGAGCTGAAAGATGCTATAAAGCTCCACAGACTTGAGAGGAACGGCAGAGTCAGGAGATAAAACTGTGTGGATTCATCATCAGAGACCCCTTTCACACACAAGTAGTCATGTGATCCATTGTTGGCACACAAATATTAATTATAACTTCTTTGATTATGCCATTATCTTTATAAAATCCACCCTGCTGACAGTGGTATGTCTTCTGTATCGTGTGGTGTGAAGATGAACGCCCAAATGGAGAGGAATGAACAGGGAGTTAAAATTAACTCGTAAAATGTCAGGGTTCAGATCTCAAAAGGTCACAAGTGGAGCACAGATTGTGAGTGCAGTGAAGGCTGGCACACTTCATATGAGCCGTGGGCTTGTGTTACGGAGGGAGTGGAGGCGGAGGGATAGAAGAATATTATAATGCAGCAGTCTCTTTGTTTGCAGTGGGCGCTGTGGAGGATATTATGACTCAGAGCTCCACAGAGGAGATTTACAGGAGGAGGTGGACTTGCTCTTGAATTCTCACCTGCCAGACTTGGTGAGCACGATGATGGCACTGGCGCAGCACTTGAAGGAAGCCTCCACGGTACCAATGGCGACGGTCTCTGTGGGGTCACGGGTCAGATGAGAGTTGCGACGCAGCTCCTCAAACATCTGCCTGTGGAACATGGCTGCCTCGGCTTCACGGGCAATCTGAACATGTGAAAACAAAAAAAGTAAAAAGGAATAATATTACAGTAGTGTCAGGCAGCAGTCACACAGCTAGTTTTAACTTCAGAAGTTACTCTGCTTTAAAAAGACAAAACAAAGGTCTGTTATCTTCAATGCAGAGGTCTTCATACCTGAAGGTACACCGAGACATGCAGCTAAACAACAGCGGCGGCCATGATGTCCAGGGACTGTTGCTGTGCACTGCAGATCCTCAGACACATGCTAACTGAGTAATATGATAACACAGTTGAAGCATAATGCAAGAGACAAGGAGATGTTGTTTGGTAGCAGATGGAGGGAGGGAGGGACAGGCTGCAACAGGGATACACAAAGCAAGTTGAACAAATACCAAACAAGCTGTTAGTAAAACCCAAGCTGATGCCATCTGATGTGGAAGAGGATGTTACTCACAGCACAAAACAAACATTATCTTCAGTAGAAGTATTCCCGTCTTTCATACTGCGAGTATCTCACAATCTTATGTTAAATTTTTGATCATGTGAACTTGGGTGGCATTTGTCATTAAAAACATGGCTGTGTGGCAGACAACAAAAGTTTCCCAAGAGCACATGAATGCACCAGTGTCTAAAACATGCTGAAACACTCGTATTGTCCTTCAACACTGCTGTGATTCCTTTGTTGTGCACCCATACAGTAAACGCAGACCAGAAGATGTGCTCTTACCATGTGCTGTGTGCGCACGGCCTCCAGGGGGTAGTCTCCCTTGGCGGTCTCACCACTCAGCATGATGCAGTCATTGCCATCCAGCACGGCATTGGCAACATCACTGGCCTCAGCGCGGGTAGGGCGAGGTTTCTTGGTCATGCTTTCCAGCATCTATGGGAAAAAACATTACATGTCATATATGTGCATATGCACACAGTGATTCTGTGTTCTCTGTGGTATGGTGTCACAGACCTGTGTGGCACAGATGATGGGCTTGCCGATCCTGTTGCACCTGCCAGTCATCATCTTCTGGGCGATGAAGACCTTCTCTGTTGGGATTTCAATACCCAGGTCTCCACGGGCAACCATGATGCCATCGCTGGCCTCCAGGATCTCATCAAATCTATCGGACAAAAAGACAAAAAACTCTTCAACAATTATCTAAAGGTTCAGATCTGCGCAGAATCAGCTGTGACCGCTGATCATCCACCAACCTGCGCACACCCTCGTGGTTCTCCAGCTTGCTGATGATCTTGATGTCCTTGCCCTTCTCGCCCAGAACCTTCCTGACAGCCTGAACGTCAGCAGCCTTACGGATGAAGGAGGCAAAGACCATGTCAACGCCCTGCTCCACACCAAACTGTAAGTCCTGAATGTCCTTCTCAGACACAGCAGGGAGATCAACAGCAGCTCCGGGCAGGTTCACACCCTTCTTGCTGCCCAGCATACCGCCATTCTCAATCTCACACATCAGGTAGTCGTTGCCTTGGGACGCATGAAACATAGAGAAAATTAATTTCCACAGTTAGGCAGAAAATAAAAAGAGGAAGATGGAACAGACATGGTTATTTGTGTGCTTACCGATTTCTTTGACCTTGAGGGAAATCAGACCATCATCAACGTAGACGTGGCTTCCAGTCTGCACAACCTTGGTGATGTTCTTGTAGTCGAGCCACAGAACTTTCTCGTCACATTTTTCCTTGTACTGGTCATCGAGTGTGAGCTTGATGGTTTCACCCTTCTTCAGCTCAACCTCAGCAGTGCCACTCTAAACAAGACCAGGCGAAAGTTTGTCAATCACTGCAGGAAAACCTTTATACAAGTAATTTTTGCAATAAACCAAAGATGTTCCCCTCTGAGCCTCTGTGATTTGCTGAGAACTCACTCCCTTGATAAGTCCGGTCCTGATTTCTGGTCCCTTGGTGTCCAGAGCGATGGCCACTGGTCTGTAGTCGACAGATCCTGGTCCAAAGCTCTCAGTTGCATCACGGACATTCTTGATGGTCTCAGCATGGTACTATATGATGTGCAATGTTAAAAAAATATTGAAAAATGATTACACAAGTGAATTGTAATGGCTGATTATTACAAGGCTGAGTTAATGTTTTCATTTAGGTGTCAAATTCTTAAAAAGTGAATGAAGTTTGTACAACAGCAGGTGGGTACACTTTGTCACGCAGTCCCACAGGCAGCATGGCGCTGGTTACATAACTATGTGTAGTCAGTCTTGAATGACAACTGCAACACATTTTTAGGACATGACATTGTTCCGTTTCATTGTACATAAATAGCTGCACACAGGCTGATCAGGTATACTTTCCAAAACATTTGAGCTGTAGCCTTAACAACGGGATGTTTGACAAATTAAATACCTAATTTCCTACTTAATGTGATCAACATGTACAAATGTTACATTGTCTGTATACAGCTATGGATCTAGTGAAGATAACATAGTCTAGTCTAAGCACTACTGTCTTCAGTTAATGAACGCCACACTGTGGCCTCTCTACTTGACTTCTGCTTGTACTGTTGCTACAAGCCTGACTCTCAGAGAGGACCTATTTATAGCTGTACTGACAACTGACACACCAATGAGACAGAGGTCAAATTTATTTTGCCCTTCTCATATGTCCACTTTGTTGTGATTTTCTGGAGTTATGATTATCATTTTTTGTGTGTGTGTTGCTGAAAACCTGGCTAAAATGTGGACATTTATTTTTATTTTTTTTATTTAGCATTGCTGACCTATCACACCCCTCCACAAAAGTCATTCTGAGAGTTGAGTTACATTTGGAAAAAAATCACTGCAGTTAACCTTTAAAGATCCAAATATCAACCGTGGGTGCTCATACTACAGCCGATGATAGATTTGATGGCTCGTCCACTCAGGTGACAGTGAAAAAGGTAAAGAGGCATGACTTTTAAAGGCGAGGGGTCAGTCGTATAAGATCGGCCAAAGACTTGGCCTTGATACAGCTGGCTCGCCAAATCACAAGCTACAACACAGAGCCGGCACTGAAGGGGAAAGTACAAGCTCATAGATCAAATTACAGCCACAGACAGTTACCAGGCCACAAGAGTAATGTCACGCTGCTGCAGCTGTAAAGGGTAAATCCACACTGAATCAGCCGCAGAGGGCAAAGATACTGCTGCTGCAGTGCTCCACCTAAGTTCAAACTCTCAAGCATGTTGCAGTAGTGGACATGCCTTAATGATGTCATGGCAGGTGTTTTGCCTTTGACATCTAGCCCTAAATCACCTGCTGTAACAACACTATTTGGGATTGTGGGACAAGAAGTGCAACAGCCTAGGAGGTTTAAAGGAAAGATTTGAAGATGCAAATAGAAAATGAAAGCAGGCACTTCACTCACTTCATGTGTGCCATGAGAGAAGTTCATTCTTGCAATGTTCATCCCAGCCTTGATCATTTCCTTGGCCATGTCCACAGACCGGGAGGCAGGTCCTGCATCAAGACAGGTGAATGAGACACAGGGCTGCTAAACATGGATATTTCAGACCTAGACTCATCAAGATAGTCATTAGATAATTTGTGCACTGTGAAATAAATCAATGGGCTTTGGCAAAGCGGCTGACCAATTGTGCAGACGATGCCAGTGTTGCGAGACACAGCAGGTTCCGAGTCAATATCCAGCAGACACATGTGCTCAAGGAGGGTGTCCGCCATGGCAGCATGCATCTGCTGGGTGTGGATGATGGAAGAGCCCGTATCCTTTGACTTAGACATGACTGGATCCGTGTCTGCAGGAAAAGTCCTGGGGAGACAAAGAGGGAAAAAAGAGAGCTGACTGATTTGTACCTAACAGCTCTACCTGTGACATTTCATATCGGTTATAGAGAAGGTTTTTTCATGAAAATAGTCCTGGTGAATTCTCTGACACTATGAGGGAAGAATGAATAAGAATCTAGTAATTGTCTCAGTGGAAAAGTAAACACTTATAATAAGGGATGACCTCTACATGAAATAATTTTAAGTCTACCAGGGAAGAGTGTGTGTGCAGGCTGACCGGACAGCAACAACAACAACAGCAACACTATGTGCCTGCCTGATTGCCCTCTCCCACATTCCAGCAGGAGTTTATGTGCAGCTGAAGAAGAGGAGCTGGTCACTTCTGACAGAGGCTGAAGGTGATTCACACACAAACAAAGAATAACTCCAGGAAACAGAAACACATTATTTATGCTGCTTTTAGTGAAAAGCTTGTTGAGAATCCAAACAATGCACATTAAAAGGACAAAGCAGAGTTGTCAGGATTCAACTTACAGTACTGCCACTGCTCTCTCTCTCTCTCTCTCTGTGTGTGTGTGTGTGTGTTTGTTTGTGTGCACTCAGACACCATTCTAGCCTTTAACATTCACCTAAAATAACATGGTCAGCTGAGAGTATTTATGGACTGTAGAGACATATCATGGAAAAAAAGAAAAAGTGTGTTGAAAAATGTGTTGAAAAATGAGAAAAACCATCATAATTCAATGATAAAAGGGTGATGTTTTTATATGTATAACAACTTACAGCCTGGTCAAAGCCACCTTATGAATAATGCAGCTTACAAACGTTATTTATAATTACTGTAACAGGGAACTACTAAAAAATTATCACTGATGACTGAGTAACAGGTCAGACATGAAACTACTATTTGTTTCATTAAAATAAAAAGTTTTTTGAAGCATGCAGTTGCAGTAAAAAATGTCTTAACTTAATTATTATCTGCCTAATTATCAGCTTCTGAGGACATAGATTGTTAATATTCAGAGAAAATAAGATTAAACTTTATTTATACCAAGGAGCATTACAGCAGCAGGGAAGTAGAGAGCAACAGGATAAAGAAAAGTATGAAGAATATGTTCAAAGAACAAATAAATCAAAGTTAGAAAGTTACACACACTGCTTTACTCTAGACCAGTGTGCATGAATAATTTCAGTTTCATGATATTCCAGATTAAAATCACATGGTAGCTACAGTATACTTGAAAAATATTTGGGCTATATATTTGTAGCCTGTTTCTTCAAAGAGAAGCCGATCAATGAATAAATATAATAAAAAAATAATTAGGAAATATTATGAATGTAACGATTTCAACAAATGACTCAGAAATGATCTCCTCTCCCCTCTCTCTGTCATTAGCAGAATCTACATGCAGTTACTCACCGACTGGGAGAACTTTGCAAAGACCAATGCGCCACTGGTTTCGCTGGAGCGGCAGGATTTATTCCCCTCACTGACCGGGACTACTTTCCTGTGTGACCCACACCCGTTCACACCAGCATATAGGGCGCGACAGTTAAGGCAATATTTTAAATTAAATTGGTACATGAGTTAAAAATACATTTTGTTCATGTAAATTACTTATTTTTAAACATAAATGTCTCAAAACTCAACACCAAATTCCTACATAAAAGCACAGAAGTTTATTTAGGGAGGGAATACAGCGCAGGTACAAGTGTTGTTCGTCTGACCTTTCAAAAAACTCTCCGCTGGTACTGACACATGAGCCCAGGTCATCAGTTTGGACCTTAAATTACAGACGACAGTTACTCGATACTGATCGGTTCATATTTGATAAAAGTAAGAAATATAAAGAAAATATAGACATGTATTTAAAGAAAACAAAACAAAACAAACAAACAAACAAAAAACCCACCATGACCTTTTGATTGTAATTTGAGCTACTGAAGTATTAATTATCCCCAGTCAGATTCTTCTGTATCATCTGTTCTTTTATGACTATTGTTGTATGTTATTCTCTTTTTATTTACCTTATTCAGACTAATAGTCTTACTTGTATTATATGGGCTATTTATGAGGACCACCATTTAGTTCATATTATGACCTCTGACCTTTGACCCCAACCTTTACTCTGTCCATGCTTATCTATGCACAGTTATTACACTAACCTATTGCCCTAATGTTTCCTCCTCTAAGCACATATACTCTTATTCTATTAGCTTTCTTTTAACAAGTATACTGGCAAAGTCTAATCAGTTTGATACTTTTCACTTTTCCATGCCTGTGAGGACATTGAAGACAAAAATAGCGTGTACACACGCACACACACACACACACACACACACACGATCACTTGGTGCCTTTATGTTTTACACATTCTAATTAACGTCATGCAAAAGACAATAAGACATTATGGAGAACTTTTGTCCAGATGCTCCATTGTTCCAGATGCAGATTGACCTGGTCACAACTATATCAATACTTTGTCTTCTTCTTTTCCTAAACTATTTTTTAATTTATTGTTTATATTATTTATATATTCTATCATCATTTATTTTGATATGGCCAGTTTTTTCTTGCTTTTATGGGTTCTCTCATTTTCAAGCTGATAAATCATCACCTTTACTTTTATCCTGTTAGCCCGCATAGCATACCATAATATTAGATTGCTTTATGAGCTCAGCAGGGGTGGTCGTATCATGCTGCATTCTTGCTGCATGATACAGTATGACAGTCCAAATGCATTCACTTAAGAGCTTCATATACACTAATGGTGTTTCAGAATTAGAAGAAATGTGCAGCCAATCAGGAAATTACACGCAGCGGAGGATATGACAGTTGATGAGTGAAAAGCAACAGTGGATGCTTGCAGAGATGCAAACTTCATGTCAGTCTGCTAACATATTACACAGATGCACAAACACATGCATGGAACTCAAACTTGTATAGTAACACATGACACATTTTTACCGAAAATAGAGTACAGTAGATACACTATAGATATGCAGTCCCTTCATATATCTGGTTGTCGTTCCATCAAGGTATGGTACATGTATATATAGTAGAACCATGCTGGGGTCCATGTAGCATGATGAACACATGAGGAACACACTGTACCATACCTTATAACTAGATCCACCCAGTGCCATGCTCACCATATGTCTGCACTCTCCACAATGTTATTTAATACCGTTAAAATGCACTGTCTCAGTCCTGCTTAGTAATACAATTATTTTATCTATTGATTGGGGGTCTGCCATTAAAAAAAATCTGTGTGTGAAAGAATTCTTTTTCATTATTTTTACATTCCTTAAGTTTTAGCTGTCATATTAATTCTGATCATTTTAAAAAAGGAAAAAAAGGACTAAAATATTTTGTATATATTTGATGCTCATCTACTGAGCATAAAAAAGCTCTGTGTTATAAGAGTGGAGCTTGAGTCTTAATTTGCTGACTAAAAAACATTAAAGTAAACCTGAAAGCCCTGAAAGTTATAAATCAACAAACAACAAATAACAAATAGGGAGAATGTCTGTAAATGTTTAATACCCTGCAAGGCCATTTAACAGGGTACAAATATATGAATTGTGCAGCATTTCACCTGTGCCTTGTGCCTTGTGTAATTTATGACTCCTAAATATTCTTAGAACGTGTGGATGCTGTGATCCTTAAAGAGGTGGAAATCTGACTCCAAACTGACTTTCATCCTCCTCCTGTACATGTAAGGGCAAATGTACAACCTAAAGTGCAAAAGCTGGCTTGAAGCCATTGGAGCCACTGGATGCAGAGAAATGCTTACAATATTGACTTCTTGTCTAAAGACGAGCTAAAACATGAAAATCAAATTTAAAAATTACTGTCTCTTGTCTCCTGATGATTTAAACATAGTGCACCAGAGATGTTTATTCATTATGTAGTTTTTTTATGTTCATAGTGGTTGGAAACTATTTTTGGAACTGCACATTTGGTTCACATTAATAATTATTTGCTTGTACAATCTGTACTTAGCTCCTTGAGTGTGTGAGTGTTTTTTGTATCATGTTGGGAAGAGGCTTTATGAGGTTTTCAGTAAGGCAAATCTCAGGACACCTCTGATTACAGGTAGCCATAGTACACCTGTTGGTAATGAGTTGACTGACAGCTGTTGAAAAGCTGAAAGGATCTAACCATGAAAATGACTACTACACACCAAAGGAGGTATAGCTGTTAAGATATTTGACAATTTAAACTAATTAGAAGGAAATATCTCATTGATTTGGGTGTGCAAACCCTTTTTATGCTTTGGAAAATGATATATAATTAAATGGTTACAGATGTTAGTTCACCTGTTCACCTTTCAAGTGTAAGCACGTGGTTTTGAAATATTCAGATCATCACAGTATCAGAGCAACGTGTATGAATTCTTACATTATCTTAAATATTGTACAACTGCAAAACACAGTGCAGCAGTTGCACTTACATAATCACACTTATGTCACATAACTTGAACAAAAGTACTTCTCCTATAACATTTATCTAATTCTGCATGAGTTAATTGTGCATTTGCAAAAGGAGAGGAGGAGCCATTCTGCCCTAAAAAACTATAACAAATTGTGAATGGTGGTTTAAAGAACTGTATTTGTGAAGTTTAATTGGTAGTAACATTTAAAAGTCATTGTTTCATTTCTGTTTGTTGAGTGCAAAAACAGTAGACAGCTGGTATTTATACAATCGGTATATTCCTCGTTAGTATGAACTGGGACCCGTTCTCTCTTTCTCCCTCTCCTTCAACAACAGCTCTCTCTTGTGGATGATTGGTAGAATTGTCCTGAACTCTTCTTTGCTGGGTGGCAGTGACACTGAGCTTCATCACTTAAACTGTATTTATTTATTGAACATTATATATTAGTACTCTCTATTTAGAACAAATCACATCTGTTTCAATAGGACATCAACCAATCAGGTTTCTTGATACTCAGCTCCACACAACAGGCTGTTGATATTCACCTTAACAGAATATAAAATATAGAGGAAAAGGACTATTTAGAGACAATGTCAGTTGCTACATTAAGTCAATAGATGAACTGTCAGAATTCCATGTATTTGTATATATATAGTGTGACTGAATTGTTTTCATATATTGCTTTACACAATTTATTTATCTCTGTTAGTGCTATTTCATGTGTATTTACTTGTTGAGTTTTGTTTATTTATACAAAGGCCCAACTAAGGATGGGCATAGCAAAATAGCTTATGTTATAAATGCTGTGGTATGACAGGATCAATTAACATATTTATTTCAGTTTTCAACCTGATATATCCTTAATGTTGAATGTTTTCTCTCCACAACAGCTACAGCAGATATTGTGCAGAGCTGGTTGCTGTGGAAATCTGATCTTAGTTGTGAACCTGTTGTTCATTTATCCTGCTGGCCTGACAGAAAAAGCCTGGAAGTTATGATATAACACTAGGTGTATAGAATGAGAAGGGGGTGGACACAATAACACCAAAACTACACAGTATAATACAAAATAAACCAAAAGCTCTGCAACAGATACAACCTCTGTGAGACTCATAATGCTGTGTTGATACTGTGTCTGAGATGTGCTGACTCACCTCAGAAGAAATGCTGTTTGCTTAGTATTTGATCACTTTATATTCTTAGTTGTTCACAGCCATCCCCAACAATGGCAGTGTACAGTATAAAGTATTAAGGCATTCATGATATTGTGCCCACCCACTATATATAAACATAGCCACCTAACAAACAACCACTCATGTCTAAGTGGATTACTCTGAGAAAAGCACTTATGGGGAGAAGACTTGCACAGATGTATGCAGTCCTAGAAGTGTCTAATCTGGCCAGACTGCAGAGCAGCAGGCGGCTGCTAACAAGGGTAACTGCCGATTAAGGTCAGACTGCAGCACAGCAGACAGACAGGAAGACTAATAAATGCCAAACATCAGCCAAATCACCATGCTTCAAATATGCCACCAGGGATCTTTGTTCTCATCACAGACTTAAAACCAATTCATGAACCTGACTTTTCAAGAGGCTGGAGGAAGATATGATACATGATTCGTTTTGTTTTCCTACCCTGCTGCTTTACTGAGGGATAGAAGTGTTGTAATGGATGGCATTCATATCACACATAAGACAAAGATACTCTAAGTGTGCAATAAAAATCCTTGAGGTGCAGGTCTCGTCCTCAGACTCTCCTCTATCTGGTCCAGGTTCAGCTGATCGAGCTGTTGGGATCAGCAGCCAATCATGTGACGCTGAAGTCAGAGACTGAACATGTGGGACTTCCTGCTGTTCAGAACTAGAGGAGGAGAGGACAGCCAAACACAGACAGCCAGCCAAGCTATCAGAGAGAAATATTCATTTGTTTTGGTTGTTTCAGGGTCACATATGGACTAAGGAGATATTTGATTGTTTTTCTACTGTATTGAATGGCTTTCTCAAATGGAATATGTGACGTTTCTCTCATTTAGGAAAGGTAAGAACTTAACTTTGTGCTTTTTCATTAACACCTCATTATCAATATATTCTTGTGTCCATTGCAGGGGTAACTAAAAACTAATTAAGTTGCATATGTTTTTCCAGTTTTCTGTTTCCATCAGTCACAGTTGAGTGAGCAGGCTGTTGATTGTTAATGAAGAAATGCCAAAGAACTGAACGCATGGTGAGTCTATAAGTCCTCAGTTTCCTTCCCTTTTTCATATGTTGTATTCTTATATCACAGAGTCTGGATTCATTAAGAGCTCTTTTTAAAACTGAAATTATTGGTTGATTAATTGATTAGTGAGTCATAAGAAAATTAGTCTGTGACCATTTTGATAGTGGATCAATAGTTTATTTATTTAGTAAAAGACAACTTCCATTCTGGTTACAAAGGGGAATATTTTCTGGTTTTCTTCATCTTCTGTGCTATTAAATTGATTATCTTTGGGTCTTGGACTGTTAGTCAGACAACTGACAAGACATCTTATTATGTCACCTTGGGCTTTGGGTAACTTAGATGCACCTTTTTTCATTACTATGTCATTTTATCAACCAAACAATTGATTTATTAATCAGAAATATATTTTGCAGATTGATTTTGACACACCAAGGTGACTATATCATATTGAATGTTGCACATATGCTCATTGCCTACAGTACATGTAGTGTTATACCCTCTCAATGACCTGCAGTCTCAGCAGTGGTTAGTTTCCTTTGTTTGGGTTGGCAGAAGAAACAAATTAGCTACGTAAGTAAGAGGATCTTTTGACTGACAGCTTTACCCATTAAACCGACAGGAGACTGAGTGCCAACAGTGGACAGACGACCAAACTAATGAGGACAGCGACACAGAGGAGATCCTGTGTGGAATACATGTAAATATAGCTTTCAGTATCCTCATAGTGGAACAAATATTATTGTAGCATAATTCTGATCATTATGAAACACCTTATGTATAGAAAATTAGCTTAAGAAATAGTTGCATGTGAAGTTAGAATTGAAAAGCACAAATACTGGAATGGAAATGACTCACTTAGATTTGTATACTGTGTAGTAAAGCTTGCTTATAAATGCTAAATAGGAGGCAATAAGATAAAATGTTACACACATTTCATCTCTTAAGAAACTTCTTGTCATGACAGGAAAAATTGTCTCCTTCTCAGCTATTGTTTAATAACTGTGTGAGTGGTTTAATTTTTCAGCCCCTTGTGGTGCTGAACTGTTTGGACCATAAGGTAAATGTGTAAGTGTCTTGGCAGGAGAGCTGTGCCACTGACCTGTATCACGGTCACCACCCCCAGCTGGAAACAGACATCGAGGCAGTCAGGACTTTGTATTCAGACTCTACTGTCTCTGTCAGGTAGACGTCTGAACATCTCTTTTTATTGGTGGCCTTAAAATGAAAGGATCCCTGCTCATTTTCTGCATTGTAAAATTTTATCTCCCTTTTCTTCTACTAGGGAGTATGGGTCAATCGATGATGTGGACGTTGACTTGAACATTAATGCTAACTTTCTGGATGTAAGTTAGCTTGACTTTACTGTTCCTACTTGCAGTCAAAAGTTTACTTGTAAGGGACCTGTATATCTTTTCAGCATCTGGATAAGAATTATTTCTACATAACCCTATTCACAAAAATAAAAATAAAATTTCTGTATCTTATGAAAATATATACACTACACAGTTAAAATTTGGTTGCACATCCCTTAGGCCTTTTCACCTCTGTCAGCTGCCTCATCAACCAGAACCAGCTTCAACCAAATTTGTTGGTTGTCTTGCAGTGATTCATCTTTTCAGTGTGGTTAAGGTCAGGACTTTGGGAGGACCATTCCAAAAACCTTAATTTTAGCTTGGTTTTATCATCCCTGAACCATTTCTGATGTGTGCTCTGGGTTATCATTCTGTTAGATGATGATAATCTTCATTGTTATGTCCACTTTGTGTAATGCATCAGTTCCAGAGTCCTAGATCATGATACCACCACCACTGTGCTTGACAGCAGGCTCAGTGTTCTTAAGGATTAAAAGTCTCACCTCTCTTCCTCCAAACATACTGTACTTCTTATCATTATGGACAGAGGACTTCTAACAAATGTATTAAGGAAACCAAATTTGTTTTAAATTTCCAAATTGCCAATAAAGTGTTCCTGACAACAGTATATAAACTTCTGACAGTTTGACAGACAGTACAGTTAAAATACTGACACATCTGCTGTCATGACATCTGGGCCTGTTTTTAATATGATAATGATGTTTGTGTGTGTGTCCACAGGAAGAGGTGGCCATGGCCTGGAGGATTAATCCATCAGAGCCCATCGTTATCCGTCTGCACTTTTCTCTCTCTCAGTATCTGGATGGACCTGGTGAGTATCAACCATACTGCTACTAAATAACTATGCAGTAAATCAGTGTGACAGCTGACTAAATGATGTTTCTCACTGCAGCACCTTCAGTTGAAGTCTTTCAGCCAAACAACACAGATCATTTCAGTCTTGGGAAGCAACTCGAGAAGTGAGTGTTTATATTAGAATTTTTATGACAGTGATGAGATTACTCAGCACAGTGTTGTACGTTGTTAGCCCTTTATTGTCCATCTACTGATTGCATATCAACTAGCTCTTCTAAATCTCTCTGTGTCTCCAGTATTCTCACAGTCTTCATCTCTCGGGAGTGGAAACACCTGACAAACGAGAAAATCGTAGTCCAACGGAAGAGCAGACACAGCTGGTTCAGGCCAAGTGGAACCATGAAGAAATTTCGTGCAAGACTCAGCATCTGGTTACCACTGTCAAAGTATGTGATTATTTCATTTATTCAGCTTTTTTGTGACTGAATCTGTTCTTGACTATCTGATAACTTCTCCCCTGCTATGAGCAGGTCAAATGAGCTCCAGGAACCAACTATGAGAGAAAGGATCATTTTGCCAGCAATGAGACTGAACCGTTTCACAAATCACACAACCTCCTACGCCATCAAGAATCCCACAGGAGAGCTCTTCACCTACACAACCAGTGGAAAGGTGAGAACTCCTTCTTTAGCTACACTGAAGATAATTCAAAAATACATTTCTGTGATCTGTGATGTCACTGCCATTTCTTCACTGAAATATTTTACGGCAGCTGCTGCTGTGTTTGCAACATTCTTCCCAACTTATTAACTCCTTTGTTCCTCCATACGTTTTGTTAAAAGTGTTCAATAAAAAGTATGTGTCTTCCACAGAGGGTGGCGGTGTCAGCAGTCAAGTCGTCTGCGCAGCTTAGCACCAAACAGCTGATGGAGCTGCTTTTCTCCTCTCAGGCCATTGGGCACTGTAAGACCACCCCAACTCTACAGCATGGCTTCTTAGTGCAGGTAAAGCCTTGTCCTGATATGAGTTACTATACATCTTATCATTAATAATGTTAGCAAAGGTAGAGTAGGTTTGTAAAGAGAGGTATTAATTTAACTGTATGTCTATTATTGAGGTTGTACTTTGCAGTGGTGGTGTGTTATATTGAGTGGTGTTTACATATGTTAAAAAAAAATCTTTAAGCCATTCAAATTTTAGTTTTAGTTTATTGTTTTGCAGATAGAGAGACAGAATGCAAGCAATATTTATCAGTTGTGGTAGAATTAACTGAGATGTTTATGAATAATTGCTGAAATACAGTTTAAATTGCTTTTGTAATAACTCAAAACGGTAGCTGTAACCTTTGACAGCAGGCTGTCCAGTCGGGAAGATTGTGGTGGCTCAGTGTTTGAGATATGCATATTGTAAACTGCTTGGCGGAGTTTATTATTCAGAGAAGACACTAACTGTGACCTTGTCCTCGTTGCAGTTTGGTATAATAGGCTGTTGGGGGAAAGAATTGATAAGCAGATTTTATGATGTTCCTCACGTGTGGAGTCTGTTTTCTGGGCTCAGAATAATTACATTTATTTCAGTCAATGGAAAGTGTGTTTTTTAACTCACCACCATGTTTTTCACTGTTGTACACAGATAATGAGGTATGCTGAGCAGAGAATGCCCACGCTGAATGAATACTGTGTGGTCTGTGATGAGCGACATGTATTTCAAAACGGCCCTATGTTAAAGGTAAACATCTACAAAAACATTAGCTGGAGCTTTAACGGCTGATCTACTGAGGAAAAACTTAAAATGCAACTGACTGTTTTGTGTGTTTGTAGCCAGCAGTTTGCACCAGGGAGCTATGTGTGTTTTCTTTTTATATGCTGGGGGTTATGTCTGGAGCTACAGAGGAGGTTGCCACTGGTGCAGAGGTTGGTAACAAACACATGCAGACTTTAATATAAAGTATGTGTGATCATAATGTAAGATTTATGTATTCCAATAATCTCTGTTCTTGTAGGTGATTGACCTGTTGGTGGCCATGTGCAGAGCTGCTCTTCAGTCTTCACGCAAGAGCATCATATTTGAACCGTACCCTTCTGTTGTTGATCCATACAACCCCAAATCCCTGGCCTTTAGTCCTAAGGTATGAGCTGAACCAATCTAACTTATTGCTGCTTTGCTTCATTTGAAATAGACTATTTAGTCATTTTATAAATACTGAAACATTCATAATAATTTTTTTGGCAGAGAAAGAGCTACGATAGGCTGCAAAAAGCACTGGACAGTGTCTTGTTAATCAGGAGGATGGCACAGGTGACTGATACTGAAGTAAATCCAACGTTTGTGACACCATTTACACAATTTACATCTGATCCTCCTCGTCACAGAATAATTTAAAAGCTTTTAAATGTCTTCCTGACGTTAACTCATTTCCAGGGTCCATATTCTGAGATAAAGAAGCAGATGGACAAGATAGATCCCCTCGCTTATCCCTTACTACAATGGTGAGTGACACAATCTATACTCACATTTCATTTCATATTATTATTCTGTTAAACATGTAATCATGTCAGATTGTTCATTAGATTCATATCCAGGTGTGTTTGTATGTTTGACAACAGGATTTTAGCAAGCAACAGATCACACATTGTCAAGCTTCCACTGAACAGGGTACGATAGAGCAGTTTACTGTTAGAATCTGATGTCTTAAAACAGTAGCTGCAAGTTCCACAGCAGTAGTAGTTAATAATTAGCAACCAAATATCAGATCATGTACTGTGTTTTATACTTAATATAAATTTTATTCTGTTGTTGCTCTCCCTGCTGTTTTTATCCAATGCTGCACAATAGCAACTGAAGTTCATGCACACCCCTCATCAGTTCCTGTTGATCAGCAGCCCTCCATCCAAAGAGGCTCGTTTCCAAACTGCCAGAAAACTTTACGGCAGCACCTTTGCTTTTCAGTGAGTAAAATCGAAGCTGTGGTACTAATATAAAATCTTGCAGACTATGATCCCTGCTGCGAATGCTCAGCTCTTATTCTCTCGTCTTTCCAGTGGTTCCCACATTGAAAACTGGCACTCTATTTTAAGAAACGGGCTAGTTAATGCCTCATACACAAAATTACAGGTAGAGTATAAAGTCTATGAATTTCACAGAGGAAATTATAAAGTATTAAATAAAAGTAAAGACATTTGGACCTTTCAAATTTATTCAACACCATGCTGGGGTACTCAGTAGCTAAAATCTGACATTTTTCAAAACCTGTTTTCTTTTTAAGCTTCATGGAGCTGCATATGGGAAAGGAATCTATTTGAGCCCTATGTCAAGCATATCTTTTGGGTATTCTGGTAAGAATACACACTTTAATGTTGCCCCTAATAGTATGCATATAAAGCTACATTATCGCTTTGCAGATTTCCATTGCTTATTGATTATGCATGTTGAAAGATGTTTTTAAAACATATCATTCCTCTTTGTTCAGAGATGGGTAAAGGTCAACACCAAATAACCACCAGAGAAGAACTCATGAGGAAATACAACCGAATAAACAAAATCAAACAGGTAGATTATCAGTCACATTGTTCAGGCTCTGCCTACATGCACTTTCTACCAGGACATCTTGTGTTTTTTGCATCTCATCTTATATTCTCATCTTGTTTTAGGAACAGCCAGGGCAACCAAGATTTCTGCAGAGCAGGAACCTAAACTGCATTGCGCTCTGTGAAGGTATGAGATAACACAGAACCTTGATTAGATAATATAAGGTGTGATTTTGTGATATTATTTTATAAAATGTGTCTGTACGTCTTAACAGTCATAACTTCAAAAGAACTTCAAAAACATGGGAACATTTGGGTGTGCCCGATATCCGACCACGTTTGCACACGTTTCCTCTTTGTGTGAGTAAAATAAAAAGCAGTGAGAAGTCACTGTCTAAAAACCTTTCTGCTTCTCAGTGCAATCAGAAATCTTCAGACTATAATTCAGATTTCTGAAACAGTGCACTTTTGTCTTTCTTAGGTATGAAAATGGACAGGTAGGAGATGTCAACATCAACACTCAGGAAGCCAGGATCCACAGAGAAATCCTTCAAGTAATTGCTTCAAAGCCATGCTAAGAAATTAAACAAAACATGGGCTGTGAGTAGATCTTAGTTTGTTCATGGCTAAACTTATTATATTTGTTTTTTTTATGGCTTTGACAAGTAAATATAAAACAAAGAGCAGTCTGAATAAGACATTCATTCTTTTATCATCTGTACTTATAAATGGTTGTCATGCACCTGTCAAACTTTATTTGCCTTATATCTTAATTTATAGTTTGATATACTTTAAATCCATGTCTACCGTCTGTGTCATAATTCTGTGCTGTAAGCACATATTTTGTACATTTTTATAACCACAGATTTTTTAAATAAAGATTTAAAATATTCACTTATTTTGTTTTCCCTTTACTTGTTAATGCAGATTCCCTCAACTCATAGGCCCAATTTGTTACTTGTCATTTGTGCAATATGTGTGTTGTACCACAAGATGGAAGTGTAACCAATAACAGGTTCCTCTGTAGGTCATCTCATCACTAATACAGAGCCAATGAAACCTCATAGCTGTTAATGTTACAGATGTTTAAATTAGATAACATTATACATTCAAAACTAGGGTGCTGAACTTGTGTCATGTCCTTCTTTCAGTAAAAACAACACCAGACAATGACAACACACCACGTGTCAGAGGAGTCACACAAAAATAGTCCTGTGTTTTATACTAAACAAAAAAGCTCACACAAAGAGTTTTTGTGGGACCTGCACAGACTCCAGGGAACTACAGTAAAAACCCAGACGTTTTTTATGATGGGAATATATTCACTGACGGACAATTAATTGACATTTAATTGACATTTATGGCCAGGGGATTATTTTCTTGGGAACCAGCTGCAATTTGCATGTGTATGATATCAGCAGTAGGAAGAATCTAATCTTTGTGCTCATTGTTCGAGTCAGTGAATAACAAGGGTTGCATACAATCCTTTGAGGCAGAAATGCACCATTATAACAGTGTACTGGTTCCATATGTGCCCCACAGCTGCCTCCCGACTGCCTCCCGACTTCCTATGACAACACCTCTGTTTGCATCTGGATAGAGATCATCTTTTGCAAGTTCTGGTTTTTACAGTTTTATGCAAGTTTGGCATAAAAAGTAGCAGCTCCAGGGTATGATTGTCCTCATAAATGTCATTGATTCAAATTATGTAGCAAGGATTTTCTGGGTCAGCCCAGCAGGCGATGGACTGAGGGGAGGAGAACTGTGAAGTTGCTGTAATAGCCCAAAGGAAGACATTTCTCAAGTACCATATGGCTCTCTGATGATAGTGCAGAGGGAAAGTTGTCTCAAAAAACATGACATACAGTATGTTGCTATAACTATTGCAACAATTTTTCTTCATCTTTAAACCAGTGAGATTGTAGGTTGGTGTAATATCTACAAAAACACACATTAAGAATGTCAGAATGGCACAATCAAGGCCAATTGGTTAAAACAAAGAATTGTTTCAGCTACATGCCCTGTTAAATCTCATTAACTCGTGTTTATTCATCCATATAATTCAAGCAACCACACAGACAAATAAAACCTCCAAGCCTTTGAGGGTTTAACAAAAGCTTCCCTCCAAAACCAACAAACTAGAATGTGACAGACATCATTAAATGCTGCATGTGCCTTTAAGAGCACTATGTCCCACTCTACATGTCTCTCTCTGAGCCTCATATGTGTTTGTTGGCATCAGCTGTCCTCAGTGCTGAATAGAGCAAGGACATCTTTTCCTTCACTTCAATGGGATTAGAGGAAGAAATGCCCTCTTCACTCTGCTGGCTGTCATCTCAGTGCTCCAAAGACAACATGGAAATGCAGCATGGATGGAGGGCAGAAAGAAGATCGAGATAAGTCACAAGTTTGGATTACAAAGCTGCTCAATTTCTAGTTTCTTGTACAAATGAATCTTCAGATCTCAAGGGAGATATGCAAATAATCCAAGGCTGCGGGCTCAGAAACAGCATCCTGCACTGCTTTTTTGTTGCTGTCTAAGCAATGACTGAACCCAGGGGTCAGATGATGAGTTCAAATACTGCACACAGCATAGTAATGGAACCACAGTCTGCTTCATCCAACCCCTCTGTCCCATATTCGTCTGTGTCTTCAAAACTTGGCCAAAGCGACTTCAGGAGAATCAGCTGCACAGAGGACAGCAGCCCCTATCCGATCCCTGGTCTAGCAGCAGACATTCTGCACATGCGAGTGAAAGGAGGAAGCAAAATCCGCAATTTACTGCGGTTTGTAACCGCTCGGATGCAAGGGGAGGGAAGGGACGGCAATGGGACATCACTGAGACAAGTGGTCTTCACTGGCTCGGGTAGGGGAGTCACCAAGACCATCACATGTGTGGAGATCCTAAAACGTAAAGTGGGAGGGCTGCACCAGGTGTCCAAACTCTACTACAAGATAGTGAATGAGGTTTGGGAGAGTCTACAACAGGGAGCACCGGGTACAACCATGCAAAAGACAGTTCCTGCCATCTGTATCCTGCTCTCTAAAGATCCTCTGGATCCCCAGGAGCCTGGATACCAACCACCACAATCCTTCAATGTTTCCACAGAGGACACGGAGAGACGCAGAGCTCTTCTCAGGCCAGCTCATAGTCCTTCTTCACAGCACACAACCAAGAGACTCTGTCTGGATGACTGGACTGTATGTTCCCCCTGAAGAGTCTGACTCTATTTTGTAAAATATGATAGAAATAACATTTATTAGACTTGATCAGAGGGTTATTTTATCATGTCTTTTTAGCAGCATCAATTTTGCCTAAAAATAAGGAACACCTCAGAATGTAAGCTTGTAAATTTTAAATATAGGTTACTCTGCCTCCAATGGCAAAAACAAAAGACATTTTCTCAATTTATAATCCACAATATTGGATTAGAATGCAGCTTCACTGCAAATTTGAAAAGGTCATGATACTCTGAATGATTTTTAGAAATATATGTGCATGTTGAAATTTTAATCTGTCTTTTGCAAACACTTTGTAACTTAGCTATGAAAAGTAGTATACTGAAATGTGATTAAATTATAATTAGCAGCAATGTAAATAGTCTTGGTAGTTATGTGTTAGTTACATCTGATCATATTCTCATACAGAATGATAACAAAGTACAATAAAAGCACATAGAGTTGGTCAAAGTCATTGTATTAATATTAACATCAAGGTTTGCATCAATTATCTTTATTGTGTTTTCTACTTTTGGAGGGAATTCATCTATACAATAACATAAGAAAATAATGTTTGGATTAATGGTGGACTTTATTGATACAACTGAAATAAATGCATCTCATCTTCTGTTTTAGACTGTGCTGGAAAGTGTACACTACAAGCCTTGGAACCTTCTGCTAGTTGCTGTAGGAACTAGCATGTCTGGCACTTATTAGTGGGGTCATAGGTGAGGGAAGGCAAAGCTCTACTTGTGCAGCACATTTTCATACATGGGGTAATTCAAAGTAATGTCACAGTGACATTAACTGTATTTTATACCATTATAGCATGGTGTTTTCTTGCACATGCACTGTATCTTAAAGTTGTTGCTGTTATGATAACAAGGACCCCAAATATACAGCCAGATTCATATCTTCAGTGATATGAAGAACAAGGAGCAACAGATGATCTCAACATCATGGAGTCAGCCTGGGATTACATGAAAAGACAGAGGACACTGAGACAGATTAAACCCGCAGAAGAACAGTGGAAGTTCTTTAAGATGCTTAGAACAACCTACCTACTGAATAACTTTAAAAAAAAAAAAAAAAAAAAAAACAGTGGTATGTGTACCTGAGAGATTTGGTGCTGTTTACTCCGTATACTGATTTGATTCAGGTTGTTTCTGTTTACTGCACTTTCTATGACGTTAACTGATAAATAGTAAGTATTTGTGCCATTATCTTTTAGATCCTTTGTACAGTGCTTTGAATAAAAAATGTATGGCACTTTTTTCTATTATGTCTAGGTCAAAGTCAAAGCCAGCAGGTCAACAATGCAGGAAAACTATCAATGAGCTGCAGTTCGCACATGCGCAGTAGGGGATAGCGTACGTGACGAGCCAAGCTAGTTAGCGTTAGCTTCCTCCTGCCACAACCTTACCGGTTCGTGTAGCTGGTGGTCCCGCATCATGTTCAGAGCTGCCGTCCGACTCTCTGTCTCCGGTGTCCGGAGTTTAACCCGTACGCAGCCAAGGTGCCAAGGTATGAGCCGATTCTTCTATCGCCTCTGAATGTTATTTTGTAATTTGGCAGCGTGTGAAACAGTCTGGGAGGACGTTACAACGGAAATCAAGCGTGGCTGTCGGCACAGCTGATGTTAGCTTAGCCGGTGTAACTATCATTTATAACTTCACACCGTACTGTTAATGTGTTCATGTTTCCGGTAAATTATGTAGACTTTGGTTAATGACAGCCATTCCCCTCATCATTTGACTGTGTGCTGCTCTAAAATTGCCGCGATGTTCCGCTCAGTGGTGTCTGTGTCCTTGCCATGACCCAGTTGTAAGGCTCAAACTCGGGCCCTGTGGTTGTGCTGCCTATGCTAATTGCTAACTTGCTAACCAGATCAGTTGACTGGTTGTGTTCAGTTAGTCGCTGAGTAAATGTTGTCTTGGTTTGGTACAGACAATAACAACCAGGAAACGCACTTTAATCTGTTGCTGTAGTGATGTTTTAGCAAAAGCTCTGCTACTTTAGCTTGATCTGCGAGAAAATCTAAATTTAACAGATGTAGATTAAGGACTATTACAGTGAATTATTAACTTATTATTTGATTTCCAAATCTTTTAATATATTATAAGCACCATAGTACAGATAAATGTTCGTTCTTTTACGTGTGTTCAGCCTGGCAGGTGCGGTCGTATGAGGATGTTGGCAAAAATCCAGCTGCACAACATTACTAGACAGCATTTGTCCTTCTCCCACTTCACTCAGTGTAGATATCCTTGACTGCACCCTTTTTGCCCTCCTGAACCACCTGACACAAGATGCCACTGTTTTATCGACAGATTGCTTAACTAGTAACTGTTTCCATCCTGCAGCTCTTTTGGCCTCAAGGTGTTATTCTCATGGGAAGCAAGAGACAGATGAGGAGTTCGATGCCCGCTGGGTCACCTATTTCAACAAGCCAGACATTGACGCATGGGAGCTGAGAAAAGGTATGTTTATGGAGAGGTAGTGACACTAAATCATCTGTGACTGACTATATAGTGTTCAATAGTTACTGCAGAGTTTAGCATAAGAGAGTTGTTTTCAAAAGTTACGTTTTGACAACACAACAGTACTGCTGTGAGTCAACAAAGAGTTGTTTACCCGGAGAGATTTGTTCTGAGCTGAGTTTTTTGTTTTCTTTGTAAATACTAATTAATTAATTAATAATAATTTATTAGTAATTAATAATAATTAATTAGTTAATTCATTACCTGAGATTGCCTGAGTACAAATACCAAAGTACAAATACCAAAATACAGACTCTTTGATACCCATCCATGGTCAGTACTCTTGGTTGGTGGATTTCTACCAGTCTGATTGGTCATGGCAAGTGTGCCAATGCAGACGTCTCTGGCAAAAAAAATAACAAGGAACCTGGCAAACTTTTGCCACAGTGCAACACATCATCCTGCAAGGTACCGGTCAATGAAATGCATTCAAGTGCTCAGTTGATTTATGCTGTGATAAGTTTCCAGAGAAATTAAGTCCTCATTTTTTTGGCATCGGAGAAGCCATCAAGTGCCTAAATCTGTTACTCAAACTGCATTTCTTGAATCATATTTCATCCTCTCACTGGCACCTGAAGCATGACATACTTTTAACACAGACCTGTTTTTCAGTTGGAACACTCCTTTTGAGAAAAAAACACAATGGAAGAGGTTTTTTTTTTTTTTGGTTTGTTTTTTTTTGTTTTTTTGCAGGACAGGACTGGAAAGGCTTTTTGTCTGAATGACCAGAAACTTGAGGAAATGGCTCCTTGTGGTTTAACCTTACATTGCAATGTTTTTCAAAGTAGTGGTACAGATATGATTTCTTTACAGTCATAAAGCAGTCACATTGCTTTATGTATTGAGACCATATTAAAGGATTAATCCATATATTCCTTTTTGTCAGCAAATCCTATGAAATAACCAAAACAAAAAAATAATTCATTAGTCTCATTACTCTCAGTGCTTTCTGACTGGCTGTCAGCCTCAAGCCCACTGGCCCCTACTGACTACGTGATAAATGTTCATTTTTTTTAAAACAGCAGGGTTCAGTCATTTTTTCAGCAAACCTTACTCCAATAAAATGTGATATTACTAGGGACTATTTTCAGCTGTGGATTAGCACAATTTTGATGTGCTGGTGAGTATTTTTAGCTGCAGGACGGTGTGTGTGGGATCAACTTAAACTACAGTGCCCATCATGATGTAGAGGCATGTCACTCAGTAACTGTGTGGCTCATTTATAGAGGTATATGGTTTAGAGGAATAATATACAGTGTATCAAACGTTGATATGTACAGAAAATACATTTTAAAGGGATTTGTTCATTATTGGTTTTGGTTGAGTTATTCACATAGGAATAATATAGAATATTGTCAACCTTATCCTTTGAACAACAGATGAAATAAAAGAAATGTGGTTTATAGCAAAAGTGTTGATTTCTGTCTCTGTTGTCCAATTTAAAAAGTGTTAATTCCATCTTTTAGGGATGAACACACTGATTGGTTACGATCTGGTACCTGAGCCAAAGATTCTTGAGGCAGCACTGAGAGCCTGTCGGAGGTTAAATGACTTGGCCAGCGCTATCCGAATTTTGGAAGCTGTGAAGGTGAGAGAAAAGCTTCCACACTGGATAATAGTTCAGGGAATATTGCCAACCAGCATCTTCCCAGTTGGGGGTCAGAATTTAATGATTAACAGGGTTTTACCACTGGTTATTTCCTCAGCACAAAGCCGGACCTCATAAAGAGATCTACCCATACGTGATCCAGGAGCTGCGGCCAATATTAGATGAGCTTGGCATCTCCACACCTGAAGAGCTCGGCATTGACAAACTGTAAACGAGTAGGTATTAAACGTCTCTGAATAGGCGTGTGTTTTTTTCCCTCCCATGTTTGCCATAAGATGGCAGTCTAACAGAAGTTTTTGTTTGTTTTTCAGATATCAGATGTTGGATATCCCCAGTACACAGAACCCTTGTACTTAAATGTTTGCCTCATAATACGTGTGATATTTAATTTGGCCTTTATTAAGTTCTTGCTTGTAAAATATTGATGAACATAATAAAGGAAAATGTATCTTTATTGAGTGTCACAGGTATTTTTGGATATTTAAAATAGTTTGAGTGCATATTGAAGCAATTACGTCTTTTCAAGTTGCTCTAAAAGAGAGCAGAGCATCACTTTACAGTGCATGTTGTCAGAGTCTGTCTAGACATTCTTGTGAGAGTCACATTTTGCCCCCAGGGAGCAGCGTTTTCACATGAATGTAAAAATCATTCTACTGTATTCAGTCTATATTGCATCTGTTTTCATTTCAGGGACTATTTACTTGCTGATTAAATAAACTTGTTCAAATGGCAAATGGTGTAATGTTATTATCAACACATAACTGGAATATTGTTGGAACAGCCATTTATGAAATTATTTTCAAAAACCAAATGCTTCCTACAGTTCATGGTAACTTAGGAGTACTTTTGGTTCAGAGTTTTGCAGTATTATAAATTTTTAAATGAGTGTAACATGCTAATATTTTTAGTTGTATCTACCTGCTTTTCTCAAGGGTATTAGAAGGCAAAGCCAACAGCCCTATAATATACATCTAAGCTGTGATTGTATCATTTCAGAATATTTTGATTTGATTTGAAAATGTGTGTAAGATATGTCCAAGCTCTTTTTTGCCTTACTCTTGGCCAATATCTTCAGTTATTCATCAAAACTTAAGAGCAGTGGAGGTGTCAACAGCAACCACCCTGGGCTTTATATGGAGGGGTGGAAAGAATTAAATTCGCTGATTTCCAAGCAAGCACTGTTACTACATGTAGTAGAGGCACATTAGATGTTCGTCAAGGTGCCTGTATTTCAATTAAAGTTGATTAAACCTATTTCTACTGTTCCCCTTCATCCACAGTCCTATTCACATACACATTCATTCACAATAACATAGCTGTGCTGAACTGCTGGTACTGTGGTACCTTGGGTGTAGAAATAAATTGTGTACCCTGTGGGGAAATCACTGTAAGTAGATAAAACATATGGCCTTAGTTAGCCTCAGGCCAATTGCATTTTATTTGAATGCTGAAGTGCACTTTCCTTTCAGATTATTTAAATCTAGTCCAAAGAAAATAAGAGAACAGTGACAAATGAACCATGACTTTACAGTCAGTGGAGAAAAAAGAAAGTAGCCAGTGGACGTAGAGGTGAGATTCATCTGCAGTGTCTGAATGAAGCAGCCTCAGGCTGAGATTTGCATTGGTGTATTTTTAGCAGAGGTCGTGTTACCTCAATAAACACTGATGTATAGAATAATGGCAGTGGTTTCAGCTTTAGGGTGGGATTTCTTTGTGAAGTGGGCGGGTAGTCCTGCAGAGATGTAGGCATGAAAACCCACTTTACGAGCTTTACGCACGGGGCGGGCCTTTCATTCATCCAAGTTGGGGGTGTAGGCCACTCAGTCACATACAATCAAAGATGTTTGAGTTTCCATGCGCAGTGACCAGGGAGGTAAACCGCAGAGCATTACTACCCCTCCTCCAGCCCCGGGCGCTCGGGCCTCCACACTTCAGGGGTTTAATCAGAGGAATCTTTTTTTCTGTCTAAATAGAAACTGGTCATGCGATGCGATTTGTTTCTGCCGGACGACAGAAGGAAAAACTAGATAAGACCTGTTGGCGATGATGGATTACTCAAAGGCGCAAATGGTGAGTGTCGACGACTGTTGGGTGACGCTACGCTCACACTCGTGTTTGTTACAGTAACAAAGCAAATGACGATTATTTTACTCATTATTAAGAACATTTTCTCCCTTGCCATGAAGTTTTCTTCGCATTTGTTGATGCGGTTGACCGATTTTTCATTTATATCGATGCAGGCCTTTTATTTGCATTTATCCGCACTTTAAGATAAAGTTGTTTTTCATTAATAAGACCGAAGAATCGATTTGTGTCGTAAGCCCTTCTTTCTTTCTTTTTTAATTTAAGCGGCCTTTCATAAGGTGGGGACACAGAAAATCTCAGTGAGAAACATTTGTTTCCTGCTACTAATTTACTCTCAACTAAACCAGTGCGTTTTCTGTTAATAATTGTCTTTAGCCCTCAACCTTTGTTTCACTTTAATCCGCCATTAATGTGCTCTCTGAGGCTGAAAGAGCCTCTCTTAGACAAAGTTTCACATTAACTTAAACATTTATTTGCCTCCAAAACAAATATGTGTAATCTTATTCAAACAACACTATGGTAAAAGTTAGTTTCCCCCCTTTGTCCTTTTTGTACTTCTTGGATCCATTATTAATAACTTAAAATCATTTGCTGCAGCATATGAAAACAAAAACACACTGTGAACAATGATATGTGACATTTTCTCAAAGAAATTCTTCCTGATTAAATTTTTTTTCATAGTCAAGCTTATCCGAGGAGGGCAGTCCTGCTGGAGTGAAACTGGAGGCTGTGATGGAGCAGCTGCAGAGACAACAAGGAGCCAAACTGGAGATGAACCTGCAGGAGAAACATCTTCTTCAAGCTCAGTTCCTGTTCGCTCAGCATGCTGCTGCTGCTGCTGCTGCAGCCAGAGCCTCGGGCTCCAGGCTAGACTCTGCGTTAGTTGGCAAAGCAGATGGACAGACTTATCAAGAAGCTCAACAAGCTTTGAACAGCCATCTCAGCAGAATGGATCCAGGTGAAGAGGATGAAGACACAGACGAGGAGGAGGATGAACGAGAGATGGCAGAAGTAGATGAAGAAGAGGAGGAGGAGGAGGAGAATGGGCCTCATCAGCAGGCGAAGAAGGCCAGACTCCAGCAGGTTCCTGGTTTCCCCTTCCCTCCTTACTCCACGCCTCAGTCAACTGCTGCGAAGCAAATGTCTGAATCTCCACCTCCAGCAATAAAACAGGAGCATGAGGAGAAGGACCTGCCGTCTCCCGCAGGTCCTCACGCCTTCACATCACCCAATGGTTTCACTGACTGGGGCTATGATGAGTCATTTAAACAAGTAAGTCATCTTAGATTTGAGTACCAAAATAAAGGGTTGTATTGTATTTCTTTAAGAGTGAATTTAGATTATTTTCTTTCATAAATTACAGAAGCACCGAATCAATTTTTATCTCTCCATCCACTCTTGGACATATTGTCATGATTATAGTTCAATTTTGAAGTAGCCAGAGCCCAATTTCATCTTTACAGAGAGAAGATGAACCTCTATGACTCTCTACATTAGTTTGCATGTGTTCTGTCTCTTATTATTAATCGTTGACTTCTTCCTGCTGAGAGTCAGGCTCACAGCTGCTCGCTCTGCCTGCTGTTTTCTCACATGTGGAGGAAGGAGCATATCCCCTTGGCAAGATGCCCAAACCTGATAGTGTTTAATTACTGGCCAGGCCAGTGATCTCTCCTTCTGCCATAGTTCACTTCATGTCTCAAACTTTTGAAAACACATTCCCGCCGCTGGCTGGACCTAATTGGTCTTGGCTGCGGTCCAGTCCTAATTGTTCAAAGTAGCTGGTTCAGACCTGACAGAGATGGAGTTAAAATGAGAGCAGAGGATTAATGAAATGGTCTCGAGTGTGTATTTATGGACATGGGTGGCTGAGCGGGTTAAGTGTAAGGAATTGCGGGTTATGGTGGAGGATTTTTTTTCCCTGTTGTATCAGCCATGTCTCCTTTAAACATGTAAAAAGACTGTACTAAACATGAGATCTGAAGCCAGTATTTATGAGCATGTTTTCCAGCAGATATGTTTAACTACTTAAAGCAAACAGAGGGTCTCCTCATGGATTTTCTTCTTCTTTATGGGGGTATAATCTGGTTGGTTCTTCTGTGTGAAAGTTCCCTTGAAAACGCCCCACTTCAATACAATACATTATGATTAATGAGGCCTGTGGGCAGAGGGGCGGCTGGGTTAGTGCCTCACAGCATACCAGCAAGTAACTACCCATGAGCTTTACTTACAGGAGTTTCAGTGGAACAAAATGGGCTTTTGCTAGTTGTTATCTAGAGTTTACACATCTGTTGTTCATGATTTAGAGATATTTTATTTTCTTCTTTTTTCTTTCCCTCTTTTGGCTGATTTTTTTTGATTTTTTAAAAACATAAATGCAATTGCTGTTTCTTTTTAGAAATCCAAAGTTTTGTGGTTATTAGCCTCTTTTGAAACCTCAACAAGGCCAGAAAACTCACTGCTGGTGTAGCTGTAGCTCAGCAGATAGCTTTGCATAATTTAACTGTCGCTTGGCAACACTAAACAGCAGGTTAATTCAGCTGCTAGTGATCAATACATTATATGGTTACTGCAGTGTGACTGTACAGCAGGCTGAACCTTGAATGCATGGTAAAACATTTCAAAAAGAACAATAATGAAATGTGTGACTTTATTTTTACCTCTGGACATTATCTTTGTTTTTAGTTCTGTTTGTCCAAATCACCAGAAACAGCTCAGATGTTATTTTAAGTAATTAATCATCTGAATGAATAGCAGGAAATGCCTATGCTGTGACCTGTATGTGTCAGGATTTATGAACATCTCCATTTGTCAGATTATCTTTGGATACTGTTGGTATTTTACTTAATCCTGTTAAACCGCTACACCAAAGTTGAAAGCTGATGGGGTTTCTTTATCATTGCTAACTAGGGAACATTATTGGATCATTATCATTGAGCCTAGAAAGCTTTACTAAAATCTGTTGCCTATAACCAGACAACAGATTAAACATATACTTTACCTGTGATCAATGGTTTTATTCTTTAAGATTAATTTCAAAACTGGGCTCCTTTTCAGTGAAGTTACAAATACTCTGAAATTTGGTCTTTTGTGAGTTAATTGGTGGCTGGATAAAATAGTTGTGATGTTTTTCTCATTTCCTTCTTTCTTTCTTTCTTTGAATTGTCTCCCACCTCCCAACTTATTTTACCATCTCTTTCATTCACTGTGTCAACCAGGCATCTGTGGTTATTAGTGGACATGTTGTATAAGCCAGCCATTGTTCACTCCTTGTGTGCGGTCTCACTGTAAAAGCCCTTAAATGTCGCATGGGCGGGGACAAAGAGCCAAATGTTCGCTTTCAGTCCCAGCTCCCAGCTCCCAGCACAGCAAAATAAAAAGTGTTAAGTAGAAGTAATGTTTCTCTCTGTGGATGTATTAACAGAGAGGAAGTGCCATCTGGGCCGAGGAGAATGACGGAGGAAAAGTAAGAGGGGAACCATCCAGGGACTTTGCCAAGGTCAGTAGATTTGGTAGATGGATGTAAACAAGAAAATGCCTAAAATAATGACAGGGTAACACTTGACTAGCTTGTTGCTGATGTGTGTTGTTTATTTGTTGTTTTATTTGCAGCTTTATGAACTGGATAATGACCCACAACGGAAGGAGTTTCTTGATGAACTCTTTGTCTTTATGCAGAAACGAGGTAAGAGTCCTCATTGATTTCATACATTCTCATTTTGTTTTCCTTGTGGCCTTAGGGAGCTCTTATTAATGCTGTTTTCCAAAGTTTTAAGTCCATGTCTTTGTGGACAAAGTTTACTGATCTTTTGGATGAGCTGAAAAGATGTTGCCCTCAAGTCTAACTGACTGAGAATAAAATTAATTTTATATGAAAGTCTAATTTAAAACTATGATAAATACCATTTGGAAATGCATCATAGTATAAAAATGTAATATTTTGATCTTTAAATACAGTTTACAGTGGATCTGAATTCTGAACCCTCTGTGAATTGCAATCAACAGTGGTCAACCAACATGTGGTTTTAAAAACCTCAGAAAAACAAGTGACTGAGAAAAATTAGAAATTCTAATATTAAGAAAAATAATTCAGATTAGAATAGGAACAAATTGAATGTTAAAATACCAGATAACATAGATTAAAACTGGCTTCACAGATTAAGCTGCATTTGTACATTATGTTACATGACGTTGCAAGGGACATTAATTGTATTATCCTTTTTACACAAAAGCAAAATAGTCTTTTTGGGTCATAATGGCATGTTACCAAACTTCAACCTCAGCTCATGATCATTTTTAGTAGTATTAAAGGTGCTATAAGATACATTACGCTCAGATATTAATGAGAGGATTTGGTAATTAACTAATCAATTTCTGAATCTCATAAAAACACAGAAATGTGACATTTTAAAACATTAACCACATTTAACAAAAATAATTTGGTTGGCTTTTATTAAGGAAATATTCAGTCAATATTCAGTCAATTCAATATTCAGTTTTAATAGCCTTTATTCTATATACTATGGGTGTTTGGTATTGCTAAGTCCGGCTCACTTCAGCTTTGACTAAGACGTAAACAAATCCCAGTCAAACAAAAGTAGATGCAGCACCGTAAATAATCCTTACTCATGTGGGCAAAGGTCATGACCATGGCAAAATGTGCGTGTGTCTGTGGCATGTGTTTATCTTAAGCACAAAGTAATCTTATTTCTACAACTGCTTTTCAGCCATCTGCATTAATTGGCTTTCCTCCAAATTGGGATTGGAAGGGTTAGCTGTCAACCCGGTGATTGGCAGACATCGCTTGCCCTATAATCACCCCTCCCCCTGCGTTCAAATCAATGCAGCAACAAAGCTGCTGTTGTGGAATTATCCCAACCCCCTTCCATCTGAAATAAGATTCATTAGAGTGGTCTACGCACACCGATTATACATGCTAAGACATATTATCTAACATTAACCTCAGGCCCTCAGGTGGCGAGATCAGAATATGCCCTACACGTCCTCCTTGTGCCTGTACTTAATGGTGCTTGTGCAAAACCACCTACAGGACTACAAATCAGAGAATGTGACTACATTTCATTTTATGTACTCTCCCATTTCTTCAGGAACTCCTGTGAACCGCATCCCCATCATGGCAAAGCAGGTGCTGGACCTGTACAGGCTATATAAGCTGGTCACAGAGAAAGGAGGCCTGGTGGAGGTTATTAACAGGAAGATCTGGAGGGAGATCACCAAAGGTCTCAACCTCCCCACGTCGATCACCAGCGCAGCCTTCACCCTGCGCACCCAGTAGGTGTCTCTCTGATTCGTAGTAGAAAAACTCAGGATGTTGTGACTTTGAGATACGATCAGAGTTTGAATTAATGGAATAACTGTCTTTGTACAAGACATTTTTATGTATCGTTCTTCCAACTTTATAGAATTTCTGAAGTATTAAGTGCATTAAGTCTGTAAATGTAGTTTAAATAGGATCTATTAAATGTTAAAATCTTAATCACTTCTCCTTGTTAGGTATATGAAGTATCTGTACCCGTTTGAGTGTGAGAAGAAGGGACTGAGCTCTCCTGGTGAGCTGCAGGCTGCCATCGACAGTAACCGTAGAGAGGGTCGACGTCCCAGCTACACCAGCAGCCTGTACCGTTACTCTCCCTCCCCGAGCTCTGCTCCACACGCCCTCCTCTCTTCTCCCACGATGCAAACCCCCCCAGCTGCACACAACGGCCTGAATACATCTGCTAGTCCAAATCTGAAGAGAAACACAGGTATGATGTTACTTTGAGTGAGTGTTGTTGTATTTATAATAAAACTGCTGTCCCTGATTTGATATCTGTTATTCTGAAACTACAAACATACTCTCTATCTAATCTCTATCTATCTAATCTCTATTTAACATAATGATAATGAAATTGATATTTGTTTAAGTAGTAATGCAGGTTACATAGCCAGGATTATTTTCAGGTGTATCGTGAACTGCTACAACTTTATCTAAAACAGCAGTTACATTAAAATTGATTTTCACCTTGACTTTTGTCCCATCAGATGAGACCTCCACCCCTGTAATACCCAGCCGGCTGCCCATGGCTCTGGCACTGGGGCAGCAGCAGCAACTGGCACAAGCTGCCACATTAGAGCATCTCAGAGAGAGGCTGGAGCGAGGGGCAGGAGGAGCTGCAGCTGACCCTCCAGAGAAGAAAATGATGCGGTTGGCGGAGGAGCAGCAGCGTCTCATGCAGCAGGCCCTCCAGCAAAACCTCCTGGCCATGGCCTCCCACTTCAACCCAATGAACCTCAAGCTTAACAATGGACATGGTGAGTTACCGTGACTTTACAGATGTTATCATGACTTAACATTATCATAGGAAAGTCCATTAACTGGAGTTTTTTGTTGTTCCCTCACAGAGACCAAACAAGATTTATCTCTGAGTATCTCCACTAATGGGGCAGCAAGTATCAGTGTATCAGTGGAGGTCAATGGGACTATTTACTCAGGTAAGTCCTTCAGTTTTAAATGGAAACATGGTTTTGCCCTCCCTTTAAAATCCCAAAGAAGAAAAGAAGCAGATATGTATTTCTATGAATATTTTAATTTGTTTATATTAAAACAGTAAATTATGTCATTTAAAATGTAATTTTGTATTTTATATTATCTTTTGAGTCCATTTTATTGCACAGTATTTTTTGAAAATTATGCACATTCTTCAATGCTATCAGACTTTTTCTTGCTGTTAATTTAATAAGCACAACTAAAATGTCAGTTTACTGTCTGACACTGCTCAAAAGAATAGGTCACCCTTTTGGGAAAGATGCATATTTTCAATGTATATCAGTTTCAAATCTGTGCATAAAACATACAGTCTGATAAGCTAATCGTCTACTGGCTCCGGCTTTATGTGTAGTGTAAAGGAAAATATAACATGCAATTATATGCAATCATACAAAATGTTTTTTTTTCATAGCTGCTGTTTTTATTTCTAATCCTTTTTCTGATCTCTGCACTGTAGGAACACTGTTTGCCCAGAAGCCAGCTGCTCCTGTGGCATCGCAGGCTGTAACTCTGGCAGGAACAAGTGGTTTCAGTGCCCTCTCCTCCTCACACAGTCCTTCATCTTCATCTTCCACCTCCTCAAAGGGACCGAATTAAGGTTCACTGGCTCTTAAATCTGGTCTGAGCAAAATGATTACACAGTATTCCTCTCTTGTCAGACAAGAACTATATGAACTTTAGGGAAAATCAGCTGCAGCACATGAAGCAATTCCATTTTCTTTTCTTTTTTCTTCTTTTTTTTTGTAGCATTGTTTTTCCATTATTTCGACAGCGTAATGTGCTTTAAATGATTCTTGTCAAGACAATATTGATGTTTGACCTCAAAGGCTTCCAAACTGACTATAATGTAGATTCTGGTCACAGTTTACCTTAGTGCCTGTCTAGTGAAGCTTTTTTCAGATGTAGTGACATTCACGTGTAGCAAAGGGCTTTACAAAGTTTGTTCAGAAGTGTCTTTATAGCAGAAAAATGCACAATGACAACCAATCCCAAGCTCTTTTGGGTGTCACTTACATTTATAGTTAATTATCAACAGTTCTATAGCTGCCTTTTTTCCATAGTTGTCAGTAGAACAGTGTGTTTGCCAAAGTGCAGCTAATGAGGACCAAAGAGCCGTAACTCGGTGTCATAGCTCCTGTCTGTAACAGTTTTGCTGAAAAATGTGGTTAAATTTGAGTGAAAGCTTATTGTTTATACCTTTCATCGCAGCTTTCAGGAATTATGTACATCATCAGTTTTCAGAAGTTGTGTCCCCTGAAGAATCAAATAGAATTTAAAAGAAATTGGTTGGAAGTTGGTTGGATTTTTTTTTTTATGTTTTGTGCTGTTTTATTTTATTTTATTTTATTTTTTTCTATTTGAATTTTTTTATTTAATCATTTGATGCAGCCTGAAAAGTGCAAACATTTATTTTATGTCAGCTGTGAATCAAAGGCAAAATTTGATAGACAAAGTTTCTGCTGGGAGAAGTGATACAACATTTACCTCATTTGACTTCCCGTGTTGGTAAGTTTCTCTGGAATTTCTTCTGGACTCAGGAATGTTCTCTGGACTCGTCACTGTTATACTCTATCTCATAATATATTGCTGTGTTGTGTTTGTATAAAGGCAGAGAATGTATTGTTAATGACCTCAAGCTTTTGACAAGTGAACACTGAAACAGTGCTACCTCACTCCTCTAGAGAAATATGCAATACTTAATGCAGCATGTGTTGTTTCAGCCATCTGATGAAATATACTGCATGTGGACAATCAAGTAGACATATCATTGCAAACAAATGTCACTGTGAACTTGACATCTGTAAAAAATCAAGGTTGATGTTTAACTCTGTTTTGATTAACATATTTCTCAGATGTGGCCATGAGGAATAAAGCAACCGTGTGTGCTGTAGAAAGACTGTTCTGTGATTGTGAACTTTTCGGAAATTCGTGGAAAGATCATAATACTTTGCTACTAGAGCTACTAAAGTTTTTCATGTGGCATGTGTACAGTAGTGAACATTTTACTTTCTAAATTTGTGTCTTAACACAAATGAGTTAACACTCACAGGTACCATTGTTTTGCATTATGAGAATTAATTAATTAATACCTATGCATCTTACATAGGTAAAATGTGCAGGACTATTTCTTGAAAGGGAGTATTTTTATATTGCAGTATTGCTACTTCTTTTTAAGTATCTGAATGTTTCCTCTACCACTGAAAAGTACACACTAGAATGAAAAGAATACATAAGTTAGTGGCCAGATGGGGGTAGTATTTCCTCCCCTGTACAAGAAACACACACCATTTCAAGTTCAGAGAGTATTATACATCTACAAACATATACATTTCTCAGTATTTCCAGTTGATCATCACTTTGACGTCTCTGTTCTCAGTCTCTTAAATTTAGAACCTGAACCAAAGAACACTTTGAAAAATGAGCTTAAGAAATTCCTGCCATACATTTTACTGTCAATCAAGCTTTGTAATTGCTGCATTGGTGATAAACCAAATGTTTATCTCTCATCATGTTGATGAGATATTGATTGATTTATCAAATTAAAATCTAAACATAGTGTATGTGGAGTAGGAAAGTGCAGATATGGTCGGTATTGAGAGTTAATTCCTGAACTATGATGTGCAGAAGACCTATGAGAGAGGCTGTACTAATGGAGATAAGAGCTCATGGGTCAGAGGATGAAGGTGGGGGATGGGTTGCAGGATTTACTGTTGGGATAGTTATTTTATTGTGACACCGCTGGACTGGCATCTGGAGCAGCGTAGAAGAAAGATGCTACAGGCACAACTGAGAGGTATTATGAGATGGATATCTCCGCCCACAGTCCCCGCCCGCCAGGGAGGAATAATACCCATCAAGTCACTCTGCAGATGAGGGGATCACTGTCCTGGGATGAAGACTGGAATATACTGTGTGTAGAAAGTTAGGGCAGCAGGATGACTTTCCTGTTTTGAACAGGGAAATAGACTTAGAGCTGTTAAAGACTACTAACTTGTGGAAGGAGGTTCATCCTAAATGAAAGATATTTTGATGGATTCTGGGGACATCATGTAATGTGCAGGCACTGTTGCTTATTTTGTTGCTCATACCTGAAACTTCTAAATACTGAAGATGTTTTAACGGGATACAGATGTTTTTGTGCCTTTGTGACTTTGGCATTCCAAAACAATGGCTTTGATTGATCCTCTGAAGCAGTAATACACAGGGAGATATCTCCAAGACACGATGTGTTTTCGTCAGTCAAGCAAATGATCCTCTTTACTGGGACCTCTGCACTTCTGTGGATATCTCTTTAGGAAAGCCTTCTACAGACTCTCAGCTCTCTGTTGGCACCATGCCTTACCATGATGACGAGTACCCAGGTCAGCCTCTCTGGCAGTCTGTGCTGCTCTTCTGCTGTAAGGGTATGATTGAGGGCATCATGGTCATACTCTTCTTCTGGCTTCTGGTGCAGGTCCTCTTCACCAAACAACTAGAAGGTATGGTCTTAAAGGATCGGTAAAATAGTCAGTGTATTGTGTTGTGTAATCCAGAGGGTTGCATGATGGTAAATTACAAGCATTTCTGACTGGCCTTATTATTCTCTCTTATGTCTGCAGTTCACCTTCAAATCCTTCTTTTGGTTGGACTGATCATCTTTTGTCTCAGTTTAATCCTGGGATGTATTCTGTGCTGGAGGAAAAGTCAGATTTGCACAGTGAAGGACAAAGATCCTGTGATGTCAGTGCCGGCTCCTTCTGACCCTGTGACCTATCCCCAGAGTCCACCTTCCTCGGCAGCAACAACAGCATCCAGGCAGCAATACGAAGAGCTGGATGGAGATATGCTGGAGTATCCCTCCACATTCACTAGCCCTGCCCCTTCGCAGGGTGAATTTACCTCTCTGCCATTTTCAAATCGAGCTCAAGCTGCCTCTGAACAGAAGGAGCAGCCAAAATCTTATTTTTCCTTGCGCCGGCTCAGCACACCGCCGCTAACGTCACCCCTTTATAAACCCATAGATCCCAGCCATGCTTCCCTGCCTTCATTTCCCAAACTGGGACTATTGTCCAAAACATGTAAGGCTTTGCAGAGGCGCTGTACCGTCTCTGGGGATAGCATATCTTACAGTGAACACAGCAGGCTCACCAGCCCCGGTGCTGTCTCTCCTTCTATGCCTGAAGAACCAATCCCACTAGCTCCACTGAGCTATGGCTCCAGTGCCAGCTGCAAACAGCCAATATCACCAAAACCCTGCCTCCATTTCACTATGGCCTTCTCTCCAGAGCAGCAAACCCTGGCAGTCACTGTCCTAAGCCTCAGTGGGACGCCTCACAGACTGGTGGATGTGTCTGTGCTGGGTAGCCTGCCTCCTCTGTACCCCTGTCCCATACAAGCATCTGTCCAGAGCAGCCTGAGCCCTGAGCCACACAGCCTGCTGCTGCTTTTGAAGGTGAGCTCTGTGACTGAGCTCCAAAGGTGCACTCTCAGAATGGCTGTATACACCCGGGAACCACACAGCCTGAGAGGCACCACGCTGGGTGAACTGGAGGCTGAATGTGAAGGAAAAGACTGGGGATCAGGGCGTCCATTTCACTTCACAAAAGAACTTTACTCAAGCAAGTGGAAACTAAAAAAGGTAGAAGTGTACTGAAATAATATCTGTGAGCACTTTATGTTTATGATATAAGACAGAGGTATGGCCAGATTAATCTGCAAAAATCTGTCTCTGGGCCGCTTTTGACCCTACGTTTGAGCACTTTTAGGACTTAAGCTTGAGCTTGAATGAACATTCAAGTTCTCACTTCAAATTCTATATAGAGACACACAGTGAATCTGAGGGTTTTGGGGGCCCCTGTAGGCCTGTGGGCCCCAGTGCAGTTGCTTGCTGTGACTGGTTGGTGATCCAGCTTTGCATGGAGTTTACCAGTTGAAATGATCTGTTGTATCATGTTTTTTGTTCTGCTGTGTAATAGACAAGTAAGCTTAATGTCTGTGGTCGGTATTGTTAGAACCTGTTCTTTTCCTTAGGGATTTTTTGCAGTTGTAATGTGCTACAAAGCAAAAGCCTCACACTGCATTTCCTCCTAACCGAGGTTCCTTCTCTGCTATTTGAACTTTTGCCCTCTGACAGCAGAGTTTGATCTCCCATGATGCACTGATGTGTAAGGGGCTTAGCTGTCCTCCGCAGATCTTCATTTTGCTTCAGTATCAGACTGTGGCCCACCGCATCAAAACAACGCTCCTCAGAGCAGACAACCTGGACAAACTCATTCACACATTGGACGCACCAGGTAAAACTTGTATTTGTTGTGACTTGAATTTGACAAAATGCGTATTTGACTTAGAGATCATATGGGGACATCATGCATAGAGGTATTATGTAAGCATGCATGGGCAGAACTAACTTTTGCCTTTCAGGGGCAGAGGTAAAGTAATTCCCTATGTGTGCTTTTAATGTTTAGGGGATTAGATGATGTCTTACAGGACCCGAATGCAGCAGGAGATCATCCCTTTTTTTAATGACATTGTGGTTTAATCCTTCACTATTCACAATCCTCAGGAAAATGTTCCAATCTCCTCTCGGTCTCTGATCTGACAGATCTAATCTTTGTTTGCATTGGTCTGTCTAGGCATTATTTTTATTGCAGACAAGCACATCCCGTATACAGAGCCATTAGATTTTATGGTATCCGTTTCATGTGCAGTATGTCACACAAGATAATCTCTTTTTGGTTTACATTAAGCTCGGAAAGTATTTGTTCATGAATATTTATACAACGGGACAGCATTACCATGGTTAAAGATACAAAAAATATTTATTTTATGCATTCTAGCTCCATGTTTTTGCTTGACCATACTTAATACTGTATTTACAGGAGAATTTTGTAATTATTATCCAATTTTCATGACTGGAAAGTGTATATAAATATTCTTGTGTGATGTGATTTTCCACCTTTTGATAAGTTTGTATTAGATCTAAATACAGAACTAAACTAATACTACAGAGACTGATGGTAAACATATGTGCTACTAAATGACTGTGTGTTTGGCAACTGCAAAAAAGACAGGACATTATCAAAATTTAACAAAACATCATTATTGCCTTTAGGGTATGTCAGCACAAGTAGGGACTACATTTGAGCTAAACACCTGTTATTGATTTATAGATAATGACAAAATCATTTTTTCATGTGTAATTTTTATTTTACAATTGTTTTTTGTTTGTTTGTTTTTTTCACGTAATCTGTATACAGAATACCAGCTACTGATCAATCTGCATCATGAGGGAACTGTGATCAGCAGCAGAGTAAGTAAAGGAGGGCCCTGTACTATGTGGAATACTTCATTCCTGTTTGACCTTCCTCCAGGAGACATCAGCCAGCTGCCTCTCATGCTCGAGTTCATAATCATGCAGGTAAAGATCGCAGTGGGAGCTCACAATTATAGAATAAAATGTAGTTTGTGATTAACCACCCTGTGAATTGCATATTCTGCCCCTTTTTTGTGTCAGAATCAGGCTCATTCAGGAGGTAAAGTCCTTGGTCGAGTCCTCATCGGTGCAGAAGCTGCAGATGCAGGACGTGCTCACTGGAGGGACATGTGCAGCTTACAGGTGGAGCAAGCACGCTGGCACAATGTTCAACCAGAATCACCATGTGCTTAAAAAAACTTGTTTTGTGACCAGTGGACCTAACACACAGTGTCAACTCTTTGGCATGACGTGCTCACAGCTGATGTTGTTTCTAAGCACCAAGCAATATCATCTTTAAACATGGCCTTATTTCAATGTATCAGTCCGTGAATTCTCCTATGGGACAGTATTATAAGTGCACAACATAACTTGTTGGAACGACACAGTGTAAGCTCAGAGTTGTAGAATAATGTATTTCAAAAATGCTGGAGGGTTACATCAAAAAAACTAAGCAAAAACATCAAGGTTATTGAACTGAGAAATATGGTCTGTATCTAAAAATACTTAAGAGTTATTCTAGTGTTCAGTCCCTGTGACTAAAATACACTTAGTCATTTATTTAATGTGTGAGTAACATGTAATACACACAAATATGTATATCTGTAATTTCACAGTTCTTTTGAGACATGTTTGAAATATGTTGTTGGCTGAAGGATTTTCTGAATGTAAAAATGATGTGAGGAACCATATCATGTCATACAAATAAAACACACTTTTGCCTGAGGTAGTCTGGTGGCTTTTATTAACACCACTGCCAGAGGTACAAATGTTCAAATTATAGCTGTTGTGCTCACTTATTGCAGATTTTTGTTAGACTGAGTTCTGAAAACATCCCAATTATAGAGGTTAATTAATCCTTACATTTCCTTTGAGTAACAAAAACATTTAGCATAAGCTACACTCTACAAAGCCAGCTGGTGCAGCACCCTGTAATTACCTGTCTATACAGACTTATATGTAGGCTAGTCTAACCCAATGCAAGTCTTCACTAAACACTTAATTTGTCTTCTCCCTCTTCCTCATCTTCATCAGGGCTACAGATATTGACAAGCTTAGCGAGGAATATTCCATCAGGATAGAGGGAGGGTAACCTCCTCTGCAGGTCACACTCATCTGAACAGTGAGCTAGGTTTGGCACATCATCCAAAGACTTGTCTGATACTTCTTCCTCTGCAACATGAAGATCCTGGACTGGCTGCTTGAACCTTATGGCTTAATCAAAAGAAATAAGGGCAACATAATTTGAACAAGATCCATATTTCCAAATATAAAATGTAATTAGTATTCTACACATGCAGAATATAGGTAGCAAAGAAGGCAAATTAATTAAAAGCAAGGACTTATCCACCAATGAAGATTATCAGTATTGCTTTATCAAATAACATGACTCCATATTTGTTAGTTCATTGAGTAATAGCCATGTCTGTATATGTTCCTGTTTGAGAAACAGAAGAATCCTGTAGTGTCTCCCAATGGTTCAAACTACAAACACAACACAGATCATAGCACACACATCTACACTACTGATTACACTGATTCATGCACATTTTCACCTTGCAGCAGATTCTCATTTTTTGCCTTCTGATTGCTGATTTCTGCACTCAGAGCTGACATCTGGGAGAGGAGAGAATGTTTCAGATGTCTTTTTATTTTAGTTGAATGCCTCCAAATGTATTTTTTCAAAATCTATCTCATAACAGAAAAAATAGATATAAAATATCTATCTTTAAAGACTCTTTTTACACCCTGTAGTTTTCTAAGACAAAATTTGAAGTTTATCAAAATGTTTTAATGTAATATTCAAATGTGTATAATACATCTCTTTTTCATGTCTGGATGTTACTGACTCCCTCTCTGTTATCATACAGTGGTAGCCACGGGGTTTTAGTGTATGACAGTGACTAATGTAACTCTTGCCCATCCTCTTATGGTTGAGTCAGATGTGTTCTAGTCGAGTGGTTCACTCCTCAGCTTCAAATCCGATTATTTACCGAGTAGAAAGAGTCATATGTGAGATTATAGCTGAACTGCGTTTCACATGGAGTTAAAATGGTTATGCAGCCAGGCTCACAGTCCTCCCTGTGTACTGTATGCTCTTTGATTAATGCAGAAGCTGGGATTAGTGCTGTCTGCACATATGTGAGTGAGTGTATATGTAATGAATTGACGTGGGCGTAGCTTTGTTAATTTCATGATATCACTTGTGTGCCACAATTATACCATTAATGATATTAATTTGCATCAGTCGCAGATGCTGCTACACCATTTATGAAACATACCAGCACAAATATGGGGGGCCTTTTGACTGGTGTGTTGGCTGGAGGTTTATGTTGTTATGTTTTAGTCATTTAGCTGGTGGTCTTGACGGTGAGATTCAGGGACATACGGACAAACTGGACACTTGTGTATACACTGCCTGTGAAGGGAGATTCTTCATGGCTTTTTGACTTGGTAACACTTCCTCTTTCCATAATTTAAGCACAACTGACCTGGTGTCCCTGATTGTGGAGGTTTTCCTCAGCACGAGCCTCTCCTGCTGATTCTCCCTCTTTTCCTCCTGGCAGGTCACTGCCCTCCTCATCCTCCTCGAACACTGGCATCAAACCTGAGCTCTGCTGCCAGCCCCACCTGTCCACTGCAGGCTGAATGAGAAGCAACTCACAACTTGAGTTATTTCTGCAAATGTTCATGGCTGTCAGTATTATCCATCTCATTGTTGTCAAGATTCTTATATTCTTTTCAATTCTTACCCTTACAACTTTAGATTTTGGAGTCCAGTCTTGAGGTGAGGAAGTTCCAATTTGAGCAGCTGTTGATGTGTTGTCAACTTTTCCCACCTCCTTTCCCTCCCGCTCCTTGAACAAACTCTTTAACTACACATATGGTAAGATACGGTATATTCTTATTATGACTTTTGTTGTCATTTTAAACAAGACAAAAGCTAGCCACACTAACAGCCCTATGAGTAGGATGTACTCAAGCACAGTGGTTCTTTGAGCTAAATGCTAATGTCAGCATGCTAAAATGCTCACAATGACAGTGCCAACATGAAAATGTTTAGAATGTGATATCTACCTTTGACACCATTAGTTTAGCCTAACATTTGCTTATTAGAAGAGATGAAAGTTGTATTCAGACCTTTACTTAAGTAAAAATAGCAATACCACATTTGTTGAGAATAGTTTTATATACAATATATTGATATGTTTTCATTCAACCTTGTGTTGGTGCCAAAGAAAAGACTGGGATCACCAAAATCAATAGGATTCATGCACTGGGGACCATGAATGTCTGTATAAAATTTTATGTACAATCCATCTAATAGTTGACTGACAGACTGACACTGGCATCCAGTGCCATGCTGCTGGATAAAAAATGTGAACTGAAATCATGTTGATCTTACACAGTATATACCTGCTCAGTGACCATTCTCCTCTGCTGGACTGTCTCTAGATTAACTGGACAGACAGTTTTATCCTTAATATCTTCAACAGGTGGTTTTTCATCTTTAACCTGCAGACAAGGCAACTGTTATTAATTATATTCATCACCACTGCAGGAGGCCATCTTTGGAGCCTTATCTTTTATGAACATTACCAGGTAAAGCTGCTTTAGTGTTTGAAGCTTCTGGACTGCAAGCATTTTCTCTTGCTGCAGCTGGTTCGCCCTCCTCCTGCTCTCTGAAAACATAAGGAGGAAGACGTTTTGGAGCTGAACCAATGAGGAAAATACAATATAATCAGCAGTGTTTTCAAAAGCAGGCTAATACCTTCGAGCTGGGCCCTTAGTGACTCAGTGGTTGAGACATTTGCATGGTCCTCACCATCGTGACTGTCTTCAGAGGTCTTTTTCATGAGCTTTCATGAGAAAAAGAGATGATAAAAAGAGAAGATATGTGCTCTCTCAACACACCTGCTGGTCCACATGTGGTTAAACATGGATGTGTGTGTTTGATTCATAGTTTGATCATGTTGTAGTGACTTTACCTGGAGCTCCAGAGCAGAAACCTTGATTTGAGCCTCAGTTATTTCCATCTCTCTCAGCCTTTCTAGACTCCTTAAAGCATCATCCCTAACACAGTGTGGATGAAAACTAGTTACATACTCAATTGGTCATTCATCCATTTAAAACTTCTAAAAGTTCATTTCAAAAAGTTAAAAGAAAGAAGCTTACTTTTCCCTCAGTTCCTTCTCTCTTTGTGCCAGTTTTTCGTTCAGCCTTTGAACCTCACTCCTTTGTATACACACCTATTAATCATGAAAATTAACTGTTAATATTGTATGCAGAAAATATTTCCTCTAAATACATGTTTACACAAAAAAATACATCAATGTGAATTTCATCTTCACTGCATATTTTTTTCCTTGGATGTTAAGTGTTGAAAATTCATTTCATTGTTACCTGAGGGGATTTGTTTTGGCTGCTGTGGGAGTCTGATGGTGAGTCCCATGACAAAGAGGATTCTGATAAGCTGATAAACAGATAAGAGACAGAACACAGAATTTCATTTTGAGCATTTGCTGACAGTGCATTTTGAAAATGAAAGTCTCATCAAAATCCACTCACTCAGCCACTGTCTCTTTGTCCTGAGTCTGCAGCGCTGCACCACCTGCAAACATAGGGGTACAGCAGTTTAACGCCCTCTTGTGTTCAAAAAATAAAATGACGCTTATTCTCTACAGAAGTACATTCACCTTTACTGTCATCCTTATATCTGTGAAGCAGCGCCTGACTCCTGCTCCTTTCCAACTCCAGCTCCTGTTTACATGCCTCAAGCTCAACCCTCAGCAGTGAGTCAGATTCCCTCTGTATGAAAAAAAGTATATAGATATATAACACACACACACACACACACACACATATATATATATATATATGTATGTATATATATATTTCTACCACATCTTCATTATAACATCTAACACTGAGAAAAAAATAGGTTTTCATGGATATACTGTCATTTTTTTCTGTCTCAAACTTTGTTGCTTTGTACTTCAGCAGATTCTGAAACTTTCTTCTCTAGATAGGAAGTTATGTATCATAAAAACAAGATGTCTGACTTATACAGCAATTATTTCAATTGGATGCACTGGTTTTATAGTGTATATTGATTCACTTGTCTTTCTATTTCTTTTTTAAGTTTTTCAACCTCAGTAGCCAGTCACATTAGTCCCTCTTTGAGCTGAAATTACATTATTTTGGATTTTGAATTTTTTATTTTTGCTTACTTTACTTACTTTATTTCTGGAGTAGTTGTTCTTGAGTTCCTTAAGCTCCTCTTGTGTAGACTGCAGGGTCAAAGCCACCTTTTGCCATTTCTCAGTCCAGTGTAAGGCCACAGCTTTTAGTTCCTCCATGTTTTGGACTCTCGCTGCATCTTGTGTCCGATATTCTTCCTTCAGCAGGTGTAGCTTCTCCTCATTCTCGAGGACCTCAGCCTCCAGACGCAGACACTGATCCTGCAGCTTCTGTTTTTCTAATTCCAAAACCTCCACAGATTCCCTGGATTAATAATTTGAGGGTTTTAGTGAAGAGAGGATTCTACATTTTCAATATACTGAAGAAGGGCATCTGTTTAACATCTCACCTGAGCTGGAGGCACTTTTCCTTCATCTCATGCCCACCTTCATTCATTTTGCTCAGCAGCTCCTCTTTTTCTCTGATCAGCTCAGAGCGTTCTGCTTCCAGATCTCTGATCTGTTTGGTGTTGATGACCCTCTCTGCTGTTAGCTCCTGTAGCTGAGACTGTGATATCTCTTGCTTCTGCTTGATCGTTTCGAGCTTGAGTGACAGCTTTTCATTTAGCTGGTGTACAGACACAGTGGGGATAATTTAATAAAGAAGTCAGAAAAAAAAAGCCTGACAAAAAGGCGATAATTTAAAGTTTTTAACCTCTCTGACAGCCTTTGATTCTTCCTTCAACAGAACAGTTTCCTGATCCTGTTTCTTGTTGTGAGACTCTGCAGTAGCCAGATGCTCATGAATCTCACAGCCCTCTGAACCTGGTTGTGCCCTTTCCAGATGCAGCTCTAGGGCCTGGGCCTTCTGGTGCAGATCTGCTTTCTCCTATACAAGTATCATGCAAACAAAGAACCTAGGCATACTACCGAAACATGACGTTCTGATCTTAGATGCCTCAAACATTGTAGATAAGGCTCAGAAAAGATTATATCTGATACCTGGATCAGGTGATCTTTGTCAGACAGAGCCCCTGTCAGTTTGGCCTTCAGTTCTTTTATATTATCCTCCAGCTTTAGCACTTGAGTAGACAAGATGGCTTTTTCCTGTGCAGAATCAGACAGATGCTTTTCAAGGAGTAAATGTTTAGCTAAGTAAATGTAATACTTAATCAGGGACAGGCAACTGACCAGGCATGCTTGGCTGATTTTGTTGTTAGCTTCACTCAGCTGTTCTTGCACTTCAGAGTGATTTGATAGAGCATGGCTGAGCCTCTGGTTCATCTCCTCTACTTGACTCAACAGTGTCCTCTGTGTCTAGGTGCACAGGAACAAGAGGCAGACAGTATAAAAGTGCAAATATAGACAGAAGTGAAAATGGCATTAAAACAGACTACTGCAGTGTACGTTTGTATTTTTATAAAATGATTTGACATAAGACCCTGCATGTTTTTAAATGACCTCAGTTGAAGTCTGGAGTTGCTTCAGTGCCTGGTTTCGTTCTTCTTCTTGAGTTTTTGCCCTGGTCTCAGCCTCTTTCAGTGCCTCTCTGAGCTTGCACAGCTCTGTGTCAACTTTCTGCTTCTCCTTTAATCAGACACAAATGTAAAGGCAATGTGAATACACAGAATAATACATTATTAACAACACAAATCTGTTTTTATAATATATAAAGCTAGCATACCTGTCTGTTTAAATTTTCTTGGCTCACTGGTAATGTTCTGCCAAGTGAGCTGGGAGTTCTTTCGGTGGTTGGATCAGTGCTTCCTCTGTCCAGAGTAGTCCTCATTTGCAGCAGGTCCATCTCCAGCTTTAGGACCCTTGTGAGTGAATTTCACATGGGGAATGTCAGTCTTTTCTACAGTCATTCAAATTTTCCTCTACACATCTTTTGCTGCACTCACTTTTCATGGAGCTCTCTACACTGTTGGCTCTTGTCGAATTGGGATAATTCAGCTGCCTCCTTCTCCTGCTCAAGAGCGCTCATTGCTTCTGACAGCTGCTGCGTTACAAATTAGTGCAGGGTGTGAGGATGCTGTGTGCAACTAAAGTAAATACCAAACACCTACTTGAAGCAGAAAACCTATAAAACCACCCAAAACAGCCAATGGCAGCGAGAAAGTGGAATTCAAAAAGGTAGGGCAGCCTTTCAGAGACATTTAAAAACTTTAAAAAGTTTTACTTACCTTGTGTTTCATGTTAAGAAGCTGTGCAGTATTTATGTTGTAGCTCAGCTGTGCGTCTCTGGCCCTCAGCCGGTCCAGCTGAGTGTCTATACGCTCATGAGCATCCTGCAGCCATTGCGCCGCTTCTGCTTGTCTGATGCTACTTTCACCTCGGGCAGCTCGTAACTCAGCTCCAGGTGCCAGATGGGACAATGACTGCCATCTCCTTAGACCTGGCTCATTCTGTCTAAAGCCACCAGTGCTGCCCGATGTGCTGGAACAGATAAAGTGTATCAGCCACCCTGACTTGAATTAATATTACTGTGTTTCTTTTGCTTAAAAAGCTGTATACATTTTCCTCTCACCTTGTGCTGACTTTGGACAGAAACCCTGACCCAGAGACAGCTGCCATGCCGCACCATGCTGATGTCTACAAATGAAAAACAAAAATTTTAAAACAACTGCACTTTGATTAACCTGTTCTACCACAGAACATACTGGGTCTTACCTGGGCTGTAAAGCGAGATTTGGTGTCCCACATGTCAAGGTCCGTTAGAGAAAAAGGACTTGAACTTCTGCATGATGGTCTAAACATTTTAGAGTGTCTCTCTAAATCCAAGCTATCACTTCCCTTTGTATGGGAGAGGCTACAGTCATCATCTCTCCACGTCTGCCCAAGTGACAAGGATAGATATTCACACAAAGGTGGCAGCTCTGGGTGTGTGGCTATTACTGGATCATGTGTCTTGATTTTTCCACTGCTTTCTTGATGGTAAATAGCTAGCTTTAACACTGCATGGTTATTACATTGTGTCTGTGATCTATAAAACTACTGATTGAATCCAGATTTGTTCATTATACCTGTCTCCATATCAAGTAATACAAGTACCTCTGGTCGAGCTCTTCTTTGTAGTCTGCACTGAATGACACTTTTACAGTACCTTCCTGCAGAAACCTGCTCCTGTCCACTGACAATGCCCACCTGCTCTGCTTCTAAGCTCCATGCAGCTTTGATTGCAAGCTATTCAGTCACAGCTACTTTGAACTGAGTATCCATAGTAACCAATGTACACAGGACACAGTTGGGTGGGTGTGTCATCCTGCTAACACTTCTGGGATAGTCTCCACATGACCTCACTCTCTGCTGACTGGCTGTTTGTTGACTCAAGTTGTTAAGAAAATCTCCCAAACAGTAATCATCATACAGATAGCTTTCCTCAGATTAATAACTCATGACAATTAATGTGTCATGACCGATTATGATTGTCTTTAAGAACAGAGAGAGAAAGAAAAAAAAAGGGATGGGATAATGTTCTTAAAGGTGTTTTTAAGGGTTTTATTTTAGCTCCCAAGGGGTAAGAAAGCATGTGATGAGTTGTCAGATAGTATCGTGGCTATAAGCTTGCTAATACCCTACAGATCAGTGTGAAATATTGCATGCTACTGACTAAATCCAAAGCTGTTTCTTTGCATAGGCAAGTCAGACCATTATTCAGAAGCACTGCTCTAACTTTCAAAAATATTCCACATCCCAGTTATTGCTAATATTTTCATAAACGTTATCTATGACCCAGCCTTTAAAATAGATAAAAACAAAAGCAGAAGCTAACGTCTTTGATAACCTAATCCATTTGTCAGATGTCGATTATTTACATGTAGGTAAAAATGTCATGTTTCATTATACAACATGTTTGTGCTCTTATTTTGAAATGTGGAATGTCCCGGAAACAGGAAGTGGTAATTCAGACGCTAGCAGCAGAAGGTTTTGGCCATTCAAGAAGCTAAGAAGCTAGCAGTTAAAGAGAGCGATAGTCTTTCTTTCAGCACTTAATATCACAAATCATTCATTTGTGTTCTTGAAGAGTTTGCTTCGCATAGATAACGAAAGGTACAATACTTTAACACCAGGTCTTTATTCAAACACTGCTTTTGCGTCTAATTTAGCTGGAGAACAGGCCGACGCTAACGCTAGTCGGTTAGCATAACTATTCGTTAACATCAAGCAGTTAGTATCTCTGATGTTCTGCTGTTAGGAAGTTACTTTATCGGTTAAACAGAAATGTTTGGGTACTACAAATATCCCCTGATAGTAAATGTAAGATAAAAACTTTTTTTCCTTTCACGTTGTGCAGACATGGCTGCGGATTGGTTGGGTAGTTTGGTGTCAATTAACTGTGGGCCAACGCTGGGAGTCTATCAAGGAGAGGTTTCATCTGTGGACCAGTCCAGCCAAACCATCTCCTTAAGACAGCCTTTCCATAATGGAGTCAAGTGCCCTGTTCCCGAGGTCACATTCAGGTAAAGCTCAGCACCCTGTTTTATCCCTGGCTCTTTATTTGCCAATTGCTCTAATTCACAACTAGATTTAACTTCTCTTATGTTTTTCTGCAGTGCCATTGACATAAAGGAACTAAAGATTTTGGATATCAGAAATGGCAATGCTAGGACCAACTCATCTGCATCTACAAAGGTAAGCAGTGCTCCAGTTGCAGTCCCAAAGTGTGACCCTAGGTCTGTGGAGAAGCTAAACTCTCCTCAGCACTGCTCTAAAAGCTATGGAGATCGTCATCTGGATGTTCCTGGCCAGCCTAAAGGATTCCGTCGAAGACACAATTCCTGTGAGTGCAATGTTGTACAGCTCAATTAAAATAAAACATAACATTACATTTGATTCCTGTGGCTTAGAAATTAACGTATTAAAAACTTATTTTTAACGTATTAATTAATGTATTTACTTTGCCATTAGGGTCATCTAGTAGTCGAGGAGCAAACCAAGCAACACCGAAGAAGAACGGGGTGAAGAATGGTCAGATGAAGCACAGAGATGATGAGTGTTTTGGGGATGGCGTGGATGATGGCCTGGACACAGACTTTGATTTTGAAGGAAACTTGGCTCTTTTTGATAAAGCAGCAGTTTTCTCAGAGATTGACATATCAGAGCGCCGAAACGGTGCAAGGTCACGTGGGACGCCACAAGAGCAGACACCCTCACGGTACCGTCATGATGAGAACATCCTGGAGGCCAAACCTATTGTGTACAGACAGATTACTGTACCGCAGCCTGGGGCCAAAGAATACTGCACTGGTAAGTTTTTCACATTGTAATGAAAAAAATGGTAGTGAGGACAAATTATCTGAAGTTAACTTGTGTCCTTTATTCCATACAGACTCTGGGCTTGTTGTACCCAGTATATCCTATGAACTACACAAGCGTCTGTTGTCAGTTGCTGAGCGTTATGGTCTCTCATTGGAGCGAAGACTTGAAATGACTGGAGTATGTGCCAGTCAGATGGCACTTACATTGCTGGGTGGGCCCAACAGGTAAGCATGTAGTTGTGGTTTAGACACATTTAAAATATTCAAACAACTTTAGCAAAAAATTCTTCATGGTCAGAGTGTGTATTGTGGCAAGCAAAGTTTGAGGAAAGCTAAAGACTAAACATCAGAGACATGAGGATGTTGGTTATCTGCTGGTATGGAGACTCAAAGTGTTTGATATTAAACAAAGCTGTATTAAATTCAGTTGAGTTTTTAAAATATGCATTTTTTAACATTTACATATTTTGTCAGTTTTAATTCATGAGATTTTCATGTCTCATTTCAGTATTAAACTTTATCATTTAATATTTCAAATATGAATTTACAGTATATTTGGTACTTGGCACAAAATTCAGGAAATCATCTTAGTTTTCCTTGTCATGTTTCTTCCAGATTCACTCCCAAAAATTTACACCAATGTCCCACAGTGGCTTTGCTGTGTGGCCCTCATGTTCAGGGGGCTCAGGGTATCAGCTGTGGTCGTCACCTGGCCAATCATGAAGTGGAGGTCATCTTGTTTCTGCCCAATTTTGTCAAAATGCTTGACTCTGTCACCAGCGAGCTCACACTCTTTAACAAAACAGGGGGCAAACAGGTGTCAAGTATCAAAGGTGAGCATATTTTTCTACCGTTATTGATTCTGACAATTTAAGTGACTTGTGTATTTTTTCAAAAACATTTTGCATTATATTTGGTTGAGCAATACTTCAAGATTTTTAAATTTTTCCCCTCTGCCTCTACAGACCTTCCAGACACCCCGGTGGACCTAATCATTAACTGTCTGGACTGTCACGAGAACACTTTCCTGATGGATCAGCCTTGGTACCGAGCAGCTGCAGAGTGGGCTAACCAGAACCGAGCACCGGTGCTCAGCTTAGACCCTCCTGTCAGTGGACAGGGTCAGGCAGTTGAGGCCAAGTGGTCCCTCTCTCTTTGCCTCCCACTTTCGCTGGCTGAGGGAGCCGGCAGGGTTTACCTGTGTGACATAGGTATTCCTCGTCAGGTGTTCCAGGAAGTCGGAATCAAGTACCATTCTCCTTTTGGGTGCAAATTTGTCATCCCCCTGCACTCTGCATAATGGGACTAATGGTCAACATGACAGATTGAATCTTTCACCATCCTTGACCATTTGGGTTTTGGCGCCTTATATTAGAGAGCATCGGTTGTTTTTCAGTTCATCCCTTAAGTTCCTAACTCATCAACATGTGAAAGGGACTTTCCCTTCACACTGAAGGACCACTGTTTTGTAATTAAGTCCTACAAGGACTAAATAGAAAAGAAAAAAGCTTTCAAATCTTTATTGATAAAATAGATGTCATGAAAATGAAAGGCATCAACAATTATCTATATACTAGTGTATTTACATGACATTAGAAGATACTTTGAAGCCAGTTTATTCAAGAATACACACAGTGTTCAGTTTTAAGTTGAACAGGACAATCTCTGGCTTAAAATGGAAAATTTCTAAATGTCATTGTAATCTAATGTCATTCCAATGCCATGTGGTGATCTACCAATAGAATACATACAGATACAATGTTATTACTTTGCTCACAGCCTTCCATACTTTGCAGCATCCAGTAAATGTTGTCTGGTATCTTATTAGGATAGAATTTTCATTCAAATTAGAAATTCCATCTGAGCAAATGTTTAACATTTGTTATTTATATGAGTAATGCTGTGTTTTCAAACTAAACCAGTGTTGAATGAGGCAGCTACTGGAGAGAATCCAGATATCAGCAGTTTTGTTTGTCTGTGGTAAATTAGGCTGTGTTGATAAGGGCTCTGCTAAGAAGACAGCATGCTAAACCTCCAGCAATCTTGCCTTGTGGTGGTGATTTGGAGGAAGAAATTGCCAACTTAATTTCACTAAAATTGTATCAGCTGATGAACCATACCAGTGTCTTTTAAAGCTTCAGGTCCTTAACTACAAATCATGTATATTTGACATCTCTACTGGTCATTTTTGAATGAATATATATATATTCAGTTCCATGTAGTTATTGGCTTCCATTCCTTACTGTAATGTAAAAAAAACAAAACAAAACATATGATAATACTCACTTATATTGTATAATCCTCCACAGTGTGAACATCAAGTCTCCCGTTAGTTTGTGTCAGTGTTTTTTTGTTGTGTGTTAATGCACCTGAATACTATAACATTACACTAACTAATGCAGACTTGATGTTAGGTTGATTGCACATGTTTTAGGAGTATGCTAAAAGGTTTTCATGTTGTACAGAATAATGGATGCCTGGAACAGTAGACAAAGTACATCAAAATTTCTACAACACAGTAGCATGGTTTGCAGATGGTTAGTTGTGAGCAAAATGTAAGTGATTTGCGATAAATGAACTAAAAGCACTGGTATGGTCCTTAAAGTTTCAAGCCAAGTTATCACATGAATATTAACCTTTTAGGTTAGAATGTCAGTTTTTTGATGGACGTTGTGTTGGCTGACAGAACAGTTAGCGTTTTCTTAAGTAGAGATACTCTGTGTGTGGGATTCAAATGTATTTTTTGGTGTATTGTCTTGATCTGAACTCATAAAAAATGATCAAGATGCACCGCCCTGCACTGAGTACCTTCTTGGTACCGATTAGATCGGGTCTTTGTGATGAGAAATTGTTGAGAAAGTGGTTTTTCAGCTTGAGTTTGACCAGGAGTATGCCTGTTTATGTATTCAACCATTAGTGGTATTGACCATAAAACTAAAGCATAGACTGTGAAATATTCAAATAATGTAAGACAAGAGCTGCTTGTTCTGTGCTGCTTATTGAGGCCTTGATAGAGGGGTTAGAGGCATCTGTAATGCCAGATATTTTTGACAATGAAAGTCAAACCCTTTGCTGATTCTTTCACAAGACCACATTCATTTCATATTTGAGTCAAGTGTGTACAGAATGGGGGCAGTTGTGTTCGGTTAAGAGACCTTTATTGGACGTGCAACTTGCACACCTCAGCATTTGCTTAATTCTGAGGTGAGCCTCGTATGATTGAGGTCAGTGTAGTTTAGAAAATGCTGATTTCAAACACTACACACTTGCTACAAGGAGGTTACAAATCTTTCTCTTTGGTGCAAGGTGTTTGGTGTGGTATTATGTCTGCAAAATAACTTGTTAACATCTCAGGAGGATTTAAAATGCTTGTGTTATATTTGCTGTGTTTCCTCTGTGCTCACCAATCTGCACAGGGTTTGTGCGCTCATTCAGTGAAAATTACTGTCATGCACAAATGTTTTGTCCTCTCTCCAACATTCCTCCGGCCTGATGTGTTATGTCACATCTGTTGAGACAAGTCTGGCTTGGAAACATCAGCCAGCGTTGCTGAATGTGAACTTAACATGAGTTTTGTTTCTCCTGTGCCGCCAGGGGGCCATGAAGCCACATGTTGTTTTTGGTGGCTCTTCCTTATTCCTGCAGTAATGGCAGCTTTGTGTACTCAATATTATTTCTTCAATGAATGGTGTCATGTCTTAACGAAATGTTAACAGTTAGAAACCGTGTGGTGATCCGGTCTTGGACAGGAAAACACCTGTTTGAAAGTAAAATTGTTTAAAAGCAGGTCATGCTTCCTGAGATTACTAAAAATTTGTTTACATGTTTCTAATTGTCTGACCTGCAGTGGAGGTTTTAGTCCACGCTCGGTCAGTTTGCAGTCCAGCAAAACCGCAGTTAATAGCCAGTTGGAGGTTTTGTCTGTTTCCTTTTGGGATCGAAGTTCACTGTCAAGGTTCTTGTGCAAAAATACTGTGCAGTCCTCTTGTGTCATATCTGCAGATTGGAACAATAATAATAAAAAAAAATCACCACAGATTTTTGTTTGCGTTGGATTTTTTTGTAAACATTGCTTCATTGATGATCATATTCCTGTACGAACTTCACTGAAATGGATTCACCGATCGCCTATTTTTAGCCAGACGGGTTTATCGTTAACGCGCATGTGCACTGCAAAACCAAGGTGGGGCAAAAAAACTTGAATGTTTCTGACGGGGAAAAGGAGTGGGGGCAGACTGAAATAAGTTTGAACCGGGGCACCATTCGTCACCGCAGTCTTTAACCGGTTGAGTTATCACGTTTTTTTCTGACCCACTTCTTCCACAGAGGGACGGTCGACACAACGCGGCGATAAGTTTGCAGAAAAGTTTTTTTTTCTCATACAAGGCTACTTTTCCAAATGATGTTGACAGGAGACGCTGCAACAACAGTCTCGGCTGGTTTTATTGAGGTACTTTTGGACTGCTGAAGTTTTTTGTCACCTGAGACAGATTTCACTTCCTCATCGGGACTAGGTTTTTGTTTTTTCGCCTCGCTATCAACTGTCGGTTATTAATTTCGTGAATGGGACTTGTTGACTTGCTGTTGTCGCTCAGATGAAAACGGACGTTGGACAGTAGCTGATTCACCTGTTATTGCCTTAAATCTCTCGGTTTTGCCATACAGGTAGGTAAGAGTTTTATTTTGAAATGTTCCCATCGCTTCTAGATACAGTGAAGCTGTTGCATTGGTGTAACCTGTCCGCTCGTTCGCTCCTTTTTATGCTTCATATACAATGACAAACAACTTTGAAGGACTTAAATTCAGCACATCTCGCTGCACTGGGTTTTTGGAGGCTGCAGGTGTTCTGTGGCAAGCACACAATAATCAATCATTTACCTATACATACAGAATGTAGCTCAAAATACTTCACAGTAAAACTAAAAATAGGCTTAATGAATATGTGATTTCAGGACAGACGTGGCCTTATTAACATCCTCCCCCTCCAGACTTAGGCCACTTCCTCTGGCTTTCTGGGGTGCAGGCAGCTGCATCATGACGCTCTCCACATTGCTCTGACACAACATGGTAGCTAATGGTATCGATAATGATCATGACTAAAGATACTGAGCATGCAGCCAAGCTGTCAGAAAGCCCTGGGATCTTTGACAGTTATTTGAGGGTGTTACTGGCCTTTTTAAATTGGCTGCACTCTCAGAAATGTGTGACTTGCAGAGGGTTGTTATTTAATTGTGATGTCTGTCAGCTTGATATTGCTTCTGTCATTCTCAGGAAACACTTAATCAAAAAAAATTGGAAAAAGCCACCAGTGCGCTAAAAAGTAAGCGCCAAAAAGAAAACAAAAGCTCACTGAAAGCCGTATTTGTCAGAGAGAGGAACTGAAGAGCTCTTGGGTCTGTTTCAGTGTGATGCCCCTCCAGCTGAGATAGGAATTCCCTCAAAGGTCAGCAACTTTCTGAAAAATAGTGAAGCCAGTCCGATTCTGGCACAGCCTAAGAGCTAACGGGTTTTTCTTTTAGAGTGTGACAAAACTGTAAGCTGGTGAAACAAGATGAAGAGAGCTCATGAAACCACAGCAAAGCGTAGCTGCTACCCTGTAATGTGTCATGCATGGCTGCATCAGCAGAGCAGCATTGCACTGCATTGTGTGCAAGGCACCGCAGCAAGGAAGTGTCTGTCCACTGCTCAGGCATGGCAGCTTTGCCTTGCATGGTGTGTTTTTGGATATCTTGGCTTAGTAAAATCATCAGTTACCGAAAGTGTAATAGATGTTAAGACCTTCATTGTGTTGTTTGAACTTTGGATAGCATTAAAATGCAAAGATAACTGTAATGTATGGATGTTAAGTTAAAGGGGATTCTCCCCTGACTAACAGTTGATTTTTCTCTTCCTGTTGCTCTGAAAACTATCTTGTTTTGCAGTGATAAGTTTTATGTTTATATATGATAAACAGGGTGCAATTTTAGGCTCTGTATGAGCCGATCAGCCTCATAGGCAAAACTTCCACTCATTAAAGTGACACAATGATGGCTTGTACTGCAGGGCCTACCACTAGGTTCATACTTCCTCTCTTAGATCCCACAGTTGTTTCAGTGAGCAGCACTGCTGCACCAGAATCCAGCTGTTGTCCCAAAAGGCAGAGGTGATTTCCTCCTCTGAGGAGAACATCTGCAGGCTTTCAGGCCCGGCTGGGTAAACTGTTGGCACGTGCTTTCTCCTTCTCCTTCTGTACATTTCTCCTTTCCCACCACTCCGTGTTTCTGTTTATGTACCTGCCACATGAAAACCTCAGTGGATACGGACAAATATCATTGTGTCCTTCGCTCTCCACTTGGCTCTGCCACCCTGCTGCTGTAATAGTGATGATAACAGGGCAGCAGCATCAAAGCAGCTACAGAGTGTCCTGAGGCTGGAGGGTTAGGATGAGGGGCGGATCACCCCGGACCCCCTGCTGCACATGGAGGACACATACAGGAGCACAGAGCTTTGATAGCACAGACATGCTCATTGTGACATTCTTACTAAAGGATACCCAGTGGTGGAAGAATAATTCAGATCCTGTATTCAAAAGTAAAAGCACTACTGAATAATTCTTCCTCTTTGTGCCTTAAGCAGGGAAATGTGTCTTTTCGGTGAAACTGTTAATAACTTATTGATCTGGAACGTGACTGTAGCATCCCTACGAGACACTATTTATTTGTAAGGGGTCACAAGCCAAAAAGGATTGGAGCCACTGATTTAATCTTTAACAACCCATTTTATTTTACAAGATTATTATGTTTTTTTAATGTTTAACATTGATTGGAAATACAGCTACAAATTAAAGCTGCCAGATAAATGTTTTGTAGAAAACATACAATATTTCCCTCTGAATTGCAGCGGGGTATAAAGTAGCACAATGCGGAAATACTCTAGAAAAGTAAAAGTAGCACAAAATTGTACTTTGTTCAGTCACTGAGGATAACTCTTTGAAGGCTGCCTTGTTTTTCTTCAAAGTTAACATTTAAAAGACTAGTTCACTGTAGTGTTCCTTCCTCAGCACCTCCACGCCTCCTCTCTTCACTACATCAGAGCAGCTTTTGCAACACCTAACATAATCAGCATATTCACCTCAGATTTTGTCTGCAGATAGACAAGGGAGTGGCAGATTTAAACAAGGCCAAAGAAGACATTTGTACATTCCTGTCCTGTCTTGCTTGGTGCAGTCAGGCTACCACTGATTTGTACACTTCAGACTACAACTGACTTACATAAGACAAGAGTTGAATGTTGATCAACCGGTCTGGTTTGAACAGTAGGACTGGGATGCCAAGAATATGCCAAATTGTATTCACAATAAAGAAAGTTATTAGAGCTTTATTTATTATTTACTTATTCAGTTTTTACCAAGAGTTTGTGCTCTTTTTTCTGACTCCATTCAGGTGCAGTCTGTCACTCAATTTGCTGGTTTCCTGTTTCAGTAGCTAATGTCATGCATCGCTTCTCCTGTAGCAGACAATATCTCTCAATCGGATGTACTAATTCACTGCTTGCAATCACTGTGTCATGCTGTTGTTGGTTATGAAACAGCTTAAGCTTCAGAGTAAGCAGAATTCACATGATAATAATATCATCAGTAGACCCAAGTTGAATGAACCTGCAGAATAAAATACATAGAGCAGGTTGTATTTCCAGACATGCAGATTTGAAGCACAGCTGCCCTTAAAGCTGCTCACTGGACAGACCGATGATGATGGACTTTTCATTGAGACGGGTCAGTAGAAACTCGACAGACTCACAATAACAGCCTTGTGTGTGTCCTGAAAAGAGCAAGCTGTGTCCATGTAGAGTTCTCTGGAAATGGCAATGTGACTCCATGACAGACTGAGGTCTGTCCCATTCAGTCGGCTGCTGGTGGCCTGCTGCTGAGACATATTCACTGTCCCAAAAGAGATGAATTAAAAAGTGTTGTTGTGTGTCAGCCTTGGCCTCGTTGATCCATTCCTCACTTGGTGAGATCACTCTGCTTCTTCACTAAGGACTTTGCCCAGACAGATTCTGTTGCAATCAAAAATTCTGATAGCCTTACTCTTGTCAGAGCTCCATGACTATGATTTCCTGCTTCAAGTTACAACTCATACAGAGATGGGTCAAAGTAGTTAAAAGGTTATATTGGATTAGATTTTTTGCTAGTGTGGTTTTATGGATGGCAGGGTTGTTTGGTCAGCTGCCCTTCAACTTCATGGTCACCAGAGTTATTAGAATTCATCCTCTGGGCACCATGAAGGTCTGTACAAAAAGTTCATGACAATCTGTCTTGATATTTGTGCTGGGTCAACCAGCAGATGGACATTGCCATCACTAGAACCACAATGCAGCCACGGCTAAAAATATTTTTGCATGCTTATGCATGTTTACTTTTTTGTGACTTCTCTCTAATAGTTTCTTTTTTCTTTTGAAAGACTGGGAAGTCTTAGCATCCCAGGCCTCTAAAGAAGCATTTAAACAAAACACTTTGGTAGAACTGCTTGTGATTTGTAGCCATTTTAAACCTGTTACGAGAGGTTCCTCTCACTGAGCTTGCTTCTTTTTTAGTGTGACACAAGACAAAAATATTCTGGTCTGCTCATTTTAACAGTTTGGTTTTGTTCACAATGATTGTTACGGCCTCACAAAGCTGCTAGACTCTTATTCTTGTTTTTCTTGTTGTGACCTTCTGAACAGTGCGGAAAGTCAAAGTGTAACATAGAAAAGATGGGTCAGGATGTGCAGGGGTGTTTGTAGAGTTGATAGGCGTGGGAAATGTGTCCAGATAGTTTTGTCCCTCGATACAGAAAGACAGCTGCAGAGCTCCATAGGGGACGACATCCGCCACATCCCCATCATACTGAGTGATGACAGTACTCCCTGGGACACATGGGAGTTTTTAGTCTCACATGTGGTGTCTGTGAAGAGGCAGGTTATGCAGGTTAGAGGCTGGATTATGCCTGCGAGAGGAAAAAAACATGCGTGTAAAAGGAAAAGAAGTGTTCAGACAGTGATATCAGCAGGTTATGTTGTTTTGTTTTTTCATGTTTCTAAGATCCCCACCCTAATATTGGTGTATTCTATATCTGGGCTCTCATACAGGAAGCTGACGGCATAGGGATGGATATGTCGGAGGATGTGACCTCATGTAAAGTGACAGATCTATCAAAGCCAGGACTTTCCCTGACCATTGAGCCCTGACACCTTTCCATGGGAACTGATACAGGAAGAGAGGAAGTGGGGTTTTGGAGGGGGAGGGAGTAGAGCATTACTTTATCCATAGGTCATCGTTTCATAATAACGCCTCTGCTCTGATTTTGTTGTGTATGTATCATGGAAACGCTGCCCCGGGTGATTGAGGTTACTGTCACAGTGGCTGCTTTATTGATGTAAAGAAACGCTAGGCTGGATGAGTCCCTTGGGCCTGGTCAGATCTCACCACAAGTTTGCATTCCAGCATTGAAGAGAGCTATCTTGATTCCTGCAAGGCCTAGTCATTGGGGCTTAGAACTAGTGTGTGTCCATTTTAGGTCAAAATGAACAGTGTTGCCATATGAAATGCAAAGTACATAGTAGATCGAGTTTTATTCCTTTATTCATCGGCTAGAATATTATTCCAAAATGTATGTTGTAGTATATTTCTGTCTTTTAACTTTGTGTTGTTGGTCTATCTACCCACTTGAAGCTCATCTTTATGTAAATACTATTGTTCTGCGTCATGGAAACAGTCTGCCCCAGTTGTGAAAGTGTGATTAAAAAAAGAAGACTTGTTAGTTCTGCTTTCTGTATGAGCGAGTTATTTTTACTGTTACTGCCTGATCTTACGCTACTCTCATGTGCTCTGATAATAACTAACTTGTTTGCTATGAATTGCCATGCGCCTCTGCACACAATGAAACCCCAAATTCACTGTCTTCCTGAGAATCTGAATGTGGTTAAGTGAATACCTTTGAAGCACATTCGTCATACTTTAAATTTTCAGTTAATTCTTATTATTTTTTTTTTTCTCATAGGTACTGAATGTGTATGTGTGTGTTTACCAGCTCTAATGGTAGCAGCTAGAAGCCCTCACCTGTGAGAGGATCGAACCGCCTCATCATGACAGAGGTCCAGGTAAGAAAAGGCCTCTCGAGTGCAAACTGGGCTGCGTGTCAGAACACAGATACATGAACAAAAATTTAATTTGTTTACTAATTGAGTGATCTGCCCATGTTCTCACAGACTCCATGGCCACAGGGCACAGAGTGTGTGGCCAGGTACAACTTCAAAGGCACATCAGAACAGGACCTGCCCTTTAACAAAGGAGATGTGTTAACTATCATTGTCGTCACAAAGGTAATGTTTCATATGCTACACCTCTGCCCTTTAAAGATAAAGTTTGGCTTTTTAGTTCTCATGCAATATGTGAATCTCACAATGACACTTATTGTCTCCACATATGAGAAGACATCGAATGACTTAAATCTTTTGTTTCTCACTCTGTGTTAATATATATTCATTCATTTATTGCTTGACAATTTGTGTTTCAGGATCCAAACTGGTACAAAGCTAAAAATTCTGCAGGTCGTGAGGGAACAATCCCAGCCAACTATGTTCAGAAAAGGGAAGGTGTAAAATCTGGAGGAAAGCTGAGTCTGATGCCGTGAGTACACCGATTATTGTGCCTTATTTAGTTACATCTTTCACTTTCAGAGCAAACAGGATTTTGCATTTGCTGTCTATATCTGAAAAGCCACCACATCAGCTTTGTGTGGTGTCTGCAGCGATGGCTAAAATAGCTCGACTTTGCCCTCTTCCTATGGGCTGTGTGGTTGCTGAAGGCAGATGGCCTATTTGTCGTGGCAGTGATGCTGTAGTTATGTGAATGGAGACCACAGTTGGGTCGGGCTGTGTTGTAATTGCAGTGCACTTGTATCTGTTTCCAGCTCAGCCTGAACTCTGCACAGTTTCCTGTTGTTTGTTTTTTATCTCAGACTGAAGTATTCTCAAAAATCAACTTGTTTGTCCATATGACGGGTTTCCGTGTGCATATATGTGCGTCTGCGTGTTATTTATAGTGCATTTGATCACAAAATTATGTCATGAAGGCAAAACTAGTCCAGTAACCAGTGACAAAAAAAGAATATGAAACATAAAATACTAAATTTGGTTATTATACAGCCGCTTGAGTTTCACAGAAATAAGAGCCTTACTTGAGCTTCCATTTGTGTAGTCCACCCAGCATTGATAGCCATAAATCATCAGTTAATATGTATATGCATGCTCATAGACGTATCATGTCTCATGGCTTATGTAGCTGAGCATCCATTCTCTCACATTTTTACAATTACCCTGAAAAATAATATTAAAAGAACAGACACAAGTCAAGAGATGCCAGGTGAGCTCATATAAAATGTAGTTCTCTTTTTATTGTAAATATCACCGGTAATTATTCAAAGAGTAAAATGGGAAAGGGGATCTGGACTTCTGAGTAGAGGTGGTATTTTGTCTATTAAATTACAGAACTGAAAAGGAAAACTGCTCCAACAAACCTCTTCCTACAACTTAGAAAGAAGCTACTTCTGTTTCAGTGGCAAAAAAGCCTTTGTCTCAGCTTTCCAGATTCGGTCATCCCAGCTCTTAGACACTGGTTAAAAGCTCTTAAAACGGATAAAACCAGCCCCTCCAATGGTGACAAAGACATGGTTCTGATATGGTTCAATGATGGATATTAAACCAGTTTCATGTTGGAAAAGAAAAATAATACTCTATCATCAAGATAGCAGCAGGACAAGTCGTTCAAGACAAAGAAATCAGCTCCTGCACATTGTCAACATTTTTGGTGAACTTATTCAGTAGCTATGTTTCAGTCAAGTGACATCAGCCATTTCATGTAACAAATTACAATAAGCCTGCACATGCATACTGTACATACACAGAACAATTAGTCAGTCCTAAGCATCCAAATGATGCATTAACACATACATTAACACCTGACATCTTGAAACGAAGGGCAAACAATAAGCTTACAAAAAAGAATTATTCCACAGAAAAGACGTTAATTTTGACAGTCTACACCTGTAGAATAAATAGGGAGCATCATGAATCACCTCAAAAGTACAAACCAGTGAAATATTACACTGACACTAAACAAAAAATTAATCTGGAAAAAGTTCAGTGCACTCTAGAACAAATTGCAAGAACAGAGAAATTTGCAAGAAAACAAAGATATTAAAATAGAAAAGGAACAGCTTGTAAATAGGATGTTATGGTCACTGCTATCTCCTCGTTTTTGCAGGGGGACCACTTGAACCAGTTTCCACATGTGAGGCACTATCCAAACTCTTATGGAAATGTTAAATCTCTATATATTAATAGCACTTAGCACATAAAGTACTTTAAAAACAAAAGTTCTAAAAGTGCATTAAAACAGAGAAAAGGAGATGAATAAAATAAAATACAAAATAAAACTAAGCCAGGCTTTAAAAAAACACAGAGAAAAATGAGCAAAATAGGAAGAAGTAAAATGAACTACTAGTATATGTGAAATATGCTTCGTAATGATTGATGCGGACCGAGGAATATCAGCAGAAAAAGGATCCAAGCAGATTTCAGTAGGTTTCTAAAGTCTGTATGTTATCATAATTTTCAATTTTACATTTTCAATGAAATTTAAATTCATTTAATTTAGCTGTGATATTATTAGTTTTGATGTTTGAGCTTTGGTGGTCTATGTTTTATTTATTTATTTTTTTGGGTGCACTGATAACCTCTCTGGCTCTTCTACCCCTAGATGGTTTCACGGGAAGATAACGCGGGATCAGGCAGAGCGGTTGCTTCACCCACCTGAAACAGGCCTGTTCTTAGTGCGAGAGAGCACCAATTTCCCCGGCGACTACACCCTGTGTGTGAGCTGCGATGGCAAGGTGGAGCACTACCGCATCATCTACCACGATGGCAAGCTCACTATTGATGAGGAGGGATATTTTGAGAACCTTATGCAGCTGGTTGAGGTGAGACATAAAATTAGGTTCTGTTTTCTAAATAAAATTAGATGTTCCTGTTCTGGTTACCCTACTGTAATGTATGGTGTGTTTTCCTGTTTTAGAGTCCCCACATCTCTGTGCTACCTCACAGACCACATACAGTTCCTGGAACAAATAATGAACAGGAAGTGTCAAAGAGGAAGAGTGAACAGTATGCTGAGGTTCAGAGTTCTAACCTCATAAAGACACCCAGCATTTAACTTGAAAATGACTCCTCTTCCTGTGTGAAACGTTTATTTTGAACAGCAGTACACTTTATATTCTACAAAGTAAAATAGATGTTTAAGTTCATTGTGACCTATTTAAGGGAAAACCTTTGTCAGTCAGCCATTCTGTCTTTTCTCATTTGACCAGACAGCCCTCTGTTGGTCATTGTGAAGCACTGCTCATTGAGTTTATTGCTTTTAAACTGTAATACTGGTTGGGGCTTTTTCATGTGTGTTTTTATTGAAGCTCCATTAGTGTTAAGAAGGTTGGTATAGATGTATGCTTCAGTTTTTCATAAAATAACACCAACACTAAAGAACATGCTAGATTCACTTTAATTTTAACACAGAGCTGTGGACGGTTGTACTGCGGTTCTCAGTCTCAGTTTCAGAACCATTACACCCCTACCACAAGAGCAGTTAACACAGTGTAAAAACTGTAAAAAAAAAAGTAACATAATAACAATAAAATAACATAACAGCATAACAACATAATAAAATAATAACAAATAACATCTAAAAGAAAGTACATAGATTTGAATAGATAAAGAACAAGAAGAGGGAAAAAAAATTCACTGCCCTACCCAGTAGCCACTCTAGACTGAAAAATTGTCTTTTTTCAGAAAAGCAATAAAGGGGAACCAAATTTCCCTAAAACCCTTAAATTTGTCCCTTGGAGAAAACCTGAGAGGGCGGGGTACCTGACAAGTCATTGAGCCAATACTGTAGGGTTGGCTTACAGTTTCCACTTTATGATCATTTTACTCCTGGTTGGTTTTTAATTTTTCTTCATTTGTATCCAGCACTACACCAAAGATGCAGATGGCCTGTGCACCAGACTAATCAAGCCAAAGCTGGAGGAGGGGACGGTGGCCGCTCAGGATGAATTTTCCAGGAGTAAGGCTCAGTTTGTCAGTCTTTTACATTTCACGCTGCTATGACATTTGTAGCCTTTTTCTTTATGAGAAGCATGTATGGGCCTGTTTTGTCTCAGCTGCATGTTGTTTTTCTCTTTAAATGGCCAACAGGTGGCTGGTCGATGAGCAGAAAGGACCTCAAACTTCAGCAGGTTATTGGAAAAGGAGAGTTTGGAGGCAAGTTGACATTTAAACCTCAGCTAAGTTTACACTGCATCATACAAGTGACCCAACTGTATTTACTAACAGTACACTGCTATTGTTTATTATTGTTCTAGATGTCATGGTGGGAGATTACAGAGGGACTAAAGTAGCTGTGAAGTGCATAAAAAATGATGCTACAGCACAGGCTTTTATTGCTGAGGCTTCTGTCATGACGTAAGGATCATTAAATATTTTGTCTTTTTTTTTAATAGACACAAATAAACCCAAAATAACATGTCTGTACGCTTCTCCCCTCTCTCAGACAACTACGGCACGATAACCTTGTGCAGCTGCTTGGAGTGATTGTAGAGGAAAACGGGAGTCTGTTTATAGTTACTGAATACATGGCCAAGGTAGGTGGCTGACTGTCTTGATCATTTGTCAACATCCAGAACAAAGTAATGAATGTATCATATGTTTGTTTGTTTTTCAGGGCTGTTTGGTTGACTACTTACGTTCCAGAGGCCGGACGGTACTTGGTGGAGACGCTCTCCTTAATTTTGCACTGTGCGTATCTCTGCAGTCGCTTACAATATTTAGACTTATACTGTACTTAAGGTAGACTGTGGAGTTAGTAGCACCATTTTGATGAGCGGGTCAGAGATTTGTTTGCACTTTGGGTTGTGCATATAAGCATGAAGGTGATGTGAAACTCAAGCGCCCGTCGAAGATCAAAATGCAACAGCATGTGAAACAAAATTAGAACTACACATACTAATTTGAGAATTTGTTTCATGAGCCTGGAGAGCATTTCACTTACTTGCAACTACCTAATGCTTTGTTCATTATCAGTTTTTTCACATTTAGATCTTAAATTATTTATTATTTGGCAGCCTTAGTAAGACAGCTGCTTGATGTGGTTGTGAATTAGACTACCTCAAAAATGAGGTATTCATCATCATCATTATCAAACGAGAGGAAGTCTTTTTAAGAGGAGAGATACTGAATGTAAAGTCAACCATTTGTTCAGCATATACTTGCGTCAAGGCATTGAGAGTTTAAAAGGGAAGCATCCTCAAAGTTTTTAACTTTTTGGTTCTGCACCTGTATAGAGACGTCTGTGAAGCCATGGCCTACCTGGAGGCAAACAACTTTGTCCACAGAGACTTAGCAGCCCGAAATGTTCTTGTGTCAGAAGACAACATTGCCAAAGTCAGTGACTTTGGTCTGACCAAGGAGGCCTCTTCCACTCAAGATACTGCCAAGTTGCCTGTGAAGTGGACGTCACCAGAGGCTCTCAGAGAAAAGGTACAGTGTTATTTAGAAGAACTGCTGACTTTGTTGAGTAGTGTGTTTTGTCGTATGTCCCCAACACATGGTGAAAGAAAATCTGACATCTATATTTTTCTCTTAATTGATAGAAATTTTCCACCAAATCAGACGTTTGGAGCTACGGTATTTTGCTTTGGGAGATTTACTCTTTTGGTAGAGTGCCTTATCCAAGAATTGTAAGTATGAATATATTTTGTGAGATACACAGAAAATATTAAGGTGGAGTTAAGTGAGAGATGATGACAATGAGTTTACAATCTAGACTCTGATATTTTTTTAAGTAATGTACAGAACTGAAAATCAATAACAGGTTAAGAAAAGAAAGAAAAAAAATTCTGTGTTCTTCAGGGCATTGAATACATTTCTCAATCAAATTGCTTGCCTGACATTGAAAATTATGTGATGCAGAAATTTCACACCACTAAAAAATCTGTTATATTTTGTGCTGTGTGTCAGTGAAACACTTTCTACCAACAACTTTACTCTTTTCTCTAGCCATTAAAAGACGTGGTGCCTAGAGTGGAGAAGGGATACAAAATGGACTGTCCAGACGGCTGTCCTGAAGTTGTGTATAACATCATGAAACAATGCTGGAACCTGGATCCTGCTGCTCGACCAAGCTTTCAAATGCTGAAGGAGTGGCTACAACATATCAGCCAAGGGATGGGAAAAAAACAGTGAGAGATCTGACACAACAAAAGCAAAAAGTGACTTTCCTCTTCCTTCATTTTGACCACTTGGACCATAACAGGGATGAAAAAATTGATCTCATGGACTGTATTATTTGGCAAAATTCACAACAAATACGCTTTTCATTAACTGTTAGATTTTATAGTTTCTCAGGTTGTTCAAACTGCAGTGACTCTAAGTTACTGGCTCAGTCATTCTAGTAAGTCTTCCTGCGCTCTGTTATCAAGAGTGAATGATTAACTGTCATATCGAGAAGCGCTGCCTCAGAGCCACAGTCCTATTTTTTATATTGTTTATGTCTTTTCCATTGATATTTTGGTCATATTGTTGGCATCACTTTATTTTATGAACTTGTGAACATAGTTTGACTAGGTTGACTGAATCCATAGTATCCGTTTGAAGAGGAAAGACACTTCAAAAGTAGGAATGCAACTTTGATATGTCATTACTCGCTTTTACAGATTCCAGGTACACCTTTTTGCATGAACTGGTGAATGTTGAATTATTTTGTTAAAAGGACTAAGTTAAAATAACTAGAATTATGCAGCTTTATTTGTTCCTGGTTATATCATTTTTAATATGTCTTTTTTTGATCCCTCTGTACATCATAAAAAAAGCACAAATTTGGACAAATGTCACCTTTACTACTGATGCATTGACACCATTCAGCTCTGTCACATAGTCATCATTCCCATGTACAGAATTTTCCATCTGACTTAAAAAATGTATATTTTGTGAATCTTTGGATTTACACAAATTATCTGGATTTGTGTCTAATGAGAAAAAGAAAATGTTAAAAAAAAATACTTTGCTGCCATTTTCAACAATAAATAATTCATTTTGAAAATTGTCTTGTGATTTTTAACTTTTTTTAATTGAAAGTTGTCAGTGTTGAAGTATTTGCTATTTAATGTGGTTGTAAATAATGGGTCTATCTAAACGCATTTGGAAGCCACTTTTTGATGTCAGTTTCTTGCATTTTCCTCCTTATTGACAACCACTTGATAAAAACTTCTTGTGATCCATCTGTTACAATTGTGATTATATGATGGAAATAAATTAACAAGACAATAAAAAAAATCATTGTCTTTGTCATGTACAAAGACACTAAAACGCCAGCGTTTTTAAGACAGCGGAAGTAGCGGAACCTTGACGTCGGAATCAACTACAGAAGGTGGGGCTTATTTCTTAGTTGCACTTGTTGGTGCAACAGGAAAATGTAGACTGAAAACAGAGGCAGTTTGTCAGCGTTATGTGACAGAAAACCGCTCAGGGTTCGCACGCTAGCTAACTCATTGTTGTACTTTATGATGGATAATGAGGCTGGTGTCTTTTATCGGCAGCTTCCAAAAGTGGTAAGTCAGAAGATACAATGAGAATGGTCTAATGAAAGAAAAAATTTAACGTTGTGAGTAGAAATAGTAAATAAATGTGGCTAACGTTTGTAATAGCTACATGCTAACGTCAGCGTTTTTACTGTCAACAGGAGCTTCATGCCCACCTCAACGGCTCGGTCAGCTCTCAGACCATCGAGAAACTCATCAAACGAAAACCTCATCTAAACATTGAGCACAGCATGACTGCTATCGGCAAAGGCCAGCGGAGGACATTGGATGAGTACGTATACTGAATATACTTAATTCAAAGTTTAATACGAGGGGTAGCGAGGTTGTTTGACACCAAACACGTGTAACCGATGATTAACTGGTAATGTCATCCTTTCTTTTTAAAACACATTATGTCGAATCAGTCAAGCAAATGATAAGTAGATAATCGTCTCTGTGTGCTTAGTGTGAGACAAGTGATGTGCATTCACGCAGACAATGGTTACCAGACAATAGGTGGGGAGCGTTTTTGTTAAACAGGTCAACATTAACAGAACATGGCGCGCATGTCCGCAGGTGTTTTCAGGTCTTCAAGGTCATACATCAGCTGGTGGACACTGAGGAGGACATCCTGATGGTGAGGATTAGCCCTTAATTGAAATTAACCCACGTGTTGCCCTAATTCTAAATTGATTGTTGTTCAGAATATCAGCAACAGATGTTCGTTTTTTTTCTTTCCAGGTGGCCAGAGATGTAATCCGGGAGTTTGCAGCTGACTCTGTCAAATATTTAGAGCTGAGAAGTACACCGAGGGAGGAGAAAAGCACAGGTAACGATGCTTAACATGGAGCATGATTAACGGGCGGGATTGTTTTACCATTATTCTAAGTTTACAGACACAACTGCAATGACAAGTCGATTAATTTGATAGAAGATGAACTGAACATTTGATAACCAAATAACCATTTTAGTCATTTTCTGGAAGAAGAGTTGTCAAATTATTTGTTGTTTCCCACTTCTAAACTGTGAGGATTTAGTGCTATGCCTTCGTCGTGATTGACAGTAAACTGAATATCTTTGGATTTTGGACTCTCGGTCAGATGTCACGTTGGACTGTGGAAAATTATAGGGCATTTTCCCAATATCTTCTGATTATAGACGAAATAATGATCTGCAGATTACTAACTAATGCAGTGATTCTCAAACCTTTTCCGTCATTCCCTACTTTGGGGAGGGTGGAGATTATTGAGCCCCATCTGTCCCCCATAGGCCCAACGAAGTGGTTGTGAAATAGGACAAGTTTTTTTTAAAAAAAAGTTTAAAAATATAGAAAATAATACTGCAGTTGTGCTATCATTTTGCATCAAATAACATCAAGTTCAAAAATAGAAAAAATAAAAGTGCAAATGTGTTATTACTATGTGATTTTTTTTTTAAATAAAGAGTAAATGCATTTGGCAAGAAAGATGTCGATATGTGTGTCTTATCGCTGCGTTAGTGGCTGCAATGAGCCTGTTTTGCACTTTCAGCTTTGTCCCATCAAGCATAACTGACACCATGCCAGGGAGAATGAGCTGTCCAGCTCTAATGTGTGGTTTCCTGGCCTGGGCAATTCTGTATGCAATTTTGAATAGAGCCGTTTGTGCTTTGCTGTTCACCGATGCGGATTTTACCGTGCGATTTTCCTGCTGACGGTATTCTGACAGTTTTCTTTGACAGAAGTTGAGTGTCTTGTTGACGTCATTGGGGTGTGTTTTCTTTAAGTGTCCTCTTAATTTGTTGGGTCTCATGTTGTCCGCTGCCAGTGATTTTAAGACCTAAAACACACATGGGTCTCTCCTCTGCCCCCACCACCCCCACCGTGAATCCGACCAGTATTATTATTACCGTCTGGTTTCTCTCTGCTGGCACCGCGTTGCCTGTTTTCTGCGTTGTTCTTGTCGTGAATCGATCCATTCTTTCACATTATGCCCACTACTGCCTTTCTAAAAACACCACTGTGAGAGAATTTGTTTTTTGTTCCGCTGTAATTAACATGCCGACGTTAAATCATTATTTTCGCACTATGGTTCCGCGTTACGTTTTCCTCCCGGTCCCTTGGATCTGATTGTGTGTGGATGTTTTGAGTAAATGATCTTTATTGTCAATAATTGCATCAATAAATATAGCCACAAAAAATATACATTTCCTCCCGTTCGTTGCGCCCCACCTGTCATGTCTGTATTCCCCACTGGTGGGGCGCGCCGAACACTTGGAGAACCGCGGAACTAATGAAAGTGAGTTGTTACTTACAAGTTAATTATCTTTTTCCTAGGATTGACAAAAAAGAAATATATTGAAACTGTCATCAGAGCCATCCAGCTGTGTAAAAACGAGGGGTTGGACATTGATGTCAGGTAGGTGTAGCCTTTATTCTTACTGTGCACAAAACGTACAGAAATTGTTTCAGGCCCTACTGACTCCACCGTCACTGGCTAGAGATGAAACCACTAAAATGCTGCATAATGTTTGACTGTGATGTTCCAGCATATTGAGTGCTGGTCAGAGAAGTCAGTGATACTAAATGTGACTATTTGCCTTGAAGGTTTCTGGTGGCGATTGACCGCAGGAATGGGGAAAAAGTTGCCATGGAGACAGTGGAACTGGCTGAGGAGTTTCTGATGTCCTCTGATGGTTTGGTGGTGGGACTTGACCTGAGTGGAGATCCAACAGTCAGTCAACCAGTTTGAGTCTTGCAAAAGTGGAAAGTAGCTAAGGGGTGGTGGAGGGGTTGTTGTTGGATTATGTCAAGACTGTTTGTTAATGCAATTCTCATTCTAAGGTGGGTGATGGAAAATCTCTACTTCCAGCTCTACAGAGAGCCAAGAACTGTGGGCTGAAGTTGTCACTGCACCTCGCAGAGGTATGACCATAATATTAGCCTCTATCCTAACAGTGCATTGTCTAAAGTGCATGGGCATATCATGCAATAAACCAGTCAGAGTGCCAGCTCATTCCCCTCAGCAATTACACTTGGCACCACTTTGTATTGAATGTAAGATAGGGCCCATTCTTTTTTCATTTTGACTTCAGTCTTATTATGTAATAATGAGTGTGAGTAGTGCAATGACATTGAAACAAAAAAATGTTGCAGGTACCGTCCCAGCTGGAGGAGTCAGATTTGCTGCTGAATCTTCCCCCAGACAGGATCGGTCACGGCACCTTCTTACATCCTGAAGTAGGTGGATCTCAAAGTCTGGTTGACAAAGTGTTGAAGAACAATATACCACTGGGTAAGACTGAGATTAAATGATTAATATTCTGTGATTTGTACAATATGTTGCCCGTTTTTGATCTCCCAACTTTGCTTTCTTGTAGAGCTATGTCTGACGTCAAACATTAAAGGACAAACTGTGCCATGTTACACCGAACATCACTTTAAATACTGGTACCAGCTGGGACATCCAAGTGTAATTTGTGTAAGTGTTTTAAATTTTTATACACTTTGAAATCTGTGACACTCTTTGGAAGGTGTTAAGTCAGCATTTTTAAAATTTCATATTAAGATTACGACTAAGTTTGGGTAACAAATGACATAATGATACCTTCAGTTTCAGTGATACATGATACTTTGGCACCTTGCTTTGATATGTGTAAAACATGAATTCTACTAAAACCTTTTAATTTATCCAAACTTCTCAATTGCACCAGTTTTCAATGTTTTCCTAATATAAATAATCAGTAAAACATTTCCTTAGTGCAGTACAAAAATTACATTAAAACTAATTTGATTTAATTTGTAAAATATATGTAAGAAATAACTTTTAAAAAAGCAAAGTTGTAAAACATGGTGCGTGAACATAATTATGTCTGTATTTGAAAATATGGTAAGGTTCGATACCCGGTCTTGAGTCTGATTTGATTTATTTGCTTTGTCCAAACAAACAAACAAAACAAAAAACTAGAACTTGAAAACTAAAATTACACGTGATGGCTGGGAAGAAAAAGTTCACCATAAGTAATTTTTTTAATTCTCTGTCACCCTACAGACTGATGATAAGGGAGTCTTCTGTACAGACTTGTCTCAGGAGTATCAGCTGGCAGCTTCCACGTTTGGTCTCAGTCGTGAAGCCATATGGAAGCTCTCCCACCAGGCCATAGATTGTATCTTCGCACCAGAGACCGTGAAACAGCAGCTCAGGCAGAAGTGGATTGATTTACAGCCTCAGGTATTCCACTGACTCGTTCAGTGGAGCCCAAAGCCAGTCATATACCTCAGGTTTCAGTTTTTAAACTAACTTTTTACAAGTCTTTGTAGAAATCATGACATTAAAACAGTTTTTGAAATAAGTGAAAGTAAATGGTACTTATTTAGTACAACAGTGTGTTATTTTCTGCTGTTATACACTGTGTGATACAACATACATCAAAGTAACAAACTGATGAGATAATATAGATGGATGAGCTGAATTCCCAGAAATTGTCAGGGACTAAAAAAAAAATATATCAATGCATATCCCAGTCTTTTGGATGCTCCTCTGTATCTGCAAGTCTGTCTCAGATATCCAAAGTTCTCTACAGTACAGCTCAGTTTGCAGTTGCGTTGTGTCCACACACTGTCTTGTCAGTGCAGCAGTGTTTACCATCACGCCTTCTTTCCGAATTTTCCATGCTTGTCTTTGTTCTTGAATTTGCCGTGCTGCATTTCCTTCTTTTTCAGTTTCCCGTGCTGGGAACCCCCATTGCTCGCTATCACGTTTCCCCCATCCAGCTTCCTCTTCTTGTCGCTGTTCAGAGTAAAGCATCATTATAAACATGTTTCTGCAACAAGCACACAATATTTCCTAAGATTCTGAATGCAACTGTACCTCTTTATGCTGACGATAGCCGTGTTCCCTGCTTTTTTTAGCACCTGATCCCACTCCTCATCGTCTCCACGGATCCTGTACCTGTAAAAACAAAACATTACGGCTTCAGACAAAAAAAATGTGGAGACAAATAATGACCATTAAGGCCACCCTCCTGACTTCATACTCACTCCTCCAAGTCCATTTCCTTCACTTTCTCTACATCTTGCTTGTGGCGCTCCTCAAACTCTTTAGCTGCTTCATTCTGTTAACAGAAGGAAAACTCTTAGGTAGGCCTGCAACACAATCTTTTAATTAATTATATGCTGAGTTTTTTCAAATGGGGCTATATGCAAGTCTTCTCTGCCAACAGAGTGATTTGCTATCGGAAAGAGATGAGACGGGCCTGGTGTCAGGGCCAGCTGGTTAGCATGCTAACTTCAGTAGAAGAAAAGAGGTGACAAAAATAGAAGCAACACAGGAGTTAACATTTTCATGGCTTTTCACTGCTGGAGACAGCTCTAGGTGATTAAAGGAATCAGGTTTGATGCTAAACTTAACAACATTTTTCCTAAACTGGTAAGTGAACAGCTGTTCATGCTAATGTTGGCTATACAGCAGAAATGTAGATATACAAGAAGCATTTAGTCTATAAAATTTCAGAAAATAGTAAAAAATAAAAAACGTACACATAATGTCCTAAAATTTAATTGACCAACAGTCTTAAAAACAAAGATACTGAATTTAAATTGATTAAAAACAATTGTCACATGTTTCTGCACAAATTTGATCTCAAATATAACTTAGTGCTGAGATGCCACATACCAGATCATCATTAAGGCTTCTGACAGTTGGCTCCATGGTAACATCTTTAGTGGCTGCCATCTCGGCCTCAATCGCTTTTTCTTGGATGCTGGTGAAGACCTAGGATGGTAAGGGTGAGAACAGAAATTACTACAACTTACTGCAGTTGTTCTAATAATAGGTTGTATAACATCTTCATTATACTGAGTTTTTCAATGTAACTTCCACCATTGATGTCAACTCACTTGCACAAATTTCCGAATTAGACGGTTGAAGAGGCCCATGAGCTGCGAGCTTGGGAGATCAATTTCCTTTTCTAGCTGGTCCACCGACTTGTGCTGCAACCCTATACCAAGCAGTAACGCCTAGAGAAGAAAAGTCAACAGCCAATCAGCATCCACAACAAAATTATTGTGGTCACAGCAAAGGGACGACTGGAGTTCCAAACCAGCAGGTGTACTTACACACTGTGCTGCTGAGAGGGAGACGTCACAGAGTTGCTTGAGGAAGTACATGCGTGCCACAGCTGGGATAAGGTCCATGATGAGGTGATAGTCCACCATGCTCCTTGAATAAAGCTCCAGACGTTTGAGGTCGTAAGGACTGAAGTGGGCTGCCAGCTCGGAGCTAGTGAGAGCTGTGGAGACCAGAGACGAGTCAGACCAGAACTGTGAGTCACTGAGGAAATCTGATCAGTGTATAGGTCTAGAGGGATCTTACTGCTCGTCTCCTCCTTGGACTTCTTATTCTGCAGGATGCTGAGTGCCAGGCTCGGATGGAAGCTGCTGAATTGGTAGGAGAGGAGGGACAGGAAGCGCCGACGGAAATCTGAGGAAAAACAAAAACTGTTTAGGAGAACTTTGATACGTTTAAAAACAAACCAGATCTCTCGGTGATAGTGCAGTTCACCTTTCCAGAAGGCAGACAGCCACTGGCTCTGCTCTGGGGCTTCATCTGTATTCAGCTCCTTCAGCATCACACAAGAGTGTTCTCCTGTCAGGTCGTTCTAGATACAACCACACACACACATGCACACCAATAATTATAGCATGCGACAACCGCAATAAAAATACTAAAACATTAAAACAAGACTGTTTTTAATACTTACAGGAGTTTGCCTTAAGTAGACTGGAGTATAACCTGCTTTCTTCCAGAACCTGTCAATATCACAAAAAGTTTTTGACCTTTCTAAATCTTCAAAAATATTACCACCCGCCTCCATCCTCCATATTAAAGGGCACTCACTTGAGCAGCTGTGCGGTAAGGCCATAGGAAACTCCTAAATAGTCCAGTCTCTCTGCTCTCCTCTCACTCAGCTTCAGCAGCAGAGGGGGGAGCTCCTTCCGTGGCGTGATAACCTCCTCCAGAAGACTGACAGCCTGGACAACAACAAGAGTTTGTGTCACAGATGTGTGCGTTTCATCTACCTCGTCTAGTCTCTGAATTGGATTTTTATACCTTGTGGGGAATTGATGTCTCTCAGATGTTGCTCAATACATTTTATGTCTTTAATTGTATTACCTCACTGCTGACGGAGGTGATCTCATTGTGGTTGGAGTGTGTGCGCTCATCCATGGTGGGAAACTTGCCCTCATAGTACATCTGCAGAAGCTGGAGAGCTCTGGAGCCATAACCCATCTGTTGGACAGGTGGAGAACCAGTTAAACACATGAAAATTAATTAAAAACTGGATAAACAGTAAAGGCCTTTGGTAGTTCTTACCCCCTGGTAGTCTGGATTGACAGCTATTCGCACCACTCTGCCTCCAGAGAGGCTGCCAAACTCGGGGTCTTGGAACTATGGAGAAAAAAGGAACAAATGATTCATATTTGCACTGTGAAAACATGAGCTGTAGTAATTTTCTACAAAGCTTTGTGAGTGGTATGTACTTGTTCTGATACAGTCCAGGGAATGAGATCACCAGAGGCCTTCTTCCCTCTGGACAGACTGTTTAGGATGGACTGCTGAGATATTTCTCCCTCCAGGCAAACCTGAGGGACCACAGACAAATATGTGCATGAGTCAAATAAAAAAAACAAACTGTTTTGTCACTAAAAGATTGCAAAGTCTTAAGAAATGGGGCTGGAGTAAATGTGTGTTGGTGATTTAAGTGAATAAAGAAATGGCTGATGTGGTGCAAGTTAAGATAGGCTACAAAATGTCATACATAAAAAGGTCTTTCTCCTTAGCTCGTGGGAGACTGAATTCATTACAAAAAACCCTGAAAGGCAGCCATTAAAAAACACTGAATTTCATAAGGAGTTCCAGTGTCTCACCTGCACCACAGCAAGAACCTCGGGAAGTGAGTTCTGTGTGGGAGGAACAGGCGGCAGGAGGCAGAAGAGGTGATGGGCCGGAGCATCAGACAACATCTGCAGGTCGTTTGGGGAATTCTGGAGCCAGAGGAAACAATGAGTCAGTAAATTAACACAAAGATGACACAACACTGTGTGTAGAACAGTAAGCTCTCGGAATAAATCAGGGTTGTTTTATTACAAGTTAACGGTCTCACCTTGTAGTGTGATGCCACGTAAAGAGCCATCAGCCTCTGCAGGAATGCCTCAGATGCCTTGTGGTAACAGAACAGCGTGTCTCTGTTCACATAGTATCTGGACAATGTGGGATAAGGACAAAAGCAGAAAAATTCTACCACTTTTCTGCCTCAGACTCAGGAAGGACTGTGTGTAATTCTGCAATCAAACAATCCAATACGCTGTAAATATTTACAGGAGCACAGAAACTAATAATTGATAGCCATCCAGGTATTCAATCATCATCAGTGATCATAATCAATTGGTCACTTAAGTCAACTCTCAAGCAGAAACATCAAGCATTCTCTAGTTCCAGCTTCTCAACAGTTTGGATTTGCAGCTTTTCTTTGTTATTTGATAGTGAATTGAATATTTTTAGGAATTTGTAAAAGACCTGTTTTTTAATATTTGCTGACATTTTGTAAATTAAACAATTAATTGATGAAATGAGCAGATTAATCCATCTTGTATTAATAAAATATCACAACATAAACACTTTGATTTCAACCAGTGCTGCTGTTTGTACCAGCTTAATAGTTTAGTTTTCAGCTCTATCAAAAATGTAGCACTGTAGCCTGGATTTTTTTCTTCTTTTTTTTAAAGTCATGAGCAAAAAAAATGTTTTGCTTGGATCACCTCTGTAGATCGGGTGTGACATACAGGTGCAGACCAGGGGTGACTTAAAGTAATTTACAATAAATCAAGGATACAGGTCACAGGTCTGTGGAAGTGGGCAGCCAGAAATGAGCCTGGGAATGTTGAGGCAGTCCAGACAGAGCAGATCATTCAGCCACTTCTCCACAGCGTCTCCCGGAGCGTACCGAATGGACTCGTGAAGAGAAACCTCGTGGAGAGAGCGGGCTGCTCGGGAAATATTTAAACAGCCGCCAGTCAGATGTTAGAGAGACAGTGGACACACACATAGAGTTAAACACCAAGATACAGGATTTACCTGCTGCTAGCCTTGCTGTGTTGGTGGTCCTGTTCTCTGCTGACATGCTCTGCTGACTGTCTGCACTCTGCTGCCTCAACTGCTGAATCAGTTTGAGGGAGAGGGAACGTCCAGTGCCTTCATACCTGCAGAGATCAGAGACACAAATAATTAATCAATTGACAGAATATTAACTATTTTGGTTATCCATTAGTCATTTAAATCGCAAATGCCAAAAATGTTTCACTAATTTCTGACATTTTATACACAAGAGTTAATTGAGAAAATAATCTGCAGATCAATCAATAATGAAAATAAGGATGTCATGTAGTCTGACACATAATTGTTACTAATCACTTTTTTTTATTGGACATTCAATCCATATCACTTGGTATTTGGTTATATAAATGTCATCCAGTTATATTACTGACCCGTTGATGGTGGAGGCCATGAAAACCAGATAAGGCCCCAGCAGGTTCTTAACCAAAGGAAGAGGAATGGCTGCAGCCTCGTCAATGACCAGCAGTTCAGCCTGACCCAGTTTCACTGCATCACCCGGGTGGATGTACTGTTAGTGACAGGAACAGTTAGATCAGATACATGTATTTCACTTACTATTGTAAATAACAGGAAACTGAGAAGAGTGGTTTGATCTCATTTACCTGAATTGTCTGCCGGTGCTCTTTGAAGATGTTCACCCGCACCACTGCTTTGTTGAACTCCGGATTCAAAGACTGGATGATTTCATAGTCGAGATGCTCCTGGAAATGCAAAAAGGATGAGAGAAGGTCTGTGCTCACTGCATCGGTATACTGTTACTGATACAGAGAAGATGCTCAGGCAGCCTACCTGATATTGCAGAGCATCAAATCCTTTGAAGATGAACTCAAACATGGTGTGGAGGTTGTCTGGACTCGGCGAGGTTACAAAGATATTGGAGTAGCTGTAAAACAAACAAAAAAATCAGGCTAAAATTAGCTACAACTCAAGACAACAGACAAACCTGCCAATTGTCTGACAAAACTTATATTAGAACATTATAAAACTAGTCTGTACCCAAAGGCCACAGCTCCAGCCACAGCCAGTCCCAGAGCTGCAGACTTGCCTCGACCACGGGCAGCAGTCAGAGCCACAGTGCTCCTCAGGGTCTTCTCTGAGATCGCCTCAATAAACTTCAGCACTGCCTTGGCCTAGAGCGCAATACATTCTTCAGCAACACTGTCATAACACTTGCACTCCAAAGTGCTCGAAACTTAAAATGACAAAGATCTATGACTCTTAGTGGTGCAGTCATCAAGTAATATTATACATGGTAAATGTGTAAGTAGCTCTCAAACAAGAAGTACTGACCTGGTCCATGGTCCTGCAGCAATCCACCAACACACCCACAGGCTGTGTGTCCTGAAGAGACTCCTTCACATCTTTCAGCTCCTGTTCTCGTGGGGACAAACTGTCCTCCTGAAGGGGATGAGACAACTTGTCAGGAGACAGGGAGCATATAAAAAACAAACTTTGCTCATATGGCAGTTTTCAAAAACAGTGGTCAACAAAGAGAAAAAAGAAGACAAGACAAAATAAAAACAGTGACACAAAGTGTGGTAGCCACTCATTTAAAATAGTAAAAAATAACTGTGCTTTTTTCTTTTATGCAGCAGATCTCCACTGTGCATATAAATTAGGTCTGCAAGTAATAATTATTTTTCTTATCAATAATCTATGATTTTTTTTAATGGCAATAATGTCTGTTGCAATTTCCCAGAGCGTAACACAACCTCTTTGGATTACTTGTTTTGTTTGACCAGAAGTCCAAAGCCCAGAGATATTTCATTTAAAACAATATAAAAGAAAGAAAAGCTGAGAATTATCACACTGGAGCTGAGGCTGGAACCAGTAAATGTTCTTCATAAGTAAGTTAACAAATGATCACACTCATTGCAGATTTATTTTCTGTTTTCTTTTACTTCAATAAAAAGGTACCTGAGTCTTTGGAGGAACTGGCTTGATGTTTGCCATGTGGCTGGAGATTGGCAGGATGTTGAGTTGGTCGTCAATGACAACACAGTTTTTGCAGGATGAAAGGGACAGTATGAATCTAGAAATGGTAGGGCAAAATTAAAGATATTGTTAAATAGTCGTTCAATTGACCTAAAATCCTCCAAATTCCATATAATCCCAAGGAGCACGTACCTCTCATTGAACCGGCCCACCACATCCTGATGAGCCTCAGTCCTGTATCGAGAGTGTACATCCTGAAGAGAGGAAGCCACAGCAATCCTGAGTTATCTGACTAAAAAAGAGTGTCTGTTGTGTGAAGATTAAGCATGATGGAGACTTACCATAGTCATGGTGTACAGCTGCTTGAGAGAGTTCATTGTCCTCAGCAGTATGACCACAATCCCACCTCCTTCTACAGTCTCAATAGTTCTCGCTAAGAGGTTGGGAGTAAGAGCTTCGAAATCCTGTGTGACAAGTAAAACAACCAAAATAAAGCTTGACAACACCTGATATACTGACCACACCGGCTTTATTTTAATCTACAGCCATGATTCCCAACCTTTTTTCAATAGTGACCCCACGAAATGAACTAATGTTTTTGGTGAGCCCTTATTTCAAGTTGCATATGAGCTGTCAGCAAGTCCACCAAAGGCTGAGATCTTAGAGGAAATTATGAGGATTACTGAAAAGACTGACCCACCTGTAAGACACACATGCCGTAGGTGTTTCCCAGGATCTTATGTGTCTCGTTGTAGTAACAGTAGCGGATGTTAGTTGCAGCGACGAAAAGTTCAAACGGGTCATCCTGATTCAGATTCAGTGTGCCGGTTTTAATTTTCTTCTGCAGATGTCTCATTCGCTTCTTGCGATTGCTGTTTTAGACACATTAGACAAATCAATCCCACTTCTCCACTTTTATGCATCATGTTTAACAATTCTCAATGAGGAGTTTAGGGTCACCTGCTGAATCCCAGATCTTTTTTGTAGCACCACAGTACAGAGGGTCGAGCTCTGACGGTGGCTTTAGACAGCATGTGATGCAGGATGACAACCTGGATCAGAGACAGATGTAAGTGGTCTGATGCTAACAGACTCATGTGACAGAGTTAAATGAACAAAATGGATCTGAGACAGATTACCTGATCTCTGCCACGATCACCCACCACCACAAACATGGTGCGATGCTGCAGAGCGACTCCATTCTCTATCTGGACCCGGATCCGGTTATCTACCTTCTTGCGGACAGTTGCCATTTTCCTCCTGTCAGAGAAACCACCCACAACTACGTTAACACAAAGAACCAAGTGAGTGATACGCTGCGAAATAAACTGTGAAGTTAGGCCAATGAATTGTTATTAGGTGAGCTTTAACAAGACCGGTCAAAACAAATGAGTTAACCCACAATTTGCCGCAAAGCGAGGAAGAAAGAGTGCGGAATTAAAGCGTCGTTTTAAACACACAGCGTTTACAGTTTTACCTTCTGTTAAAGACACACTGGTTGTTGTTTAGTCCTCAGAAAAGTCCAAGTCGAAGGCTGCATTTACACGCCAGCCATCACGCTGTTGATACACTCACGTGGAGACACCCGTTCATGGAGGACCCCGATGTGACGTCAAACCTGTGCGACATTCTTGGAAAAAGAAAAATATGCCCTAAATTTCGTCTGCCAGGCGAAACCTTCTGTACAACTGAAACTATTTCCTAACTTGCAACCCTTGACTAATGTGAGTATTTCAGATAACGTCCGTCCTCTATGATAGTAAACTGTGTTTTGAGGCTGCTGGACGGACGAAGCAGGGGAAACGCTAAGTTGGGCACTGGGACATTGTGATGGGCATTTAGAAGACAAACGACTAGTCATTAAAATAATCAGCATGTTCCCCTTTATATGGGAAATTACCGTTAGTTGCTTAGACTTATCCAGATAAACTAATAACGATAGTGACTGGGCCACTGCTGTGAGGAGCTTTGGAAACAGGTTGGAAAACCTGCGTCTGAGAGGCAGGGGGGAGGGCTGTAGAGGGAGGAGGCTGCTCCGACGACAAGGACATTGAGGTCTGTTGAAGAGGGGAGACACAAAACAAGTTGCATTAACACAACAGAAACAACAGAAGAACAAAATTATTATCACAAACTATAACTACATATATGTGTCTCCCCCCTTTTCTCAACATTACCATTTATTATGAGTAAAATAATACTTAAGATTCAGTTTCATTCAAAAAGGCTCTGCCTGGAGCAGGATTTACCTGGATGGGGTCAATAGATTCTGTTGAGGGTCGAGGATCTGGCGTGTGTGAGGTCTGATACATGGGGGGCGGTGTTGGGGAGACGATGGGAACCTATAAATGGGGAGAGCAGAAATTAAACATGTTCTCTAAATTAAGATTTCTTACTGGTGCTTGCCCCATCAATATTGTCTTCTTATGTTTGGTTACTTACTTGTGTGGGCTCAGGCTGGACAGGAACAGTGTTGGGTTGCGATAGCCGGGACTCTGGGTGAACTAAGAGGATTTGAGTATTGCACTTTAGTCAACAAGAACTCCCACTGTGAGCTTTCAGTTGTAATATCTGCACATCACATGACAACAAAACTGAGTCTCTCTTTGTAAAACCCACCGGGAGGACACACCATCTGCGGTAAGTCCATGTTCTGAGTGGGTTTCATGGGCTGGGCTGATACAATGGCTGGGTCAATGGGCTGTCCGTCAAACTCCAGCATAGAGTCCTAAGAACAAAGATGTTATTAGCATCGTACTAAACCATTTATAGTAAACAGCCACTGCTGGCCGTAACCCCTCACCTGCATGAAGTTGTACGTTCCCTGCATCTGTGCCATTAAGTCCTGCACCACCTGCTTCCTGACCATAGGGTCAGTGGGTGGCACAGGAGACGCTAAGTTCATGGGGTGGGTCTCCAGGGCAACAGGGGGAGCTGCAGGCTGCACGGGTTGCTGCTGCTGCTGCATGGCACTAACTGCCTGAAAGTGCATGACACACAAAAATAACGGGAGAACAAATGAAACCTGGCTCAGTACAGGTGATACCTGTGGGTTTATATTCAGATCACACACAACTGCTAATGTGAGCATTTCAGTGTAGACATTAAGGCAACATCCTGCACATTAAAAACTACTCAACTAGTCAAAGCAAATCATACGCTGCAGACTTATCTCACCATCAGAGTGCTGCCCCTTACACTAATCAATCATTGTTTGAATGCCACAGCCTGAATATTTTTGCTGACCATGTGCATCCCTTTTTGAAAACAATCCATCCATCTTTTTACAGCTACTTCCAGCATGGGACAGCAAATCGTCACCAGGCAAAACTCATCTCAAACTGGTTTCATGAACATGACAGTGTACTTCAGTGGCCTCCCTAGTCACCAGATCAGAATCCAGTAGAACACCTTTTGGATGTGGTGAAACAGAAGATTGCTAGCATGAATGTGAAGATGACAAATTTGCAGAAATGATGTGATGCAATAATACTACCATGGATCAGAATCTCAAGGGAATGTTTTCAACACCTTGTTGAATCTATATCATGAAGAATTGAAACGGTTTCAAAAGCAAAGGGACAAACTACCCAGTATTAGAATTGCGTTCATATTAAAGTGCTTGGTGCTTATTCATCACAATGGTGCAGAAAAAAAAACTTAAGTGATGTGAAGTTACTGGCTCCAGCACACAGAAACTTAAGTCAGTAATAAAAGAGATCAACTTTAGCATTGATGATGTATGTTGCAAACAAATGTGTCTGACTGTATCTGTAGTTAGTTAGTTAGCTGCAAACTGTTTGCACTACACAACAGAGTGCAGTACATTTCTTCCCGGGACATCATGGCCTTATCAGCTTTCTGACCATGTGGCCACTATCATTTGCAGGACTGACTGTGATCTGATTGTCAGTAAAATTCCAAAAATTTACAACTGGATCAACATTGACAAATGCTTTTCTTGCCTGCATCTCTACTGCTGCTACCAAAGGCAAAATGCTGAAAAAATAATCTTTAAAAACACATTACAATCTGATATGATGCACTGACAAAAATCTAACCTGAACATCACAAAACCAGTTTGAACATGACACAGAGAAAAGAAAATGCAGGTGTCACGTGACAGCAGCGGTAGCAACTCAGCATTACAATGCTTACTTGTGCAAAGTGCACCAACATTCTGAATTCAAGCTCCTAATTTTTTGACCTAAAATATGCTCTACTTTGCAAATTCTGCTTTCAAATGCTGCATTAAGTTATTACGTGTAAATTTCCTACAAGTCATGCTAAGTTTCGACATCACTTGAATATCTCCATACTTTACTGTGCTACAAACTGAATTAGTTTACCGCATTCAAGATGTGCTTGTTAGGTTAGGGGAAACTGAAACACTGAAAAACTTAATGCAGATTTATGTCCCACACAGCTAAAACCAGACTTACCAGAACTTCATTCACTTAAAAGGGAGGTCATTTGAGGTGATATTGTTTTTAAGATGCAATAAAAATTTGAATCAGAAAAAGTTGGAAAAACTAGGGAAATAATCAGCTACACAAAAGAGGACAAAAACAAAACTTAAGTCCCAGAAAAACAACATTCCTGCAGCATACCTCTGTTTCCGTGGTCCACTCATCCCCCTGCTCCTTCTCGCTCCCACTGTATGTGCCGTCTGGAATGAACTGTCTATTTACAAACTGAATGGGGAAAAAGCAAACGTCAGCACAATGCTAAAAAATAATACAATCAGCTAAGACTTTGCTGGCATCGTCTCACCTCTGTTGTTTCCACTGCAATTGGCTCTGCAAACTCCTCAATTATTTCAGTTTCTGTAAAGAGAAAAACAATTTAGAGAATGCAGTGCTGAGCTCTTTATTACTTGATTACATTAGCATTTTAAAAATAGTCAGGTCTGGTGCAGAATGACTTCAGAAAATGGTCAGGACCTGGATCAACAGTCTGCTCTTCTGCTTCTGACGATTCAGCGACTGCTGCTGCTGCTGCCGCTGCAGCTGCAGCTGCTGCCGCCGCCGCCACCACTGGCTCTTCCTCCTCTTCCTCCTCACACACTCCGTTTTGGTGAGATGGAACCCGATCAAAGTACCCGCTCAGCAGAACCTGGTCCAATGTGTCTTTCAGTGCTTTGTCTAGCGGAGGAAAAATGTGGTCAGCATTTTATTGGACAGTCAAGTCATGAAAGCAGACATCCAATTTTCATATTTACCATGTGATCAAACGAATATTTTGTGGGCTTCAGCAAGGTGATGTTCTAAGCTGTGGGACATTTCACAACTCTCTGATTTCCTTCAAGATTTGTACTTCCACAGGTGAAGATACTCTCTTTAATAAAACCGTAAAAATACTAAGCAACATTCAAACCAGTCACTGAGATGATAATTACACAGGTAAATAAAGTGAAAAACATCAAATTCATATGACACTGTTGACCAGATCTGGATCAAAGGGTACTGGGAAGAAGGAAAATGAATGAGGTCATGTGATCATATTAAGAAGTTCAGCTAGTCAGATGGCACACACTGCAGAAATCAAAGCCAGACATTGTGATTTTGTTTGGTTCCAAACTCGACATTATGCCAGTGACACACACCAAATATAAATATCCAACTAAAATTCTCTGAAGACATTCAGTATGAATAACTGATTAAGCCACAGAAAAACTAATAAAAAAACAAAATAAGTAAAAATAAATAACTAAATATATCTTTAGATATTAACACAAAAATTCAGCCGAGCTTCGCCAGAATGCAACAGTCACAAGATGAACTGAAAACTATGGCAACATCAACATTAATTCATGATTTGGCCTGATAGTGGCTAAAGGTTCTTACACTGGTGACTGATTAGAGTAGAAATATGCTACTATGCTACTACAACAATCATGACTTATAAAACACTAGAAAAGCCCTTGAGCTAGCTCAGGCATTTCCACTTTTGGCTCTTCAGGCAAAGCAGGTCAATGTTATTTCCTTTATTGCCTCGTGCCTCAGGCCAACAAGTCTGCTGCTGCCTGAATAAATATCACCCTGAGTCACCAAGTGAGACCTCCTCACTGAGGTGAAAGGGTTGGCTGGTGTCACTACTGTGAACTGGGTCACCAGTATCCTAATGTGGCTCCAGAGATTTGACTAGTGGAACCACAGGCGACAGGGCCACTGGCACCCTGCCCCATTGCTGAGTCAGGATAAGCCCATAGCGCTCAGCCCCCAAGCAGAATGCAGCAGTGCGAGTCCCGAGGCCAGACCGCTGAGAATGCAGTACACCAATATGCCCAAGCCCTGATTATTCACATCACAGCCCTGCACACATGCTGCATTAACAAAACACAATGCACATGCTACTTTAACATATCAAGACTGGTTTACAGCCTACAGTATCTTATAACAAGAAGTTATTGTTTAGAGCTTTTGCCATGTCTATCTACATTGCCTTGGGATTACTCAAAAGTATGTGTCAAATTACTTATGGCCAGCTTTTGATAAAAAGCTTGCTGATGACTGCTGTGTCACCAACCATCTGATAAAATGTCCTGCCAACAATTCTCACCACCAGCTGGGCATCTAGATAAAGCCAGTTTGTCTTGAATGATGATCTACTTAAATTTAAACTTAATTTTGCTATAAATTACAGTAGGGGTGTGACTAACAATTATTTCCATTCTGATTAATCTGACAGTTATTTTCTCTATGAAATGATGACTAAAAAAACAAACAAATATGACAAGTGGTATATAATGAGGTGTTAAAACAGCTTAACGTTCTGTTAAGTGACTCATCAAATCATTGACTAATCCTGTTAAGCTAATACTGAAACTAATTAGCCAAAGCAAAACAGTCACCAAAAGAATATTGAGTTCTACTGCTTGAAACATTTGACTTACATGTTGTTCCAACCACAGCCTTGTCCCTCCCTTCCAGCAAGTCCCAGAGGTGCACAGACGCTTCTTCATACTGGTCGGCCAACCTGTGAGTGAAGAGATTAGTTGCATGGATGACCTTGATAAAAAATAAGTCTTTTATATCTCAAATTCATCCAAATATTGATGTTTTAGACCGACCTGATGTTTTGGTCACGGTCTGGCCCCACTAATTTGTAGAACTCATCAAAAGCTGCGAGGTCTGCGTCTGTTAGCAGCGGTGAGCCGCCAACTCCCTGCTTCAGGTCCTGCCGCACGGTGTCCTCTCCCAGCCGGTCCAGGAGGAACTGCAGCTCCAGAATAGTCTTCAGCCTCCTCTGCTCTGCCTCCTCCCGCTGCAGCTGCTCCCGTCGTGCAGACTTCTTCACCACCTTCTGGATCTAATGATGATACATATACACTTAAAGCTGAGTTTCTACCCATTGGGGCTCTAAAGGAATATTATCAGAAAACCAAAGTCAGCCTTACATCTTGTCCCAGTGCAATGAATGTCTTCTGCAACTCTCGTGCGAATTCCAAGTTATTCATGACTTCCTGGTATTTGGAGAGTGCCTCCTAAAAAAACACAAAGAAGAAATAGACATTTCACACATTGCTAGGCTGTAAAATCTTTGTAAAAATTACAGAATTGTTTGTGCTTTATGTACAGAATGATGAAGGCTTCAGTGTACCCACCAGCTGGTCCTGATTGAGTCGCTCCCCTTTATTCTTCCTGACTTGATAATCATCCAGTTTGCTCTGTGGAAGAACATCCAATATGCAGAAAACAGTTCAGAAACGTCACACATTAAGTGTAGAAAATGTGTGTTGCCTCTGAGTGAGAGATGAAACTACATGTTGTTATCAGGAAGGATCTGGAACAAAAGGCTTTTAAAAGTCCTCACCTTTTTCTTCTCCATGTTGCGGACCTTCTTGTCGATGACACACAGCACTTGCTTCAAGACTTCAGACTGTCCACCAAGTGCAAAATTGCCCATTGACCCTGGAGCGGATCCCACATCTGGGCTGGCAGACTGCACTGTCCTGTTTGCATTCATCGCTGAGGGCATCTAGAAATTAAGGTATGAAAGGTTAACATTTGTTGGCTCACTGTAGTCTGGATATTGTTTTCTCAGTTGAATTACACATTTGGTCTATTAACTGTCAGAAAATGGTAGGGATGCACTGATCAGTTACTCCAGAACAGTATCAGTGCAGATACAGTTTCTTTGTCAATGCCATAATACATTACACTGAATGAATTCAGCCACAACAGGCCCCTGACTCAGCTTTTAGTGCCACAGCAATCCCTGGCCTCATGTTACCTTACATAAAAACGATTCTGATGAACGTCATGAAGCTAAGTATACAGATATTAAATCTGAGGGTTGAGTAATAGTAGCAGTGATGAAGCAGCAAATAATGATTATTTTCATTACAATTAATGCAGATAATTTTCTTTCCGAATCTTAATTTGAAAAAGTTCATTTTGGTTGTTAATTAATTGATGAATTGTTCTGTAAGAAAATAGAGAAAACTGCTCTTCATAATTTCCCAGAGCACAAGGTGATATCTTCAAAATGCTTGTTTTGTCTCACTAACAGTCTAAAACCTGAGAGTATAGTTTAATCATGATATATGACAAAGAGCAGTGGCAACTGAAATTATAAATCCATTATCAAGACAGATACCACTTCATAGTCTGTCATTCAACTGATCAATTAATTGACTATTAGCTCTAAATATAAATAATCCTAAAGCTTCCAGTAAAGCTCAAAACATAGTTAATTCTAAATTTCAACAAGACACCTGATTAAAGATCAGCCACCAGCACAAATCCCTCACAATTGGGAAGCTGAGAATAGAAGATGTTTAGCATTTTTGCTTTAAAATTGACAAAAACAATTAATTAATTGTGTTATTTATAATTGTTTCAGCTGTAGTCTGTACATATGTTTGAAAACACTAATAAAAATAGTTTACTTTGGTGAATAAACTGAGGTTGGGAACATTATTCCTCTACGTCCTTGCTCATGTATCTATATTCTGTGTCGGCTGCTGCAGCAATGATGGATGGAGGTGTACTCCTGCGTGTCTCTCACTCATGGGTTAACTATCCATAGCTAAACCAGATATAGAGCTGAGAGATGAAGGGAGCACAGCATCCCCTCTGTCTGCCCCTGCTTGGTCCTGTTTATTGAATTATACATCAGTACAACCGCTGCCTCTTTTTTCTCTCCCCTCATCTCTGCTTAATTTGATCAGAGAATCTGCTGATGCAGTGTGTGCCCGGCTCATGTGAAACCAATTTAAAGCTACACATAAAAATCTGGTGTCTCTTTTACTCTCTCTCTCTCTCTCACACACACACAGATATACGGAGGGTGTGGTGTGTGCTGTCTGTCAGAGATGCAGAGATGGAGAGACCCCCCTCCTGGTAATAATCTGCCGTTATGAATCTCAGTGGGGAACAGCAGCTGATAACTCAACCACAGGTGAGAGAGGTGAGATTTTTCCAAAGCAGAAAGATGTGGCAATGATTGTGAGTAGGGCAATGTTTGCAAACTGTATGTGGTTTAAAGGACTGCGTATCTATTCCACATGCAGATAAATATTGTGACAACATCAAGGCTCGTCGTCTTGTTACTGTGGCAATGGTTTTGTGGACGGAACAAGCAAATTCACAAGCCATGACCGGAGGTGTAACTGTGATGCAACCCCATCCTCATCTTATTAACATGACTCATATTCTGTGTCTGTCGACCTGTAAAGTTACACAAATAAAAGTCACAACAAATCCAACACTTTTCACTGGGATAAGTGAAAACAAAGTACTCTAACAATTAAACAATTAGTTATAGCAGTCACACCCTTGTGTGCTAAAAAGTACAACAGCATATAAAATTACACCACTGTAATACTTAATATGGTTTTTCCATATTTTTTTTCCAAAAGTTCATTTTACGGATGAAAGATTCTTCAAATTACATCTACTCCCTCCCCCTCATTGAAAAATCTAGTATCTATGAATATACAAATAGTTTTCATTTCAAAAGTTTAACTTCTGGACGCAAGATGTCCCCTACATCACTATGAAGTCCATTCACTACTGTGAAGTCCATTCAGTATACTGTATGTCGAACTTTCAAGTCTCCACACCAGACAGTGACTGGCTTTTAAATAAGTTGTAATGTCACAGAATCATTCTTGCACCTTCTCTCTTCAGCGGACGAATTTGAAAACAGTCTTCTAGTTTCCAAACTCTGCACATGCAGCACTGCGCCAAACTTCTGGGCACTCTGGATGTTTAGATTCTTATCCATCACGCAATACCATCAGGGAGGCGTCTGATCGGTCCCAAATTCATTTTGCAGCACGGCAACAACCCCAAACATACAGCCAGAGTCATAAAGAACTATCTTCAGAGACGACAAGAACAAGGGCTCCTACAACAGATGGTCTGGCCCCCACAGAGCTCTGATCACAACATCATGGAGTCAGTCTGGGATTACGTGAAGAGACAGAAGACACTGAGGCAGACTAAATCCACAGAAGAACTGTGGCAAGTTCCCTAAGATGCCAGGGATATCCTACCTGCCAAGTATGTTGAGTGTAAGTGTACTGAGGAGAAATTGGTGCTGTTTTAAAGGCAAAGGGTGGTCACACCAAATACTTATTTTATTAATTTTTTTATGTTTTACTGAGGCCAACTTATACATTAAAAAAAGACATTATTTTTGAAAGCATCCTCACTTTACTTTTTGTGCCTAAACCTTTTGCACCATACTGAAAATTAGTCTACAGAGTGAAGGTAAAACATCCAAGTGAAGTAACAATAAACAAAGCACATTTTTAAGGGATGGGACACTTCAATATAACCTGCAGCTGCAGAGAGCAAAGAGCTATATTTGCAACAGGGACGACTGCAGCCATGCACAGAGAAACATCACCCCTAAAATAGACTGTGGGACAAATGAAAGCGAGACACTGAGATTTCATCTGCAGCAGTGATGTGACAGGCCCGGCTGTAGAGGCTCTGTTGGCTTATGAATTCCCAGCATTCCTCTAATTACTTAAAATTCCCATCTATGAGCGAGGAAGGGATTACAGGAAACAGGTTTGAGTCCAGCTCCAGTCTCAAGTGTGTTGTTGCTGAATGACATCAGAGCATCTGCACAACTAAACACTGCACACTGACAACTACAGAGTTTGATTGTCATCATTCCATACATGAGTAGCTCTATGAGACACATATCAGGAAAAAAAAAAAGTTCCCATAAAGCATAACAACAATGTGGGCTGCACATTTCCCATCTCCCATGCCTGGCCTTTCCCACAGTCAAACTGAACATGGCACTGCTGAGACATAAAGTCTAACATAAAGCACTTTCTCCAGCCCATTACTCGCACCGCCACGCCTCTCACACAAGAAACTGATAGCCCAGAGGAGTTTTTCAGGGACCCTGCTGCTGATACACACAAGGCCAGTGCCAATATAAACCCCAGAGGCTCTGAGCTGCTGCATCAGTGCAGAGCCCGTCCCCTCAGCAGCGAATACCTGGAAGTTAAACAGACAAGTCACCGTTTAGTGGAAACCTTTTAGAGAGAATGCCATGCTTGAGTGATGTATATCTGTGACAGCTAAGACTTTAGCCTGTGGCAGTGGAATGGTTTATATTAAGGGAGGCTTGGGTATATATGCTGCAGTCAGAGGAGATGTCTGCCATTCCTGTTTGTTTAGCCGTGTGACAAACCTGGATTTCTCATTTCTACTTTCTTTACTGTGACACTTTTATCTTAAAATTCTGCCTCAGCTTTTTCTTCCAGAATAGTGATGTGAACTACAAAAAGGAAACATAAAGAGATGTGACCAAACATACAGCTTCCACTTCATAGCCTCCTTTTACTTTTGTATATATTTGTAAAGCCAAATGTTCTCATAAGAACGCAAACACCAGGCCTGTGCAAATGTGTGTGTTCTCTTTTTTACATGCCCATACTACTCTGTGAATACAAGTAATACCTCAATGAACTGCAAATAATTCCCTTCGTTTCTGTTTATGCCAAAATAATGAAAGAAAGCTGGTTTCATTTTAATACTAGAAAAAAACACCAAGAGAGATTATTTAGTCAAAGGCAACAGTGATTTGCTGTTTTAGCAAACAAATATAAATGTTACACTGGAGTCCTTTGAAAACAGTTTAAAATGTACAAATTAAATAAATGAAATCAGTTGCCAGATAGAGAGCTGACATGTCTTGTCTATTTGCTTGTGTCAATCACATAGAGTCGATAATGATGCTGATATGCAGAAGTCAAGAAGCTTTCAGATGCTTGTTAATCACTGGAGAAAAAGCTCTTCTGAGGACTTTTCATTAGAGACATGAAAACATAAAATCGACAGAAGTAAGCTGCAGCACTGAAAGCGAAAACACCCGGAATGAATAACCTAAGGATAGCTTTAATTTAGCCTCATATTAAAAAGCCGCAACATAAAAAAATAAATAAATACATGACTAAACAAAAGTTGGGGTCGGTGTGGTGCGCAGCCAAAGTTAAACTCATTACGCTGTATTGGAAATAGCTCTTTACAGGAGACATTTACTAATAAACCAATGAAGAATATAGTCAAAAGTCTCGTTAACGAATACCTGCACAGCGAGAGAGGTGCCAGTGGTGAAAAAGACTACACCGAAGAGACTGCACGTGCACTAGGCCTAAGCCAGCAGGCTATATATATTGTGTGTGTGTGTGTGTGTGTGTTTTTTTTTTTTTTTTTTTTTAATTATTTTACTGAGCAATTTAATTTTTACATTTCATAATGTGACCTCCTTACAGCAAGAAACTTAATAGATGCTAAAAGATTATTGCTTTTGGGGAGGGCCTTTGGATTAGAAGTCAAAAAGCAGCCAGAGCTTGTGATTTTAATAGTTTGTGGTTGGATCATTTTTATCTTTTATTTTTGAAAAAATGTAACTAATCCTCCTCCTGGCTGAGCTGGACTGCAGATGTGGCCGACATCGTGTTGTGTAATCGCGACACGAAGACACGAGTTACGTCTCCGGTCATAATTAATCCGTTAATTATGACCGGAGAGAGAGAGAGAGAGGGAGAGAGGGAGGGAGAGAGAGAGAGAGAGGGAGAGAGAGAGAGAGAGAGAGAGGGAAATACAGATAGATAGAAAGAAGGGCGGAGTGAGTTTCATCTTTCATACTGAATAAATCTGCAATCTTTAGGGCTTTAGAGCCACATTTCAGACAATTAGAATTATTTATTAGAATTAAGGATTATTACGTTTCGTTTCTTTAAAATAAAATTTAGGCATGGGAACTTACAACAATGACCACGACAACAACGATAATGATAATAATAATAACAAAAATAATAAGTTTGGTTCTTGATTATGCCTATTAAAATAAGACTAATTATAGGCTACGATTGTATTAATATTTTATATAATATTACATAGGGCTACAATATGTGTGTACTAATCAAAAACTTTCTGTTGTGACGGATATAAACTGATATGTTTTCCCCATTTATTCAAATTGATGTTAATATCCTAAAAATTAAAGACGTCAATTGAGACAATTTATCCAATTTGACTACTAACCGACATAAAGGCCTATGTTGTTTCCTTAAAACCCGCTTTAATTCAAATTTTTATAGCCAAGAAAAGGCAAATTGCTAGCGTGGCGTCGTTTTACCAAATTGTCAAGGCGCACGAAGCCAAGTGTTTCAATGAGCATCATAGGCTTAATGGTTTATGATTAATTTAATATTAAGAAGTAGACAATTTTGAAAAGAAGGGCTGAGAGTTGTTTGCGATGATGGGTTCTAATTCTCCATTATTATAAGCGGATGTATCCGCAATGACACACTCTGACTTCTCACATCAGGTTCTGGTCAAACGGTTGACGTTGTTTGGTTTAATATAGGTCTGTAAAACAAATACACAAAGAAAATATTTACATAATATTTAAGCTTAACATCGGCTGACATCATGCGCTGTTATTGCTCTAAATTCCCGGCTTGATCCTTGTATCTACACTTCATTTTAAGGTGCTCTTTCTGCACTTTGAAATCAAGGAAAACACAAATTAGATTTTCCACAAACACACATTAATACGCGAGTGTGGCTCCCCTGACAAATATGGAAACAACGCCATTAAAACGCCTTAAAGTTTGATATAAAGAGTGACTTTAAAAAGTGAGAGGCTGGGGTGTTCAGCCATGCAGCAGCAGGAATCAAAGCCGTTATATTCATCCTCTAATTACATTAATGTCATGTGTCGTGTCTCCCGCGTGTTTACCAAAAAAGCTTTCCCCCTTCTGAGCTTGACCTCCCATTTCTACTGGCTGCATAATAGAGCAGGCTGAAGCTCGGTGTGGGCCCAACTTCAGATGTATGTGGAGCCTGAAGGTCGGACTGCTGTGTGTGTGAGAGTGTGTGTCAGATACACTGTAGGCTACTGAGGCGGCATCAGTTTGAGCGAGGCATTTCTCTTTACCCCGACAAACCTTCAGGGGGCTTTTAGCATTTGTTCAGTCTGCAGTCTCTGGAAAACATCTGATTCATTTTTTAACCAGTCCCAGATGCGGCAGTGTGAGAGTGTGTGTGCATGAGCGCGTCAGTGTGAGTTTGTCAGTGCATGAGAATTTGGGGAGAATATCTGCTGTCTAGAGAAGGGGAGGGAAAGAAGAACCGTGTGGATTTTTTTTAAAAATATAACTTTTTAGGTATGAACGCAGATACGTGCGTCTCATACTGCGATATGACATCGATGGATTCATATTATAGCACGTCTACTGCGCAAGGTAGGGATCACCAGGCGAACCCGTTCAGGACTTTCCCGAACACTGAAACCAAATACAGCCCCACGTTCATTCCGGGTAAAGGGCAGGCTTACGGAGAGAAGTCCCGGAGTCCTTTCCAGTCGGAGTGCCAGTCGTTGGATGGCGCTGAGGAGGGCACCTTCAGCAAATACCAGCTCTTCATGCAGCGACCGACCTGCAAAACTCCACCCGAAGGTAGCAAGCTGCACCCGGACAGCGGCCACAACGGGACGCTCATTCCCTGCTATGGTGAGTGCGCACGAGGGAGGCACAGAGTGGGACTGTATGGGGCAACATACTGGGGCTGAAAACGCATGAATGCTGAAATGGTGAGTGCATGACAAGAGGGGATGTTTGCGAGCAGTGATGGAAATTTACTGTAAATGTCAAACACAGCATCTGAAAGTCAGTAATGTGAGCGCGAGGAGCAGAGAGGAAAACCACCAGCACTCCCATCAGCCTCCTTCTACTTCCACTCAACTGAACTGTGTGAATTTCTAACATTGATTCACATGTAATTTAACTGAGTGAAGTAGCAGCTGTGAGCTCAGGAGAAGGTTTGGATATATCCTACTTCTTTTCTCTTTTTGATTCACTAAGGAGCAGAATCCCTTAGTTGTAGCCTATTATCTCGAACATTAAGAAAACCAGATAAACTGTGAATGGGATAAAACAATATGAATACTCGTGAATTTAAAAGGTAACCCCGAGTCAATTAAAAATATTTTACAGGTTGTAGGTTTGCAAGGTGAGCTACAATTTAAGGATTAATGTATTTCCTTTACGAGGAGGGAGTGATTTGGCTGGGAGGTGATTCAAATATTTTAGGCTTTTTTAATGGATGTTTGCCATTTTATGTTTATTGTCCTAATGACGTTAACAGACTACAAGTCAAAGTTTTTCCGTTTTTACCATCACATCACTGCATTTTCTGTTTCATCCTTGGTGAAACCGCAGCATCACTGTCACACATCTCACTGGCCTACAACTGCAACTGTCTTTTCTTGTTTGTATTTTTTTTTAAAACATAAAATTCTCTTTGTCACTGATAAATACAGGCATGTGAAGAATCTGAAATTTTAATATTCAAGTTATCAAGTAGCCTACAGGTCACCGAGGCACGTCTGCCCACATACATACACACACACACACACACACACACACACACGCTCAAACGGAAAATCCAGGCATTGTGTGGTAAAATGAGTCAGTCAACAATTCTACCACGACGTCCATTATTTTCACTGCACTATTTATTTTCAGCATAGATTCTTTAACAATAAATAGAATAAATGAACGACAACAGGCGCAACTCTACCACTCTCTCTGAATTACAGAGTAAACATTTATTCAACAACTGCCCAAGTTCGGCCAAAATCTCACATTTTGTGGACAACAAATAAAAGCCAATTCAATAATGAATTTAAAATTTTAGAGACTACCATAACATCCTGATAAACAGCATTAGTTTAAAAAGAAAGCTGCACAGCCTCACGGGGTCTTCGGACAATTCGTTGCACTACAAATGTAACTACAGGCCGTTTAAAGAAAACAATCCATTTTACTGTCCATTTTATGAGACACAGGGCTTTAAAATAAAAAGAGAAAAGCCTTTAATTGAGTAAACGAAATGGACTCAAACCACCGTGTGTGACAGCAGGTCAAAAAGGCCGATAGCCTAAAAAGGATCCATTAAATATAATAAACCTTATAATTGTAATATTTGTATAATACATTATTGCATACTTTAAAAACTACAATAAAAAAATATATTTTGGTTAGATATCAGAGTATGGACCCGTTGGCGCCAATAAATTTCCAGCCCAGATGTTTAGCATGATGTTACAGAAGAAAACATCTGTGATGATCATGGCTGAAATTTGACGCATGTTGATCGAAACTTGTGCAGCAACTCAACCTTTAACTCCACAGTTTAATCTACGATTTGAGCTGCGAGGTACATTTAGTACTGTACAGAAACAGAGACTAAACACTGGCACAAATCAATTTAAATACGCTGAATGCTTAATCGCGTGTTAAGTATATTTAAGTATTAGGTGTAACAAATAAAACTGAACTGCCCTAATTCTGCTCAGTGGGACCAATTACAACAAGACCTGCAGTATAACTAATTTTTTTTGCGCAGTAGCCAGTACCACACTTTGCCAAAACACATCCATAAAGTGCAAAGTAATCTGTTTTCCTGAGAAACAACTGGAATCACTCTTAATTTCAGGCTGAACTGTCACTTTTTCAGGAGTTTGAGAGCAATGCCTCCAACAGACTGGAGCACCCCTGCATTGAAGTGAACTGATTTGGCAAGTGCATTGACAGAACCATTTAAACACCATCATTAAATGCAACATGCCTCCCTTGAGGAGAGCTCTGCAATGTTATTATTGAAAAATGTTGCAGCCAGATGAAGGCATCGTGGCCCTGGGGAGGATACTTTGGGGTCTTGCCAAAGCCTCAGGCGTCAACAGGCTTGTGCTGTTATGTGTGGTCCTCAATGGGAGATATATTGCTCAATGCTGATGCTTTATCTCCATCATGATGACAAAAGTCCTCTCTTACCCAAAGGGAGTTTTCTGTGTGGCAACTGCAGCTACAAATGTAATACTGTTTACATGGCAACACTTTGTATCTGTGTCATTCTGGGGATGTTAGTGCATTAACAGTGTTTGTGTGCACCAAAATATATTTTTTTAAAAAGGACGAAAAATGTGTCACCAGCTATGTTATCTCCTTGCTCAAATATTTACATTTAATAGATAAAGAGAAGCAAAGGTGAAGATGTAGATTTATGGTTCTGTTGAAATCAGGACGGTTCTGTTGAAATCAGGACGTGTATTATGTGAAAATATTTTTTGGCATATGCTGCATGATATTCACACTTTTAATTCAGGACAATTCCAAACATTTTGGTTAATTATTTCTTTAAAATCACTTAATTCCAGTCCCACTAAGTATGATTCAACTGCGGTAAAAGATTATTAAAATCTAAGGGCTTGAAAGCGATTCTAAAATTCACACTCAGATAATCTTATACATTTTTTCAGTTTAATCTCTAAACTCTCAGGACAGTGTTTTGGAAGGTTTAAATTTTTTTGTGTGGATGAAAATCACACTTTGTCCCAACCAGATTTTTAAATCATATTCTTTAAAATACAATATTGCCTCTGAAAGAATGAATCGACGTATTTCTGCACAGTAGTACCTCAGGCTGGCAGGTTTGTTCATTTAAGTGCATGCTAATCAGTGAGACTGTCCCACAGCGAGGAGAGGGATGGAGCCGTCTACCTGCTCACACAGCGATGAATGAAATAAAACCCCTGGAGCTGATCGAGTGCTGAGGAATGCAGGTCAGCACTGCAGGAGAGGTCCGCATTAATCTAAGGCAGATGTGCATTACTGGCTCCTATAGTTATTATTCATACTCCCCAAACATCAGATCTCCAAAGCTACGGAGAGTCTCTGAGATGACAAAGTGGGACTGGTTTACATAACCCTGTCTCAACAATACCTTGTACAAATAAGCAACGAGTCAGAAATGGACATCGAGATTGGGTAATGATTTGAGAGACTTGGGAGAAATGAGAGGGTTTCTGGGAAAGCCGCACACGTGTGGGAATGACTGTTTACATGCACGTACTTTACTGAACTCCATGGCTTTGAGATGCACTGCATTTATGCATTTTGTGTTTCATAATTTGAACTAATTTTCAGCTTTTATCCTTGATGCAGACTTACAGCTGACACTGAGAGACTGTAAAGTTTTGTGAATGCAAACTTACATGAAAATATTATCACACTTTCTTCATAAATTTAAGAGAATGGAAGTGGAGCTAAAGCTAAATCTTAAAAATCATGGTGTTTATAGGCTTGTGGTTGATACTGAGGTTGGGCTGTGCATTGCTGATACACAATGGAAGTGGTTGTGGGAATACTGGTACTTACTTAAGGCTGTTTGTACCTCACCTTTGTCTTTTACCAAAGTAACAATTTGAAGAAAACGTATATTATTTAACATTTATAAAATATGGCTTTGTCAATCTTTGTACTTTCAAATATCCCCTCCTCCCTTCTGTGGCCCATCAAAGCATCCTGTGATATGTAAAACATTTTTCTCAGCGTATGAAAACCACAACAAGACCCCAAAAAGTCCTGGCAGCGTTTTAAAAGCATCCTGTCAAAATATAGTACTCTAAGTACATGTTAAAAGGCTCTGGGAAGTGATGTCACAGGATATGCATGTGCTGATGACTAACACATTGGGTCGATGTTAACAATAAGCAAATGCCAGAGCGACACCTGTGATCGTGCATGCCGGCATGTGTCTGTGAACCAGAATAAATTAGAATATGTAATGAGAGCATGCTTGAAAGGATGAATTCTTGACTTGTTAAAGTGTAATAGTTTATATAAATGTGTGACTCAGGACATAAAGCAGCAGCAATTTGCCTGCCGTGAAAGGAAAAGAAAGTTTCATTTAGCTCTAAGAACTGGTGTTTCATTAGGTGTTGTTTTTCTCAGGGTTGGATTAAAATCTCCTCTCATTACCGCTCAAAGCGGTTTTCTCTCATGCTGCCATGCAGCTAACACAGTATGCTTTGGCCTTCACCTTCGGCCACCTCTCTTGCAGGGGAAGGTAACTCCCCACCGCCTACCTGAGATCTGCGTGCAGGCCAGATAATAGAAACACTCTGGAAACTTTAAGCAGCTGGTGTGCATTTTTATTGATTCTTATCAACTGCCTATCAGCTAAATCTAGACCTCTGTAAGAGGTCCTGAATAATGAAAACGTGGCCACACAGTCTCATGGTATGGTCAAAAAAAAATGGATCAAAGCTCATTGCCTGACAAGTCACAAAATGTAAACTCAAGAAAGCCAACTAAAGTATGACTAATGATGGAAACTACTGGGCAAAGCAAAAGTATGATGATCGCTTTTTAGGTCCATGATTAACAATAGTTCTTTTTCTTTTTCTCAGCTTACTTTCAACAGAGACACAGCTCATTTTGCTTTGATATATTTTTCAAATAAAAGCCAGTTTTGGAAAGTAACCCAAATCATCATTGGGTGACACTGCCTGCACCACAAACTTTAACGCTGCCTGCAAAGAGGCAAAAATACTTCATAAAATGTGATCTAGACAGTATAACTGTGATAGTGGGAAGACAGGGAGAGGTTACAGATGATGACGTCAGTTCTAATCACATTTAATTTCAATTCCTTTTCATCTGAAGCTCCACTTTTCACTGAATGTTTTTTCACCAAAACCAAACTTACAACACAACACACAATCACAGCGTTAAAATGTTAGAATAACAACTTAACTTCATCTCGACATATAGAGGTTAATGCTTTGCCTGTTGAGTGTTTCTCTGCATTGATATGACATTATGTATTTAGCAAATCCTTAAAAACTCTCCATTTAAAATCTTAAAATTTTACCAATTTTATCAAGCTGTTGCACACGGTTTTCCTTTAGGAGGAAATGTATGTATTTCCCCCACTAACTACATTCCCAAAAAAAAAATTCAAAAAAATTCAAAAAAACCCAAAAAAAACTCTCATACTCCTTCTGTGGACTTTGATACGAGACAGTGACAGCCACGGCCCAAGGTATTATGACAGTAGTGAGGTCATGATCATGTCAATTTATCAGAAGCTGAGGCTGAGCAGAAAGATTTTTTGGTTTCCCAGGGAATCTGCATTCCTGCGTGAGCCGCTGGCATAGATCTCTCCTCAGGAACATCTGGGAGCCTCCCTTCCACTGAGGAAACAACAGTCAACATCAGGTCTTAGACTGTGCTAAGGGAAGAATAATCCAGCCCTAAGCATGTCTGTGAACCAACAAGGAACACAGAATTAATAGTCACCTGTTGACGACCAAAGCCAATGGAATATTTGACTTTATTTGGACAATATAAGGTGTGATAAGTGGAGAGCCATTGTGGTAGACTGCTATCAGCTTTGAGTGTTTTGGGAGAACATTTTAGAGCACTCTGTTTAAAAGCATTCCCTTCCCTATTTAGTGTTTGGTCATTAACCCTTCCCCAGGTTACTAATTTATAGTGTTTCTTTTATTTGGCTTCACTTGACCCTCCCCGTCCCATTCCATAAAAACTGAGAGGGTGCCCTGTTGCTTTACAACCAGTTAAATTACACTTTGATGTTTTCTCCCTGTTTTCAGCAGTGATTAAATTGCTGACCCTAGTAAACATCTGACCTCAGCTAACTGAAGAGGTCTGCAGCTTGTCACAGAGTAACTCTGGCAAATTGCAGGATCAGCCGGCGATATTTGGAGCCATCATATATGTACGTTGATGAACGCTGAAACGAGAACAACAGTCAAAAAGGCATTCCTCTGAATGCCAAAAAAACTGGAGCCAACAGAGTGGAATCTTGGCTCCCAAAAGAAAGCAGCGTGTGATGGCAGCGTTCTCCAGAACAGCGTGCAGAAGAGACAGCTCAGCATGCGGGAATACTGGAAGATGTTTGTGGCAAAGGATTCTGTGTGATTAGCGTGACAGAGAAAAGAGAGATGAGTTTTGAGTACTAGGCAGAGAAAAGATGTTGATTAAGCTGGAACTGTTCTAATTAGTGCCGTGTAAATTGTGTAAAGTGTTTCTAGTCTTTGTGCTAAGCTAAGCTAACTGACTGCTCTACTGTACAGACATGAAAGTTGCATCGACCCTCTCATGTAACTCTTGGTACGAAAGCAAATAAGACTATTTTCCCATTAATCCAATAAAGTTCTGTATAAGGCTGAAAACCTCAAACAGTTCCACCCACCCATCATCTTCCCATCCCTCATCTGTGCACCCAGCTGGACCCTTTGCCTAACAGGATATATGCCTTGCTTAAGGGCATAGTTGCATTTTATCTCACAGATGCTAAACAGGAACCCGGAGTTGACCTGCCTTACTTCTTAACATTGCATCCATGCTCCTTGCCCATGGGTAGAATGAAAATATTGCACAGTGCTTGAGCACAAGAGGCCAGTGCAGGGGTTGGTGATGTCAGAACATCTGCCTGCGTGGAGACTGTAAGAGGGTCTGACAGGTGGGCCACAGCGATATGAGGTCATGAACTCCAGCTGGGCGAACTGTGTTGTTCCATTAGCGTCTCGGTCGGGGCAAGTCTGAGCCAGAGAGAGCAGGGGAGGGCTGCTGCAGTTTCGAGGGGATGACTATATTGACATCTCATTGTGGGACACTCTAGCCAAAGGCATACTAATCCATGAAAACAAACATGCATGCTGCAGACAGCCACCGCCTAGCTTCATCACTCTAAAACTATTCAGTCATCTAACTAACCACTGAAACGCTTGGCTCAGAGAGTCACCAGTGCCACAAGGTGTCAACTCTCTTTCACCCAATGCACTGGGTTTCAGAGAATGACAGTGGGGTCATTACTGACATCACTCATAACAAAAATGCGAAGTGACAAAGTAAAATGCACACACATTAGCACATAACTATTAAGTTAATCATTTTCAACTTGCTCTGCCTCAGAGACAAATGCTGTTGGACTTAAGTAATGCTAGTGTTGCACAAGACTCACAAATCTGTTTATGTGGAGGAGACCATTATGTGCTGGTTTCGGACCAATACAGTTGGGACAGGGCGCTCCCCATGCCCATTCGCAGGAAAGGCAAACAGAGAGCCTGACAGAGCACACTGTTCTCACTGGCCCACAACCAGAGCCCTTCAGCTTATTTATTCACACGGCTGTTTGTTTATTGAAGGAGAAGGGACAGCTTTCTTCATCTCCTAAAAGGAAACAAAAAAGCTGGCATGCGCTGACAGGAACAGAGCAAGGTCTGTCACAAAATGGACGCTCGCGAAATTGAAGGTGACAAACACAATGTTGTTTACATCTGAGGGGCACTGCTGTGGGGCGAGCGTGGTCAGCCCCCGTACACAAGGCCCACCATACACGGCGTCGAGACGGAGTGGGTTTTGCGCGGCTCGGATTTCACGTGGCGTGATTGAGAGATGTGACTGGGGAGGGCTGCGATGGCTGTGTCAGAGGTCACACCAATGTGTAGTGACATACCTTTCAAACAGAAAAAGACGTTTCTCCTCTGCAAATTTTAGACTTTGCTGCATGCAGACAAGGCCTTTGAACCTTAAAATAAAACATTACAGAGGTGATGTAAGCTTAAAGCGAATGTCATTTTGTGTGGATGTTGTTACGTGATGATGAGCAGACACACTCACTGACTTGAATGCGAGGCCCCATGGTTTCATTCAGCCACATTTTAAAGAAAGCATTGCTCTACTGAATATTCCAATTACAGATTAGTAACTATAATTATAGGACTATTATTGACAACATGTGTCCCTCTTTGTTCAGCTCGAAAATGGTCAGAGAGTTGGTTAAAATAGCTTGTTTGAAAATAATATTATTACAGTAAGAATATGACTTGTATTATATGTAAAGCCACAGTTTTGATAGTTCTTTTGATTTTTCATGCTTAATATGAAAATCGTATGAATGGCGCACTTCAGCTGAAACCAAAATTGGTCAAATGTGACCACAGTGTAACATACAAACTTTTGAGCAGTGCTGTCAATTCCCATCACAGAATTAAAGGGCTACTCCAGTAATTTAGTGTTATTCTTTCACAAAGTTGGGGGGCTTACAAAAGACATATCATAAACAGTAATCAAAATTGAAGCTACAGAAGCTGACATATTTTCTAGCAAAGGTCAAGCTCCATAAGACCTGGATCCTACATTTCCCATAACACAACTGGATAGCAGGTTTTATTAGACCCACGTCTTTCAAACCCCGATGTTCCATTTGTAATGCAGCCTTTATATTAAATAATTTGAAGACTTAAGCAAAAGCTGAGGCATTTTTTTCAAACTTTGGTCCCTCCAGAGCCACTTAAAAAAATTATACAATTGTATTCATAGACCGAGTATTATTTCTTTTGATGAGCAAACCACACCACATGTGCAAAATTGGTGAAGTACTCCTTTAGAAAACACAAAAACATGATTGATCATAACCTTCCGTGCTTCGGTCTGTGTCCTTCATTTCATACATACAGGAAAAGACAACAGCGGCCTGACTGAGTCTGAGTTGCCCCCGAGTGTCGACCCTCCTGGGATGGAAGGCAGCTACCTGAACCTAAAGGAGCCCGGCGTGAAGGGACCGAGTGAGCGGCCGGGCTCTGACCTTTCTAGCCCTCTGGACAAAAGTGAGGCTGAGAGCAACAAAGGCAAGAAGAGACGCAATCGCACCACATTCACCAGCTACCAGCTGGAGGAGCTGGAGAAAGTTTTCCAGAAGACACACTACCCAGATGTTTACGCCCGGGAGCAGCTGGCACTGAGGACAGACTTGACGGAGGCTCGTGTACAGGTGAGGAGGGAGCATACACCAGGTTACAGGCAAAAAAAGAAAAAAAAACCCCCACTCTTTATGCATTGAAATGAGCCAACAAGTCCTTCAAATTAAACGTCCAAATAAGTTCTTTGTCCATGCCCTCGAGAACAGCACACAGAAGAAATGGAAACATTGCGGTTTGGGTCAAGGTTAGAGGAGCTTTGTCGTCATGTTTACAATAATAAACACATGGTTAAGGTTTGGGAACAATCACAATCACGCTTAAAACAGGGTTGATTGTAGATTTCAAACAGGAAATGAACAGCAATTTTCCTGTGTTCAAGTCTGATGTTTTGTCGATCGATCCATCCACCCCAACTTCCTTTGACCACTGGCGGGCTTTGTCACTTGAACGTAAACTAGTGTTGTTTTGAGGCACTTGCTGAAATGACTGATGCTGTCGTTCCTTGTTGGGAAGACACTCTCCATGAGCTGTGAGCCGTGTTGTATGAGTGCAGTCGTCCATGTTTGCATGCTAATAATCACTCGGGGAACCAAGAAAGAGGGCTGGGAGAGTTAAGACTGGCATGTTGACAAAGATTGTTCAGAACAGCAGACAGCAAGGCCTATTGTTCTCCATCTCTCTTTCTGCCTGCCAGTTTTAGATCAGAGTGGGATGGGTGGGACTAAGGGAATACTCTGCTCTTAGCTCTTACATGCTGCAGGCTCTGCAAAAGGGTCAGAGGCCAAGGGTTTCTCCCCAGCACTACCATGTTCAAACTACTTCACCGCACAACTCTAGAGGCAGGGAGGGAAAACACACGGAAAAAAAGAAAAGCCATCAAAGCTATTTGGCAAGGATATAAAAAACACTTTGAGATGCCAGTTTCAATTTCCATGCGTAGTCCAAGACATAGTCAGGGACAGAGAACCTGGCCTGGTCCTTGTGGTGGTACAGTAAAATAAGTACATTCATGTTTCGTTCACACAGACCCATCTATTCCCCAGATGAATATAATTAACTTCCTCATCTGACAGGCACACAGCAGACTCTGTTGAGTCACTGTGAGGTTTGACCCATACTTCTAAAATCAGACCCTAAATATGCACGCAATCAAGACTAAACCCCTCAATTTCAACTGAAGGTCCATCAAGACAAAGTCCAGGGATATCCAATTGTTGAATACCAAGGGGCACTCGAAGCTTGGCAAGCGACTGGAGAATCCTTTTCATCTCCAAAAGAACAGCCATTGAAATCCAGAATACAGATGTTTTCTGCCAAAATGCCAATGTCAAGGCCCTACGGTTTCATCCTCAGTTTGATGATGAATGTCTTCATAAACTCGGCTGCAGTTTTCCATAATCACATCTGTGACTTCTGCTGCCACTAGTTTATTTAGTACAATTAGCTCAACCTCAGACTTGAACTTCACCACACTGCCTACTTTTTATGGAGGAGGAGGCTGTGTGTGAGTGACTGCTGAGGCAGTCTATCAATTGCCGTGGTCCTGGATGACAGAGATGAGGTGAGACGGCTGGACTTCAAAGCGGCTTTTGGAGTTGTGCACTCTGCCCTCCCCTCTCTCCCTCTTCCTCTCTCTTTGCCTGCTGGCTCTGGAGCATAAATAAAGCTCTTTAATGGCTCTGTAAGCTGCCTTTTGCTGTCAACGTCTTTAGCAATTACTGTATCACCGCCAAGCACTTTGAGCTCCAAGAGCGCTGAGCCACCTCCCTTGCAGATGTCTGCTAGATAAAATAAACAAGAGTAGTAAGTGTTTGCAGTTGGTAAATATCATACTTTTGGGCATCGTACAGTACAAATAATGGGTCACTGTTGTTCATTTCGGGAAATAATAAAAATTATTCCAGTTAATTGTGATTCTACTTCTGCAAAGACACTGCTAGCCTTCCTCTCTAATAAACTCAGAAGTTTATAAGTTGGGGAATAGGAGACACGGAGCAGCAAAGGACACATCTGACTTCATAATGTTCCCTGAATGATCTCTCTGCCAAACTATTTGGCTCGGGTCTCATTCCGACTGACGTTCAAAGGCAAGGCTACGTAGAGCAAACCCTCTGTGAAACATGACACACTCAGTACCCAGAAACCATGACAAGAGGCATATATGTGTTCAAACATTGTTTGCTTGTTTATGAAAGGTTCCAGTAAGTGTGTGAGAGAGTCTACGTTAGAGCATATTTGTTAGTGACTGACTTAGAATTTTGTAGATAACATAGTATGTAAACGTGTGTGTTTTCTGTGTGTATCCTGTGTGTGTGAATGTGTGTGTGTGTGTATGCCTGCTCTTGTCTGCACGCCTCTGAAAGGTCAGAGGGGTTAGCTGCGGAAAGCCATGGGCTTAGGCGTCAGGAAATTAAACATGAAATGAAAACAAGCTCCAGTTTGAACATTCTCCCATCTCACTTTCCAATATCCCCACTTCCCCTCGCTGACTTAAAAGGAAGGAGGGACGAGAGAGACATGGAGAGAGGGGTTGACGATGGGGTGGGGGTGCAGGAGTGGAAGAGAAGAGACTGAGCTTCAATAGAGGGGAGGGAGTATGACAAAGAGATTAAGATGAGTAGAGGAGGAAAGTGGAGTTATCTTGATCCATCACAATTAAGACGACAGCTCTGTAACTGATAAAACTTTATATTTTAAATGGCTAGTGGAGCTTTGAAACTTGTACTTGTACAACATTAACCTTAAAGACATTAATCTTAGCCACAGCTTGTGTCTTTCATGCATTACCATTACATGTGAGTGACAAAGCTAAGAATCCAATTTCCCATAAAATATACATCCAAAACCCAGAGGGTCATTTAACATTTACTGTTCTGAAAGGATTTCCAGAATGAAAAAACACTCTTGTAATGATCTGAATAAAATATATTCCATCAGCTACACAACAAAAAAGATTTTTTAACATTTTCTTAAGTTGTAAAACACAAGTAAAAAATCAATGCCATTTTGTATGAAACACCAACATATAATACTAAACTCATGATAAAATCTTTTACTTGGTTCATGTTGTACAAATTGTGCAAGGAGACTATCTTTGTTTGGATTAGGAAAAAGAGGTGTTTGAAATCTTTTGCATCATGCAATGCACTGAAAGTGTTTTCATTGAGATGGTTGGTATCATTAAGAAAATCAGATGCTTGGTTACTCAAACGTAGGGGTAACACGTGAGAGGCAAAAACCTGGGGCGCTATTAACCTCTGACAAATCAAACAGTGTCATTACTTTACAGAAACTAAAACTATAATTGTATGAACACTGCGCGCTTATCAGTCTCTTGTTTTGAGGATAACATTAGGAAACCTGTGTTGTTATGAGCTCACAAAACCAAAGAACCACCAAAGTAAAGACATGACGAACCTTAAACAATAATAGACCCCAAATCCTCAGGAGAATATAACACAGACTCAACTACCCCCTCCAAACATATGATATAATTCAAAGGGCAACAACCCCTCACCTTGACATTGGGGTTCAGCCACAACCTAAGATATCAGTTTACCACTTTGCAAGGGTGAGCTGTCCTCTAATCTCACCAGCTGACCTGAGGAATGCTGGAGTCAGACGACATTTCCTTACGTCAGCTTCTCGCAAAAACCACTGGAAGCCATATATGGTCTTCTCTTTCAAAATCAACCAACTAGTAGTTTTGTTCTGTCTGAAAAATGACATGTTTGTATGCACAACAGGGTGCTGATAGCTGCTCTCATCTTATTTGAGAGGAAATCCACTCCAACACCTTCAGAAAACAACAAGTATGAGGTTATAATCTCACACAGATAGTGGAGTTGACATCTTTGTGTGGCGGAGCTCATGTCTGTCACTAAAATCTATTGTATTTAAGTTGACAGAGAGAAATGGTCAGGGAGAGAGAAGTGAGGGGGGATTTGAAGAGGTTGACTGAGGGGAAATTGCATGTCAGGGACTGTGAAAACCACAAGCTGATTGGGCTGGGAATCAACCCACAATCCAAGTTCAAACCCCTGTGTCGAAGCGGGATCGCTCTCTCTTTTCTCTTTGAAGAAGTTTCCCCCATCCCTCTTGGGAGGATAAGATTCAGACAACCAACAAATAGATACAGATAAACATGTGGAGACTCCCAGTATCCCCCTCTGCTCATCTATTCTCTTGCATGGAGATGTGAGAAAATTCTCTTAAAAAAAAAACAACAAAAAAACAAAAACAGATCAAGATAAGTTACCACGGATTAGGTTAAGGAACACACAGATCCATGGTTAGGAAAGGAGAAAAGAAAGATAAATGAGGTGGCAAACTCCAAACAGATTCAAATTACTTTCATAAAAGACTAAGTTTAAACATTATTTAAAATATTGACATTTTAACCAGTAAATTTTGATAAATTGTTGAACAATTTAAATCAATTTTATTCTGATAGAAAAACTGTTTCAACTCTAATCTATAACAAGTGTGTGCAGATGTGTTTGTACTATTTCACAGCTTAGAGGCCAGGCAGATGTTTAAATTAGTTAGTTAGTTAATATTTGACCTCAGAAAGAGCAAGAGCTCAGATCTCATTTCCAGGATGGACAGACATGCAATAGATGTTTTGTGCATAGAACAGACAGAAATAACAATAGTAACAAGAGCATACTGGATTGCTGCATGACACAGAATTGACAATTAATAATTTGGTTCATTAAAAAAATATTCCTGTGGCTGTAAAAAGAAACTTTTTTGCACTCATTCTAAACTTTCACCCTTAAGTGCTGCTTTCATCCAATTCCTTTCTCAGTTAAGGAGAAGTGACCTAAGTAGCCTGCTCTTGCTCTGTCAGCAGGTAGTGGAAATGCACCCTTTCTGCAAAGTAGCATGTCTCTCAAACTCAAGAGGACAAATCACGCAGAAAAACTGACTTCATATGCTACATACAATGCTTAATAAACCCAAAGGCTGAGCCAAAAAAGCATATTCTTGGTCAAAAGTTGAACTTTTGTTTCATGGATTATACAGAGGGATTCCCCACTGTATCCCACAGTGCTGACATGTGGGGGAGAGCACACCTTTCTCAGAGTGATTTATGAATGGCTACAGGCCCAGATGTGGATCTGTCGACGCTGGCAGCCTGAAGGGAGGCAGACGCCTGTGTATCAAAGGGAGGAGCTGAAACGCACAGCACCAGGGGAGACTCACCATTTTCACATCAATAGCTCCATGTGGACGGCACTTTAAAGACACGTCAAGTCTTAAAACCTGGGCCTGGACTTTCATGTGCTGCAGAATTTATTTGCTTCACTATCTTCATTTTATGTGGTTCAGTTTCTTACTTTGTCTTGCCTAATGGAGAGGATGGTCCCATTGTATGAAAAAAAAAGCACTGTGATTTGAAAACTATGCGAGACATTTACATGTTGTTTGGTAGTGGCTAGTCTGGTCTATTTTGAGGTATTTTCTTGATGGATTGTTTTTTTTTTTCTTTGCAGGTGTGGTTTCAGAATCGCAGAGCCAAGTGGAGGAAGAGGGAGCGTTTTGGCCAGATGCAACAGGTCCGAACACACTTCTCTACTGCTTATGAGCTGCCTCTACTGACTCGGCCTGAGAACTATGCACAGGTAAAAAAAAAAAAAAAAAAAAAAAGAGAGAGAGAGAGAAAGACTCCATACAAAATCCAAATCCATGCTACTTACTGATTCTAAACAGGTCTTTAGTATGTTGTGCGTTCACAGTGGACATTAGACAAGACAACTTGAAGCAGACAGACTGCGGACTGAATACGGTCAATTTTTGAGGTTGCTGTCCACGGACACTATTATCCCACAATGCAATGCACAAAGGAAATGGTGGGGCTGCTCACAGATGGAAAAAATTAAAATAAATTGTGGATGGTGGGGAAAATGCTCCAAAAAATCTTGGAAAACAAACAAAAAAAGAGCATTAACTCTTAGGAAAAACATTTTGATGTCTTTTGTGAAGTTTAATTGGCAGTAGCTTTCCAAAGTCACAGTATGATTCACATCCACCATCACATGTCCTGTATCCTGTTAGTATCCGGTTTCCTGTTAGCAAAAAATTGTAAAAGTATGTTGATATTTTTGCATACCACCAGCTAAAACAGTATGCTATGACAGTATGTAGTAAATACTGTATAGAATTAGTATGTAGTCCAGTTTTGGGACCCAGTTTGAATATTATGATGCATGGGTACTCATTATACCACATGGAAATGATGAGCAGCTTAGCTACTTTGATGAGTAGAGTTTGTTATTGTCATATTCTCGCTGTTATTTTCCAGATCCAGAATCCTTCATGGATCGGGAGTAGCAGTGGAGCATCTCCAGTGCCGGGCTGCGTCGTGCCTTGTGACTCTGTCCCCTCCTGCATGCCCCCTCACCCTCACGGTCCCGGAGGTGTCTCTGACTTCCTGGGTGTGCCCAGTCCAGGGAGCAGCCACATGGGACAGACACATATGGGCAGCCTGTTTGGGGGTCCCGGGATGGGCGGGGGAATCAACGGCTATGATCTCAATGTTGATCCAGACCGCAAGTCCTCCAGCATAGCTGCGCTGCGTATGAAGGCCAAGGAACACAGTGCAGCCATCTCTTGGGCTACATGATGTCCTAGCCCAGTTCCACCCTGCCCCCATAGGGCCCCCTTCTCCGGAGCAGCCATCAGCGAGCACTGTGGGGGAGGAGGGACTTTTCCTGAGAGCACTAATGATAACACAGGTCAAATGAACAGGGAGAGACTCTGGAGATAACAGAGGCCATTACAGCGGCCAAAGCAACCAAGATAACAACTGTGACTGTGACAATCAGCAGATGCTGAAAGTGAGAGAAATACAGAGGTGTGATTTAGAGGAGGATGTTATGTTCATTCTTGATTCCTTGATCTCTCAGGTCTCATTAAAATCTGGGGTTTATTCCCTGAAAAACTGGGTATCATTCACAGTAGTGATAGGTTTCAGTAAAATAAGCAATATACTACACACAGTTTACAAAATACCTTCATAGAATACAGGAATTTAATGCCAAATCCAGCCATGTCATACAATATTTTCATTTACAGAATTAAGCTTGATTCATATTATTTACTTCCTTTAGTTTATCTTTTTTATACAACCCATCCTGCCCCACTCACATTGTTTGTGTGACTTTAAACTCATCTCTCAAATTGTACAACTATGTTTGAATACATTTCTGAACATCAGTATTCAGTATTTTGAAAGCCATTTAAAAAAACAAGGCTACTTGATGAGAGCAAGCTCAGATTTGTACCTAGTGCCTGTAACAATATTAATTTTGTCTTAGCCTGTGGAAGGTAGTTTATGTCCCTGCAAAGAACGACACAGGTTGGATGCAATAAGTGAACAGAGTATAACTGAGCAAGGGCAGACATGGCCTTTGCCAGTGTAGTCTGGGAGGAGAGCAGGCACTGGATTGGCAGCAGTTTCAAACCAACGTGTCATTTCCTCCCCCAGGGCTGCCTCCACAGGTTCCCCTGCTAGGCTCAGGTCTCAGGTTACAGGAAACAGCGTGTCCACTGGCAGACGAGGCGCAGCAACGCACAGCAGCAGCCGTCAACACCAACTAACCACGCCAACTTCAATCAGCAACCAACAGGAATAGACACACTTAATTAGCATCAAAGTGAGCCGTCCCTGCCCCTGTGAACACCACAGTACATCACAGCGTACACGGTGAGGACATGCTGCACACAAGCTGTAATAATCAATTCATTGTTAGACGTGGGCTCAGCAGAGATGACTCTTGGGTTCATAGCTTGCTCACAGAATCCGTCACACGCGCAGAGACTGCAGGCCGAATCAGTGGCCCCAATCGTCCTGAGGAGCATTCTGTAATGTTTAGGTAATGTGATGACATTAGAGCTGGACTGCAGGAATGTGGTGAGTATGTCCAGTGATTGCAGGGGTGTCTCTGTGTGTTACCCCGCTGGAATAAGCTTGTCACCAGAGCTGGGCTGCAGGCTGGGGCTCGAGACAGGCTTCATTAGTTTTTTGGCTGATCCCTCTATGACGCCCGCTGGGCTACATATCCGTTTTCTTTCCCCTGTGTGGATGATGGCAGGAAAGTCTGGTTCTCCTCCTCATAGCTGGTTGATCATTATAACATACGAGTGCCCATTACAGCCCGCCTACTTGAGAGTAGGACTGCAACTAATGAGTATTTTCAGTATTGATTAATCTAGATTACTTTTATCGATTGGCCGATTAATCGTTAGGCCTATAAAATACCAGGAATTTTTTTAAATCACAATTTCTCACAATGATAGTTTCCTAAAACCCAACACTCCCTCTTCAAATGTCTCATTTTGTTGCATAAAACCAAAAGATATTCAGTTTTTCTATCACATAAGATAAAGAAAAGCAGCAAAGTGAAAAGATCGTACCAGAGAATGTTTTGCTTGAAAAATACATTCAATTATCTTGAGAGTTTGGCGTCTTTAACAATTCCACATAATTTCAATTTCAAAGTTTCCCTTCTCTACATATAATAGAAAAAAAACATTTAACAATTCCAACTAGCATCCAAAATTCTTTGAGGAAATAAATCATTGTTCCCTTCCCGACAACAGCAAGTAAGTAAGATGACAACATGATGAGTACTTTGATAGTGTTCATGCTGATAATAAATTCTACACAGAGGGTGTTTTGGCATTAGTCAAACAAATGGTATTGAATAAAAAGGCAAAGGCTTCTAAAATTGAGCCATGACTCCATTAAGTTAAGGAGAAACAGTTTGAATTAATGTAGATTTCGTTGGATGTCAAAATTTCTAAGATAAAAACAGGATGCGGTCAAACTAAATTTATGCATGACAACATGTGTGACTTAATTCCTACTTTGTCAAGTCGATTGCGTCTTTGTCTTCTTGTTTGTCCTCCCTCAGTGCTCCACCCCTCTGCAGCTCCGTCCATGTTGATACTACTGAAATAAAGCAATTGAAATCCATGGTTATAATGTCGTATTGTGTGAATGTGAACAATATAAACAATATTGTTCTTTTGCTTGTACATTTTTTTTTGCTTATTTGTCAAATAATGAACCTCCAGAGATAAACCAATGAAGTATTACAGTAATATTGCCAAGAAGTATAAAATCATGTTGTGTGTTATTCTGAGAAGTTGCTCTGGACTTTTACCGAGGTTGAAATTGCTTTCTAATTTTCTTATGGCTTCAAGCAGCTTTTTGTATATTAATCAAGTATTTTTACTTCTGATTGTGACTTTATATAATGTGCCGTTGCAATAAGTTATTGCACTTACAGTGTAATTTTTGTCTTCCAGTGGGACAGTAGTGTCTTTTTTAAAGCCAGAGGCATTTGGTTTTGTGTCCCAACAGTCAAGAACTGTCTCCTGAGTCCGTCCACATTTAGCACCATGAACAGCATCACTAAGATCTGTTTAAGGTGCCGGACATTTGTTTGTACAGATGTAACTCGCTGTTTCTGTTGATGATGATTTTGAAGTGATTTTGAAATAAATGAATCTCCAATGGTTAAATGAGTTCTGACAGTTTCTTCTTTAAAAGCCCTCAGTCAGTCTCTCACTCTAACTGATGGGGACCTACAGCATCACACCATTTCTAAATCACACCCACACAGTCTCCCTGCATAATAGACACTGAATAGTTTATAATTCAGTGAGCATTCAATTGATATTTCAGACACAATCATTGTCCATTTGTGTCATCATTATGAAGTGTAGTGTCACACACAGGGTTAATGTACTATACATTATATAGTAAACTAGGAGTGTTTTCAGACACAGCCAGGGGTGTTACTGCTCCTGTTCAAGAAATAGTGCAGCACATACAGTACAGTAAAACTGTGAAACAAAAATGTGTCATTTTTATACTATACTTATACTTTTTATACTTTTTTTTAACTTATACTTTGTATACTTTTTTTTTTTTTTTTTACCTGAATCAACAAACAAGATATAATATATTAAAAGCAGATTTTTTTCTGTGAACAGAGCCAGGCTAGCTGGTTCCCCCACTGTTTTCAGTCTTTGTGCTAAGCTAATAGCTGCAGGCTGTAGATTCATATTTAAGGGACACATGTGAGAATAAACATGTTCAGAGAAAGTTTAACTATTCCTTGAATAAACAATAACAAAGGATGGTCCTTCTAAACTTTGACTGTAGCTTAATTAGTCTTGAAAACTTAAAAATGCTGACTTATGTATTGCATGTATGCAATAGTAATCTACATACATACAGTTATGCCTATGAACTGATGACTAACAGAATAAGAACAGTGAATGTACACAGAATGTATGTGTGTTTGTGTGTACGTGTGTGTGTGTGTGCGGTTAAACGTAGATGATATGTGATCCCATTCTTTTTCTCGCATCAGCAGCTTCCAGATGGGATGCTCTGCCTGAGCCATTAGGCCCAAAGTTAAGCCTAATAGTTTGAATGGGCCTTAAATACCTCCAGGTGGTCTTTGGCTAACAGTGTAGCTACGGCCGGGGTGAGAGAAAGCTGTCATGCGATACAGTATGCAACATCATTTTACACAGATGTTCTTTGTTTTTGCAATATGAGCTCAATCATGCAACCAAACAGTCTTCAGAAAAACATTTTCATAAGCGCTTCAAAAACTCTTTCCTACACAACAAAAACTGTCTGTAATCAATTCACCCTTTATTTCAAACGTTGTGCTGAATATCATCCACAGAAGGCACAACCACTTAGGACAACTCTCACGTAAGACAAAGGGAAGGCATGGCCAGGAGAAAAAAAAAAAGATAACGTGTGCCAATTCACATCTTGCCATTGCTGTGGTCTTTGCCCTGCAAAGAATGTTGGAACCCTCCCATTTCTGCTCGCTCCCAGCAACAATTGCCGTCTTTTCCACAGTTGTGCAAGAGTTTAACTGGAGTGCTCTGATCGCATGAGAATGTGAAAACTCAAGAGAAGTCTGCCGTCACCCACTAAAGCCTCCAGCTCTAGTCGAGGAACTGGAGATCATCAATAAGACTGCAATGGAAGGGTAGAAGACGACCTGCCTCCGCGCAGGCTTGTACATGTCAGATGAAATACTTATCATACGACAACCATTTCCTTTTTTACGCCCTTTCAATGGTGATAATCATAACAACAATAAACTTAACTGACATAGAACTCATAGAACAATATTACAAAGTTTTGCAGTGCTCCTATGAAAAAACTGAAACAAACAATGTGTTCCTTCCAATTTCCGTGGCTTGTCTGTGGTTCTCAACCCTAAGATCAATGAAGATGTAAAAATCACACAGTCACTACTACATCCTTTTAATTTTTAAAAAGGTTAAATAATTTCCTGAAATAATTTGGCACTGTAGTTTCTAGCAAATGTTACTCTAAGAGGAGTAATTTGTGCATTTGTTGAGGACTATTTAAGGCGCAGATTGGGGCGCTAATGAATATTTATAGCTGCAGGACAATGTTATGTGGGATTAACTCAAAATAAAGTAGTGTGTCCATGTCGATATTAATGAAGGAGCATGTCAGCCGGTGCGTCACTTTGGCTCACAGATCTGTTTTGAAGAGTTGTTGGAAAACAATGGAGCTCTGTGAGACAGTGGAGTAACATATATCAGGCTTTAGCTACAGAGACCATTCAAATTCATGGGATTTGTTGACAGCAAGAAAAATACAGCACCAGATAGTTTTTTTCTTTTGCAGACAGAGTTTGGTGCACACAGGACTGATAACATCATCAACCCAAATGACAAAGTGGAGCGCTAGCTGAAGAGACATTCACCTTACCTCTGCACTCTCCATCTGTCTAAAACATGGGTAGAGGAGATAAATAAACACTTGCAGGGAGGAAGAAGAGCAGTCCACTGTGCCCTGAACAGCACTCATTAAACCTAATGGGTCACGCTGCTCCAGCCAGGCTCCACTGACACCCTTAATAGAAGCCTGCATGGTTAAGGGACCATGAAGACCATTAGGGCACTTCAAAGTTCACCCCACTACATTAGGGCCCTGCTGATATGGCAAAGAGGGGACAGATCCAATTCCTCATTCACTACTTTATTTTTCCATCGGTTGGCCTGTCAATCAGCCTGCTCCATAAACAAGTGGATGCTTGCGCTGCTCATTAAGGGCCATCGTTAGCAAGGCCAAGGCTGTAAATCAGCGCTTATATCTGCTTTCAGCAAAAAAAATTCTTATAGGTCATATTTCAGAGCTGACACTTGGGCTTACACTGTTAAATGATCCCATTGGTTTGAAAATAAAATTGCTGCTTGTACTGTAAATCAAATTTCTCTGCTCACCTATGGACCAATGAATTGACTCAGGAAAATGCCAAGCATGCTGACCATAAAAAAAAAAAAAAAAAAAAAAAAAAAAACTCTCCTAACACACTAAGACATGTAAATTCACACAGGCCATGTTTGCTACTATGAAACCAAAGTCTACCTCATTCAAATAACTTCAAGTGACATCTTGTTGTAAATCACAAGAGCCAGCAGAAGCTTGATATATTGATGCTGTCCTAAGGGACATAAAAGGCTGAGCAGTCTCCTGCTGTGGCCATAAGTCAGCACTACAGCTCCTCAGCACAGCTTTGTGGAGAGGAGCAGGCGGCTGAAGAGGAAGCAACACAACATACATCACTTTGTCCAGTAAAATGTTCCTCATTACAAGCCTAGAGTGCCAGTAAACAGCTCACATTTAGCTAAGCTTTTGACACACATAAGAAACCAATCCTAAACAGCACAAATAAACCACTGATCTTAAAGTAGTGACATCTGTTCTTAGTAAGATTTGCCAACAAAGTAAAGAAGGAAAACGGAAAAAGCATGAGCAAGAGACAAGATGGTGCTGTCAAGAATAAAAACATTATTGAAGTAATATTTGCTGGGATGCTGTATGCACATTTTAGGACAAAAATAAACTACATCCAAAATGTGTATTTGCATGTCACCACATCTGTGCTTTACAGGATCTGACAGGTCACTGTGTCTGTAATAGGAAGTAAGTGTAGTAGGAGGCCTTGACTTGAAGATATGAGTGGAGGTTTAATGTGAGAGAAACATGGAAACCTCACTTCCCTAAGTGCCTTCTAATGCAGTCTCTGGTGCTGGGTTAGACTTTCCTATCAACTTATCTACAACTCAGCTCTATCAGTGAGTGAATCACTTGAATCTCTTTTGGTGCTCCTGCTATCAAGGACATCTGCAGTACTGTAAATCGGCAAATAAATTGGTCATGTCTGATCAAAATGTGTGTGTGTGTGTTCTTGTTAGATGGCTGACTTGCAAGAACGAATCAGTGTGAGACATTTATTTAAGTTTGAGTAAGTGGTCCTGTCCTTCTTCACTCAATATTAAAGTTGCTCTATGGACCTACTGTTTAAAACAGCAGTTTCAAAACCCCCAGGCTGCAGACCAGTGCTAGACCTCAGGAACACACTCCACTGTACCAGACCACAAGGAAACAATATGATCTGGCAAATAATAAAATAACAATGAAATCATTTTATGAGCTATTATAGCGTATTGCATTGAACTTAGCACACTGTTTCTGCTGTATTTAAACATATTACTCATCATTTTTGCACATTGGGATGTCACCGTGAAGTTGACCTTTGACCTTTTGGATATAAAATATAATCATTTCATAATTTTAAACTGATGACATCTGTGTGAAATTGTGTCAAAATTAGCATATGAATTCTTAAGTCATGGCCAAAAACATGAGAGGTCACAGTAACCTTTGACCTTCGATCACTAAACTTTAGTGAGCTCATTCTTGAGTCCAAGCGAGCACTTGTGCCAAATGTGACTAAATTTCCTCAAGGTGTTGCTGAAATATCATATTCATGAGAATGGGATAGACAGACTGACAACCTGAAAACACAATTCCTCTGGCAATGGCTATTGTTGGTACAGAGGCATAAAAAGTTAAGTTGTCATTAAAAAAACTGGCTGTGGTGCAAAAAAGATAAGCAACACAAAAAGCACTGTTGCAAGCAACAGGTATTGTGCCAGGCTACAATCAAAACTTACACTAAGCCCCATGTGAGTCTATCAGAGTGAGCATCTTCCCATGTCTGAGAAGGTATCAGCTTGCTTTGTTAATCTGTGGTCAATCTACAGTCTCTCCTCTATTTTCCCATCAGCTGACAGTGGCGACCAAACAGCTGATGGCCTGCCAGCTGCCTGACAGGCATCTCTGTGGTCTGTTACCATGGAAACGGCCTCACAGCTCACATCATTCACTGACTCCCACTAATAAAACTTCAGTTTATTAGAGTGGAAATGTCTAGTGTGGCTTTTTGACATGCTAACATAAACAGAGAGGGAAAGGATTTAAAGTGGTACTGACACACGAGAGTGAGTTTGGGCAAGCGAAAAGAGGTGAGCAGCGTACATGTAAACCACTGTGTTCGTGGGTTAAATCAGCACTCACAGCATTGTTGCAGAACAACAGCATTGTTAAAGTAACAGGCAAATATAAAAGTGCATATTTTCAGAAGCATTACATACAGAACTAGATTGGTTATGTTTTTCTTTTTTGTATTTACTAGATGCATATGGTAGAATCTACCATCATTAGGCAGAACATAAATAATATGACTGATAAAACATGCTTCAACTGTCAGCTGGCATGCTGTAGCAATGAAAAGACTCACCCAATTGATGCCTCTAGTTTTTACTTCGCCCATGTGCAGCCTTTTAAAATTTAAGAGTCAACTTACTGAAACCAGCAGCCTATCTGCTGATTCCCTCCCAACACCCTGCAAGTTTGTTATCAGCCTGTGTTTCTAACCCCTTCAACCTCTTAGCTCAAGAGCAGAGTTTTGTCTCTCCTCTCACCAATATGCTTCCAATTATGAATCTTGTGAATATGGGGGTGGTGAAGCATCCTTCTGATTTATTGTGCACTCAAGTCCAGCCTTGTTCTGTGCATTTGCACACGAAGGCCTCCTGCTGCAGAGCTCAAAGGTCAGACATACACAACAGTTGACCTCTCACGGACTCATGTGCACCGCATCACCCTGGACCTGATTGACAGGCAGAGATGACAGCTTGACAGCGAAGGCCACAGGGTGAGAAAATCTGGTGTGCAACGAGGAACTAAGCACTGCATTAGTCTCCAACTGTGAGGAAATATTGCAACACAGAAACACAGGGCAAACAGAGAAAGAAACAACAAAGAGATAACTAATGAGGAAAAATGAAGTGGCCTCATACAGTCACTATCATTTGGCTGATGGCATAAACATTATTTTAATCCTTTGTAACCAAAGAGCACTTTGTGGTCTTGTCACATGGGATAGCTCAGGCCATCTATTTGTAGTCATCAGCTAAATCGAAGTCGTGCGGACTGAAAACACATGCTCCACAAGTGAGTCACAGAGCACAAGAGATCTCTAAAGACAGTGGTGATGCTCAGCCTGAGAAACGACCTATCCCTACAGACTAATTTCCTGGCCTTTCCAGCTCACTTCCTGTTTCACACTGGGTCATGGGCACCACACTGCGTCACAGAGGCTGTCTGGTCGAGTCCAAGGCCACTGGTTCTGTGGAACTTGGTAGCTCGGTAGGACAATTCAGTTGTTCTTTACCACAGCAACAAGGCCTGGCTGTTGCAGTGGGCTGCAGCCTAATTTGGCTCACTGCATGTCTTGTGTATCAAACTGTGTTGCTGAGTGTATTTTCGAGATTCTCACATTTTCACAATGGGTTTTGCGGTCTCATTGCAGCAGATGTGAATTGTCTGCCCCTGGTATGGTTTCTGTTGAACAGTCCTCTGGGGCTTCTCCAGGCTCTTTAAACTCCCCACCGGACCTAACACCTTTCACACTGGATAAACACAACACAAAGGAGAAACGTAGGTTTTATGTTAGAGGGTGGGTTATTACATGCAGGAAAAAGGGACTCTCTAATTCCCCTGGGCGGCTAAGCACTCATAAATCATCAAGCAATGAAAGTTTCCTCTCCAAACAGGGGGCTAAAACAAACTGAACACGGAGCCCCTCAGCCCCACCTCTCCCCCATCGTTCACTCTCTTCTCCCCTTTTCCTGGGAGGAATTTTTATGAGGAAAGAAGAGATGTTGCGGTGCAAGACTACACTGGAGCAATGAGGTAAATACTACAACATCAATCCTTTGCACTGACCCCAGACTACAAAAAAATCAAACATTATTTTAAGGGCTTTTACACAAGTTCCACCAACAGCAGTAGGAGGACTACAAATCCTCCCACTGTAACTGGTAACATATTGAGAACAAAGGACTGTTCTTGAATGTATGTTGCTCTGTGTTTGTTCTTCCGTTAAGATTTGTTACTATAGAGAGGATCCAAAAGCTTTTTCAAGTAATTCTCTGGTGGCCACAATTAAGATGGAAAATGCTGACATAATCAGAGATGCTCTGAAAGGAGTTTTACCACAAACTGTCAATTCATATCACAAACTCTAAGCAGAGTAAATCCTTTATTTTTGGCCCTCTTCAGTAAAACGAAAGTGGTCTTTAAAGCGTATGATATAACAAACAGGAAAAAAAATCCTAACAGAATGTCAACACACAATATTTGTGTCAGGTTGATTTTTGCCAGATTTTGAAACTCAGCTGCTTTCAGTTTGATTTCATGGACCCAAATTTGATTCAAGCTTCATCATCCCAGAGGCAGAAGCAATGGCAGCGGTATTACAAAATAGCTGTTGCAGTATATTGTCTACTGTGATGCCACTGGCAGAGTTGCTCTTCAAGCCTGTGTTAATACCCCATGTACTGTATGTGATGTGACACAAGCGTGCTGGAGGGAGCAAACCACCAGGATCAGGAGCCGCTCATGCTGGCCACCAGTAACACTTAGCAGCTGTTAAATACTCACTGAGATCCTGACCTGAACCAATGCAGACACTTCAAATGGGAGGGTGGGGAGGGGGTGTTGGGGTGGGGTGCGTGGTGGGGCAGTGACATGCTGACTGCTACTGGTGCTTACTTTCTGATCAGCAGGTCAAACACAAAATGTGCCTAAAATACCAAAGCCACACTGTTTTAATTTGAGGGTCTGGCCTTATAGTCATGTCAAATTTGCTTCAGTCAACACTTTGAGTTTGTAGGATAAAAATTTCAGCCCTCTCGAGAGTCGCTGCGTTGGAGCTTATGTTTACAGAGTCAATGAAAGGGCACCATGTAACATATGTATACAGACAGTGTTATGTTATATTAGCATGGCAAGCAGCTACATTAATGTCTCATTTTTTTTAATCAATGAAAGAGCAAATGTAGTTCATTTACTGTACTGTATACTGTAAAACACATGACCTACATTTAAAATGATGATGAATAAATACTGGTTGAAATCCTCATGTTTATGTCACAAACAGTCTCTAATACAAAGGTCCCCTCTTGTTAATGCTTAGAAGAAAACACACTTTACATTTACAAGCAGTAAATGGAGAAGAAGTAGGAATGCTACTGCCCTCATGTGGTGAATTAAATAACCGCTGGCTGTGGCTGGTAAATACATTCTAAGAAGTTAGATCGTCAAGGTTTTTTTAATTGATAAATTAAATTTTAATTTATAATTGATGCAGTTTTTTAAGACAAACTAATAAGTAAGATACAGAGAGAAGGCACGGATAAAAGTTATTGTCAGCTTCTGAGTAGGTCAAAAGAATATGTAGCTTTGTGAGATGCTGTACTTGGATTTGGTATATTTATGATTCAAGCTTGGTTACGACTCACTTAATACCACTGGTTACTGTTCTGTGAGTATTCCTGATTGCTTTCAGCGTATATGGCACACGAAACAGAGCTGCACATTTCTCTTTTTATTTGAGGTGACTGTAATGAGCTCCAGTATATGGTAATGAGGCAGGGAAACTAAAAAAAGGTCAGCTGGCTGTTCTTGGTTCACCTTGAGCTTAACAAGAATTCATACATTTCCAAAATCTAAACATGTTCCTAATAAGCCTGTTAGGAAAAGTGTAATCATATGTTCTGTTGTGTAGATTATTTCAGTGACTTCATCCTCACTATGTTACTTTAGTGTCCAAAGTTAAAAAAATATATAACTATTTTTAAAAAGCCCCATATAAATATACCCCCTAAGAAATAATAAAATCTAATGAACGTTAGTACTGAGGAGTCTAGTTTGAAAGTACAGCTATTATTGTTACTTAAGCAAAAGAGGATAAATTATAGAAAATATATTCTGAGTTTATGAACTTAATCAACTAAGTACTTTAAAGTACCCAGAGCTTTAAATAATGAATAATAATGAAAAGTATCTTTAGAGATGCACTGGGTCATTCTGTAGACTATTTTTAGAGTTTATACAGTAATTTTCATAGGACTTCAGAATAAATCATTCTGTTCTAATATGCAAATAACAAGCTTTATCTGGGTTTGTATGTAGCAAGATGAGGTGATGCCCTTTTCTTGAACCAAATAACACACCTGGATGACATCCATCCTATATACTAAACTGATGTTAGTTTTGCTGTCAGACTGGTCTAATGTGAGTTACACAGTTTGATAAAAATAAAGATTTTATTTTTATTTAATTTCAATCCTAAAATGTTAGCCACCTAAGTCCTAACAGTTAAGCTATCTCAGAAATAATAGCTGGTTCCACTGTAACAATCAAATCACCTGCTGCCAAACACATATAAACACAGCTCAACATGTGGTTTGCCAACAATGTTGTGGAGAAGAGAAAGAGTTATTACAGACATGCGTAACCTTTGAATTTCTTTCCTGCCATTTCTTCACTCAACAGCAGTGAGTGAAGCCGTGGCTCACCCTGCTGTGATTTTTGTTTGAAATGGGTCCCAATTTAGGCAGAGTGCAGAGCAAATAAGCCAAAAACTACACCGCTTTGTGCAACTGTTGAACTTAAGATGTCTATCTGAAGATTTGACTATTTGTTAGATCCAAGCCAGACTCAATGTGTGCCTGAGAACCTGGAAAAAAACGTTAAAGATGGAAAGAACACCTAGAGAGAGATGAGTGGAAACAAGCGCTAACAGAAGACTGTGAGGGAGGTGTGGAGAAAGATGGCAAAATATCTCTGCCTGTAAGCAGCCAGGGCAAATGATGGAGGGCAACCAGGAAAGAGTGAATGAGTAACACCTGTTTTGCTTGACTGGGCAACCTTATTCCAGATATCCAGAGATGCCCACCCCCCAGTTCAGTTGGCTGGCCTAATAGTACACTACATTCTCTCACAACGTTAATGTTGCATTCCATCCACTTTGCCCTCCCAAAACTGTTCATCTGTGTCTCACAAGTGAGAAGAAAACTAGGGAGGTTCCACAGAGGCAAACCTTTAGGTCATTCTTTGGCCTGATGAGGGTGCTCTTTGCCAAAGAATGGCAGCCCTATTGCCATAGTGTCAAACGTCCCTGAAGTAATGCGATTCATTACAAAGAGACTGATATGGCTGCATATGAAACACCTGATGAAGGACCTCATGCTCCGCTGTACCATGCAATCTGTCTATTATTTAATAATTATTTAACTGAAAAGAAAAATCAATTAATAATTTAATGTATAAAATGGCAGAAATACAGCCCAAAACCAAATATATTCAATTTACAATGACCTACCGCGAACAAGAGGCACAAATGACAATATGAAACCTGTGAAAGCTTGAGATTTCTTAATAAATATCTATTGAAGAAATTATGAAATAATGATGTGAGTTGATGCATAGCTATGTGGGAATATATAAACTTCAAGCTGTATATTGCTAATTGAATTAGGCCATGTTGCGAACATTGTTTTCCACAGCTTTCAGACAAGATAAATAAAGCACTGATTGTTAAACTCATTGACAGATTATGACACAATGGGGCCATGGGCACACCTGTCCCACGTAAGGGCAACAACTACAAATTCAAAGAGATGCAAAACGGTTAATGCATTTCCTTGGTGGCATTTCTGCTGGTTTTGCATCTCTGTGGTGCTCGTTTTGTGTCTCTCTTTGGTCATTCTGTGTCTCTTAATGGTCGTCAAACTCTGAAGCACAAAGTAAGCCAAATTTGGCCGTTGACAAACAAACAAACGACGAAAATAAACCGGAACAGAGCCAAAGCTTTAGAGTGAACAGTGAACTTACATTCATCAGTGACAGGCGGCCACTCCAAATTGATGTTTGCTAACACGTTAGCACAGGCAACTTTTTGAGGTTGACGTAGAGCAGCCATCTTTGATGTTTTACTGCCCCCTAGTGACCCAAGATCAATTAGCTTTAAATGTATGAGGATGTGTTAAACGGTGGCCCATCCTGACGTACTGCTCTGTGGTGTTACGCCACAATTAGTTTCGCATTTTCAGCTGCGCAAAAATAAAGATTCATTATTATCAAATAAAAAATTAGCCACTTCATCATAATGCTGTTTGTGAGCTAATGGCAATCAGTCACACCTGACAATCAGAGTAAACTGCCAACACCAAAAAAAGTGTTGTTAATGTTGTGCCAGTGTTGTGGAGAAAACGATGAGGGCAAGAGTTGGTATAGACACGGATCTATATTTATTTTTTATTTACTGGATTTTCTCTTCTTCTTTAACAAGGCACAAATGTCCCAATGTTCTTTTTTCAGTATGTTATACTAATGTTCACGCAAATGTCACAAATGGTGCTATTCATTTTCATTCTTGGTGCTGTTCTGTTGCCACTTACTGTTGCTATCATTATGTTTAATGCTCCCTCTTTGATTCACTTTCATTAATTTTTCTTTGCTGTGTCTTACTGTCATTTGCTGCAGTTTCTGGAATGGCTAAATTTCCACAGGCAGTTTTGAAACAATCTGCTTATACCTTGCCTTTTTAATTCTTACTGTGTATTGTTCACACTATACAATAGATTTTCTTGCAGGAAAAAATCAGTACACTAAAGCATTCAAGGTCAAATCAATCTCATTACTACAATTAACACTATGAGCCGAATGTGGATCCTAAGCACATTTTATTGTTTTTTGGCTCATCAATAAATGAGACCATGTTTCAATACTTCAAATGTCAAAAAGGTGATAGCAGAGAAGAATCATTTGATAGTGAAAAAGATAAATCACCCATACACAAAATGTGTCATTTCTGACAAATATCTTGTCTTTAGAGTTTAACTAGAAAATTGATTTTATCGGTGGAACCTGATGAAAAAAAAATGTTTTCAGAAAATTAAGCAAGGCCACTGTCTTTCTTATTAAACTGTAAATATCTTATAGAACTTAAATGATGAAATGACAAGAAGAAAAAACACAAGGACGGTCATTTAGAATGCCATTTATGTCATTGACTTTTCAAGAATCTAATACAAATGCATACACATACATTTCACCATCTAAAACCACATATACTACTACTACAATAAACATCACCATACGATTAGAAAAAGTATCAGAAGTTGGCTTTCAAGCTTGGGAGGGGTCATGAAGAACCACAGGCTCACATGATCACAAACTAGTTCAAACACATTCAGAAAGAGCACTCAGTATGTACACTCAAAGACTCAAACACGCTCCACACACATACACACAGAGCTTATAAAATACAGCATTAAAGAGAAGAGTGGCTGTAAAAAAGGCATGTGGAGGGAGGGAGTGTGTTACAGTATACACTAGGTAAGGGGAAAGGGTAACAGCCAAAGTGTAAGCACATTTTTAGTTCATGCTTTATATATATAAATATTCATCAAAGAATCGGTGCAATTGCCTTCTGTCAGGCTGCACCTGGTCCTCATGCCAGTCCACTTTACACCCGATACTGGCGCTGAACCTGGATACAAATTACTGCCCTTTACACACAAATCTTGCCCATCGGACATCTGCAGTCTCATTTTTTCTCTATGAGATGACCATTTTGTATAACACTAATAATTTTTTTTACAGTATCAAAAGTCCCGACTGTGAAGTACAAGGTTTGCTGAGTTGTTTTTCTACTATTATTTCAATAGAAAAAAAGTAACAAATTTGATGTCGTTTTATTCTTGTCTCCTGAAATCACTGTAAAAAAAAAAGTTCTGAGATGGAGCAGCTCTGGACCCTGAAGAGACTGTCCCGAAGACCATGGCAAAAGCTGGGAAAAAGACAAATAAATTATAAGTACACAAAGACTTCCGTGCTTTTACAGAATTGTAAAACAGGACACTAGAGCAGCAGTGTACTACTCCACTCTGCTGCTGTGGATAATATGTCATTAACGGCTTTAAAGGGTGCATCAGTGACACGGCTACTAAGTGAATACCTATAAAAAAATTACAAAACAAATGACTTTAAATTAGTTCTTGCTGCATCAAAAATAAAGAAATACAAAAATTCACTGATGGGTCAGCCTGTGCGATAGTTCACCTCATTTAGTTCAGGATATTTCCTGAAAGACTTGTGAGCATAAGGTGGTGACTAGCCACCACCTCACACACATCTCTGTGCTAATATGTATGAGCAAAGATATATACATTTTTTTGTGTTGCTACTGGAAATATTAAGATTAAGAAAATAAAAGCAGCTGCAACATATTTCTTGATTTCTGTCTCACCTGTGTGAGATAACCTATTCTGATGGGGTTTTTCTTCTATCTTCCACTGCAAGTCTCACCACTGGTGAGATCTTGCCATACTTTCAAATAACACTAGACATATTGGGCAAATATCTTTGCAACACTGCAGAAATCCCCATTTCTGGAAATGAACATCCACATTACTGGAGGCAAAGGAAAAACAGCACATGTGATGATTACATTGACTAAAATGAAAAACAACTAGCACCTCAACAGGTCAGCACACCACAATGGGGTGCTCAAGCCCATAGATGTTGCAAGTTCAAAGTAGTCAGCTACTGCAGGTGGCAGCCACAGGAAACGCAAGGCAGCGAACTCGGCAGAGAATCAATGGGCTGTTGCAGGAAATTACAGAACAGTGGGGTAACATCCGCTTTAATTGACTGAGGCTTTGAACAAGGCTGGCTGAATGAGTGGGAGGCTTGAGACTCTAAGCCTCTGCATCTGCACAATGAGGTTCTTTGTGTGAATGAACAGACAGAGACACGCTTGTGGATCTCTCATTGTTCTGGTGGCTTGAGGCCAACAGGTGGAAATCTTGATTAAAAACTCTCGTCCTATCAGCTTTCACCCGTAATTACATTTCACAAACTCTTTACACTCTTTGGAAAGCGGGGCGTGAGAAGGTGCGATAGTAACTGTGTGGCAGCTAATTTTCACATATTCATATACTTTATTCTACACATGCTTGTATACCAAAAATCTAATTTACCCACATATTTTAAAAACATGGGCACATGCTCCGATGCATGCAACCACTGGTACATTCTCCACACTCTACCACATAGTAAGATGGTCTCCCATGACACCCAAAACATAAAAAGCACTAATCAGCCATGGAGGTGTCAGCACTGGTCCTGGATGTCATCCCTCTTCAACCTGTCAGCTCTAATTAAGCACAGGTGTTTTGGAAAGGAGAGAGGAAGAGGTTGACACCAGTGAATGTCAAGAGATTCTGTATTGACTATGGGTACATCATACGCCTATAAGCACTGCTCCTGGCTGATACAAGCCATCCCAGTCTGGCTTCAGCACGCTGGCGGCAGGCTTCTGGCACTTTCCTGTAGATTTTGGTTGATCAACTAGACAGGCTGTCGCCGACTCTGGGCTGTTACACAGCAGTCAAACTGAGGAGAGGAGAAGGCCAGGAAAGACCCTTATTACAGAGTTGCTATTTGTGCGCTGCTATTGTTCCTGTGTAGGCAACAATCAGCATGGTTGACCTAAGTAATAGGATTTTATCTATAAATATATATCCCATGGGCTGCAAGCTGGACTTGATGAGTTGGGTACTCGGTGTTTGAGCTCTTTGCCGTAATGGCTGTAAGCCTTACTGTAGTCATGATGGCATTCAATGTGGAGGTAAACGTCAGTGTTGTTGTAGCCCTGACCAATGTCTCTTCGCTCGCGGTTGATACTCTCAGTCAGCAAAGCAGCAGCCAGAAAAGCACAGAGTTAGCATCATCCCGGGCTAATATCTATTTCTTCACATCAAAACATGGGTGTGGACTACAAAGGCTGGGCGTCTGCACGATTATACACCATCGAAGTCTGTTTGCAGGGTTTGGGGTGCTACTGCGTGTGTAAATGGTTGCATCATGTTCACAAAATGGTCCACCATCAGTCAGCGTGACTGTCAGGTTCTCTGGTGCAGGTGTGGTCTCTGAGGTCAGAATAATTGTGTGAGGCGGGCAGCAAACACCAGACTTTAGTGCTTTGATGCTCAGTGCTATAGACACATCTTGGTAAATCTGACACCCAGCCTACAGGCCTGGTGATCAAGGTGGAGAATGCAGAGGCAACTTACTGTTCCCGGATATGAAGGCCAGGATGGCGGCAACCAGCTCTGCTAAGAAGATGGGGAGGATGAGCATGAAGAGAACTGCAGTAGAAACTAAAAAAAAAGGGCAAGAATCTAGAGATGGGGCCAGGAAGGTGGATGGGTATCAGAAAAAGTGCATGTCAGTCACTAAAATCACATTCTGGCTGCCCGCTTGCTCCAGCATTAACTATGCATGAAGCGAGGCACTGAAGGCAAATAGAGAACATTTTGCTAACTCCCCAGGCTTTCTGTTTCAAGCATGATAGTTCAAAAACTGACAGACAGAATAATCAGCACACATACTTGCTAAACAAGATCAGTAACAGAACTACATTTCAAATTTGTCAGCCGACTCTGAAAGACGAGCACTTGTTTTTCCTGGACGCTCTAGCCTTAGAAAGCCCAGAAGAAAGAGCATACCTCCAGCTACTTGGGATGATGTAGACACGGTGACCATAAGGGGTTGGCTGCTACAATTTCCCAGACCTAGCTGGGGTCCCACCAGTACAACACTCCCACTCCAGGAGAAGAGCCCCAGCTGATGGGAGGAAAGAAGACACTGTGGTTGGTCAGAAGAGAAATTGGCTACCATTTAGTGTGAGGAACTCAGGATGGCCATCTGATGGCACACAAAGCATTCAACAAGACTGTCATATAATGGAAAATAAATTTGTGCTTTTCAAGGACAACGATGCTGGTAATACAAATCCGAAGGTTGGAGATTGAGAGTTGGGGAGGATAAAGGCTGGAGGTATCTACAGAGCCGCAATGCCTTGGTGTGGTGGGTGGGTGGAATATATGCCAGCTAACTTATATGTACTAAAGAAATGCATATTTTCCAGTCTCCATCTCCCATCCTCCCTTTCAGTAAAACCCTATCTGCAGCCACTGTGGGGTGACTCATGTGATTAAGAAAGAAGGTGTTGAGGTAAAGGGGGGATCTGAGCCACACAGCTACCACAATCCCACTTCTCAAAGGAAGAGACCTGCAAATAGAAACCACATCGAGCAGGCAGAGGCTGGCGGTATGGGAGGAGGTAGCCGACTTTCAAGCTCACTGGGCGAACAATGCTGTTACCGGTACATGAGTGAAATTGCCATAGAAAGAGACCAAAAAGAATGGTGATTGAAAAACAGTGGTTCGTGATGGGTAACGCCCAATAAGTTCCTCTTTGCTCTGCTGGTTACATGCACACAACGAACAACCACATCCTCAGGTAGGGTCTACCTAAATGGTTTGATTTGCGCTTAATAAAAGCAGAAAAGAGACAAACCTTCTTTCTCTGACCCTCCCAGTTTACAGGCTCAGACTAACAGGATTATATGATTGTCTGATCAAGTTGATAAACTCAGGTGCCGATCACAGCTCCACATGGCAGTGTGCCTCAGATGTCCAGCACACTAAAATCTAATCAAAGAAATTTGATAGGAGTAAGATGCCTCCGTCTAATGAAATGCAAATGTGGCTCTAAGCTGGTCAGTCAGCGCAGAGGGCAGCCAAGCCCATCTTAGAATTGTTAGATTTGACACCAGCTGGATGACTAAATTAGGAGCGTGTCTTTGAGAGAGATGAAAAATACTTACAAAGAATGAGGAAATTGAAATGTTGTAAGGGGTGCCAGTGCAGCTGAGACAGTCCCCTCCATGGTTGTCCCCGTGCAAAGGCCTCTCCCTGCCCCAGAGAAAACAACATAAGCGTGCCATAATGAATCCTGCTAAGTAACCACAGTATTCCCCATTTTCCCCACACTCTGAGATGAGCATTTAGATGAAACTGCCTAGAACATAATACTCTGCAAAACCTGCTACATTTTTTAATAGGTTCAGTCAAACTATAATACACACACACACACACACACACACACACATACACACACTGGCCTGTCAGTTCATTGCGTTAATTTCAGCAGAAAGTCGCCTGTTATCTCCTCGGTAGCACTGTACCCATGCTAGTTCTCAACAATCCTAAGTAGGGTACAAGTTTGAGGCCGCACACAATATCAACTCCGACACAACTCATCCTACCACACGGAAACTTCATATATTAAATGCCTTTCCGAGTCGAAGATAGCCTGATTTTCCTATCAGCATTTTGTCTCTGAACAGATGAGATGCCGGGTTCGAGGAGGCGACTCGAGGGCTGTCTGCTCTGGGCAGTTTGGGATGTGATCCTGACTAGAGGCTCCATAGTAACTTTGGCAATGTATGGCCTTTACTGGACTTCTTATGCCAATGTAATGAGAGGCAGAGCCCACGCGCCCCATCAGGCTGCCCTCTATCCCAGCTCAGCACAACTTTCCCCTGATGAAGGCCCACCTGGAAGCACTCCTGGTTCAATGAGCACTTCTCACCGTGGAGCAACATATCCATGACCCTATTTTTCTGCTTATCGGGTACCTGAGAAGCCTTCATTGGGGCACCTTGTTGCTCCCAGGCTGCAAATGAACAAGATTTTCCTCGGGGAGGTTAGGAATTGTCTAAGAGTTCATCTCTACACATTCCTGCAAAAACTGAGGAAACATGTATCTAGCTAGAACTAGCTATAATTTGCAGTCTAGGGTGAAGAAAATTAATTATTTGGCGAAATAGACTGGCCTCTTTGCTTTGTGGTTGTGATTGTCGTTGCTCTCCATATTAAGTAGCCAAGTGAAGATGGGTAACTCGTGGTTAAAGTGAATTTCCCCTGAGATTATAATAGGTTTTGCAACTAGGCAACTTCTACCTACTACCTCCCAAATTGAAAAAAAAAAAAGGATAAAATACTATCCTTTTCCACTTCCTTTTATTGCTTTGCAACCGCGTCAATCAGATGTAATCTAACGTCTTTAGGCAGTCTTACCTTTGATGTTGTCGAATGACTCTCTGGGTCCATCACTTCTGGGCGTGATGAAGTCTGGTTATGATCTGTTTAAGCTTCCAGTTCTGTCTGTCTTTGAAGGAATGCTACAGTCCTCCATTGGGTTGTATGACCCTTTCACACTTACTGCTTTAGTAGGCTCAGAAATTTCACATTTTCAGGTGAAATAAACCATAGCCTCACAAACCACTGTCTTAAATAAAGACATAAGGCTGGTCATTGCATATTTTACTACAGAAAGATGACAACTTGATGAAAGCCGCCTTATATCTTTTCTGGTCTGCTCTACTTTTATTATTGTTATGCTTTCACTGGTTTTGTTTTCATTCCTCTTAATTTCAGTGTTTTTCTCTTTTTTTTTTCATCTCACTGTGGGCTTGTTTTAAGTTGCATAATAAAATTGAACAATACTCGCGATGTGACGATCTTTGTCTGCCTGGCGGGAGCGAGTTAACATGAAATGAACATTTCCTCCTCACCAGCCTGAGGGCTTATTATTTTCTCTCCTCCCTTTCCTCCTAGACCCAGGAGTGATTTGAGCCATGGTTTAAACATCCTCTAAATCATGATATCTTAATTATTGATCACCTCCTGGTGGTACTCTGAGAGCAGCCAACGGCCTCATTGCCCAAGATGGGTTTAATTAACCTCACTTTCCTAGCCACAGAAGGCCCTAATGAGGCAGAGGTCCCAATTGAGATTTGCATGCATTACAGTCTCACAGAGAAGCATGAAAGGACCCTCATCACTCCCTTCTCACTCTTAAGTCCAGGCCCCTCTGAGAGTGCAACTATGTTTATTGCAGCAGGGGATGAGGTGGAGCGAGGAGGGAGGAAGGGGTCGGCTGGAAAAATTCTCCAGGGCACAGCTCATCTCATTCTCAAACAAAATGTCTGATTCTCTTGTGACTTCACCCTTTTGCTCTTGGCTCCCATCTAAGAGATTGAAATGACTATGAATCGGAGCCAATTTTCTTTATCATTAAAATGCATTTGGATGCTTAAGAATGAAGTGGTTCTGAGACTTCGCCTTGAGCCTCCAGATAACAAGCCTATAGACACTGACAGAGCAGCGTATAAATCGAAACTGCCACAGAGACCCCACAGAGAAGTTGAAGTAAACAAACTGGTCTTTCCCGCGTGACTCCCATGGGATGCATGGGTCCTCATAGATCACAGCCCAGTGCAGAGATCAGACCACTAAAGTCTCTCTGAACCATGCTGAAATTACAGTATGTGAACAAAGGGAAGCGTGGTTCACACCCCCAGAACTGCAGCCTCACAACAATATCAACAAATTACTGAATTAAAAATGAGTCCTCAGGTGGCTGCTTTTCGCTTAGCAATGTGCCCAAGATGAGAGCTGTGTGGCTGTGTTTGTATGGACTAGCAAAAAAAAACACTCGTATAAACAAACATGACACACATAGCAACAGGGAATACTGCACCGCTATCATTGCAGACAATGTGTTTGTTGGCGGAAATGCTGTATGTATGTCCTCAATCTGACAATGATCTAGTGGCAGTCTTTGCCCTGAGGTATCAGCGTACAACTCTATCTACATCTGGCGACTCCTGTTACTGACATCATAAAATGTGACCATGATCCATGCCTTTACTTTAGCAAGGAGCGATCCACAGCCCATTTTAGATGCGTGTGGTATCGGTTTGAGTTTGATAGTGGATGAGAACTGATCCACAATCAACTGCAATGCCGACCAGAAGCGGAAGCCCTGTAATGAAGACATCCATCTGACCTACATTTCGCTATAGGTATAGGGGATGAGGGAATTCTGACATTGCTATGGGCCTGGCTTTTCCTTCCTCAGAAAACCAGTGGTCATTTGGCTGTGCAACAGCCTACAGTTCAACTGTGATGGTCCTTAATAAACTCTTCCATAAAATTAGATGAGACAAGACCCACATAAGAATGCTCCATATATAAGCCTTTTTGCCCTTGGTGGTTCTCATGAAGTTATTACTTTAGGAGCTGATTAATGATGGTCCATATTCCCCTGCTCCACCTATGCACTTCCAGACCGTCGAACAACGACAAGGACACTGTGTGCTCCTATAGCAAACCTGTCACCACCCTTGCGTCCCCATAACCACATAAGATTCTGCGCCATCTTGAGCATGAGCCTGCATGTAAATAATGTTAATACTGAAACCGTGTTGAGATTATAAGGGTTGGAACTTGACTTCTTTAAAATGTCATTGACCCTCGATAATCGCCTGCAGTGAACCCCAGAGAGCTTGCAAATCATCCTCCCAACTCCTGATGCAGCTGGAGCAGGTGTGGACTTTCATCCACTGCTTATGCCGCTCAAGGCTCTCTCGGATCGCTAATGCCACTGACAATGACACTAGGGACCACACGCTGCCGCATCACCCTTTTATCTCAATTAAAAACCCATTTCATATTTCTCCAAAACTTCCTAAATCAGCATAACAAGTAACCTTTAAAATGTAGATAAAGACAGGCTCCTCAGCGGTGAGCAAGGCTCCTGGAGCCACCATGTCCCTTAATGAACCTCAATGGGAAAATGAGCCCAGGGCTGTGCTGTCACACTGAGGGCTTTGAGGTGTACTGGATAACTAAGCAGCTATAACACTGTATGCTGCTGCTGAAGGCATACAGCACAGACAACAGGGAACAACCAGAGAGAAGAGTCTACGAAAGGGCTCAAGGCAACCTAGCTCCCCAGGTGTGTATGGGTGTAGCACAGAGCAAAACATCAAAACTCTGACCAGGGTGGAAGTTCAAGGAAACTTTAGGAAGCATATAAGGTCCTAATGCTGGTTGGATGCTCAGGTGAGACAAGCAATACTCTGCCCTCAAGGCAAGCAGCTTAGCAGGTTTTCAATTTTTATAAAGGAATTGAGCGTGAACATTATCAGCACCCGAACACTACAGACATTGCTAGTTCACCACAAAAAGACAGTCACGCGAGTAATTTATACCTTGCAAAGCCATTTATCATTTCAACATTGTTTAGCATCATTTTTGTATGAATCTAAAGCAGTTCTTATCTAAAGCCTGTGGGTGGCTCTTCATGACCCATTCCTTTAAAATGAGTTATGTGAATCCCCGAGAACAAAGGAGTCCTCTGACCAGACGCTGACACACTCCTGAACAATATGGGCTGATTAGCAGAGAAGACTCCCAGAATGAACAAATGCACAGTCAAAGCCACACAGCCATGTGTTATAAAGCAGCTCTGAAGGCTTACATTCTTGACATCCCAACTGGCACATCCAGCTGTTGGTTCAGTGCTAACAGTTGCTCATACTCCTACCAGTGAAATCGATTCACCCGGCTCTTTAGATAAGAAAGATTGAAGGGAAGAGGCATTGATAGCTTCTTGGTTAACTCAAGCAGAGAACATGTGATTGAGATGACCCCGATTTTGGCTTCTAATGAACACACAGTGTGTGTGTGTGTGTGTGTGTTTGTTATTAGTATGTGATCCTCCCGCCTCAAGCAGAATTCACTTAATTGTGTCGGCGCCTCTATACAACATGAGTGAAAGATACAAAACTGGCTGTCGTGCTGGATGTGCCAGGCCCAGGCTTTTGCTGGTCAATGATGCATTGATCCCCTGGGTTCCAACTCTTAGTCCGCTGGTTGTGTCTGGTGAGTGAGAGGGCATGGTCAACAAGGTACTGGTGAACACATAAACACTTCTTCACCGCCCGCTATTGGGAATCAGTGCGGGCTTTCCACGGGAGATGACACATTGCCGTTGAGACTTTCCACAAAATGAGTTGCAACTCTAACAAAACTAAATGTAACTCAATAATTTTCTGACAACAGCGGGGAATTATGTCCCTGCCTTCTAGTTCTGCCTTCTTTCCTTATTCTGCTGCTGGTGGGTTTTCACGCTAGCTCCGCAATCTTAGCAAAATGCTCATACGGTATGTCAGAGTCGCGGGGGTGGGTCAATATCAACTGCACTTGACAAAAAACAAGAGGTCTGAAAAAGCCAATCAATAATCACCACCAACTCTTTCTTTGACAGTTTTGACCACTCAGGCAGAGACAATTAAATGTTCTGATCCAGGATTCTCTGTTAAGATCTTGTTTTAAATGCTGTTCAGGAAATCGAGGCTACTGTCTTTGTCAAGTCCATATAAAAAGAGTTTACATCACAGATCGTACAGCACAAGTAAACACAGGAGATTTAAGGGAAAGAGACAACACTTTCTCACAGCCTCAAGGACTGTTAAACACAAAAGGACACTGAGGAGCATAAGCTATACCAGGAGACAGAAATACACACACATAGACACTGACCCCTGAGCACACAGGGGCTCTTACATCACTGAATTCTGACAAAGAAACAGAAAAATGGAGCAGATGATCAAAATATTTATGCCTCAAATATAAAATTTAGCAAAACCCGCTGAGGTTGTTTTTGGTATGGGTTGGAACACACCAGCCCTTCAGCAGGGGCGCTGGTCTCCACGGCAACCCGGATATGGGGTGAGTGGCCTTTGTCTCCGAGCAGTGTTTGGCATCTAACTTAGCACTGGTTCACCTGTTAGAAAACAAGGTGGGCCAAGCACTTTACGACAGGGACAACCCATGCATGTTTACATCTAATAAGCGATCCTCACACCCTGTTACGAGAATATATGTTAGTTTGAATACAGCAAGTTCCCCTGTGTGGGGACCCCACAAAAAGCTGTTTTACCACTTACTGATGATTCAGTGAAATTGCACACACATACACATGCACATCTGAACCTTCGAAATACAGTTCAACGAAGGAAAAAAAGAAAACAGCAAAAAAACAGCAGTGTAACCTGCACGTGTTGCGAGCACGACAAAGGCAATGCAAAGATCAAACAAAACATGAGGGATAAAGTGTGTGAATGTTTTTGTGTTTTGGCAGGAGCCTCAGATGAAAGGGCTCTACCGATATATTGGGCCCCACCGCGAAATACTAACTTCATATCGCTCTTAAAGGTGTAATGTTAGCCTTTGCATGAACAGTGTAACAGAAAAATTGTGTTTTATTGCACCTTATAATTGCTGCAGTGGAGAGCACCTTTATTAACAATAGTTATTAATGTAACTCTGTGATTATGAGACTGGTGTAGCTTGGCTGGGGTCATGATTGCTTAAGTATTTATCCACAGAACTTAAAAAGGATAATTTGGGTTTATTACAGCTTGGGTCTCATTGTCATTTATATTTAACACGTAATCTCACCAGTTTTGCTTAACTGTAGGCTTTCTAGACCTTTCAGTCACAGTCACTCATAGATGGAATTTGCTCCGGTTGCGTTGTGTGAAATTCCATTCCTTCTGATTAGATTGTTTTGCCAACTACCGTAATCTACAAAGATAAAGACTGACCTTCAATCTCAACTTTGAAATAGCAGGGACAAGAAGTGGGCAAAACTCAATCTCACTGAGGAAGATTAATTTGATCAAAAGCTCTCCAGAACAGCCATAAATTGACCTTATTGGTGGACTGATTTGTCCTACTGTTTACATTGCCAAGAATGAACTTTCACTCTCAAGCATTTACAACCATGATACATTTTTGTATAATTCTTTTTAAAACAACTGCTGAGATCTGGGGTGGCAGCATTTCTTCATGTTAACGTGATAAATAACAAAACATCAAATTCAACACAATAAACCAGAATATCATACTGATTAATATTTGCAAAACTGATAGCTAAAATTCTGGTTCTGACTCTTCTATATCACTTGCATATAACGGGCATTTAAATGTCTGGTTGGCTGCTTTTTGTGGTTATGTTAACATGATTACAGCTGATGTGTCTGGGTCTAAATTTAACCTCTCAATCTATATACATGTCTGCAGCTTCGTGGTGCCTGGAATACTAATATTTACAAATGCCAATGCAAATCAGAGGCTATATGCGAAGACCAGTACCGGTGACTTCCTGTGATGGTAAAGGAACAAAGCACTTGTCTGCCTGTTTGCAGGACCAGCTTCACGCTCTGGCTCTACTTCAGCACCCGTGCTCCTAATAAAGCGGTAACAAATAGCTGCGCCTGTACTGTAGCATCTTACTGAAAAAGTCTGTCAGCAAGCTCTGCTGCCCTTGCTTCTCTTGCTGATTTATCAAAGTCTGCTGGAGCGGAATCACTGCTTCAAGATTTAGTGAAAATCTATTCAGAGCCTTGCCCCCACATTACATACCAGAGGAAAATAGAAGGGCAAAATATGTTTACTGAATATGTGCCCCAGGATAAAAGTTTTTTCCAAAGACTATATGTGCTGCTTGTAGATAATATTAACATACTGTGTATCTACTTGTGCCACAAATCTTTGTTCAGATAAATGGTGACTTCTCCCTGTTTTCTCTCCTCTCCTGTTTTCATGGGCTGCTGGGCAGAAAGCACAAAGGAAAGAAGCAGAGGTCAGGACTGAGCTAATGAGATGAATAAACAGTGAGAACACGGTGAGGAGAAAGAAAAAGTGGCTTTGTTTGTCTTGTTTGAAATTCATTAAGCAGAATAAGGCTGTGAGCTTGAAAAACACAGAAAATAAAATTCTAGGACATAAATCACCCAGTTTGCATTCATTATATGGCTTTTCGCTCCCAGCAGTGAGCTAATCTACGACTTTACCAACAGTGTTTTATCTGTGTGAATATTCACTTCTCAGCTGGAAGGCAAAATTAACAGATATACATTTTTTTTAAGTACCATCTTTAATAGTAATTGAGGCCTGTGTTTCTAGGCAGGTAAGATTTCATTGTAAAAAAAAAAAAAAACAATTTTGGAATTTGTGAACCTTCTCACTAAGTTAATTATCATTTATTAGAACCCCACTCTAGTCTCCTCTTGACTTCTAGCGTGACCTTCATGAGCATCTGAACTCATGCATTATTCACTATGAGTAAGAATACCTTGCTTTCTTAACACCGTTACAACGTATGGTGCATCACCAAGCCAAGTGGCATCTAATAATGACATAAATGCTAAACTTTTTCCTGTTTCTAACTGCTTTACAAGTGTCTCCCAACTGAAAATAACGTCGCGGCGGGGGCAATTAAACTGCTGGTATTCCAACCTCTATGTTACCAAAAATAGTCAGCAGCACGGTTTTGGTAACCAATACTTTGGAGCCTGTTTCAAAGCACTGGCACTGACAACCACAGCATCAAACCTGGCGAGCTGCCTACGGGCTTATGAGCTAACCGCTCTTGCCACGATAGATGTTATCGGGCAGGAGTATTCTCAATTCTGACAGGGCTGAAGATGGAGGAGTATCCCAGGAGTATTCTGGCTGATGGAGCCAGCCATCTTCCGCCGACACCATATTGCCAGCAGATCAGATTCACCAGGACGCAGAACTGTACAACTGTTCAGCAACACACCTACACGCTATCACGGCATGCAGCTCACGGTTCACATCTAGAAAAAGGCAATCAAAGTCTGGGCTAAGAAGCGGAAAAAATCTGAGAAGTCGGGAGAATGCTGGAACGATACCTCCCTTGTCCTGAGAGCCCTGAATTCAGACACTACAAAGCTTGTCAGAGGAATCAATAACATCTCCACAGTGCTACGGCGCTGAGAATGCGAGGATGTGACTCATGAGGAGATCATTACGAAATATTCACCATAACAAGCAGCAAACATATCCCTAAGCGATACAACACTGTCATCCCTTTTCATTCTGTGTCAGTCTATTACAACAGCAGCAGATAGGTACATAATCATCATCATGTCTGTAATCTAGTGCTGAGCAGCAGAGTGGTTAAATTATATCCTGAAGCCTGTTGCAGAGGTACTCTCTCCTGAACCGCTGTTTAGAGAGCTATTAGCTGGTGGAGAGCAACAGTGCTGAGGGTCTGCATTATTTTTCGGTTTCCATGGAACCCTTTTCACGGGAAGTTGGAGCACCAATGATTGCAGAGCCTCCCATTGATGTGGTGCCTGGAGATGAGAAGAAGTCCATCAGGCGGCTGAAAGGGCACACAACAGAATGGCGAACCTCGAGGGAGCCTTAAAAGGTGAGCTGCTGAGGTCAACAAAAGCGGGGAACGACTCAACACTAGAAAAGGTTTCATCTGCCACTCAATGGCTGCCTTTAAATAAATCTCTCTCGCCAACTTGTCATTGACATTAGCTCATGTACTGTTGGCAATTTAAACATCAGGCAGCCACTAATTGATTCAACTATACTTTATTATTTCAGGCTCTGACAATATTATTTATCACCAACATATATCCTGTCTTTGAACAGTAACACATTATAAATTATACCTTCTATTTACAGTGTGGATATACTTATCTAGCATAGTAAAATTCACAACAAGAGATAACAGAAACTGTAGTAACACAAAAGAAACAAGAGGTATTAAAAGGCGGCGGTCGGTACACAATAGAAGTGCCTGTTGGATAAGTCAACAGGTGTCTTCAAATCCTCTTCCTACACCTTTCCAATGTGCAATTTGAACCTCAAAACCGACTATCAACATTGTACCCTCCACCTTGATTGTGTATGGCGGATCTCCAGAAAAGTCTGAGGTTTTAAACCTCTTTCTCAAAGCTCTTGTTTCATTCTTTAAGCAATTATTTGTTTGTTAACACTTTTCCTGTTAACAAACAGGTAATCCATAAATACCAAGACAAACTATCGAACAAATGTGGGCCTTTATCTGTATTCCAATGATAACGTAGCTCGCTCTCTGTAGCGCCACCACCTTGGGAGTCTGAGTCAACAGCACAGCAACACTTTAAGCCTTGAGGCATGGTCAGATGTCAGTTTTATAAACTAGCTCTTTTATGATTAGAGGGGTCAATATACTAAAATTGAAACAACATCCGGAATCATCAACACCTTATCCGACCACTTTGATATTGGAGGCTGCATCAATTGGTAGCAGCTTTATAAAACAGACAATCACAGCCAAGCCTTTACTATATGTACTGGCTTGGACTGTTCATTTATTGTCCAGTTTTCTTTTGCTCATAAGTGCCTCATCCTGCCAGTCAGACTGCGCAACCTTGGCTATGATGTCAGAAGGTCAGAAAACGGAAGTAGTTTTGGTCAGCGACACTTCCTCACAGGGACAGGAAGTGGACAGGAAAATGAAGAGTGACAGTGCTTCCATCTCACCTTGCAGCTGGGTTGACCTCGAGGAATTTCTCACCAGCAGTGTTGACAAAAGCAAACCTTTTGAGCTTTAGATAAAATGACCTAAGGGCCTAGTCGCCCTGTATGAGCAGATTATAAACACTATTATTAACGGGAAAATCTACAACTCTGGGTGTCAGCTCTCCTGGTGATCTTCGGCCTTCTGACAGAGACCATATACATGCTGGCTCTAACTTAGTAAATGAAGAGGCAATTGCGGCATCATATATCCTCCTGAATGTTTGCTTTAATGAGAACAATACTTTAGAAACTTAGAATTGTTGCCTTACCATCGGTTATCGATCTAACGGTGTGAGTCAACCTGAGATGAATAAACCACTGATGGAAAACAATCCCACTCCTGATCAGAGGCATGGCACAACTAATGGCTCTCTCTCTCTCTGTTACAGCTAACCCAGTGTTTCCCTTTGTTCTCACGCTACAGTAGGTGCTCTGGGGTTACACACCTACAGCCGAGGAGGTGTATTCACTCATTTCTAAAGTGCACAATTATTTCCTTCAAAGACACAGACTGAACTCATTATGCAGCCTCTATTTTCTCAGTGTTAGTTGTTTTGGGCTAAATGGAAACCTGATAAGAATGCAGCCCCTGGAGATGTGTTCGGTGGGTGCTATTTTGATGCTGATGAAAGCTGACACTGTCCACCTCTTTAGTAAATCAGAGGCAAGCATTAGCCAGGCCTCCTCTCTTTGTAGCAGGTTCCTCAGGCAGCAGCTCATATCTCTCACCTCTGCAAAGATGCCCTCAACAAAGAGCGGGTGCAAAGTGTCTTACGCAGACCGTTTCAAAAATCTACAACCTGCTTCTATAATTACATAACACTAACATCTCTCTAGTGACACCATGATGAAGAACAGCAACTGAACTACTTGTTGTTATTTTCTTTGACCCATGCCTGTCTAAATTAACTCACTGTCTCATACACCACCACACTTTCACCCTACTTCCCAGACCCCCAAGGCTAGCCCCCTTGTCTCTGAGGAGCCAGGGGCCTGGGGGGCATCATAATACCGCTTTGAAGTCGAGCGATTAAAGAGGAAAGACCTGTCGAATTGGGATGATGGGGCTAAGGTTGGGAGAGGGGGAGGATCAGCGCGAGGGACAGGAAAGGCTGTGAATACTGAGAGCTCAGGGCCCTGTGGGACACAATTAAGAGCAAGGCTTTTTTAGTGAGGGTTACAAAAACAAAGTAAGGATACCAGCAGTGCAGCCTTCCAAGCCAAGGTAAGAGTTCATTACTACATACACAGAGGGGGCTGGGGCTGTTAAACTCTCGCCAGTTTGTTCACCAACTCCCCCACCCACAGGCCCCCGCGAGCTGACTGAACAGCCACATGATAACCATTTCCATCCCAGTTAAATCCTAAAGCCCAGTAAAGCTTGAGAATCACGCAGCTTACAGCTCACAGAGCCTCCAACTCAGAGAGGAATTGAGATGAAGATCCAAGCTGCCTCCACAAAGAGGAAGTTTGCATGGAGTCTTCCCTCAGGATGTTTTCCTCAGCTAAAACATTACGAGTGCACTAAAGACAACACACCAGATCTGCAGTCAAGATAAATCAGAAGACAGTGCAGGGAAATGTATTATGAAAAAAGAAAGTTATTATACTAACTAGAGTTGCAACAAATTATTGTTTTCATTATTGATAAATCAGCGTATTATTATGTCAGTTACTATATTAGTCATTTGGTCTATGAAATGTTTGAAAATTGTGGAAAAATAGTCCCAAATCTACTTACTATAAGGAAAAAGAGACTCCTAGTATGTTTACAAAAGTATGGCAGCTATAACACTTATAGCACAATATATGGTTGATGTATTTTGTATGTTACTACACCTGAAACACTTTGGGATTCAGTATTATTCTGTACTAAAGCATACAGTGTCCTGTATAGTATTTTCCACAAGATACTGAATGTAGAAATATGTGGCCACTTATGTCCTTTAAGTCAAACCCGCCACTTAAACATGTGTTAAGAACACATCTGCTAACCATTTCTAGGCCTCATTTCAATTTTGCTAAAATACCACAAAGCAGTAGGTTGTTCTGTGTATTTGTGGAAATCAGATTCTGTAGCAAATAACACTTAAGCAATGATCATTACCACAGGGTCTCTATCAGAGGGAACTGTCCTTTACCTGGAACATTAGCTGTAATTGGGAGAATCTGTGGTTAATATGCCCTCACCTTGACCTTCCTGCCTATTTAAGACTCATGCAGTTGTTCAGTGTGCTGACAAACAGTGCGGTAAACATCTCAATGCAGAAGATACACAACAAGTGGAAACAGATTCTTTTGCACAATGGGACCATATGCAACTTATTTTCAAAATTAAAACCAGTGGAGGGCATTTGGGTTTGGACTCCTCCACAAGCAATACTCCTTTTCTGAAATAGCCATTTTGTCCATATGCACAAAAAGCTATGCCAAAGTGGTGATTGTTTGCTTTTGCTAATTTCATCCTTGCTCCATGGCCACTTAACAATTTCTCAACATTACAGAGTAATGCAAACGAAAAACAAAAACTTTGACACAACTAGGATTAGTATAAAATATGAATCCCAATAAGGAAAGTATAAGCAAATTGGGACACTTGGATCTGTGCCTGGTAGTTACAACATCACTTCAGCCCAAACCTTGAAGCCCACTGTGCCTGGTTCCAATCCCTGATTTGGTTTTCACTGCATACCTTAGTGACCACACCCTGAAAAGCTAACTACTATATTCACACACTGTTCTGAAACTCAGATGACGATGATAAGTATCTGTGATTGATTGATTCCAGAACAAATATTTTCATTCAGCATATTTGAGGCAAAGAATTGTTGTTTTTTTGTCAACAACGTTCAAACAAGGTAACAAGGTGGTTTGGAACAACGCATTTACTTCCTTTGTTTATGAGCACAAAACATGTGGGCCACATTACTAGACAAAAGTATAAACAAACATGAAGAAAGATGGCAAGATTGCTGCCCAGTTTATATCCAAGCTCTGGTGCCATTTTATTTCACAGCTCTGTCATGGCAATGTCAACTGTTGCCATAATAGAGCCAAAATCTCTCTTAAAAACCATGTTGTGCTGAGTGTAAAAGGAAAAAACAGGGAAAAATGGTTGCTTTATCTGGACAAAAGACTCTAGAACACATATGACTTTGAAGATTACCTCAGAGTTTCCCACAGTGTTTTATAGCAGAGGTGGGCCACCATGACTGAAACAAAGACCACCTTCACTAACATCCTAAAAATACATGTTATGAAATAAGACATCGGCCCTCAGGGAAAAAGAGCAGAGGCCAAATACTCATATAAAATACATATAATGAAACTGGCTAGTCAGTTCATTAATTATGGAATGAATGAATTAAATAAACGGATCAGAAGATGACATGCATTAAGATCTGGGTGGTTTACCACTTCTGCCAGTCCAGTCTATATCAAGTCTTATAGTTGCCTATTACCTATGGAATCAGCAACTTAAAATTAATATCACATTATATCATATCATATCATGACTCCAGTCCCTAATTAAAAGGTACATTCACCTCTGTAGAACCCTTCAAATAAATTAGGCAATAATGTTTTGATCTTATACAGACTATTATGTGCATGCTAACATCATTTACTTATGTAAGGTCAGTCTAATTATCCCCAAATGTAAACAAATGACAATTATCCAACATAAACAATATAGACTATTAGCATTAATATGTGGTTTATTTCCTGTTCTACCTACAAACACAAGCATAATTGAGGTGTACAGCCACATGTGACTAGTATAGACAAGTATTTACTGATGTTGATGATGATGATGATGATGATGTATCTAAACATGTCTGAGGATGACCAGACATCTGCAGTCAAAAAACATAACCATTTTATGGAAAGTTATATAAAAGTAAATTAAGTCCTCCAGCAGGTTTTCTCATCTACATAACGTAAGAAATAAGTGTTAAGTTGTAAACTATGCCTATTTCAGAACCATTAACTTTTGAGAAGCAATTCAAACTGTAGTAATGCCTAACATCGGATTTGTTAAGAGTTTACATTCCAGTGAATTTAGGAGTAACTGAGGCAACAGACTATTTGAGAGCAAACATTGCTTGACTTAAGCTTAGCTATAATTGTGCTCCACTGAAACGTAAAGCAGAATATCACTACGAGAAGGAAAGCCAAGACACAAATATTGAACAAACTGCCTAGAAAATCAGAATGCAACAGCACACTATTAAAAAGTTCCTCCATACATGGAGATGGTAGTATGTGCAGGGGGCTGTACGGGAGCAGCAGGGCAGGTGTCCCACTGGGTTACGAGAGCCAGAAGCTTTGCATCTGGATCATTTCCTCAGCCCAGAGGGCCTCCACACTGGGACCTCCTCGTAAAGCTGCACATGTGCCGGAGAATGCCCAAATCCCTCCAAATCCTTCATCTATGTCAGCCTGTACGTGGTGGCTGTGGTGATAGCAGGTAACAAGCTGTGACAAACTCAAAACATCACAGGGGGAGAGGGAGCAGTGAAAATGACTCATGCTTTTTGTCTCTCACACTGTCAAATATGCTCGCACTAATGGCCAAATAGCCTGAAAATGTGTCTCTGCACGAGGAGCAAAAAAATGGTTTTATCACTCACGCTCTTCAGCAGAGCAGGGTGTGACTGATGGCAGGAGGATTACTGGAGCGGCAGAAGATGAAACCAGGCTAAAGAAGAGTTCTCAACTGTGCAAGCGAGACTTCTGTCCACTCCAAAAACCATAGGACACACTCCTTTCCACACTGGTTCTCTCTAAGCTCACTGGACAAAGAGTTGAAAGATATCCTTTGAGGAGATATCCTGCCTCTGAGTGAGTCCCAAGAGGAAGCCAAGAGGGACTGAAATGTGGAAAAAGGGGTTGGACATTTTCCATGGTACAATCTCGTGAAAATGCAGTGAGTGCTTTAAGAAACATTCTTGTGATCGGCTGAGGGAGCCACAAGCGGGGAGACGTCAGGAGAAATCATGCTTGGCTCAACACAAAAAGCACTCAGAGAAATGAGATTTAATCTGCTGAGCTTAGAGTGTATTAGCCAGATGTAAACAGTCAGTACCAGCTGTGAGAAAGTTAACTTCCACAGTCCTGCTGCTTGGAAAAACAATGCATAAAACATCAAACATTAGCAATGACAGAAACTCTGCAAACACAGATATTTAAAGGCCAAAATAAAACTTTCACAAGCTGGGGACGTTGTAGTTGTGGGAATCTGGGGGTTAAGGTTAACTGGCCACACTGAAACACTTTCTCTCTGAGAATACTCTGCCTTAAGGCCCGAGCTGTGGGAAAGGGAGTTTATGCAATTACATCACATTGATTTATGGGAGACAGAGGAAAGATGGGGAGAGGATGGAAACTGAGCTGCTTGGAGGCGGTCCAAGATTAGGTCCCCAAAGAAACACTAGTCAATAGGTTTACACCACAAAACATGATGGATCTGAGACAATTGTATGGGGGATGAATGTGGTTGGGGAAGCGCTGGCAACACACAGGGGTCAAACCTATCTGAAATTATTGGTTTTGATTTAATACTCAAAACACAAAAGAACAGCCATGATTGTAATGCAGAAGCTTCTCCATGAACCTGCTGCTCATGGAGCACATGCAGATAACAAGTTCAGAATAGCAATGGCACCACTGCTGAGATTACTTTCAATTTTCTCAACTCTAGGGAACTGATGACAACTGTCTTGCTTGAGCAGATGCTGCTGATGCTGTCTGGAGTATTAATTGGGGATAGTGATGAAATTGCGAGTAATGCGACTGAGCGTGCACTGCAGCGTTAGCGGGGGTAGCATATCTCCATCAGCCCACCGCAGCCTAACAGTTTGAAATAAACAGCCCGTTTAATGCTCTCCACTTGTGTAATAGGACCACCGGAGTGACCACAGCTGGGATATTTATGTTGAAACACATTATTGTTCTTCTGCTTATTTAAACATTTGCATGTGACTTGCGTTTACAATGCAAAAAAACTGCTAAAAAAAATCATCCACTTGTCTTGGAGATGCACGTACACCGGTCCTGTGAGCTGGAGCAGAGTGATTGTGTGTGACTGAAGTGCTAATCATTTGTAGATGTAACCAAAGAAGCATTCATCAAATTGGCACAGATTAATGTTGCAGATTGTCAATGCAAAAAACTAGTATCTATGCAGGAGTTCTGTTATATAGTCTTCATAAAAAAAATCCAGACTGAATCACAATGTATGAGCCCACACAACAAAGGAAAAATATAACTCATTAATTTTCACTGCATGAGACTTGTGTTGATACCAGCCACCAAATGGCGAAGATATGAACAAAGCAGGAGGAGATTACAGAAGAGATTCAGTATAATGAGCTGTGGAGTTACAGTAGGAGACATTAAATGGTTTTGTTTTTTAACTTTTCAAAATCTCCAGCTGTCTGCAAATTCTCAAGCCTCTTGGAAACACAACAGACCTTTGGTTCGGGCCAAAAGCAACAGCATAAATATACACACACGAAGCGTTGGCCAAATATTTAAAGGGGGTGTTTTGAAAGCTCGCAGTATAGACCGGATTATCAGGGGTGGGTGAGCAGGGGAGGTGGGGGGTTGCTCTAGATGTGGCAAATATATGGAAAGCTTACCCAGAGATGTTTTGAGGAAGAAAAGGTTGGACATCTGTTCCCTATTAAATTAAAAAAAGCAGCTTGTCCAATTCCAAACTGCCTGCAGAGATAAGCAAAAGTGGTTTGGTAATTGCTCACAACATTGGCTTTCTCCGCCATCATTGTTTCATTTGTGCATCATTTTAATGTGGTGAGATCAAATGAGCTCATGTCCGGTAACTGTCTGAGGCTAAATTTTATTTAAGTATCAAACACATAATCTAAAAGCTGTTTTATCTGTGCTAAATCCTGTTTTGTCATCTGTCCAGTTAAAGCACCAGCTGAGCCACCAGTTGAAGAGATGGATATTTTCTTTCTTTCTTTTTAAAAATTTTTTTTGCTCTATGTCTTGGCTGACCAAGCCAAAAAAACCTCTGCACAACCAGGGGCTTTCAGAGACACCCACAAAATTACTTTGGCTTCAGCACTGGTGCTGAGGCATTTCATATGGGATCTGATTCCTGCCAAGTGTTATCGGGAAAGATGATCTGGGCCCCGTTTCTCCAGGGTGCAAAATCCTGGAGAAGTGCCTGAGCTGTCTGTTTTGTCCTCAAACACTTCACAGTTTTGAGCGTCACACCCAGGTGGTCGATATTAGGCTGGACGACTTTGCTGCTGCTGTCCTGTCGTTCTGACGTAGGACAGGTGACAGATCAGTGGGAAGCCATCCAACATCACCTGATGTTCAACTGAAAAAAAAAAATCCTTCCAAGCGTCTGTCCTCTCTTTTTTTCAACACTTAAATCAATGAACACTGCAGCCAATTTATTTCCACATACTGGAAACGCCTGCCGAGCCTGCACTATCTCTGACAAACACATGTGAAGGTGATCCCTGGATTCTACCGACAGAAACATTAGGACTGAAATACATTTTTCATGAAAATATCAAACTCGTTTAATATACTTCAAATGGTTAAACAGTGGCTACTGCTCCTATGCAGTGGATTCTCCTTTTTCCCTAAGCTTCAAAGAAAAGAAGATGCAGGGAGGTAAGGATTAAAGAAAAAAGGAATTATGCTTCATGGTTGTGCATGTGTTTACCCTAATAACTATTAGCAAAGAAATTTTACAGTGAGGAAAATAGCTCTTTAACTTAAGAAGATATGTCTATTTTTCTTCTTAGAGAACCATATTTCTAAAGAATTCCTTGTGGACATCAATCCACTGAGTTTATTAAATGCAGCACATTCCCTCCACAGTGATGGTAGCGTGGTTTGCTTGTGGCCATAACACATCGTCTGGCATTGACCGACTGTTCGCCCAAAGGACAGAGGCCGTGTTTTAGCGCAGTGACCCGTGAATGCTGTCTCGAGTAGCACGCTTTTAAAGTGGTGGTGGGCTAAAAATTTCATAAAGCACCATCAAAAAATCATGAGGCAGTGAGGCGCTCAGTCTTTGCTGTCTAATTGTTTTCCCCTTTGAGGAGTAAAAATAACCGTCGACAACATGTACATCTGATCTGCCGTTAAAAGCCAATTATTCAGTCGGACATGCAGAGGCTTTTGAGACAAGTAAATTCATCACTGTAAGAAACATGAGGGGGGTGTTGTCTGAGAACCATCACTGCAGTCTCCACATGAGCTAGTCTGGACTGCTGAAGGATGCAGGGTTGCTTGAACGACCTCAATTGGATTTACAGCCACGCTGTAAGCCACAGTTCAGCGCCCCTTTGTGCTTCACTTTTCAACCACATGTGATCTAATGGTGTGATTGTGGGCAATAAACAGAATGACATAGGGGAAACACCAGCAGAAAAGCCTGCAAATAGCACACCTGTGTCACACAAGAGGACTTTATATGACTTAACCTCAGGTGAGATAACATAACCACATGAGAGGTTCTAAATGCAAAAAGACAGACTCTACCCTAACCTATGCTGCTACTAGTTTATAAGCTCTAATGCTTCTCAGTTTCTTTTCTTTAACAAGCTGTGGTGAAACACAGGCGTCTGTCTCTGAGGCGTGTGATCCTGGCAGGAGAGAGATCATTAGCCGGCCCTTCCCCCAAGTTTCCCCAGGTAAAGGTTGGAACCCGCTGTGGATTTTATTTTTCATTTTTTAATCAAACACTGATCTGTCCCCTCGATGCTGTGGAGGCTGACAAGGAGCCCATATGTCTAATAGACATGAGGAGAATCTTGCCCTGTGGGAGGGACTGTAACATTGCTGTTATCCCACAGGATCTGCAGGGAGCTGTGCTGTGGACAAGGTATGTGGGCTTCAAAGGCAGCAGAAAGCAGCCAGCCTCGCGGAAAGTAAAACGCTGGGGCATTTTAAAAGTACTTACCCTCGACCTGGCATTGTATTTGAATACAAGTGCACATAATCAGATTGCAAGAAGGAGAGAGGGAGAATCGCATTAGCCCAGTTGTGTCTACCACAACATTTGCTTCCAAGGTGAAATAAAGAAATCTCTGCTTAGCTAAGGTTTTTCTGTGCCATGTTTACTAGTCGAATGCAAAACATTTAGCCTAGATTCAAGCAGATATGTGATCCATATACAGTAAATATAAAACAACCTCATTTCCAGTTTGGTTCTGCCAGCAGCACCCATGCTGCAGGGGTGTGTGTGTGGGAGAGCCTCATGTACATTTGTGTTTGTGCATTTGAGGTTTGTACGGTTATCACTGACAGCAGACGGCAGTTTGGGATGCAAACCCAAATCACGCTCAAAATAAATCTCTTAGAGGTACTCTATAATTCAGCCATGCTGGAAAAACCAAGACAGCAAACAAGGCTACGTCATATTTACCAACCAACAGTCTGCCCTGTGTCCATAAATCTGATGTAACTGCACCATCTCGGCTTCATATCAAGACTTCCTATCCTCATCTTGACGAGAGAAAGTGAATTAATGAGCTGACATCTCGCTTCAACAACCGACATGCATTTAATTTGTTTGAAATGATAATGGACTAATTATCTGGGTCATCATTAACAACCTACTGTCCATCCCTACAATAATTTTCGCCCTCTAAATTACCAAATCAATTTGTGGTGAGAGCAAGTGTTTGTATTTCCGAGTAACAATTATCATATCACATTACACTGTGCAGCCCATCGTCAGCGATTAAAAATAAACAGGATATTTACAGGGGCTCAGATCCCCTTCAGGCAGAGGAAATAAAAAATGCAGAGCTGAGTATGTATTAAAATAGGGCACATTATAAAAGGCCCAGATGACTAATGAGGGTATTCTTGTAAAGCTATATTCTCTTATTCCAGAAACTTGGATGGAAAGAGCAGGAGCACTCGAGGAGGAGAACCTGGGAAGAGAGAGAGAGGAGAGAGAGGGGTGGAGTAGAGTCGGGACACAGTTGCGGCTGGGGCAACAGAAAAAGAGGAAGACCAGAAGCTGGGAGAGAGTCCCATTTCATCAGAAAAATGCCTGAGTCAGGAGACGGGAGAACCATTAGGCCCAATGAGTCATGGGGAGAGGCTGTAAAAACAGATCTGGGCTGAGCTCGGCTCGCAGTACCATCCCCAAAAAACAGCCAAAGAACAGCAGAACAGTGGCCCACAATGAGGTGAAATGGATTTTATGGCCAGAAGCGTGTCTCCTCATCAGCGAGGACTGATGTAATACATACTTCTGCAAAAGCACATGCAAACTGTATTTAGACTCGACTGATATTAGCTTATTGCAGATATGTCAGCAGGGGTGTAAGAGTGGGCCATTATGTAAAAAGAACAACAGAGATGCCAATTTGGGTTTGAGGTCATTTAGTCATAGTCATAGTTTGCCCTCCGGAGAGAACTGACAAGTAGATGTTTGCATTATATAATGTTCCACTCAGTATCTTGGTCACAATAAAAATTAAAAAAAAGCCTAAGGGATCTGTATAAAGATTGTTTGTTTTGTTATATATTTATGTAAAAAAAAAAGATGTTATGGGTGAGCATAGGTTGCAGAGGGCCTGATGAATACTAGTGCTGCAACTACAGATTGATTTCATTATCATTATTCTGCCAGTTATTTCCTCAATTACTCACTTAATCAGTGTTTCCTAAAGCTCAGGAAGACAGGCTCGTTTTGTCTGACAAACAGTCCAGAACCCACAGACGCTCAACTCCCAGTAAAAAGCAACAAATCCTCACAACTGGGAAGCTAGAACTAGGTAATATTTAGTTAGGCTTAGGTGATTTTTCAAATAAAGTTGAAGATTTATTTTCTGAGTGATCAACATTGATCTGACATCCTTCCATGTTAGCTTATGTGCAGATGGAGACACATATACCAGCCCTAAAATGGAGTCAATTCACAGTATGTACTCTGAAAATACAGACAGTTGTGATACTCTCTATCCACCACACATCCTCTCCTCACAGAGCACACAATCCTCTATTTGTGTTGATAAATAATCTGAACATTGACTCTTTATCAAAATCCATGACAGGAACATTTAGTCACTTAAGCGAGAAAAAAGCAATAAGTGAGTCTCACAAGAGTTCTTTATCTATAAGACGTTCAAATTTGTGAAAAGCTCCAGTGTTTAGGCAGTGAGTGTGGAAAACAGTCACACATCCATAAAATGAGCTCTTCCTCCCTGGTGCTACTTGATTAGCACCCAGCTTCTTCCTGCCCAGTGTGCCAACAACACACTGAACCTGACGTGAGTCAACCCAGCGCCATTGTGTGAATTTAACCAAAGAACCAGTTGTTCATCCGGCCAACAAATGGCCCCATTTTATACACATGAATCATAAAGCTATGCGGCACTCTGCTTTTTCTTTGTAGAATGTTTTCTTAGGCAGCAATGTGCTTAAACTTCAGCATCACTCACTGGATCAGAGTTGTGCTCCACTCTCTCTGAAGCCTGGCAGGTAATCTCCCCACAAGTTAGCTCTGTGTCACATCACCTATCAGACCCAGACTCCTGGCCAGCCTAAGCCCCTTTCTGAGCTTTGACTACATCTGGGGGATAAAGAGAGCACAAGGTGATGGAGAAACCTGCTGGCAAAGGCAGAGGGATTTACTGAGTGTGCTCGCTCTATGTAATGACCAGCGGGGTTCTCACCAGCAGCCTTTAATGGACACCTGAGTGACACAGTTTATTAGCTCTGAAAAACATTATGCGGAGGAAAAGATGGCTGGGGGGGGGGGGGGGGGGATTTCAAGATAGATTTGATTTGAACATCCTGAGACGGGGTCTGAGTGTACCTTGAAGTAAGCGCCTACCATGCCTGAGAGCCTGATATCTGCCGAGCCCAGCTTGTCAAATACATACCTTTTACCTCATTACCTGCTCAGCACAGCCATTATTGAGGGAAATAGGGTGAATGCAAGATAAGCACAAAGAATTCTTGGGTTGAGCACAAACAGTCAGCCTGCTTCCTCCTGATAAAAAGGAAGCGTCAGTGGACGGAGGCCCCTCGGCTTCCTGCTCTCGGTGGACCCGGGGGCCGCCAGCTGCCTTGCACTTAGGTCACTTACTTACTTCCTGGCCCATATGGAGGTACGCAAGGGGCAAAGGAATGCATGAATGTGTGAATATTACTGGTTTATGCAGCATTTTCTCTTGTGTTCATTCAGGAAAGGGACTAAAAGTTCATCTAAATTGGTTTATACTTGACTTAATGGGTCAGTGAGCAGTGAATAATGAGTCCCACCATAATTACCTACAGCCCAGGTTTTGATTTATAGTGTCTGAGGTAACACTTTATTTTATTACACCCCCAATTAGCATTTATTAGCAGTATATAAACATTTAAGAAATAGTTTATAACAGCCAATAATGTAGCTGTAGACATTTATATGGTCTTTCAAAATGTTCACTGATGCAGTTGTCAACAACTTGAACTCTTCCATTGAGGAATTCATAAGCGGAGGCTGGTATATAGACAGATAATAAATGACAATATAATAGAAATATGCTTTCATGAGAGAACGTATAATTGCTGAAAACACTGCACTTGTAAATGCAATATAAATGTGTTCCAAACAATTTATTATATGTCTATATACTACTTATAAATTATAAATAGGGGAGTTAAAGTATTATGTTACCATGGCAGGATCAGATTTCTCCCCCGATAGCATTACCACAAAAATGGATGTTCAGGCCGTATCATGTTTTGTTTATATTCCCGATGGTAACTTGTATCACAGAGCTTGGAGGTCTGCCTTGTCTCATTACTGAATACGAGGCTATGCCATGCAGTTGATGCATTTTGTTCTTTTCATTCACTGGCAGAGAGCAACAATCATGGAGAGCAGGAGGTTTTGCAGTGGCAATGGCTTTGCTAGTTGTGTGTTAAGGAGAACGATTGTCTTCACTCTCAACAATCTCCACCAGCATCAGAAATGTGTAGGAGGAAACATAATTAACCCAAGCCGACCAAACACAAGTAAAGTTTCCATCCACGCTGAGCACAAATTTTAACTGAATTTCTAAAAAACCTGCCCAAAAAACATTAATGCACATTTCCATCTGCTAATGTCATGCAAATATTAGGAGTTGGGTGCTTTGAGATAAACATTCTCCATCTGGCTGCTATGAAACCACTGCAGAGGAAGAGGATGCAACAAGGCGACATAATTAAAAGTGCGGCAGTCAAACCTCAAACAAAGGAAAATGATGTAGAAAATGAGATGGAAACATGGCATTTACGTTTGTTTGATCTAATAATTTGAGAAACGTTACACTCTCCTTATTACTCCAGACAGATCTGATATTCTTGTCTGCTGCAATTTTTCATCTCTTCAGTGGAGCAGAAGCTTAAGCATCAGGAAATGTTTGCCATGTTTTGATGCCAAAGGCCCAAAATATAGTGGTATTTTTGAGGAAATGCATGTGAGCTATGGTGTGTGTAGGCTTTGTGGTTACACATAATCCTTTAATAAACAACTAAAAATCTGGTTTTAGGCACCAAACCAGGCTGGTTTATAAGGAAGCAGAACTTTGATATGACATGACCTTTAGCTAAAAAACTGACAACATCAAACCACACTGTTTGGACATCCAGTGCTTGATACAGGGGAAAGCGAGTGTAGAGTGATGACCCAGCCTCGTTTTCCCTCTGCCTTGCTGCTCTGAACCCATCGATATAGATACAGAGGCGCTCTGCAGGGGGGTGAAGAAAATGAAGAAGAGAAAGGAGGGGGACAAGAGGAAGAAACAATAATAGATAAGATGATACAGAGAGGCGAGAGAGAGGGGTGAGGAAGGTTGTAGTGAGCCAGGATGAATCAGAGATGTAAAATCAGGGCCGGTGATCAAATGACTGGCCAAAAAGGCAGCAGCCTCATCTGTAGACACATCAGCCGATATTAAGGAAAGAGAGAAGACGATGAAGTGTGAGCATGAAGAGGGGGTGGGGGGGCAGAGAAGGAGATGAGAGACAGAAATCGGAGGCGCCCAACCATGTGGAACCGCAGATTGATTAATTTCAGGCCTTTAATGAGCTGTGCTTTGCCAGGCCAGGCGGCATTGAGTCAGTTACCCCCGTCCTTCTCAGCAGGAGCTGCCATACACTGCAATTCACACTTTTCTGTCTCTGCCAAGGACTTGGTGGCAGAGGGAGCAGTGAACTCACCACACACGTACACACACACACACACACACTTTCTCTATCTCACACTTCCCTCTCCTATTCATTTGTTTTTGCTGCTCAATTCTTCGCTGGCGTTGCGAATGTGTGATTAAGAGCAACACATTATCAGAGGCACTATTAAAATGAGTGCACTGATCACCAGTGGCAAGTCTCACACCAGGTGTTGTGCGTCTGTAGGCGGAATAAATACCAGCTTGGCTCGGCAGAGATTTGAATCCACTCAAACATGTTCCCTCCTAATTGCTATCCTCCGCGGTCTGCCGAGGAAACCGAATGCATTGTTGCTGACCTTTATTCCCTGTATAAATTACACTGTAGGTTTACAAACCCTGTTGTTTGCATTTGTACTTGTATCCTGCAGACACCACTTGTGCATCTGAGCAACTAAACTATTTCCCAACACTCATGTGAATCAAGCTGAGGAGAGAAAGGCTTCAGGCGAAGTTTAGTCATTCGTGTTGGCAGCTGCTCCAAAAGCATCAATACTACTGTTTCTTTTTTCCGTTTTTTTTTTTTTTTTTTTTTTGACAAGGCAAATGTTCACCCACAACATGGTGAACAAGCACGCCTCTGTTTTCAGTTTGTGTGCTCCTCTCTCTCTCTCTCTCTCTCTCTCCCTACAAATCTCCCAATCGTTTAGCTCTGGGAGAAAATAGAAAAAAGGGTGGAACAAAGAGATGGATAAAGAAAGAGAGAAATCTTTACATGATGCAGCAATATAGTGGCTGAAGTCATTAATCATGACAGAGGCTGATTTGTCAGTCTGCCCAAGCTGCTGGGGCGTGATATGATTCTTTTTCTCCTCTCTTTCCTGACACACTGTACCAGCCTCGGGGGAGATGGAGAGCCAGAGCGAGTGGTTGTGACTTCAACCTGAGGCAAGAAAGTCCAGAGCTGCACACTCACCTGGATGCTGATGTGTGTTAATGGGTCCCTTGGAGCCAGTTTCCTTGGGGCGAAATCTGATTATAACCTGATTCCCAGCTGTTACTGTAACCAGACAAATGTTTGAGTTTTGTCTGCCTGAGTAGAAACTTTCTCAGCTGCTTAGTGTCTGAGTTAAGCAGTAAAACTTTTCACTGATAGAAAAAAAAATTGGGACGCTTACAAAGTCACACGCTCAGTTCTTTGTGATAAAGCAGTTGGCTGTGCCCTCAAAAGTATTGAGTTTCCCCCCCGTCAGAGCTCTTGAATGTGTCATGTCTGCTCCAGTGGAGATGAGACAGAGGGAGAAGGATGAGGTGGTTTTGGATGATGAATCCCTCTGATTAATGCAAACTGACAGTGAACTCCTGCCCTACAGCAAAGGTAGCGCCGTCAGAGACATCCATCTGGTGACCCCATACATCTCTACAGACAGCCTCCCTCCTCGGTGGTGCGTGCACCCCCGTGGGAAGGATGCCAGCTTGGAGACTGACACACATCGCTCCGGATTGCCCCTGCTGTCAGGTTTCTCATTGTATAACCTACTGCTGTATTAAAACCTGTGTATTAAATCACATTTCCTTTAGCTTCCTGGCACATTTACTCACCAGTGGATATTTAGTGCACGTTCAAGAGTCTTTTTCAGCCCTTAAAGAGAGAAATAGAGACCTGACCTGAGGTTAACTCAAGTCTTCATGGTGTAACAGCCTAATAAACGACTTAAACAATTAGGCTGAGCTTTCGCTTCTTCTCCCCTCCTTACTCAGTTTCTCTTACAAGATCTTAATGTGGTTTTCTGCAACTCGACTGAGGAGAAAATGTAACTTGCAGCAACAAAGTGAGCTGAGGATCAAACACTGTTCCGCACAACATCGCCCATTGGACACGGCACTGTAAATAACGAGCTCGTTCAACGAGGCAGTCGCGAAAACAAAGCGAGGGATTTAAACTGTGATCATTTGTCTTTCATTTCGACGCACAACATTTAAAGTTGGAGAGACTTTTTTCCACAACACTGACACATTTTCTTACCTCCAAACGCAGCTCAGCGCCGAAAGCTCCTGGGCTGTGACAAGCTGCGTTTCCCTGCGAAAATATCACTAAAAGCAGCCTGTTTGAGAAACCTGTGACTGTTTGGATGTGGGTGTTAAAATAAAACTATGACAAATGCCGATCAGCTGGGATGTCCACGGTGGTGAATTGTCCCCTGCAGCGTCCGCCAAGTACAAGAAAAAAAAAATCCACCGCTCCGAGATCAGCGATCCCAATTTGGACAAGCATGCAGTGTTGAGGGGAGATTGGTATGCAAACAGTTTTGTGAACTCACTGAGAGCGGAGCGGCTCATCCAGCAGCACTGCTCTGCTCCGGAGGGCGGAGACTCTCCGCCAACATACACGCCTCCGGTTTACCTTCTCTATTGTCACTCCTGTAGTATGTGGAGTGATAAACACAAACTCAGTGTTACTTTGAATGCCGAAGATGTCATTCTTTATTATAAACACGAAGAACTAAAAGATACAAGAATTAACATTTTAATCTTACAGGTAAATTTACATATTCTTCATTTGTTTGTTTGTTTGTTTAGTTTAATTTTCAACTCTTTACCATAGATTCTCTTAAAGACATTCCGTGACTTAATGCATGACCTTGAATTCAGCCTTTTTGCACTTTGCTAATGTATATTTTATTATAGCCTGTGTATTTTACCCTTTAAGATGTCTGGAGGTGTCATATCATCCATGTTATCTGTGACAGTGTTCTAAATAAAGTTACACCCCCCCACCCACAACAGAAAACACAAACTCAGTGCTGCAGAAGTGATGCCTGTTACCAGCTTAACCAACAGCTGTTAGTTATCTGTCAAAATTAGCTCAGAATTTTAGACTGAAGTTGATTCATCCAGAAAATTACCTCTTGATTTGTTTAATTCACCATAAGACCATGTTAAATGGGTTTTCAGATTAAAGGAGCAGGACAGTTTTGGGAAAATACTCCTTCTCTTTATTGCAGAGATGTTAGCGAGAAGAGCGACACCACACTCATGCCAGCAGCTAGTTAGCTTAGCTTATCATGAGGCTAATCTAACAGAAAGGCTGGGAATGGGGGAAACAGCTAGCCTAGCTCTAACTATAGCCTTGTTTATACAGCCTGTTCAAGGTGGGAATGTTGAGCCTTTATTCCACTTCGCCCTTGCTGTATAAAAGGTATACAAACATGGGATGGGGCAGCGTTGTTGTTCTGCCTTTAAGCCTAGGTAGTCATAGGGCCAATTAAGTAATCAATAATATAAGAGGCTGATTAATCAATAATAAAAACAACTGTTAAATACAGCTGTACAGAAAGTCCATTTTTTTATTGTGACGTATCTTTCTCTATAGATTGTTAGTTTTAGTGGGGGAAATGCCCTTTAAGTTTTTTTTCTAATTGCACAAAACAGTGATCTTTTACACAGAGAGACATGGTGGAAGTCAACATCCTCTTTATTGGAGACAAGTTGCCATTATTACTTGTGGAGAAAGTAATGAAAAAGTTCTGCAACACAACAAATGCAACAAATGGCTGCTCTCAGTGAGTCTCCTGAGGGTCAAAACAAAAAATAACTTTTGTAAGAAAAATGTGTATTAATTTTTTTTTAGAAACAAGCTCAACGCTGTTTTTGATTCTAGCAACAGTTAAGCGACAACTCTCAGATAGACAGCTGATAGTTATTGTTTGTCCCTTGTTAATTATTCATGCTGTGTGCCTCTCTCACAGCCAGAAAACAAGAGGAGTGCTTTTGTTTCGGGTTTAGCAGAAGTAAGAGGGGGGCCTGAAGTGTTTTCTATCCCTCTGTGCTCCTCGTGTCACAAAATCTACTACAGATGGAGAGCAAGATAAGCGCTCCATAGACTGATCTTTTTGCCTTCTCCTCTAAGGTCATGACACTGACATTCTCAGTGGCATACGTGATACTTCCAGCCCCCAGTCTCCTTGTGTTTTCTCCTCATCCCTTTCTTATTGGCCCTGCAGGACCCCTCTCTGCAGTTTAAAGTGCATTTCTGAAGTCAAGAGTGAACGACAACTAGCGACTTTAAGTGAAGTTTAAAACAAGAGAGAGATTAGCTTATAGAAAAGGTTGGATACAAAGACTCGTCGGGAGTTCGGTTCAGTCACAGGTCTTCCATCTGTGTAAGAAAAGTATCACAGGAATGGCTTGGCTGCAGAGGGAACAGCTGTGAGGTATTTTCTTTTTGGCTCCTTGGGTATTTTCAGAGGGCTCAGAGAGTAAAGAAAGGCTGAGGTGAATCACTGACTAAACAGCCTCCAACCCCCTCCCTGGTCTTTGAGCACTCACATGGATCACTGGTGTTGGGGAGAAGTCCTCTCTTCAGACCCTGATACAATTCAGTTCAGCGATTATTTGCTTTTCTAAGCTAATCAGTGATTGATCAACAAGTGTGGTGATCTGTGGCCCTTGGGATGTGGTACACCAGTCAATGCACTGCTCCAGAATCAGTTTACAGTTTTGACCTTTCAGTGAGGATCTAAGTCACTTAGCAGGAATTCAAGGAAACATTTTAAAGTGACTCAGATTTTAAACTACAAGAAAGAAAACAAGAAACGATTTTATAAAAGCTGAGACTGATTCAAGATGAAACACGGGATGCCTTTCACTTTCCAAACTTTAATTAATGACATTCAAGGTCATTTGATGAGGTGATGGAAGATTTTTCTGCTGCAGGGAACAAGTACAAGAAAATATTTATGTCAGTGAAAGCTTCCAACTAAGCCATGTGGAGGTTAAACCATGGGGAACTTGGATTGCGTGCTGTGTTCATTACATGTGCAAAAATAATTTGAAACCCAGTTTTTCTAGTATGATTTGGTGTATAGCCTCCTCCATCCAAGCTGCTGGCAATAAAATTTACTCTTGTGTCCATGTTAATCACATAACACACACACACACACACACTGACTATGCTAGCTTAGAGGCCGTTCCTCACATGCACATTCTTATCGCACGCAAACCCATTTAATTCAATTTACACAGCCCGCGCTTCAATTTCACACACATAGCATCATACCACATGCTATCTCATTAAACAGGCCATGGCCATGCTTCACAAGCTCGCACAAAGTAGGCCCTATTGTTGTGTGTACGCACGCACACACACACACACACACACACACACACACACACACACACAGGAGATTTAGTCTTAAGGAATTTCCCTGGCAACAGCATATGTGTAATTTAATATTTCATTTTGTGGTGATGCGATGCTTGATTGTTTTGTCTTAAATGTTTTTTTATATGTAAATATTGAGCTCCTGTAAACATGGGGTGTAATTTCACCGCTCTGTGGTTGTTGAACAGAGATTAAACCATCTCTTCCCCATGCTGAAATGTGGTTTAGGTTCTTGGCATTGTGCAGGTTTAAAATGACATCAAAGCTCCCGTTTCAACTACGCAGCTTCTTTTTCTATTGACACTGACACACATACAGTAGTGTGTAGTGTAAAGGGATAGTTTGACATTTTGGGAAATACATTTATCTGCTCTCTTGCTGAGATTTAGATGAGAGGATTGATACCACTCTCATGTCCATGTGCTAAGTAAGGCTCCAATTAGCAATTGTTTTTGTTATCAATGTCTGTTGTCTATGTAACGCAAGAAAAATAATTACCACAATTCCACAAGCTGGAGCTATCGATTAGAGACCAGCTGCAGTGACTTCCTTGCTTGTTCCCTGGTAAAACAAAACAATACAACTCTAGAGAGTCACTCAGTATGTTTACATGCACAGTAATATTCCACAATTATTCCATATATGATAATATTCAGAATGTGATGGCAGTCATGTAAACAGAATATTCTGTTTTCCATAAACTGGAGTATACATGGCTGCATGTACATATTAGTGGAATATTCATTTTCAGTAGCCACTGTAAACATGCTTAGTAGGAATATTATCTTTTTTGGAATAAGGGCAAAAACCTCATGAAATTAACCCCACATGAAAGCATAACTCGTCATTTTACAATTATGTGTCAAACTATTCCTTTAAATGTAAATTTATTGTGGGTGTCAGAGACAGACTCTGTGACTGAACATAAACTGTGTGGACCAAGCTTATTTACAAAAAAGGCAATTAAAAAGTAATTTGGCAACTTTGAAAAAATAAATAGAACAGAAATCACAAAGGAGGATCAGTTACAAAACACTGGTGATTGCTTTTATGACTGATTTATTTTTGAATTTTTATTCCATTTGCTTGAACAAACAAACAAAGCTGCAGTGGTCCTGTCCCCCAACTGCGCGGTTTTGCCTCCCATTATTCTGATGAATGCAACATCCTCAAGACACAGACAGACACACATAAACACAGATTCACACACGTAGACATTCAACACATCCTTGCACCCTCAATCTGTCAGGGGGCATCAGCCAGCGCCCAGGGGAAACGTGCGTCACGGCTTCCTGCCCCATCTACGACTCCAGGACCAGGATCAAACTGTGAGACAGGGTGTAGATGGGCGAGACTCATCTCCTGGATGCCCTATAGGGGAACCAAACACATACATGTTCTGTTACACTGCTGCTGAGCAGGATTGCTGTCTTTAATTTTATATTTTATTGTCTGAGTCATAATTTGATTTTCCACAGTTTAACTTTAACATGCAGGTGTCTTGAGGTGAACCTTTCAGAAAATAGTTTAACCTAGATATTTAAGCAGAAACTGTCCTCAAGAGGCACATGTGGCAAATATTCCTCCCTCCTATGTCTGAGACACCATTCAAAATGAATGTGCTTTCACATGAAATCATCTGTGAATTCATGCATCTCCATCTGGCTTAGTGAGCCTGTCTGCGTCTGTCACATAGTCAAGCTGACGGAGAAGGGGTAGAGGAAGGTGACAATAGAAATGAAGGTTTCACGCTTAAGCTGGAAGGTAATGAATCATCTTTATTTGGAAACACTTTCATCTTAACAACTCCTGTAACACTGTTGTGTTACCTGGCTGTAACCTAGCAACAAGCCCCTGACACTGTTTATAGGAGTAATTGGACAGATCTATAGGAAGAAGCATAAAGAGGGAAATCAGAGCATAAATACACTGAAGCTAGAATTAAAAGGCTTCTAGATGCTTTCTACATTGAGAGCACTTTGCGCTGTGTTTCAGTTGAACTGTTTCTGTGTGCATTCCTCTGCGTTAAAAAAAACACCTGTAGGCAATCTAGTGAGAGACTTTCCTCCACCTTAATAATTATGGATGTCTACCTGCTGTAGCTCAGTCAGTGACAGGAGCCTGAGGATACAGGAGAGAGTGGGAGGGAGGGAGAGTGGGAGGGAATGTGGGGGAGTGTGGAGATGTATGTCAATCTGCCCAGATATTTTATACACTGCTTCTTTCAGGAATTCACACAACAGAAACATCTGTTGGGTCTGAGCGTAACCAAGCAGCAAAAAGGGAAAGAAAGACCCACACACAAGGCACCAAAGGTTTGGGATGAGAGGAAATAGAGAGAGCAAAGATGGAAACAAAGAGTGATTGGACCGTTTTTGCCCTTGCTCCCTTTTTATGTACAGTAAGTGTGCTGACTCTCCGCCATCCCCCCTCTGCCCCCCCACCCCCTCCACCCCCCATCCTGAGTGCAGCCATTTCTTTTCTGTCTTGCGGTGACAGACCAAGCGTGGCTGAACTCCCTCCATATACTGTACCTCTGGTGTTCCCAGGAGGATGAACTGGCTGGTGAATGGAGGAAAGTAGGCCAGGGGAGCCACCGCTGCATCCCTTCCTCCCCCTCCTCCTCCCCCTCCTCCTCCTCCTCCTCCTCCAGAAATCTGATTCACTGGGAGGGAATGATCCATTTGTCTGTCAAGCAGAATTTCTCCTCGGTTACATCTGGGGATTTTGTTTATCTCAGACAGAGCATGCATTTTTAACGGTGCAGATTTATTTCTCATATTCATTCGGTCGCTTTAGGTGCGCTATACATTCTGGGTGTGTTTTGACAAGATGTCATTCTTTATTTTAGCTCAAACAGGTCTACAGCTGAGCCACTTCTGTCAGAGAACTGTGGTTGCATATGCAGCACAACTATGAAGCTCTGTGGTTACTGGTCTAGCCCAGACACATTTTCTGGTCTGGGAGTCTTGGAAGGTGGAACTGTGGGATATAAAAGATTTTTAAAAATGAATTATAACTTGTGAAGTGAGGCGCTGTGGTCCGGTACACTGTAAAACACAGGGAGCTGATTAAACTTAGCTATGTAATAATCTTCAAACCGAACTCACGATACCAAATCACTTTTATCACTGAATGAATCAGTAGCTTTTAGCACAGTGGAGGTCTCCTCACTGGTGACTGAAAACAGCATGGGCAGCTCAGCAGTGATGCAAAGCACATTACATCCCAGTTAAAAGCTTATTAAAAGATGACAAAAGCCACAGAAACAATCACAGTGTGATTACACTGATGTCACAGCCTGGTACGGGAACTGCAAAGTCTCAAACCACAGGTCCCTGCAGAGAATAGTGAACACTGTAGAAAGGATCATAGGTGTGTCTATGCAACCTGTTTTTTTTAAATAAACATTGTAACGATAATGGTCTCAAATGATGTGAAAACACATCGTTTTTAGTCTAAGTATTCCCATCTATGACTGTGTAATTCAAATTTACTTCAGAAAATTTTATCTTCACATTACGTTAATGATAAAAGATTAGCTAACCCCTCTAAACTGCTGTATGATGTTTTACAGTGTACTTTTGTGGCACATCTGCAGAGGCCTGGATGTCTGGTTTTGAGAGCTTTTAACTGGAGAAAAGTAACCGGGGTGTGGAAACACTGTCATGGTGGTCACTACTTTTCCCCCCTTCGGCCTGTTGGAGACCCTGCTGACCAAGATTAATGTGGAAACCTGTTAATACAGTTTGAGCTGGGGACTTTCAGGACCATAACTCTTACTACTCTCCTATCCCACTGCTATGGTTGTTTTTTAATGTCCTATGAGCCGATAATGACGTTCCCAGAGTTTATTTTGGACCTGCTACACTTTACGCTGCAGTCCCTTTTTAGAGCTGCCCAGGTAATTTTCCTCCATCCCTTCAGAGAACTTGTATACATAAATGAAATATGGATGCAGCTTGAAATCAACTCCAGCAGCATTCAATCTCTTGAATCAACTTTGGGGATGTTTCCCTGCCAACTCCTGCTTGGATACCAACACTTCCTTAGCAACTGCATGGCCAGTGGCTATATATGTGCATTTAATGCTGACAGGAGCTGCAGGGCTCAGCTGTTGATGGAACACAGTTATCCTTTTTCTCATTACTGTCTGCTCTATGTGAGATTCACCAAGCCCGGGGGAAACCATCAGGGACTTACATGTGTGTGTGTGCACAGTGTGGCCAATAAGGAGAACAGACCCACTCCTTGGAAACACCTGTCCAATACTCTGAACAGAAATCTCAACATACAAACAAAGGATTTTTTTCCTCATCACACTCCAGATGTCATCAGATATGGATGTAAACACAACTCCCTGAGAAAATTGAAAATTGCTCAAACATGTTCAAAGTGCCAGAACTTGCATGCATAATTTCATTAGAGATCATAAAACACAAAGCTGGGCGCTCCTGCCGTGACAGCAGTGTTTGCTTACCTGTTTCTACATGCACACACAAGCTGCAGCCACGCTTCCATTGACACATAAGACAGGAAATAACCAAAAACCAGTGTCCAGAACAAAACATACTGTGCTGGATGGATGTTTATTTTGGTCCTGTTTCCATGGTTAAATGAATAAAAACCTTTGGATGGAGAAAAGGTGATGTCGTGCTTAAGGAGAAAGCTTGACATTTCATGTTTTATTTGGATATTTTTCTCCATTAGACAGTAGGTCACATTGTTTGTTAAACCAACTACCTGCAAAATTAAAAATGTCAGGTTGGTAATCTTGGAGGAGAAAACAATACGAATAATATTTCTTTATTGATCCTCCCCCTCTTCATGCAGACCTTACTGTAAGTGGGCTCCACCATCAGCCCCTAATGGTCAAACAAGGTCAGCAACAAAAGCTTTCATCTCCTGAAAATCCCTGCAGCTGAAAACATTGTGTTCAGTAGCCTTCAGTGCTGAGCTGCAATGACAGGCTTTCAAATATAAATTGAAATCTGGAGACATGTATGTACAGGTGATTTAGAGAATGTGCACATCGTTGCTACTGTTTGACATGTTTTAATTGTGTTCTCAATAATTGCTATTTTTAATCTTAAAACTGGGCTCTCAGTCTTACAGAGTGTTTTAGTCACAGCCTGACAACTTCACTGTTTCACTTCTCTCTTACTGTTCTCATAGCATCATTTCCGGCCTGAGCAGGCAGCTGTTTTCACACAAAAAAACCCTCTAAAAATCCACTCTACACTACCTGTTCAGCACCAAACAGCACACATACACAGTTAGAGACGCTCTGGTGAGTCTTGTGGAGCATTTAGCAGCTAAAGAGCCAGATATTTCCCAGAGGAGTTGGTGGAGACAAAAACAGAGCTAAAAGGAAAGTGAATACTGGACTTACGTTAATCATGTAGACACAAACACTCCAAATGAATGGTAATTTTGCTCCATATCTGCTGGATGTGTAAACAGGCAACAGGTTGCTGATATGTTTGCCCTATCAGCATAAACGTTTATATTATAGTCATTTCAGCTCATAGGAGCTGAGTCCATAGGTATTAAATCCATCTTCCTACTCACCATGATAAATAAGTAATAATTACAAAATAATTATGTATAATAAATAATCACTTTAAGATTGTAGGAATTAATTTAATTTAAGTGAAGACAGTGATTACAGTTTGGTCTCCTGCAAAGGTCATAGCACTAACAACTCTGTCAAAGAGAGTAGAGCAATGGACAAGAGGTGGACATTTATTTGTCCACCAGGACAAAGATGACCACCATCGTGTCTGAGCGATGTGACACATTAATTTACAGTCTCTGTCTCATTATTTGAAGATGTGAAAGGTGTTCAGAGATAATCCAGGTGACTGATTGGAATGGTCTATCATGAGAAACTGAGGCACGATGATATGATTATTTTCAGACAAGGACAAGACAAGGTTAAGGTGGAGAGTGAGATTGAACATTTAACCTTGAAGCACCATCAGCAGATTCAGAACTCAGAGTATCAGCTGTGAAATATTGTCATATCAAAGTCCTACTTAGAGATCCATCTGGTGCAGCATTAAAGAATAAATGGCAAACATGTCACATACCATATGAGATGGAGGACTTGATGAAAAAGAGAAAGCAATGAGGGAATAAAAGCAAATAGGAAAGGAAAAGCAGCACAGGTTGGCCAAAACTCAGCAGGTGGTTTCAAGGGAAACACAAGACTGCCGAGTTTCATATAAAAGCTCATTTTTAAATCATAAAACCATGAGCAAGTCCATCAGGGGAGAAATGATGCCTTTGTCAGTTGGCAGTGTACATATTCTTAATAAAAAGGATCTGATTCTTTGATGCGATATTTATATTCCCTCGGGATGAATGTTCAATTTGCTCTGACTCCGCGATACCACTCAGAAACTGACAGATACATGAAACTTTAACGTGAGATGTGGATTCAGGGAATACTGCTCACATAAAAAAGCAAAGCCCCTGCACTGGTTTTCCTCGTTCGAGCTTTACAGGAAGACTTGTTGTAAATCTGCTCCAGCCGCTCACCTTGTGTCAGGAGCTTCCAACTCAGCTGCTTTCCGTTTCTTCATGAAACTGTTTATCCTGAGGGAAAGTGCATTGTTAATTACTGCTAACAATACAGACATTCGGCGCTGGCGGGCCTTGTTTAATAATGAAAGCACTTTCCTCTCTCCTGGAGGGGATGTGACAAACTACACACTACTGATACACTGGAACAAATTACTGCTTGTTTTCTTTCAGGCCAACAAGGGTCAAAAGATATCACCCATGAGCCCATAAAAGGACTTACGAGAGATAATCATGACTACAGTGTGTGTTTTGTCTGTGTTACATTATTGGATTCTCTTCTGAATGGCATGTGAGAATCTTGAAAACAAGTACCTTCACACTATACAAACGTATAACACACATCTGTCATCGTGATTTACCCTCTTAAAAGCTTGTGGCCTAGTATATTGGTAAAACAACAAACCTTAAGGACACATGTTTCTACATCAAAAAGTGCCACAAATTGTAATGATAATTCAAGAAGCTGGTCTCCAAGACTTTCAATCTGTGCTCTTAAGAGATTACTAAAACCACAAAGAGGGGTGGTTATGATAATCAAAACTACTTAGTGCAGCCAACTTAAATCAATATTCGTGTTACCACCCTTTGCCTTACCAAAGCAAAATTGTCTTGTACACTTGCCAAATTCTTTTCAAGGCACTTGGCAGATAGGTTATTGGGGGACAGACTGGGACAGATGCAGGAGTCCTTGTTCTCTTGTCACCAGAGATAGTTCTTTTTTATGGGTAACTAAGGACTGTATGTTTAGGATGCTGAAGAACCAGGGGACCAGTCAGATGAAGAAGAAGAATCAAATATCTAAAGTGCCTAAAACCCTGTATAGTACTATAAAATGGGGTGGACAAAATAGAGAGCCTATTCGTTCATTTGCAAGTATGCAGGCATATTTCCTTCAATATGAAGCGTTGAGTAATTTACATGATCAGTAATTCAAACCACATCTAAATTTGATATGCATTGACGGCTTGAGGGAGAAGGGAGGATGAGAGCGCCATGTCTGTAGCCAGTAATATAGTCTTTCTCTCATTCACAGTATGAAGGATTGTGGTTGCAGGAGGTGGGTAGAGACAGGGTAGATTGTAATCAACCAGCTATTTGACAGAAGTGAGTTCATGTTCCTGTGCTAGGCCTCCAAAATCAGTGTGCTTTGTCAGATAAGGCACTATCTTAGAAGTTCAGCAATGAAGAACAAAGATATAGTTTTATGCTATTCTTGCTGGTTGGTAAAAAACTAGAAAACTTATATAAAATTATAAAGTGAATGGCTGCGAATAAGGGACATAATTCATAGTGTTGCTCTGTTTGAAAAGATTTGCTAAAGCCAAATGTTGATGGCTGCAAAATAACAATATCTTAACTTTGTATCGGTGAATGAATAAGAATAAATAGTCCAGCTTTTGAATGGTTTGGCAAAGCAGAACACTTTGGCAGAGGTCCTTTGTTTTTGACTAATGTTTTAAATAAGTGAGAAAGACTTAACTGCAGAGAGAGAGGTTTGTGGCTACATCCCTCCATTCCCCTCATTCCCTGTTAAACCTCTTCAATGGCTATTTAATTCATAGTACTAACGGATTATCAAAGCCATTTAAATTAATAATATTGAGAGGATAGATTGTGAGACAGCCATGGAGGTGGGTCATGTTAGTCAAAAGGCCTGGAGGAGATGAGGAAAGTATGCAATGAAATATAAAAGGAGATTTTCTTCTCCTGTAGATTCCACAGGGCCCTACTTATGATTTAATCTGCTATGCTGAGCCCACTGTGGGAAGCCTCGGGAGGTTTCACCCTGCACTTTTACTAGAATAATGTTACAGATTCAAGAGAATCTTAAGAACGAAAAAAAAAGAGAGACAAAAGAGGATGTGTAAGTTAGAGAACAAAGCTGAGAGAGAAATGAGGAGATAGTGAGGAGCTGGCACAGAAGCCAATAAATATAGATCTCAAGCATCACATTGAAGTGACATGGTGACCTTGTAGCCAGTGAGAGGCTATTTATGAAAAGCTAAGAAAAGCAAAATGCAGTTAGTTGACTGTATTTATTTAATGTGCTTCCGCATTACCTTTCCCTCTCTACATTGTTGTTTGGTTTTACATTTGCAAGTGGCTGGACTGTATCCAGACTGTGAAACTTTGACACTATGAAAAGCAAAACTACTTCCTGCCTAGTTTTGAAAATACTGACAGAGGTGTGTAGTGAGAATTTTGTCATCCAGACTATTCAGTGTGGGTCTGAATGGCTGTTAAGGAGTAGTTTGACATACTGTAAATATAACCAGAGCTCTTGTGGCTCTGTCCAAAGGTAACAAATCTGCCTCCTCTAAACTCACTAATCAACATGCTATATCTGTTAATTTAATACCGCATAAAAACAAAAGTGTAAGAATGACATGTTGTGGTTTTAGGAGGGACGAGGGATTATGTATTGGACTGTTTCTTGGCCAGGGAGCAGACATTTCCGTCTTGTCATCAGTCAAGCTGCATCTCCTTCCTCCAATCTTTATGCAAAGCTAAACCAACCAGCCAGCTTCACATTTAACAGACCTGAGAGTGATATTTCAACCTTCTCATCAAACGCCAAGAAATTACCCATCAAACAACAGTAAAATTACAGGTTCATATAATTTCGAGTTTGTGTTTTCACCTTCTTGATTTGCCTAAACCCAAATATATTCAATTTACAGTGATATTAAACAGAGAAAATAGCACATCCTCACATTTGAGAAGATGATATTAGTTATTTGCGCACTGAGCCGTAAGAATATTGTAAACACCCTCCATTATCAGGGCTCTGCAACAGAGATTAATGACTCAAATTTGAGGCACCGCTTGAGATGAGAGGAGACGGCGTATGTTAAATACAATAAAATTCCTGTTTATATGTTGCACTGAGATCCAACATTATTATTACCTTATGTAGATTGGGGCAGTGCTGAGAGATGCACTTGTGCATCCACACATCAGCACTTCAGTCACAAATGTCTGACAGAGACCACTTCATCAGTCATGTCTCCGCCACCACAGGCCACCAGCTTCCTCCACCGCAGGAAAATATCTTCCAAACCATATAAATATTTATGTCCATTAATAGTAAAGAGGCAGCACGAGTGAGGCATAATGCCTGTGCTGGTCTTTATTTTCTCGAAAGAGATGCGCCCAACTGCCACGTATCGCCTTTTGTCGCCACATGACAACAGAGTTCAGTGCTTGCGCCAAGCAGGACTCTTGGCCCCTGCCGTCTGCTCAGACAAAAGTAGCATGATTCTCATAGAAGGGGAACAATGTGCACAATAAGTGTGCTCCAGCAGCAATATGCATGTTAATGTTAATTTGCGCTACTTAAAAATCACAAGCACACAAGTTTTGAAGTAGAGAGACACTTCAGTGTTGCCTCTGAGGATACACCGCAGATGTCAAGATGTGGATATGGATGTGATTAGATGATCTCAGGCTTACTTCTAGACATTGGTTCCCAAAGAGCAAGAGCCACACAGAATACTTGACCATATAAAGATGTGGATGCTTATGAGGAAAGCAGATGTGAGGAATTACGTTATCACATTCACATTCCACAGACCAATGCGCCTGAGTCCAAGTCCAAAACATTGTCTTAACAAGGAGCCAGAGATTTATTGTCCTCCTGCTGTCAGATGTTAGCTGATGGGGAAATTTAGAAAGAATTATTATATATGACCACACTCACTCATATAAACAAACAAATAATTTCACCCTTACCTCACTTTTCTCCATCTCTCATGCTCTTGGTGTTCTGGGCTTTAGTCTGTCAGAACACCAGCTGTGGTGATACAGACATGATTTCTCTCGCACTGGGAACAGCAACGGGTCTGGGATAGAAGGTGATTGGGGGGTCTTTCCAGCTACAGCTGGTGGATGACAAACAAATGAAAGACAGGAAGCACAGATAAAGCTGAGGCGCAGCTGAAAAATGAGGTGAAGTGTTATTAAAGCGTGTGCTGAACACAGCACCCATGAGGGATTAGAAGGCCGAGCAGTAGGAGCGATTTGCCCAGAGGGAGCAGCTTACTGACTTTGTGCTTCAAGGTAACGCAGCTTACCCAGACTCAGCATGGCGCAATTTCACTGCTGGCTCAGAGTGCCTCCTGCAAGATTAACAAGGAAGTTTTCAACAGTGAAGAAAGGCATACATCTTCCACCGAGGATGGAGCTGGTGTTGAAGAGTTTTTTTCCTGATGAAAAAGCTAAGTAGGTGAGGGTTTACATCACATGCTAGTCATTTTCCCAAGATGAGAGGGTTCCTCTGTAATGACAAGTGTGTGACAAAGAGTGTGTCCTCTGTTGTCGCCAGAGACTCTTTCACTTCCAGCCGAGAGATGACCTTGTGAGAGATGGAGGACAAAGTTTATTTGTTTTGCACCTTTCAAACACACAGAGGCAATTCAAAAGCAGATGAGACATGAGACAAAGAAGTTCATTGACACATTTAAAAGCACAGACAGGAAGTAAAGTCACTAAAGTGAATGAAATGGAATTAGAAAAATTCAAGCAAAACTTGTAAATGTTAGCAGTATAAGCTGTCTCAAATTAAATTAACTAAATAAAAGTGCAGCAAGAAATGTAATCAATTGCAGGGAGAGAGAAAACAAGAGAGGTTTTCATGTGGATTTGAAAGTGGTTAAAGTTGGGGCTCATTTAATATTGTTAGAAAATACTGTGGCTCTATTTAAAGGTTACAGCTAATCCATGTTTTTTCAAATTGTCTATTGGTTCAAAGTTGACTAATTAGCTGAAGGACTCGAGATCTAAGTGACTCATTTTGTTTATACCTTCAAACATATTAAAAGTTTGGGTTCTTGTTATAACTGTGGTAACAGCAATCCTGAATGTGCTACAAATGTCTTGCAAACTGTCTGTGTAGAATCCTGCTGGACAATTTATTCACAGCCAGTGTCCACTGGAAAACTTGCCTGCCATTTAACACTGCTTTGTACTGTCTACCGACTAGAGGTGATGTTATTTGTTCAGACTGCAACCCCCAACATGCCCCATTCTGGTGTGTGAGAGGGAACAGGACAGTGAGACCCCATGTAGAGAGAAAATAGACGAGGGTGTGGATGAAGACCAGCCTGCCTGCAGTGACAGCAGGACGTTCCCATACACACACACAAACACATACCCCAACCCTCTGTGTCCCACTGATACCAAACCCCTGGGAGCAGGAGAGAAGGGTGGAGGGTCGCAGGGTGAGTTTCTTGGGGGCTGGTTGGAGGGAGGTCTCAGCCGTGCCTGAGGACAGTGAGACAGCAAAATCCAGGACATGAACCCACACACACACATATAAATACACACACACATGACACTCACTATTATTAATACAGGTCGACAATTAGGCCTGACCTAGAAAGCCTGTCTGCACGAAGGCTAAGCAACAAACAGAAACAGACGGGCGCAAAACACTCCAAATCCCTTCAAGCTCACTGTCTGAAAGCCTGGATTAACTCACACACATATAAACACAAACATTTATTAGACAAAATACATGCAGACAGAAAATGCCACTTTAAAAAAAATCTCTTCAACCCCAAGACTGATTTACAGATGCAGTAACATGCAGTGAGGCACATAAAAACTGCACAGACAAAAAACAGATACGGGAGGAGCGCCAACACTGAAATTAAGAAACTAATTTAAAGCCTTCAAAATGGCTCTCTGTGCAGTTGTCAGCAGATGAGACAATTAGTTCCAGCATGTCTGTAACTTGTTTCTGTCACTGTGCAGGTACAACACGATGCGAGAGAGCTGGAAAACCATGTAAACGCCACTAACCTGCAGTGGGCGATATGGATACCTTCACCTTTTTGTGCTCAGTGTTTTTCTTTCCTTCATCTGGAGTGCAGAGAGCGACTGTCAGAGTCTTAGGGGCCATGTTGAGCGAATTAGCAGAGGAGGAGGAGGGGGCGGCAGCTGAGGCAGAAGGATGTTCTGAAGGTGAAGAGGGTGGAAGTTGTCCTCCCGTGCCAGGCAAGTGCTCTCAGTTAGCGGGCAAGGACGTGCCAGGGGCAAAGCAGCCACGTTTGGATCTGTTCCCCCCGTACTGAAACCCTCTGCTTTCATTCATGGTTTCGTCTTAAGAGCTTTTTCCTCCTCCATTGTTACACAAGGCCTATCTAAAGGGTTTATGCCTCTGACTTGTGCTAAGCACGCGTGGTGACAGAGCCAGAGCTCATCACAAATCCTAAAACCCTCTGCAAATGCCTTTTCTCCTTCCTCGCTGCTCTGTGTCTATATTATTGTTTTTCACCCCCCACTCCACTCCTTCTGTGTCCCTCCCCACTCCTGCCTCCTCCCTCCCTCACTCTCTGCCTCTTCAATTTTTTTGTCTCTATCTCCCCTCCACTCTCACTGTGACAGTGGAGTGCAGGCGCGTTTCAATCTAAGCCAGATGAGCTAGAAAACACAGGCTCTCCACGTTGCTTTCCCCATTAACCAAGAGGCCCATCATTTCTCTCCAATCACAGGGCAGACTTGAGGTTTGATTGTGCGCCTGCATATGCACCAAAGCAGACGAGCCAGTAAAACTTCTCCATGAGTGACGAGTAATGGACACTGGATGGCTTTGCTGCTGCCATTTTCTCCCCGCCCACAGACTGGGCAGTGGCTCAGAGCCAGACTCATGGCACCTGTTGGAGAATACTGCAGTGTCAGAACCGTTTATATAATTTTCTTAACTACGGATCTGAAACTAGACATATTCAGGATCCTGAAGGTACTTTTACAGAACATGGGTGCAGGTTGCATGTAAACGTGGCTCCTTGATCAGACCAGACTAAGTGTCCAGTCGCCATCGGGGTTGAGCTGAGGCTCCATTCTTCTGTCATGGTGAGTCGGCCAGTCATTTAGGACTGGCTGACTCTCACTCACTGCTGAGGCAGAAGGACATCACGTCCCCTAGGGGACAGCGCTGCTGTCCCGCCTGGGTTACTTTCATTCTTATATCCACAGGCCATGAAGCACATGGCATACAAGTCCAGACTGCAGTGGTTGTAAGCAGCAGGGGAAGAAGAGGAAAGAAGAAGAGGAAAAGACAAACTGACACAGTAGGCAGAAGGTGAGATAGCTGAATATATATTATTTAAATGACAGAGTTTTGACTCAACAGTTGTCTGAGTTAGCGATAGTTTTAAAGACTTCTTTGCAGACAGGCAGTTGAGATGATTGCTACCAATATGACATGCCTGTACAAATACTGTATGAAGCTACCACCGATGTAAACAATTAGCTTAAAGATAAAGACTGGAACGGGAGTGATAGTTAGCTTGGTTTCTGTCTCCGAAGATAAAGAAATCAACCACTAGCACCTCCAAAGCTCACTAAGTTACAATTTATATCTTGTCTACTTAATCTGTACAAAACCAAACATGTGATTTTAAGTAGGATTATACTTCTTGGCCAAGAGCAGGACTTCCTCCAGTCTGGCTAGCTGTTTCTGCTCAGTCTCTATGCCAAGCTAAATTAACCGGCTGTTGACACTAGCTTCATATTTTTATGATGTGAGAGTGGTATCAACTCACTGGTCTAACCGATGGCAAAGAAAGCAATAGTTTATTTTCCAAAATGTGAAAAATTTAACATCACGCAGAATGTTTTAGCAACATAGATAGCTCTGCACATGAAACACATTTGAGGGTCATTGTGGGGTGCCAAGGGCTCATCAGAGAAAATAATGTTATGATAAATCAGAGACCCAATTCTCACCTAATACTGTGTCAACAGTTTTCATCAGTTGCTGGGTTGGGTGTGAGAAACTGTGGCAGAAGCATGATCAACATTTGATAACCAAGACCTGGATGACTGAGAATCTTCTCCACTGACATCCACTGAGCATTGTGGGATGAAAACCTCAGAATGGTATGAGGATATGAAGCAGAACCGTCCTTACGCCTCTAACACTCCTTCTTCTGCCTCCTCCGTGTAAGCTACCTCCCCCTTCATCCTCCCACCTCAGCTCACAGCAGAGGGCAAGCACAAGTGAAGAAAGTGAGATTTCAATCAGCAGCAGATTTAGGAAGTGAGAAACAATTCATCATTTTCCAAGTTCCCCTGTGACTACTCATCTCTCATAGGGCACATCTAAGATGCTATGGCAATAACACCGAGGAGAGGGTGCAGCAGGAAACAGGGCTCAGGATTGCAGTAATAATAACACACTCCAATAGCGAGCCCCACATGAATCAAAATGACAGCCAATCTAGCAACAAATTCTCTCTTGTTGGCTGTAAACTGTTTGGTTTCTGGATGGTGAACAGGAGCACAGGCTGGGGAAATTGTGTGTTAAATTCAAAAAGTAAAATTCAGTTAAGTGTACACCCTTTATTCCCTGAGGTGAGTTAACTGTATCCTGCTTATGGGACTGTATCTTCCAGTGATACAAGCTTTGTGAGTGCACATGTGCGCCATATAAAGGCCTGTCAGCGGAGACGGGAAGGTCAGTAAAAGTCGAATGAGTTCACTTATCCTGCAGCTGCCTGTTGAGTATAAACTAACCAGAACCACAAGCTAACCTTCAAGAGGGGTACAGTATACCTCTATATATACTGCTCACTTTCCTGTTTAATTCTGCTGCCTCTAGAAGAACTATCATAACCATGAATGTGCAGCTCATCATTATGTGAACAAGAATATTTTCTGTGGTGTTTCATTTTTTCTGACCAAGGCAAACTTCAACATCCAAAGCAGACGACAAAGTCAGACACTGTGGGCCCCTGGTGACAAAACTGAGACAACTTTGGGAAACATGAAGTATAGTGTCGCTATGGAGCCAGTTCACAATATTGCGGCCATAACTTAGCCTTGTTTTTTAGTTTTTAGTTTGTTTATATACTTAGCAAATTGGCACTAAAAACCAAGCCGAATCTTGCTATTAGCAGTTCCGTTTGCAATGCAGACCAACTAATATACATAGAAATTATCACTGGTTAACTTATACTGCAGAAAATTAAAAATGTAATACCTCCAGCAAGCTCTGGAGTTCTAAGGGGTGTCTTTTTTGTATGATTTCTAAGCAGATTATACAGATTTATATGTGACACACACATCAGATGTGGATATCTTGGAAGTGTAAGTCACACTGAATCCAAAAATATGTGTATTACATCTGTGTGTTCAGAGACTGTTGTGACACTGGAGATGAAGTACACAAATTGTAACGCAAACTGCGGCTAGATGTCTCTCTCCCTTTAGGCCCCCCCTTCATCTCTCTCCCCACACACATTATGAAACTCTGTCCAAAGAACAGGAGTCTCTAGCACAGTGTGAAAACTAACTGGGAAATACATCAAGTGCGTAAGTGGTGAGATGGAAACTAAAGAATAGGAAAAGCAGGGACGAATAGACAGGCTGTTTTCTCAAGCCAGTGCCCAGGTGCACATGTCCCACCTCAGGCTGTGAGAGCTCTGTGCTGGGGGAGACCTTTACTAGCCTTGAGATGTGGCCACGACTCCTAATAGTTCATAAAAAAGACAGTGTTCCACTGTCCTGCCCCCCTGTCTGTCTGGTATGGCCTCATAAAAAACTTAACTGGTCTCACATGACCCCTGTCCACTGTTGCAGTGATTGGCTGAACCTTCAGAAGCAATAGGTGTGACTGGGCAGCTTTTAGATTTAAGGGCAGAGTGGTTCACTGCTCACAGATGAGCTCATCCTAGTCCCTCTGTCTGGTCCTTCTGGTGGTGGGTATCATCAAAGGCCTGAGGTTTGGAGGACAAAGGTTGTGTTACCAAAAATTACCAAAAAATGTAGTGCATTGTCAAGATCCTGAGGGCTACAGAGTCTACAGCAGTACAGTCTGGCCAGGTTGCGACATGTGGGGACCTTTTCCTTGATGTTTGCTTGTGGTTTGAGATTTTGTTTTCCTCAGCTGGGGAGGTTGGGTGTTTTGACCAGAATGCAAACTCAGCACCAGGGATCCCCACTCCATCTGACCTCTGCCGACCCTTCCTTTTTGCTCGACGACGCCAAGGCCACAGTCACCAACTATCACGGCTAAGGAAGTGTGTGTCTAGGGGGGAGACCATTAGTACCGTCTGAGTTTTTTTGTACTGAAACAGGACTACCCAGCACACAGACACACTTCTACTTAATGGAGCCACTTCAGTCTGGCTGCAAACACCTCCAGCCCCCTTCCTGCTGTCCACAGTCACAGTTCAACCATATTTCCTTAAGAACCTCTTTGCCTCCCTCCCCTGCTTCTCCCTCCCTATCTCCTTTCTCACAAATACACAATTTTACTATACACCCACAGGCACTCCAACACATTTGTTTCTGTTTCTGCATCTGGCCAATGTTTCACTTTACATCTTTTGTCTTTGCCGCCTCCTATGCCAAAAGTACTAGGTCACAGTTTATATGAATGCTAATTTGCAATAGTTGCATTCCTGCTTACTCCTTATGAAAAGGATATGTACACGAATGTCCTCGAACTGGCTGGATTAAGAGCTTTTTCTAGGGTCAACAGAGCTGAAAGCCTCAGATGTTCTCCCATGAACTCATCCTGCTTATTGAGCTAAAAATCTGGGCCCCCTACTTTCTGCACAGCTTTCTACTGAGCCCAGAGATGGATCCTTCATTAGGCAACAGACACACACACACACACATATATAAACACACACTTAAAGATACACACATTGGAGTACTCTGTTGAGTGACATCACCTGAGAGGCTGTGGTGTACTACTTATAGGCGAAAAAACCAACAGCAATGCCCCGTTTGTCATTCCTCCTGTTAATGTGGCACAGCTGTCTGCCTGTCACGTGGCGCCACCCCTACCCATATCCCAAGGTGCTTTTGAGTGAGTGTGTGTGTGTGTGTGTGTCTGTCTTGGAGGGCTGCTCCTCCTGCTTAAAGCCCCTCAGGAAGAAGAGAGGCAGGAGGGCTGTGAGAAGCACGTGATGTTAAAGGTACGACTCCTTGACTGTGATCATTACAGAGTTTTGCGTGGAAAAGGCCAGATCTCCCGCTGTCTTAGTCCAGTGTAAACATAGTTCCCTCTGTGAGGAAGGGACTGACAGAGAGGAAGAAAGTGAGAAAAAGAGAAAAAATATGAGACGAGGAGGGGACTGAGAGAAAGGGACGGCACAGACAGCCACAGCAGGGGGCATGCTGTTCTCCGTATTAGACTGTCAATGAATCTCATTAACATGGCTTCTCTAATCAGCATCCGAGAATATTCCACTGAAGGCCATCCGCTCTGCTCCCCACCTCCTTCCTCTCATTTTGATTACACTGATGCATAAATTTACCGTTACTATTTTCTTCTCTTTTTTTTATTAAAGGGGTCTAATTTAACCTCCTCAAGAAACCGGCTTCTTTTGTTCTCTGCTTCCATTATGTCCAGCGGCCCATCTTCGCATGTGTAACACAGCAGGCTGCCATGTTTAGGATATCCACTCTGCCCTCATCACATCAGGAGAAGCTTGTTTTCCACCATTTCAGCTCCACTCAGTAAGCAGTGGAAAAAAATGGGTACTCATGCTGAAAGCCTGTCTTTTCCAAATGACAGCTTACTAGATAAATACAGCCAAATTACTTGCAAATGCTGCTTAGGGTGACATAAAAAATTTGGGGTTTCTTGAACATGGAAACAGTAATTTCTGAGACTGTGACAAAAGCCTTCTTGCTTTTATCTTTTCAGATTTGTTGACAGCAGTATGCGTGTATGAAAAGCAAAAGGATGGCAGAACGTTCGTCGTACAGGTTTTACTGCTAAAACTTGAGGATGAACTATCTGGGACAAAGAGGTGTCACTGGTCTGGCATCCGCATTTGTCACATGACAGGGCCCCTACAGGAAGCTGGCTGGTTGTTAAACAGGAAGGTCTGACCCCATGAAACGGTGTTTCTTCTTTTTACATGCCCTCTGCTTTTCCTTAATGAGAGCAGCTGGTATCCAGTGCAAACAAACTCCCACTATTGTCCAGAGACATCAAAACAGTAATATTTGGTTCCTTAGTCCTTAGAGAGATTTTGCATGGCATGAGATGAAACAGAAGAGATTAGAGGTTGGAAGCAAAGAGTCATGCCAGAAACATTCCCAACACCACACATGCTCATTCTTAAATCATGATCATGTCCTGCCAATATTGGAAAATCTGAATTCCAAAAGCTGTACAGCATCAAATGGGAACAGCACAGCCTCGTCTATCTCTCTAACATCTGACAGAGTGAGTAATGGGAGCTACTGAAGCTTCACTCCCCCAAAACCCCAAACCTAAACACCCTCATAGACTCTGAGTCGCTCCCTTCTTGTCGTCTGAAGCAGCCTCGACTTTACATGCAACAGTTCTGACACACATCTTTAGGTCCAGGCTGATTTACTATCTGTCCTCGAAGCACTCTCCTTTTTCTCGACACTCTCCAGCGGCTTGAGGCAGCTTTCCCATAGTCCCGTGTGCTCTCAGGGTGTGTTCCTGGCACTGAATGTGCAGATAGGATAAATAAATCACATACAGGCCCTCTGGAGAGCACAGAAACTGACTGGAACGGACTACAGGGAATAAAGAAGACATCTGGCGGAGGAGCTGGAGCCTTTCTGGTGAGGTGAAAATGACTTATAGAAAGACATTATGTCAGGACACTGACTACTGGAGCCGTTTCCACCAGTTCTTCATAACTTCAGCACTTCACTACTACTATGAAATATACACATTGCTTGCATATATATATATATACATATATATACATATATATATATGTTTGCATATATACATATAATAAAGTAAAACCTGCATTTACAATGTGTGTGTGTGTGTGGGGGGGGGGGGGGGGTAAATTTAATTGAATTTACAAATACAGTAGCTGGTGTAATACAGTCTTGGTGTTGAAGATGAAAGAAAGCTGAAACAGTTTTGTTATTGTGGGATGAAGTGAACCACTGACCAGAAGGAGAGATCACATTTCTGTTAGCTAGCAAATGAGTCATCTCAGAGGGCTTATGTTGTGTGATAGCACATACTGTTGGCCATTTTGGAGAGGCCGCCGCATTTGTAGTCCATACACAAATGCAGTCGTGGACGCTGGAACAGTTGATCCAGCATCAACCCCCTGTCCCAGTGGGTTAGTGAACACAGATCCTATTAAAAACTGTAGCTGCTGCTGCATTCAATAGAGGAGGAGGGGGCGAAACACACATGCACTAACCTCCATCTGCTATGGTCAGGTTTGGCACAGAGTCAGCAAGTCTCTCCAAATGGAAGAGCTTACTTTCTGAGTGTGTGTGTGAGTTAATGTACACACGTGTAAAAGAAATTGAGAGAGAAAAGAGAGGCAGAAGGAGATGGATGGTGCAAGGAGGGAAGTCGGGTGAGAAAAAAAAAGAGAGCGAAGAAGAAGCGAGAACAGCCATCCGCAACAAATGTGCTGCGAGGCTTTCGTATCGGGGTGACAGGTGCATTATCATAGGTTAATGAGAAGACTAGTGCTGCCTGTAGCTGTAATCAGGGGAGTGATGCCTCCACTACCACCTCCATCAATCAGATCCGACATAAACTCCCACTCAAGCACCAAGCGCACTCACAAACACACATAAGTATATACAGTATACCAACACAACACATAACAGGCACACAAACACCCTCAAGTATTCATTGCAGATAGCTCATTATAGCTCATGGGGTACAGTGATACAACAATATTGTGGCCACAATTTTGCACAAAAGATTACAGTGTGATTATGAGGTATTTATGGGCACAATGAGAGATAATTAGCACCTCAAGCACAGCCCTCAGTTGCGATCATAAAATGATGTTAACTACAGCTAGTACATAGAGTCTATGATGGAAAAAGTGTTCAGATTATTTACTTAAAGGCCCTGAAAACATTTGTTCCAAATCAGTTTCCTATTATCAGCTACAGGCAGCTCAGACATGAATACACTGTTCACATCAAACAACTTTGGTTTTTGCACAGCATATTTGTGTTTTTGTGTCCTCTCACTGGTTTACTTGACATTTCGGGCGCCTGTGGTTCTGGAAGTAAAAATCCCATTTATTTTTCCCATAGACATTGTTATATGACTCACATTTGAAGCACTTCTGCAGACTGGTTCAGCATGAAACTCTTATGATTCAATCATCAGTCCAAATACTTAACAACTGCATCACAAAATATCAGGTTCAGTGATAAAATAGTTGAAGGCACAAGCCTGTGTTCATAAAGGCTTGGTGGGAGAAGTTACCAAAACTCAGAAATGCTCCAAAAGCAGATAATTTAAACTACAAAAATATATAGTTTCAAGGTAAATAGTGGGGGGTGAATGTCATAGACATAATACATGTACATAATAATCAGCTAAATCTGTTAAACCAACTAACATTTAGCCTGCCCTGCTTACGTGCAGCTTAGCCCACCATTCAAACCATTCAGATCTAAGTCTCCTCAGCTACCTTACCTTAGCCAACAACATGGTGCCAACATGCTAGTCATACTGCCAGATAAATGTAATGTGAAGTCCAGAATCAGAGATAGGGAAAGTCCCTCTGAAAAGTAGTATAATTTAGCATTAAATGGAAATACTCAACTGAGGTTCAAGTTCTAATGTACCTGAGTACAGTACCTTGGTAAATATACTTAGTTACTTTCTACCACTGAAGTCAGGTCTTTGCAACCAGCTGCTTCTATGGTGTTTTTGTAAAAACAGTAAGGTAAGTGGCACCCAGTTGTTTCTTTCTCTCTCAGTCTTTATTATCATCCTCCCTCTCTGCCTCCACCTCACCAGACTGGAGTGGAAACTGTGTATTTTCACAGACTCATACTGCTGATGTTCACCGGTGTTCGGCAAAGCAGTGGAGCTGTGCCAGAGTGATTTCAGAGGTCTTTACTCTCCGCAGGCCAAAGAGGCCACATGGAGAGGAGGGCTTGCCCTTATCAAACTGGATTAGCCCGCAAGAGGAAAGAGAGAGAGGTATAAAGAGGAAGAGAGAAAGGGAAGGTGGCTCTGAGTGTGAGTCAGTATATCATTCTTCTCCGTTGCTGGATCCTACAAGCCGCTGGGCAGGAAATGAGGCGGAGGACACCCACTGACCTGCAGCCACTTGCCGCCTCTCAGCCTATCACAGAAACAATTTAAACAGCTAATGGAACTAGGCTGATCCTCTTTCCATCTCACACAGGGGCACTGTGACTCATACTGCTCATTTCTGATTAGAGCTCCTCCGGCTTAAAAGTAATCTGCACCAGACAGGGGATAGACCCAGCTAGTTATGTTATTATACATATCTATGAGATGGATATGTGTAACAGACTGAGTGCACCATGTTTGTTTATGTATGATCCCTTAGAAGGATTAAAAACAGGAAAGCCAGCGCAGGAGGAAGGGACCAGGTGGAGGGGTCAGTTTGCAGGTGGAGGTGGGGTCCATTGTCAGGGTGACTGGGGGTGACATGTGGGGGTGCCGCCTGAACATGTCCATGACACATTGTGAAGAGGATGCTGAGGGGAGGAGTGCAACAGGAAGTGGCAGCAGCCGCAAAGCCTCAACTGACTGAAAACACACACATTTATGGGGAGACAAATAGCAACACAGAGCAAACATCCTGATAAACATATTTGCATGAGTAGCCTTTTTCAAAAGTTTTACCTGCCTATCACATGTTCTCAAGAGACATGTTTCTCTGATAAGCATATTCTTTTAAATCACTCCAGGTTGCTCAGTGCTCGCCAAACACGTGGACGTGACATCTTCATTATTCATACTTTTATTTCATTCGGTCTCAGTGGGATCATCATCTGTCCCACTTCCTCTGCCCTGGACTCACTGACTGACAGTTATGTGGAAAAAAACAGAGGAAGCTTTCCTTCCTCATTGTGTTTGGCCTGGACAATGTGTGTGTGTGTGTGTGCTCTGATGAGTTCAGCAGCAGAAGCAGCAGCACACTATCCTGGCTATAGGCCCATTTAGTTTTCCACAGCCTGCATACAAAGAAAAAATCCAACTCATGTGGCTAGAGTTGCAACTTTAATCTGTTGATTTGTTTTTCAAGTAATCCCTTAGGGCTACAACTAATGATTATTTTCATTATCTATTACTCTGCCAATTATTATTTTGAAAATCGAGTCCAAGGTGACGTTTTCAAGTGTCTTGTTTTGACTGGCCAACAGTCTAACATCCATTCAGTTTACTGTCAGATGTACTCAGTTTTGGGTCCATATAAACCCTATCCTTTGTCATATTGGCCATTTTCCTGATGTAAATCCAATTGAACTGAAATCTTGCCTTTTTTCAGTCCAATAAAGTTTTGGGAGCTTTAATCTAGTGTGTTTAAACTCTTTCTCTCCCCTCATGTAGCCCACAGCTGTTATTCTTAAGTTCAATATTGCATTTTAAATGAGAAATTGATGTTTGGCGCTTGAAGCACGCAGCACGGACAGAGCTCCCTGATGAGATGTGGCTCTGTTCAGTTACTTGAAAACAGTCTCCTGAGAGAACACTAAGCTGTACTCATTATACTGAGGTTAAGTGTCTTAGACAATAATGGATTAGAGCAGCAAGGTCTGTGCTCTGGTCGTGTTGTTTTGCTTAAAAGCAGTGTTGGTGAGTCAGTGGTGAGGTATTAGCTTCTGGCATGATATGACATCATGAGCCTCCCTTTCCTTGATAAGAGTCATTGCACTTAAATCTTATGAGAGGAGCTCTTTTTTACTTGTTGCAGAGGATAAATCCTGTTATCGCAGTCAAATGAATGGATGTGGAGCTCTTTGTTCTGTTCAGCCACAGGGTAGTCAGACTAAATTAACAAGAAAATACAAAGACTAAACTGGGGAATAGTCAAAAAAAGAAATGAATTGGCTTAGAGGTGTAGAACTAAGAAGGATGTGAAATAACTAATTTCTTAGGAATCTGCATAAAGCCCATAATTAAACCTGCAGCTTTTAGAAAGGTTTTTAAAACATAATGAATCCATTGATGAGGCACTTAAAACACCATAACCTAGTAATTTTGCCCAAATGCATTCCTGTGCTGAATCCAGAGCCAGTGCACTGTAAAGTATATACTGCCATCTTCTGGCTTCTTTAGGTACAAAACCTGATATCTGATCACAAGGAAAGATCAAATAGTATTGGTTCTGTTACCACTGTTAAACTAGCTTTGAAATAAGATTTAATAAAAGAAACATTCAATGGAGTCTAGTGGATTTAAGTTTAATAGTTCTCAATTATACAAATACACAATATGTTTTTAAACATGGCTTACAGGTCCACAAATATTTTTTCTCCTAAACAAAATCATTCAATTTTTTTTGTAAAAATATCTTAAACACACAATAAAAAGCCTTCATTTCTCATTAAGTTAAATTAATGTTTCAATTTAGCAGGTCATAAAATAGAGGCTGACTGTAATTGTGAAAGACACAACTGTTCTTTTAAACAATGACCAGTTTCCTCCCTCTTGTGTAATTGAAGCATGATGAATATGATTTGAAATGACTCAAGTGAGATGGCATGAAAAACTACAAGCCACATAAAAGTGCAATCTATCCACTAAATTAACCATAAATTCAGCCATAATAGTGTGTTTGAAATGAAGTGGAAAGACTGAGATGGTGAGATGGGTACTAAGAGGGATGAGGAAACTCAACGCAACTTTTTTTTTTTTTTTTTTTTTTTAAGCAAAAATAGCATGAGTTGATGAACAGTCATTTTCTGGTCATTGCAGCCTCTGAAAATATGCAATCACTGCTTGCTTCCAACATTTTTCTCTGCTCTTGTTACTGATAATATAAACCAGGCAAAATGACTTCTTGGAAAACAATCATGCAGAGAAGGAAGGAAAATACACTGTGGTCACACAGCTGCCATTTTCATGTCACTGTTACAATGGTAAAAAACCCTATATTTTTCTAAATGAAGGCAGGTGCGAGGGCCTTAAATAAAGATGTTCAGGGCAGGCGCCATGGTAGACTGTTCACAAACTCAGGCTATGCTGAATAAATGAAAATATAGCTTCATGAGTGATGACAGATTCACTCTAAGGGTTCCAATTTCTCTGATTCAGAACCAAATAGTGCTGACAAGCTGCTGTGCAGCCACATTCTATACATCATCAGCAACAGAGAGGAAACGAAGAACAATAGGACTCTTAAAACAAGAGTATGTGGTACAGCTTTCCCATATAAAACGCTGACCAAGCACTGAAGTGCCATAACCCCTTGCCAAAGACATATATACAGTTGTAAAAAAGACAGAGATGACATGGGAATATAAAAAAGAACAAAAAGAAATAAAATACTCACTCAACACATCACACACACTTACTTCATGCAAAACTATTTTGGAAAGCTACTGGTTACCAGTCAGACACACCCTAGAGGAAGACAGAGATGTGATTCAGAAAAGCTAACAGATGATGGATACTCGGATGGATGAGGGGGAGGAGGAGGTGGTGTTGGTGGGTGTAAACACAGGTTAATATCAGGGCTACTGGGCACAAGGAGCTGATGAAAGAAACCAAAACCTCCACCACAGCAGCCCTGCCCTGGGCCTCTCCTCCACCCTCTGCACCAAAAATACCAGCTGCAGGATCACAGAGTGGCATTAATCCTTAAGAGCGTTTTACCACGCACACACCCACATCCTCCCGCCTCCCTCTCATCTCCCTGCCCCAGAGTCACAAGCAGAAGATGCTCCAGTTCTCAGCTCACCAAATGTCACTAAAGTGCTCTCTCTACTACTACGTTGTAAGCACGTCATTGAGGTCAGCCAAGGAAAACAAAACAACACATAAATGAACATTTGCATAGTATCAAACTGCAAAATTCTCCTTAGAAAATACAAATAAGACGACAATGGTAACTTGTGAACTTATGTCCAACAAGTGTGTCAAGTTTGACTGAGAGGTGAGTGTGTTTACGTGGAACATATGGGGCGTGTGAAATTTGCACAGCTGTCAAGACAGGAGAAGCTCAAATGGTGGAGACAGCTGTCTTATTTTGTGTGTGTGTGTGTGTGTGTGTGAGCATATGCGTGTGTACGTAAGAATGTGAGACGAGGAGAGAGAGAGTGGGAGAGGGAAAGAGTCCATCCATCTGTGTGTGGTGTGAAGTTGGCTCTGTCTTCAGCTCAGTACTTCGGTACTTTGGTATAATCCTCCTGGACGACACTCTTGCACAGACACATAGAGAGAATCATCCCGAGGAGCTGGAGGAAATGGAGTCATCGCCTTAGTTATCAGAGTTCAAACCAGTGGAGCATTTCACTCAAATATGTGTCAAAACCAAATAATTAAATCATATAAACAATGTATGTATGCATCTCTGCTGCATCACAGATTTTGTATATTGAAAGCAGGACTGCAACAAACAATTTTAGTCGTCACTAATTAATCTGACATTTGTAATTTCTTGGTCTATAAAATGTCTGAAGATAATAAAAGTGCGCATCACAGTTTTCAAATAGCTTGTTTTGTCAAACCAACACTCAGGCACAATATGACAAAAAGGAAGGAAGGGAGAGGAGGAGGAGGGAGGGAGGAGGAGGAGGAGGAGGAGAGGAGAGGAGGGAGGAGGGAGGAAGGAAGGAGAGGAAGAGGAGAGGAAGGGATCACTTTGGCTTCTTCCACTGACAATTAATCTATCTAATCAACTGATTAATCAAATTCAAATCCATCCCAGTGTTTAAGAGTTCAAGGGTTTGCGAAAGGTATTATGTCAGGATCCCCAAAACAGAAAAAATTGTCCCCACACATAATCATTTTTATTAGCCTACTAATATTTACACAGCCTGTACTGTGTGGATGTTCTCCCTACATTTTGTGAAAGTACCTTCTAAGCCCCTTTCAGTGTCCCTTCCAGCCCCTGAAACCCACTCCATAGGCGGCCACTAAAAGGCACTCACCTGATGCTGCTTGCATCCAGCCACAGATCTTGTACACGGTGGAGGTGCTGAGGAGGAAGAAGAGACTGAAACAGCCAATACAGGTGACAACGAGCATCATGGACATTCCGATGAAGAAGGAGGCGGCCTTGAACGCACTGGAGGGGATAGCGGAGAACTCAGTGAAGCTACCCTGGCAGGCCAGGTCTCTGGAGAGTCCGTCTCCGATGCAATAGTGAAAAAGGCCGAAGTAGCCGGCCTGCGGCGTATCCACGCCATCCCCAATCCAATAGGGCTGTGAGAAGATGGTCACGTTAACAATACCAAACAGGATAGTGAAGATGGCCCACAAAAGTCCGATGACACGGGAGTTGCGGACGTAATTGGTCTGGTACAATTTCGCAGCTTCTGCAGATGGTAGCATTGATGCGGCTGATCCAGGTATCATTTTATGCAATCCCGAAAACTAAATGGATTTCGCGATCTGTCCGAGCACAAAGTGAGGACTAAACATTTAGCGCATAAACAGTTTCCCCCCCCCACTTACAGAATCATCCCAAACACAGCGAGAACAAGCGGAGAATCTATGCCCGAGCAACACAGCAACATCTGTCAGGCTCGATCAACTCATGACGTCGCACCCTGAAGCCAGGCGGTGAAGCAAGTGAGGAGCTACAGCGGTCAGAGAGCGTCCACCCTGGATATCACCGATAACTCTGAAAACTCACGGACTTACAGCAGAAACAGGCTCCCTCCCACTTTCTCAGTCTAGCCGCCAGACGTGCACATCGCTGCCGCACTGTGTCGCTCACTGATGTCCTTGGAAAACCTACCGACTGAAAAATAAATGTATTATTCACACCGACCTCAGCTACACAACATAGGATGCTCACGTATCCTTATCAGCGCAAATATGAATAGCAACAAGCCTGTAGCCTAACGAGCAGACTGTATTACGTCTCGGAGGTGAGTCGCATCTAATAGCACATTATAGGCCCCGTACTTACGGATTAATGCAGCCGACCGTAATAACCATTCAGAAAATACGACGAACCCCCCTCTCAGGGTCGTTAAACGGGGGTTTATTCTCCGTTTTTTTTATATGATAGCGTCGCCGAGCTGTCAGTGATGCTGGGAGCCGGAGAGAGGGAGGGACACAGGCGGTAGACGCAGAGGCAGCCCGTGTTTGTGCGTGTCTATCTGTGCAAACAGTGACACACACCTTCAGGATAACGCTGCGTCAACATCCACTGAACTGACGAGATACCGACGCGATTCTAAATACCCCAAAGAAAACTGCAGCTGAATGCCATCAAATGTAAATTTCTAAATGCTAATAAAGGGTTGGGTTTTTTTTAAAAAAACAGGATATCCGCCTAAATCTCTTGCGAGTCGTCTCCATGTCACTGCTACCTGCCGTGTTAAAGACGAAGCCAGAGCTGCTCGGCTTCATCAAATGTGCTACTTCGCTGCCAGGAGGTTATGTAATAGCCTACTTCATGAAACTGCACATGACGTCCTGGGGAAAAAAAGAAGAAAAAAAAAACATAGGTTATATACATGGAATAGTATCAGCACTGAATACATGTTTATTTGCTTTATAAAATGCCAGAAGTAAATGAATGTGTGCTGTCTTTCAATAAACCTTTATAAAAAACCACAGGCTGCAAAGTCCTTTCTCATCCATCTCAAGAGAAGAATGGAAAAACAAATCAGTATTTGAAGCAAATAATACTTCTTCTGCCACATTTTCCAGTTCTAGTAGTAGTATTTGTTTGTGTTATGCACATAGAAGTTCCCAGCCTACGTGGGCATAAGACACCAAATGTTGTTGCAGTGGTGGAGCAACATTTGTTGAAAAATAATATATAACTTCCTACATAAAACACAAGCTACACTGTAGGTAGGCACTATCTTTGTCTCCTTTCCAAGGCTCTACAGTTAAATTCTGCCACAAAAAACAATATTGTGTTTTGTTTTGTCTCAGTTCACATTATTACACAAATGTGAGGAACAATGGGCAACACAGTTACAGTCATGCGACAACGCTGCAAGCCTTTTATGATTTGTTGCATGTTTCCAGGGCTACCCAGTTCCGCTGGATTCAAAAGGAGGGAACAGGAGAGCGGCAGAGCTGGGGAGTGGACCATGTTTACATTGGAGAGGCCTGTCCGGGGCTCTGCAGCGGCCACGGCTACTGTACAAGTGGAGTGGTCTGCATCTGTGATGAGGGACACCATGGTGGGCCACAAACAGCATATTACATTCAAACTGCTAAATATACACCTCTTCATCTTTCATACTGCTCAGCAAAGATGTGTTAGATGGAGGTGTTTTTGTGAAGTAAAATGAACAAAGTGAAAAGTAGACGTTTGCAAGAACACTGAACAAAATGTTTCAGTTTGATTGAAGCAGTTGTCTTGCAGTGTTTGTGCTCTTATTTTACAAAGAATGCAATCTTGATTCTCCCAGTTTCATCACCTCCCCTCTGCATCCTCTCTCCTGAACAGGTGACGACTGCTCCCTCTCCAGCAGTGACCTGCCCAGCTCCATCAAGGACAACTTTGAGTCTAGCAGTGTGTCTCAAGAGAGCTGGCAGCTGATCCAGGGTGGTGGAGTAGGCAGCGGCTGTGGGCAGTTGTCACCGCATGCCCACGGAGACTCACTCTACTTCAATGGCTGTAAGATGAGGCAGGCAGTTACTAAACCGCTGGACCTCACTAGAGCCAGGTACAGGTACTACCAAAACATACTGTGCATAAACTTAATTATGTAAACATACGCCTACCTACCTCATAGCTACGACAAATTATCTATAGTGTCTTGATCTGTATTATGAGCCATTAATATTTTCTTTCTTTAACCTCTCCTTTTCCTTCCCTCTCTGTCTCCCTGCAGTAAGATCATGTTTGTGCTGCAGATTGGCAGTGTGGCACAGACAGACAGCTGTAACATAGCTCTGGATCAGGCTGACACAGTAGACAGAGCCGTGCTGCTGCAGTACAGCGTCAACAATGGAGTCAGCTGGCATGTAATCGCCCAGCACCAGCCCAAAGACTTCATAAAGGCCCAGAGAGTCTCCTACAACATTCCACTGTGAGTGATGCATGGAGATATCCAGAGACATGCAGATAGACACTCAGTAGACAATCTAACAATAAGGCACCATTTATAAAGGTTACGTTACAACTTCTATGAAGAGTGCCTTATTAGAAAGTAGTACTGATCAAACCAATGTGGTAAACGTCATTAGGCTGCCTTGAAGCTGCAACCAGTATAACCATTGTCATATTTATCACATTTGTTGACCAATTTGTTGACAATGTTTCCATGGTCTCTCCAGAGAGGCGAGGGTTAAAGGGGTGATGCTGCGATGGTGGCAGCCACGCCACGACGGTGCAGGACATGACCAGTGGGCGTTGGACCATGTGGAAGTAGTTCTGTGAGTACCCAATTCCCAGCCAGCCCCCGGCCCCCCAGACTGGCCCCCAACAGAGCCCCGATCTGCCCCTGTCTCTACCTCTGCCTCAGCCTCACCCGTAAAATCGACTCCCTCTACTCCACACAAACACAGAGATACAGTATATGCATAAAAATACTGTAAATACATCTACATGTGTGCTGCAGCATTCACTTGTTATAAATGCTCATCATGGCTTCTAATGTCGGATAAGCAGAGTAGAAAAATTACTGCAGTGTGCTTTGCTGTGAAGGGTTCTGTTTGTGGATGGCTGTTCTGTGTATGACAGATCAACTCCTGTTGTCAAATCATCATATTTTCAGTGTCTTGTAGAACCCACGCACCTCCCATAGAAACAATTTGTCAAGAACTGATGAAGAATCAATGTATTTTTCCACTGAAATGTCAAAAAGTCTTCAGATGTTTTAAAGCTTATCATACTAATAACCTTAAAAGATCTTAGGTATAGTTAAATTAAACAACAGAAAGTGTGAATTTTCATTTGTTTTTGTACTGAAGCTCTCATTAGATGTGAAGCACCCATTCACATATACATTTTCAGGATTCACCCATTTACAGTTAGCCCATCTGCTAGTGGCATTATAAGGTATGGCAAAGAGCTATGAACCAAGATCACATACAGTAGAGAACACTGAAGGTGGCTTCATATCTCTGACAATGTGTCTTTGTTTTACTGTGAAGTCAGTGTTGTCAGACAAACCCATCACAGTCTTGAATGGTATATTATTGTTTTGTGTTTTTTCACATCCATTTCATGCAAAACTTGTCCGACATTTCTTTATACAAGGAATAAAATGTTCTTATAAATACTTAAAATCGATTTAATGGAACACCCTGCATTGATTGTTTCTCTCTTTTTCTTTTTCCCCTTTTTAACATTTATGTTTTGCATTTTAGTCTGTAACCTGCATCAGTAAACATTTTCTCCAAGAGGAAGTCAGTTCCAGCTTTCAAATAAAGCTTAAAAAAGGCAAAACTGGAGATTCTGCAGGGCACTGAAGATATCATGAAGATGGTCTATACTCAGCTAGCGTATTCTTAACATGGCAATATCATCAAGCATTTTGAATGCATTTTCTGCATGTTGCTGTGGGTATCAGAGCAATGCTCCCTCTGATGTGGGTGCTGATTGTTCATTCAGATGTGTACCCAATGCATTTCAAATGCTGCATACAGCAGTCATGTAAGGCACTGATATTTCATGTACAGTTGCACACACACACAAACATACTTAAACATACACCTATGCCTAACCTGAGCTGTCCCTGGTCTACGTGGCCGTGACCTGTCCCACTCCCTCCCTCGCACTTGCACGGTTTTCAACAGTGTCTGCTGAAAAGAGTAACCATGATCCTCACACTTTGCTCTGTTGTTTATTTCTCTCTGTTCACCACTCCTCCACTCCTTCACACATTCCTCCTGTCGCTCCTACACCTGCTCAATCTTTTCTTTTGCTCCACGTGCCTTTCCTCCCTGCTGCTTAATGTCACTGACGTGGTTGATCCTGTGGTCATTGCTCATTCCTCTGCTTGTGCCGCATTGTATCCTACCTTACATCCTTCTCCTCCTCCTTATCCTTAATTCCTTCCTTCTTTCTGTCTCTCCTTCCTCAAATCTCTCTCCCTCTTTTTCTGTTCCCATTCTTGCATACAACGGATGGATTACTGCTGTATATCTTGCTCTCTGCCTCTACCTGTGTTTTTTCTCACCTTTCCTTCATCTGTGTTACTTTTCTTTGTTATCTATCGCCTGATCTCCACCAACTACTCTTCTGCTCCCCCATTATTCTTCCATGTTCTCTTTTTTCTTCATTGTCTCTGTCTTCCCACTAACTTTCACTTCTTCTTTGAACCTCTGACTATCTTTCTACATCTCTCCTCTCTCCTCCCTTCTCCCCACTTTGGGCCCCTGCCTCCCCAGGCTGGGGCTCCTACCCCCTCAGACCTTTCTGCGAGACAGCAGTCCCCTCCTCCTGCCTCTCCCCTCTCGCGCTCTAACCTCTGCTCTCTTCTGTATTCTGCTCCCTCTGGCATGGCTGTAGTGTCAGGTAAGTTATCCGCCTCTTCCTGAATGCAGCCCCCTCCCTCACCCTTCCCCACAACCCTTTCTTCTCCCCGTTACACCATGCATACCTTCCCTCAATTTCACAGACACATCCCTCCTCATTATCACCACAAGTCATCTCCATGCCCTCGCCTAACTTGAGCACCAGGCAGGTCAACAAGCAGACCAACTGCTCACAGTGCCCAGGTGGAAGCTCGCTGATAAAATGATCCAACACACAGATCTTAAGAGACAGCTCTCATGACAGAAAGCAAAACAATTCACAATATGAAAGGAGCTGTGAAATCTTGCAGGCAAATTTATCTGTCAATTTTGAAATGATATCACATTCACCAAAACGCTTCAACACAATGTCACCAGATAAGAACAGATTCCTGTTTAATGGGTTTGATTTTGCAGTTTACACAATCCTTGAGGCATTTTTAATGCAGTAATATACATATACAAATGTCAGTGGTACTGTGTTTGTGTGTATATGTGTGATGTAATCCATCACTATACCTGTTCTGTTTGTTTTGTTCTGGCTACTACCTCTGCTACAGACTGTTCTACTGTTTTGAACCTACCTGCAAATTTACAAGACGACACATACAATTCAGTTATCCTACGTGAAAAAGATTACTGTTGTGGATTTATCTCACTCAAGCCCAAGCACAGAGGGATTTTTTTCCCATTCGTACACCAGCATCATAGTAAAACATGAGAGCCTTAGTAATCTGCAAAGTCGGTCTATCGCATCTACTGTATCTGACTGAATGTAAACATTTTTTACTTCAGTTATGTTAGGTTACATGGAAATGAAAGCTCAGGGCATAATGATGTGATAATGTGGCTTTGAAAACGTCTGTCATGTTTCACTTTCACAAAGTATTGTCATAGACTTAGAGGCGCGCCAGATTTCGTTAAGATTTGAAAGGTTGTTAATCACACACAAACCTCAGGTTCAGTTAGACTCCACTCATAAAACAGCTCACTTGTCCTGCCTGCAGTAAGTCTCAAACATTAATGTAATTAATTTAGACTTCAAATTTTCTTATGATTTCTTTTGTCAGAACACCACATAGTTCTTCAGTCTGCTATGCTATGAAGTGAGGACACACTCAGAGGAACACCAATCACCATCCAAGAGGACGTATGAGTTTTTCCCCGCGATGTGATGGATCCTTCTGAGAGGCAATGGAACGACTAGAGACAAGATGCATTTGTCGGTGACCTCCCTGCCTCTGAGAGGATCTACAAGGAATATACATTTACGAGCGGCTTGACAGTTTACCTGAAAAATGATGAAACGACGAGATGAGCTCACCTGGTCTGGGCCTCATCCCCAACTGAACCTCAACCACAGCCCCCGGGCCATCTCTGGGCTCAGGGAGGAGGAGGCGGAGGAGGAAGAGGAGATGGTGCTGGAGATACAGACCGCCACAACACAAACATGCCTGTCCCAGTCCGTGCCCCCCCTCCACCACCTCCACCCAGACCCAGGCTTCCCAGTGCGGCCCCTCCTGTCCCCCCTAGAACACAAGTACCCCTCGACAAAACCAAAAAGCGGTTTTCCTGTGCGCTCCCTGAGCCTGCTCACAGACTGAATCGTTCCAGGACAGAAATAGAGAATCATGTGAGTATGTGAGACAAAAAGCTCCTTTACAGCCGAATTAGATGACCCAAATTATAAGTGGCAAGATCAGAGGAAAAGGCCTAAGTTTGTCTTTTTTTCACATCAGGATCCTTGGACAATCAAACTAATAGATACTCCACAAGGCAGCACCAAGAGGCTGGCTTCTTTTTGTGATGCAATTTCAAAGTAAGAGAATGATCCCCAAACTTCCTACACATTTAGAGTAGTTTACGTTTCAAGATTACACCATTATCTTTTTGGCATGTAAATTAGATGCATATAAAATAATATATATACTGAGCAGTTACAGAACTTTAAATGTTGTCTTCTGTATGTCATAGTATTAATTTTGTCATTAGTGTAACTTTCTGTAACTGGATCCTCTGTAGTTTTAGTTGCTTAAAAATAATCTTAACCTGATAATATTCTGTCAATATGCATATTTTGAATGAATTCTGCTTTTGCCCTTGATGCTCAACCTTGAGTGAGACGAAATGAGTCATGTTGTTCATATGAAGGTAAAGAAAATATTTGTCATGATGCTTTCAGTTTAACATTAGCAACCTGTTTGTCTTTACCGTCACTACTGGCAGACTGATGTCACGGTACAAACACACAAACAGTGTTCATAACTCAGGTGTGGTATGGAGTCGAGTGTTACACATCCACCCTACACTGCTGCAGCAGGTGGAGGTGACTGTCAGTGTGGCCACTGAGTGGGACAATCACCAGCTCCCCTTCCCCACCACAGGTAAGATACTTATTTACTAGCCCCTCACCGTCAGTTATGCAGAGGTACTAAAAATGACTGCAGTCCATCTATACTGAGAATGAGGACATGAGAATATAGAGTAAAAGCAGTGCTTTAATACATCTGTATTTCTGGTGGTAAAAGGGACAATCTTAATGCACTAGAAAATACAGAAAGTCGACTGTCACAGTGTGGAGATAAATGTACAACATAATGTTTGTGGCGAAAGTAATTTGAGGGCATAAAGAATACATGATTTGATTCAGGAAGAGCATATAGACATTATACACACCCCCACCCCAACTCCAAATCCTGTATTTGTGTCATTGTATATGTTTTGTGTGTGTTGAATCTTATATCATGTCATTGTTGTCACCTATTATCTGTTAAAAATGTATGAGATAATACAGACAACAGTGTCTGTTGTCTGTATTATCACACTTTTTGATCCATGGTTGTCATACAGTACACTACAGTATCTTTCCTAAGTCCCTGCAGATGTTGGCAGAAATGTGTGGACTCTGAACTCTCGTCTTTTATCCAGTGAACAGGACGGTGAAGAGTCTGATTGATGAAATCTTCCAGCTGCTGGACTGCACCCCCAGCACAAGCGGGCATTATGTTCTTAAATTTTGTGACTCTGTGGAGTACCTCCAAAAGTAAGTCACTCATCCAGAAATGAATGTTGAATTATTTTATCTAGTCTACAATGCTCTATTCTATTCTATGTCTTTTCCTATATGTCTCTTTAGTGAAGAATTGCTGGGCATGCATGAGACCATTCAGATCTACTACAAGTATAACCTGGTTGTCCCCCTGCGACTGCTCCACATGAACAGCCTCAAACACCGTATGGTCAGGGATGTAAGTCAGTTCAAACTCCCTCTCTGTTCCCACCTACAGTATAGATCATTTACTAAGAAGGGGTGGCCTGTCTTTAGTCTTGAAATGCTGCTCACATACACCAGTGCAGGGCCCGTGCTCAGCCTCTTATCATCAGGGCTATTGTGAAGCAAAACCTCCACCCTGAGTTTTTGACTTTGTTCTGTTTACATAACGCCATGACTGTTGGCATTAAGCATGTAGTGAACAGCATAAAGGTTAACCTGATGTGTGTCCTTGTATTAGTAGTCACAAATAAGCTAAAATAAAATTTTACTGCCATTTAGTGATTCTACATATATATATTTCAAAATCACCACACGAAAACTCTGCCAAGCAATCCTACAAAGCAACTGTGGCTTAAAATTGTTTCTGCAGCAGATGACAGACCCCATGTTAAGTGTACTCAGTTCATGGCCCCGCCTGTGTCTTCTTCAACACCTGCAGTAAGCCGACAAGCAGTCCTGCATCCCACATAAGCTTCATATAAAACTGTGTCAGTAACAACGACAGCTGTTCAGTGGGTCATGCGTCAACTGATGTCTGTTTGTAGAAAACAGTAGGAAAGGTAGATTGAGTTTGTGGCTCCCTACCAGTTTATCATCTGTGTGTGTTTAACCTTCCTCCTCTCTCAGGTTGAGCCTGCAGGATATGGTCAGTAGCTACAACAGAGAGATGTCGGAGCTAATGAAAAGTGATGTGAGTAATGACAAGATAACCAGTGGAGGCTTTTTTTTCCGTTTATTTCGCTCACTCACGTATCCATCAGTATTTGATTTTTCTTTTATTGGGTCTGATCTCATCATATGTGTAGTCTGGGATGGACGTTAATGTGCTTGTGGGCCGTGTTCGCACCATCAGCAATCTTCTGTGTGGGCTCTCGTGTCCAGAGTTGGAGGATGCCATTGGCTGGCTCAACAGGCTCAATCCCAACCCTTTGGTAGGCTATTACATACATTCGCTGTACTTTCCTTTTCACAGATTGCACAGTAATCCCTATTCCTATTTAGTGTGTGTTCACTTTTGAACTCTGCTTTAAGCCACTTATTTTTGTAGAATACTCTTTCTGCTGTGTTTTCTTTCCTTACTTTATCATGACTTGGCCAAGGTATTCTGACACCAAAAATGTAGTGTGGAAGAAAACGATAACCTTCTCCCTCCACTGATCAACTGATAAGCTGTATTTCCTTATCTTTTTTTTTTACAGAGTCTTGATGAGATGTCTGATCGTGAAAGTGGTGAGTAGTGATTGTAGCATTGTTGTGTTTAGAGTTTGTCTGTATGTATTTATAGTTTTGTCACAGTATGCTCACACTAACATTTGAAATCAAGAACTACCTTTAAGTATTTGCAATCTGACAAGAAACAGCAGGAACTGAAGTGCAGCACCCTATGTTTACTGTCTGCCATTTTATTTGAGTGTCTGAATTCTGAGTGTGAGATATGCAGTGTACACAGCATGCACAGCATTTCCCACAATGCAATGCTGTGAACTTTCTATATGCACAAATTACTGCTGTGGTACACTACTCCTGTGTGTGCTACTGAGTATCTACCACTGAGTATCTGTTATGTAGGGGTTAGTAAATGAGTGAACAGTGAAAAGTCCTGCTATTTTGCATTTATAAGCAGTATATGATATTTCATGGATAATTTATAACACACTATATTAAGTTGTAAGCAGTTCTAAGTGTTAATGCACTTGTCAACAACTATAACTTCTTCTGTGGGCATCCATATGGATGCTGGTCTATGAACAGATAATGAATGACAATATAGTAAAAAACTGTTGTAATAATATACAGTATGGCTTCATAGAGTTATAATTGTGGACAAATATTGTACATTAATCAACACTTTAACATGTCATCATATCTACTTGTAACTACATTATAGTGTGTTATGAACCATGTTATCATCATGTATTAAATATTTGTATACTACTTATAAATGTTTAAAAGGGGACTTAGATTAAAATGTAAGATAACATTATCTATTTGGTATATTAACATTTTGATATGATGTTTTCTCTGTACCATGCTCTAGCGATGATCATGCTCCACGGGGCGCTGCTAAAAGTGCTGCAGATCTTTTTTGACAACTTCCAGTCAGACTTCAGGGGTCAGGAGGTACCCAGCAACCTGCAAACCCGTGATGTTGAGGACAACACTGAAATCTGCCAATTCAACATCTCTGCTCTCTACCAACTGCAGCTTATCTGGCTGAACACGTATGTGTGCATTTGTGGTCACACAAAAACATACACATTTTTATGTGTGTATGTGCAGTCCACATGTACAGATATGTGAACACAGACATGAAGGTTAACCACATCCCTGGTATGAACACCACGTCTTTGTTGCTCTTTCTTTTTTGTTTTTAGTTATGAGTACTTCTCTGTTTCCTGTGAGTTGACGTACAGAGGGGCGAAGATCTGTGACACCGGCGTTTCTGAAAATATCAGCACGGCCTTGTCGTTGGGAAACAAGATCCAGTGTAACCGCATGTAAGACTAAGATAATGTAGAGTCTCGTGGTGTAAATGTCATTTTTATCACATTCAACTTCCCCTTTCCTTGTTCACATAAGTATTACATTGTCACTGAAAACAAAAGTGAAGTGGATTCAGCTAAGTGTCAACTTTACTTACTGTCCTTGCTCTCCTCAAGTGACTATCTGCCCATTCAGGCTGTTTTTGTACAGGTCTGTTGTGCACATGACAAATAATCTATATCAATTCATTTTGATACAGATTTGTGGGCAATAAAAGACTTTTTTTTTTTAAAGAGTTACACAAAAAGAGGAAGGAAAAGATGCATTTTTATGACTGTATATGTATGTATTTGATTTTAGGATGGTGTTCCCTATTCCAGTAAAAGACCTGCCATATGAAACCATGTTGACATTTCAGCTCAGAGGCTCAAAGAAAGGAAAGAGCCCAGAGCTTTTAGGCTGGGCTGTATTACCCCTTTACAGCAACAGGTATGTCGCCTACAACAGAGCTTACACCTCTCATCTCTACCATCTCATTAAGTTTTTGTTTACAGTATTTGGACAGATTTGAGAGGGGTTTGAGGGGAACATAGGAGTTCAAAGATTCAAGATGATCAAAGCAGGACTCAAAAATTTGTAATTCAGTATTGCACTTCTGTAAAGTTGGCAGATTGATAACTAATGCATCAAAATTTCAGTCACTTTTATGGTTTACATGTCCGGAATAATGATGTTTTTTTTTTTTTTTAGTGGAGCGACTCTCTTTTGTTGCCACAGTCAACAGTCAGGGTGCAGCATGAAGGATTTTAGCTGGTGCCACATGAATAAACCATATTCTAAATTCTACTGTCTCTCTGTTAAAGATGACAATGTGTCACCCTGCTTAAGAACTGCTGAGTCAGTAACAGCTTTCAAATCACTTTTAGTGTGGCTCAAGTTATTTTCTTTATCTTAAATAATGAATGTTGTCTTTTTAAAAGCTGATTTAATTTTGAGTATGAGTCAAACTTACTTCCATTAATCTACTACCCAATAAACTATGATTCTGCTAATCACTGTATTAATAAAGGTTATTGTTATTATTAGCTAAAATGTGTTACCTCTCACACTGGGCTTGTACGTGAGAGATTTTTGATAATACCCGGTATAAACAGTAATTGGTGACATACTGTGTACTCTGTGTGTCTAGGACTCTGGTATCAGGGACACTACTGCTCAGTATGTCTGCACTGGCTGCAATGCCTGCTCCTCCCACGCCTGCCCTGTATGACAGCCACACACAAGCCATCGGGGTCATGCTGCAGGTGAGTAACATTGAACAACTCTGCCCCCTGTTGACCAAAACACAAATGACAACACATTACCCGCTCATTCTGCAGCCCCACTTATCATTCTTACTCCTTTTTTTTTTTTTCTCCAGCTGGAATTTCAAGATCAGTTTAACTGGATGTATCAGAGGCCCATCGCTCTCCCTGGTTCAGTCGTGTTCTCTCAGCCTTGTGAGGAATTGCAAAAGAAAATGCTGGATGTCTCTAAGAAGCACTGCCTCTGCTTGTGAGTAGAAGAAAGAAACACACATTATATTATGAACTCTGGTACATGTATATGAACAGCATTCATCTTTTTGGACATACATGATGTTTTCATTTCTAAATGGAGAATTCAGTTCTCTTATTTATTTGTATCTTTCTGTATAAAATATAACATATATAAATGCAGTTTCTTCTTCTCAGTCTAACAGAAAATGAGAGGATTTTCCTCTGGGAAAAGCGTCACTGTGCTGACAAAGGAAGTACCTTCCTCCACCTGCTGCTGGGTGGAGCCCGCCGGTGGCACCCTGAATACTTGACAGAAATCTATACTATTGTAGACAACTGGCCCATCCATCTCCCTGAGGAGGCTCTCTTCCTGCTCAGTGACAGGCAGGTTACACTGGGTTCACATACAGAAAATGGACATGGGCGTTATGCAAAGCCACAAAGGCTGACAAAAATAGATAACATAGAGTACAACTGTTAATCACAGAGTTGGAAACAGTCTGAGGTTATTAGCAACAAGCAGGGCAGTAACCCAAAGTTACATTTATGATGATCACAACCATGACACAGGTTTCCATCAGACTTGTTTGGTAACTAAATACATCTTTTTCAGTTTTCCTGATCAGACTGTGCGGAGAGCTGCAGTTCAGTACTTTGACCAGATACCAGATGGAGAACTAGAGGTGTTTCTGCCACAGCTGGTCCAGGTAAACAATCCACCACTAACTATTACACACTCTGAGCACATTCTGTCCTTACAGCATCTTTAGCTTTATAAGTTAATATTTCAGGACTAAACCAGTATTAGCAGTATAGGTGGCACACTTTGTAGATTTCTGAGTAGTTTGATATTATGTATGACATGTATAATCAGTCATCATGTCCTGCAGGCTCTGAAGAGTGAGTGGGAGTTGGATGGACCACTAGTGATGCTGCTGTTGGAGAGATCAATGAGGAACATTCGAATCGCCCAGCAACTCTACTGGTGAGCAGCGGAGTCAGACATCAAACTGGGGGAGTGTAGATTTGGAACACACTTGTAGTTTCATTCACTTGAAAATGTCAAACCTCATATTAACATAATGACAGTTTCTTTGCTTTTGTATTATTTTGTGTGCTCGGTATTTTTCACTGCAGTATGTACAGCACATTTACTGATGTTCTCTATGCTGGCAGGCTGCTGGAGGATGCCCACAGTGATCCGTACTACAGGAGTTGGTACAGTAAGATTCAGGCTGCCCTGCGGAACTGTTGTGGCCGGACACTGAGGCAGGAGTTGGAGCGTGAAACCCACCTGGTGTCCTTGCTTGTACAGGTTGCTGAAAAGGTTCGCACTGCCGACAAGACTCGACGTAAGGTCTGTAAATGGATCTGACATCCACCCATCCATGTATGCCCTCACTCACTGGGTCATTGTTTATGACTGTAAGCTGTGCAACAGTGCATTTTATTTTGTTAGTTTTTTCATTTTCTGCATCTGTCTGCAGAGTGTTTTGAGCAAAGAAAAGTGCACGATTGATGACTTCTTCGTAGATGGGATCAGCTGTTGTCTACCACTGAATCCTGCAGCCCGTGTAAAGGGAGTAGAAGTGGATGTAAGAATGTTACACAACCTGTACAGCTATATATCATCACTCTTATTTAATATACACGCGGCACTGTACCATTTCCAAGGACTGTTTACTCATATTGATTTGTTACTACAGGCCTGTAAGTTCTACAACTCCAATGCTGCTCCTCTGGGGATCCCATTCATCTGTACTGACCCGCTGGCCAAGAACATCAGTGTCATCTGCAAGGTTGGTAGTAGCTTGGTACTTTATTGATCCAGGTAGTCTTTCTCCTATTTCCCTTCAAGGGGAAATAAAAACTCACAGTCAATTACAGAACAGCTTGCACATACTGCCACTTGAGGCACTTGCTGCTTGATGCTCTCTTGCTGTCATTACTCAGTTAAATGTGTTGTTCAGACAGGAGATAACCTGCGTCAGGACATGCTGATACTTCAGATAGTCCGGGTGATGGACACAGTGTGGCTCCAGGAGGGGCTGGACCTGCGAATGATCACCTACAGGTGTCTTTCTACGGGCAGAGCTCAGGGTCAGTTTGATTTATTTGTTAGAGTTTTTGAATGTACATTATTAGCTCCCTTGTTTTGTGTCTCTGTGGCTGTGAATCTAAGTTTTTTTCACTGCTTAGGCTTATATTGTGTGTGCTCATCAGGTCTGGTGGAAGTGGTTCCAGATGCAGTTACACTGGGGAAGATTCAACAGGAGTGGGGTCTGAGTGGGACCCTTCGCGAGGACACACTGGAGAAATGGTTCCACATGTGGAACAAAACAAAGGAAGACTATGAAAAGGTTGAGACCACTACAAAACTTATGATATCTTAATACTCTTATTCAGTTTGTTGTTACGTGTTTTTGTTGCATTGTGTAACACTCTCCCACTGTGCATGGGCAGGCTGTGACAACCTTCATCCACTCATGTGCGGGGTGGTGCGTGGCCACCTTCATCCTGGGGATCTGTGACCGCCACAACGACAACATCATGTTGAAACACAGTGGACACATGTTCCACATTGACTTTGGAAAGATTATGGGCAATGCACAGAAGTTTGGTAGCTTTAAAAGGCAAGTCAATAAAAAGGCAAGCAGCATTTTGAAAGCAAAAAGAGTAGTTTGTGTAGCAGAGAGATACAGAAATTAACAAGAACCTTCCCCCGCTGTCGTTTGCAATGTTAGGGACCGGTCACCATTCATCTTTTCATCTGAGATGCAGCACTTCATCACAGGCGGAGGGCAGAAGCCTCAGCGCTTGCATCGCTTTGTGGAGCTCTGCTGTGAAGCCTACAACATAATCAGAAAGCGCTCTGCTCTGATACTCAGCTTGTTGGAGCTGGTAAGACCTTACACTACCACACTACCACAGTAACATCAAAGCTAAATCTGAGAATGGATAATATTATATAAAACCTTTTGATTCTTGGTGTGATTGTGGTTTCCAGATGCTAAATGCAGGTATGCCAGAGCTGAAGGACTCTAATGACTTGCAATATGTCCAGAGCAGGCTCAGACCTCATGACACTGACCTGGAGGCCACATCCTTCTTTACAAAGTAATTTAGTGTGCAACACACAAATGTACACAATCTGTCTTTTTAACTGAACAAATTCTTCCAAATATCTCCTATCTTATTTCTATAGTTGTATTAATCTGATGCTTGATGCAAGTGTTTATATACTTTCTGATGCAGGAAGATCAAAGAGAGCATGGGCTGTGTTGCAGTCAAATTTAACTTCCTGACACACAACATGGCTCAAGGGAAGAAACAGGAACCGCTAACCAGGGACGGCATTCCCACTCCCAGCTCCAACATTCAAGAAGCTGTCATCCAGGGATACAGCGTCAAGGGGAAGGATGTGGTGAGGCAGCATGTTGCCCTTTGTGCTTTGGTAATTCAGACAGAAAACGCTGGCCTTAGTTTAAATGTCACTGAGAGATTTTGCCTGATGCACCACAGAGGTTTGTGTTAGTTCATCAGCGGTGGGCGATGAAAACACCTGGAACGACCTTAAGTTACACCCACATTGGTGGAAGGCCTTGTCGCTGTGTATGCGTTTGCTGTCACTTAACACCTCCTAGGCAGTGGTGCTGTGTTTAGTCTTTCCCCTATTCCACAGAGTCGACTGAGGGGTGTTATTGGTGTTTGTTTGCATTTCACTTCCTTTTGATCAGAAGAGGCTTTCTGGTGGCAGAAGCACATAGAGGGCTGTCCTGAGGGTTTCCCAATAGATCAAAAGTCAAATATAAGCATGTGTGAACATGTAATTTTCTCTGCTTCTGAGTGCTAATAGTGCTTGTTTTATTACCACAGTATAAACACAGAAATTCACTTTCCCACAGTTGGTTATGGAAGTAGTTGGTGAACATGCAGATTGTTTTTTGTTAGATATAGTATCACTTAACATCTAACATTCTTAACTGAGTTAAGACACACAGAACATAAAACTGTTGCTTGAGGAGAAACTCTCTCTTCAGCCGCCTTCTTTCAGGAGATTTTAAGAGTGCAGGTCAGGTACGAAATAGGACTGAGTTAGCTGGGAATCAGCTATTTAAGAGCATGGACGTACATGGGATCCTGGCTTATCAACTATCTGCCCTCATTTATTCACCCTGCTGCAGCCTAGTGAAATAATTTGTTCTGTTTGATTTGCAGCTCTATGACCTGAGAGTAACCATTGATGACTGTTTTCTGAACAGTGAAAAGACATTCGGGCAGTTTGAGCTAATCCATAAGCAGCTGCAGAAATACTTCATTGAATCCATGCTGCCTCAGTGAGTGAAGGAAAAAAAAACATACACATCCAGGTTCACATACCATGGTTATTTTATTTTGAAGCACTGCTACACTTTTTCTTTCACAGTAACAACATAATTTGATACATGTCTTCACTCTATCTCCTTTAAAGGTTTCCTAGCTGGTATAAGATGTCATTCACGCCAGCCAGGAAGATGTCGCTGCTTAATAAATACTTAAAACAGCTTTTTGAGGGACCGTGCAAGGGAGTAAGTTCCTCTTACCACCTCCTGCGCTCCGCTGGTTGATTTCTCTCAGTGATCTTTTGTCATACCGACCTCTAACTGCGTACTTCACCCTGTAAGCCTACAGAATGAATTAGTTTGCAGCTTGTTCTGGATATTTAGTATAGTTCAAGAAAGTGTGTCCAAAAGGTATTTTCCTCTTTTAAATAAGGAGTGGGTGTAAAAGATGATCAAGATTTATGTAAACTTCATGCTGAAGGCAATACTCTGAATATCAAGGCTGATTTTTTGTGTTGTATTGTAAAACTCTCATGATTCATATTTTAGACATTCTATGCTATGTGATTTGCAGCACTGATTCACTGATCTATAGCAGGCCGTCGAATCAGCTACATGCATCTCTTTACATAACTGTAGCTCTCAGTCTTGGTAAAAACACCTGAAAAACGTTGTAAGTTCGCTTCACTCTCATCATTTTGTGTTGTTTGGGCAAACAAAGAGAAAACAAGCATAGTAAATGTGCTCTCTGCAACTTAACTGTTTCAACAGAAGCTGACCCAGCGGCTCTAAGCAGTGGTACATCTGAGACCGGACCCTCGGCAACGGCACTCAGAGGAGAACAAAGGTGGTGCAATAATGACTAATCAGACCTTCAACTGGTACATCACCACTCTCTGCTACCCTCAATATGAAAGACATGTTTTACTCGAGGAAAACACTTAGTCACTCTGAGAAATAGTGCAGACAAAGTTGTAACCAGCTGGGGAACACAGTGGAGCATTCTGCAGCTAAAGAGCCAGAGATTTCCCTCAGGGGTTGATAAACATAAACATCCAGAGCTAAAAAGTAAATATTGGTTTAATTCATCAGGTGGACAGATACACAACCTCAAAATGAATGGCAATGTTGCTCCTGTCTGATGATAATTGTAACAGCTGCTGTTTCTAACAAGTTTTCCTCATAATTTGTTTCTACAGTTCCCCAGGTGGACAAAAAAAATCTTTTATTGCAGGTCCAGATCCTTATATGCTTACAGATGGGCTTATAATTTTATCAAATAAATTCAAAATCTTTTACAAATCTTTTACTAGTAAACAATGAAACATACCCTGCTGTACAAAATGAGTATATATATATATATATATATATGTGTGTGTGTGTGTGTGTGTGTGTGTACACATAACTCTGTTAAAATCCATGATTTTTTTGTGCATGTTAGACCTCTTGAGATGTGCTGTCACTCAAAGGTTCTAAAATCATTCTGACTTTTGTTTTATGTTAATTTTTAATGTGAGCTCTGCCTGCGGCACTAACTCCCCTCGCTGTGTGGTCTGATGTGATCTTTGAGGTGCTGAACCCAGCGGGCCTGACCAGTGGCCCCCCACATGTGCCGACAGTGTCTTATTACCCGCTTTGTCTTGCAGGCGAAGCCTTAGCAGGGGTCAAATAAAATAGAAAAATCTGAAAAATCTAAAATTATTTTGCTGCATGTTCTGAATGCTGAGCTGTTTGATAACTAAAATATCTGCTGTGTTTCCCAGCTGGGCTGATTATGTCCCCACTGTTGTATGGGATGGTGCTAGGCTGACGGTGAAGAGCAAGAAAACATTGAAAACACAACAAATATCAAACTGGAAGAAGTTGCTTGACCAGGAAAAATGGTTCCCCCTTAGAACTGTGCAATCGACATTAGAGATTGCACTATATGCCCTGCTGCCAGCAGGGGGTGCAACACTTGCAGGGTTTTCCGACAGTTTAATGAGAGACAGATTCACCTGAGGAGACAATGCAATGTTTTACCTATTTATCAGATGCACAGCTTACATCGTTCAAAGGCAAAAATGCACTGGCAATGGTTGATTAACTGAAAATAATGTTACAAAAGCTGAGTTAAAAAGACTCAGGAAAAGACACTGTTGCCTTTGAGGGCGTGTTACCCTTCCCCATCCATTTTTGTTTAAATGTTAATCAAATGAAGGACATTGCTAAATAAGTTTGATGTGACCCTGGTCATGGATGAAGAAAAAGTACTATTATCATGCACTTTCATTGCTTTTTTGTTTCTTTGCTGGGTAAAAACAGTCCTTGTAAATCTTTCTGCACCGCGCCGCGATCGGTTCGTGCGCCAGCGATGCGGCGGCGGGCGTGACGGTGGGACGACCTCCTGTTACCTCACACACCCCGAACTGGCAGACGGGCAGTGTGTGTGATGTTGAGGATGATGAAGTGATGAGGATCTTATATTTCAGGTCCTGGCATTCCAACAAATATACATTTAGCATAAATACACATGTGTAATAAATGCTAAGTTATATCACTCATGGGCACACACATCACATGGATTATATCAGTTACACAAACTCTGATTTGTCCCTGTTCCTGCATCCTCAAGCTTCAATACAGTCATTTTGCACAAACCACCCCCTCTATGGTTTGTCACAAAGAGGAAGAGGATCCTATTTTTCAGTAAACACATCCACATCACACAGCCAGGTACCACAGATAAAGACGCAGAAAGCAGCAGGTGTACCAAATCACTGAATCACACATCTGCTGCTACATTTCATTGCCCTGGTCCCAAATCTGTTAGTATTCTATATGTCTCTCTATAGATGAGCAGCCATATGTTAAAAGTACAAACAAACAAACAAAAAAACATTATGGTCTCAAATTTAGAGGCAGCTCCCATGGTGAGCCACACGGCAGGAAGTCGCCCTGTCAGTGTCACACGTACCATATGCACAGGCAAAATATGCAAAATAATTACAGATCTGCCAACATTAACAACCTGTAAGAGTCAATATAGTATGGAAATTATAAGCTTCAGAGCTTCCCTTAGTACTGCACTCTTTCATTTTTTTATCACTGCTACACACAATGATACAGTCTGGAGAGCTAGAATAGAGGCTTTGCTTGTGTTGATGTAATTTAGGATACCATATGAGGTTCTTGAAGAGAATTTTGCTTCTTGTTGACAGTAGAAAACATAGTAATAACTTGTTAATGAACTATGGCTTATTCTAGTCCTATAATAACACTGGATAATTGATAAATAGAGACAAGACAGTTGGGTTTTCCAAACTTCCTGTGTGGCTTTGAATTGGTCAACCGATTTAAAACCTCTGCTCTAACTGGTTAGAGTGGAGTATAAAGTAATGAAAAATTCCAGGCATGGCATATTGGTTCCACTTTCATAATTGGATGGTAACTTGGCTGTGAAGCTGCATGAATGTGACACATGAACACTGATTCAGTGTTCAAATTGCTGGGGGGTTAAGAGCGAAGAATAAACCATTAGCGCTGAGGCTCCTATGTGAGTCGTAAAGATAAAAAAGATATGGGAGATATGGGGGGAAAAAATCTTATATGCACACTCAGGATAAAACATAAGCCTTTTGCAGTAAATTCCAAAGCAGCAGAAGTCAGAGGCAGCAAAGAAACTCTACAGAGACAGCACACATTCATCCACACATAGAGAAAACCCCTTCATCCTCCCTGTCATATTCAATAGACTGGAGTGACTGTGCCTGACTCTTTCAGGCCAGTCACTCAGTCACAGGTTGAGGCAGATGTTTTCAGTGGAGAACCCAAGCAGGGTAATTTAAATGAACAATCAACTCAAATGCCTGAGCATGTTCAAAATGATGGACATTTTTCAAGATCAACCACATCACATTAGGTTTAGTGAACCTCTGAGAGATTAAAGAGGCTTGCAGATGCAGACGTCCATCTACCCTTATGTCCCAGTAGAGGAGAGAGGCAAAGAAAGCCTCAGAAAGAGACTAATGAGGCCCTCCGTGGCGACGAAAAGGTCTCATTTTCTCCTTGTTTTGCTGTGCTATGACAGACGATGAGGATTTATACATACAAACACTGTCATCCTTCTGTGTGTACCAGCAGCTCTAACATTAAACACAGATTTTGCCTCTGATTTACCATTCAGATAGCCAAGCTCTCACTTCTTCTGAGACTTACATTTGGGCTTGGGAGGTCTCCAGTGGTTGGGTGATCCAAGGGAGTTCTCAGCAGCTTCTCTCCCAGGATGGAGATGAGATACTGGGCCATGACCTCCTGCTGCTCCCGGGAGCAGTGGTTTTCCAATGACAGGATCACCGGGTAAGCAGACACCTGTTGAGAAATAATCATACCACAACATTCAAATTCTTATTTCCAACAATTAGCATCAACCTGGATGTAGTTACTGCTCTCTCTTCAGGGTCTCCACACACACATATCACAGAGCATGGTCTGAACCGCCTGAATCAAAGACAACTTGCAAGCAAAGCATTACTATGAGAGATGCTACTAATTAGAGCAAATGCAGCTCAGTGGGGACTCATGGAGCCCACAGAGGCAGCAGTGAACACTGGGTTTGATGATTGGGGCACCAAACTCTGGGAAATACATGTCATGTAACACACTATATGCTGTTACCTCAAAAGCATGTTGCTCTACAGTGGTGATGACATCCTTAAAGAGTATCTTTGTGGTCAGGGTGTAGCCATGGTAGACTACAGGCTCCATATCTGGCCCATCCCAGCAGTCAATCTCCAGACAGCGACAGCCTTTCCTCAGAGCACTGTGCCACACACATGTACACCAACACACAGACACAAACACATGCATACATACAGAGACACATGCACACATACTTAGCTGTGGCAAGGCTATGATAAGCACTTTTAATGTACTGTGTGAGAAACAAAAATGTGAAGCGTCAAGATTTCCTTTCCAAGCACATGATATTTCAAGCTTTCTCACGTTTAACCATCACAACAAAATTATTTCAACGCGTGAATAATCTAAAGGCTAGAATTTTTTCCAACAGTCTCTTCTATCTGAGTGGATCTGGATCCTCTTCTAATCTAACACCAGAAAATATTGCTGTTACATTTCTCTGCTTTCTTTACATAAAAAGAAATATGGTCAGGTTTATACAGTACAGAATGTGTCTTGGCCTTACAAGATATTGCTCTCTGTTAGTGGTGGACAAAAATGAGTTCACTTTCACAGCTAGGGTGGAGCAAATAATCACTATGGCAATGATATATGTGAAAGTTATATCAGCCTCTTACTTCAGACATTTTAACATGAAATACTCCTGCTTTTTACAGATTCTCTTTTTTCTAACAGTTTATTGCTGTTTTAAATTTTAACTACATAATGCAAGTTAAATTAATTTAAATCATATTTTTTCTCTGGAGTCACAAAAATGTCAGGAGGATTGTTTTTGTTCTAAATTACTATGTAAAAAGTATAGTTGTAATGTCATGTTATGATTATCTCTTTCATTTCAGAGAACAGATGACTGCAGGATCTACAGTACACCATTGGTAGGTTCACCTTTATCTACATTCATTTAAAAAAAATAATCTTTTTTTATTTTTGACTGTTTAGTTTTTTTTTACTTCTATTTACAAAGAAATTACATTTTCTCTTATGTCTGTGCTCAGTATAGAACTACAGCTGGGGAACAACTAGCCTAGCTTAGCCTAGCATATATTATGTAGACAAAGGGAAACAGTTAACCTGGCTCTCTCCATAGTTCAAAAATATGCCTAACTGCACCTTTAAATCTTATTAATTAACACAGTGTGTCCTGTTTGTCTAATCCATACACAGACAGAAATGTCAAAATAACAAACCATGGTTTATTTCTTGAGACTTGTGGCATTTAGGCTGAGGGTGTGGCACAGACACATTACATTCAGTCTCAGCTAACCTGCACCATAGACAAAGGTGCCGCACGAAAGTGGTGGGCAGGTGGATAAACTGTCCTGTGTTTCACAATGGTTAGAGCACACCCTGCTAAAGCCAAATTGTTGTTTAATACATTACATACATGCACGTAAACAAACAAGACAGACAGAAGCCGAAATGAGTTTTAGAAGAAGTGTAATTGTACATAAAGTCACTGGAAAGAAGTCAGTGGGTGTGACTAGAAGTGACTTGGGGGGGGGGGGGGGGGGGGGTAATGGGACTGATGTGACTGATGTGCACAAGTTAAAATCAGGGTTGCCAACTTTGGGTACTTGGCTGGAGAGACATGTTAATGCCATGGGCTGAATCACATGTATGCGCACTAAATTACGGGCACATATTTGGACTCAATTCACCATCATGGTTTAAATAAGTATGCAGGTGCTAGCACTTGTCGGGAGCAGAACCTGAGGTCTAAGATTTGAGGATATAGCCCCCTGGGATTTCCTCCACGCACACAACTGGTGCTAGCTACCCGTAAGTAATGTATGGAAAGTTGGTACATTGGTTATTTGGGCCAGTAAAAGCACACTGCACAAATAGATATGAGAGCGGTATTAATGGTCTCATCTAATTTTTAAGGAAAAAGTTAATAAGTGTATTTCCCAAACCAGTAAGCCACCAGGACGTAATTCACAAATAGTGTCACACAGTTTTTGGAGGTGAACAACGTAAATGTGGCATGTTGGTAAGATTCAATAATTATTAGTGAACAGTGTCAGTGTACACATTTTAAGCCAAAGCATTTTGATGATGTTCAGTTAAAAGTTCAGTGATTAATCATTATTAGTCACTTAGTTGCAAACTCAAGATTTCTTCATGACTTGCCAACCCCATGTTTTGCAACACAGGCTATTGTGCATCATGTTTTTCTTTACCAAACAAATTATATTTGGTTATTAAATTTTCTTCATTCTCCATCTGTGAGCTAGAGGGATTTCTAAAAGCCACCTCCTGCTCCTGCCACTTTGTTGTGCTCTCGAGATGAGTCTTTCATTATCTAAGTAAACCAGAGAGTCCAGGTCAACTGGCTTGGAGCATTTCACTCTACCAGCCGGCGCGGGTGCTCAGCACTTTAACAGGGACCATAAATACAGCACTTCTGCTGCCATCAGCCCCTTTTGTAATCACCTCCATTGTCCCATAAAGGGACCACAGCAATTTCACTGTCTGCCTCAGCACATGAGTGGGTCAGTGAAATGAGAGGAAAAGAGACTATTCAGATAACACACATGTAGGTTTGGAGGAGAGACCTAAAAGAGAGGATAATGGTGTGTTGAGGGGCATTTTAGATCTGTATCAGAGCTAAATCAGTTTTAAATTGGCCTTATCATTTGACTCACATAAAACGCTGATTAATGAAATATCCAGGATTTAGCAGATTAGCTGATGTTGGCTAATTTGCAAATAGACTTTAACCTGTGTCTGTGCAATTTATACATTGCACAGGTTTCAGAGGTAGAAACATATTTTTTGATGAATCATAAGGGAAATTTGTGCTACATCATGAAGAAGAATAAAAGTTGTACTGTATACTGTACTTTCTTACCAAACATAGGCATCTAGGTGGCTTTTTCCTACTAGCTGATCTCCAGTCAGGTAGGTGTTGTGTGATGAGGAGATGAAGTAGCTGGTGAGAGGCTGATCCATGTCTTGGTACACTGATGCGTGGGCCCGGTCGAACACGCAGCAGTCTTTGGACTCCATGTACCTGAGGAATCCCTCAAATGTCATGGACCTGCTTTCTCTGGCTGAAGGAGGAGGATGGAGCAGAGTTAACGCTCTATAAGTGAGCAACCTGACCAACAGAGCAATCTCCAGACCAAATGATAAGCAACATCATTGAAACAAACAAACTTCTTTTATAAAACTCAAAGGTACAAGACTGCAAACAAAATAGAGAAGTGCAGTCACCTGCAACTAAGGACCATTACTGAGCTCAAAATAAACTTTGTTCGTAGGTCACAGCATCAGTATCATTGAAATTGATTGCATTCCATTTAGGTGAATACCAGGACCCAGGACTAGTTCCTGTTCCTGTGCATGCTGGCTCATTGTCATGGTTTGATGGACTTAGCCATTATTTAAAAAGTTTGTTTCATCTGTGCTTTTCTTGCTATGACAAGTAAAATGCCTGCTGTGATAAAGGTCTGTTATGTTGTCTGTGTCGTTAATGGTAGACTGAAACTAGAGATTGCACCTTGTGGACCTGTTACATTCAGCAGTTTGGATCAGTTCACTGTGAAATTCAGCAACTGTGCAATTTTAAAAATATATATAATCGCCCTCAGCTTGGCTTGGAGGTCATACCATAAAGTGAAAAAAGTGAGGTCTTTGGTTATGCTGCAGCACAGACTAGTTGTGAGCCTTGTGTTGTTGTTTTCCTTGTTTTGCTGTTCGTGATGGTGTAAATTAGCCCACAGTACACTGGGCCTTAGACAACATCTGGTCTACTAGTCCACTGACATGCCTGATTCTTCCATTTTCCTTTTGTCATTTCAACCACCTGCCTTTGGGCTTTACAGCAAATCACTTTGTCAGCCAGGCACCACTGGAGCTCTGTAACTTCTGTTATAAGTGAATTAGCACGATTATGTGACAAAGCCGTAGTCCTTAAAGAATAGAGTAATTTTTTACTCATAGTAATGAGCAGCAAGCAGTCTGACATGGCGCACAGTACTGCCTGCACTCACCTGTCTCTTCAATCTCGTATCTGTCAATCAGATTCTCTGCTGTCTCCTCATCTGCTGTGAGCTCCATCTGCTCCTTTTGGAGGAACTTGAGGAGCGCGCAGGCAGGCAAAGTCGTCTGGCCTGAGGCGTAGCATTGATACAGATGCTGGATTTCAGCTCTCCTGGAGGAGGGGGCCTTGTTTTTCTTCATGTTGCCCTGCACACAATTATTATAGCCTCTTAATCCCTTGTCACTGATCCTGAGAAGTTATTCTTTAGTTTCTTTGTGAAGCTTCCAACTGGTATGTAATCAACTTGAAAATAGTTATAATTACATATATATGAAAGTATGGTCCATTCTAATAGATATTCCCAACCCGACAGAACAAATAACTAATAACAAAATATTTTCGAGTAGTAGTCCAATCTGATAGATATTTCCTCCTGTCAGATTGCGCTACCCTACTTATAACTACATAGAGAAGTCTAGTCTATTCATTCATTATCTATATCGCTTATCTATTAAGGGGCTGGAGCCTATTCCAGCTGACATTGGATGAGAGGCTGGACCCTACTTACAACAACATATATGTAAGTATAGTCCACTCTGATAGATGGTTCCCCACCTGTCCGATTGTGCTACCCTACTTATAGCTACATTTTTAGGAGTAGTAGGGACGTCATCCTCCATCCACACCCCCTCCTGGCTGACTACTTTCTTCACCCAGTTGGACAATGTATGCATTTATGAAAAACCCTAATTAAGGCGTCTATTATTCTGCGTGGCTTCACATATGTCATGGTAGTGTAGACGGAAGATTGTTGATTTTAGGTCCATTTAAAGCACAATGCCTCACATTATTCTTCACATTGTCATCTTGTAGATATAAGATACAGCACATCTCTGGCTCTCTAAAAATATACAGGAAATACTGATGTCAAACCTGAGATGTATCCCAGCATTTACCTGAGCTCACTGCTAAAATACAACTTTTTTTCAGCTCAGCATGAGAGAGAATAAAAGAGAAAGTCAGGGTGCTCACTCTGCACAAAGTTCTCCCATCCTCTCACCCTCTACTCCTCCCTCCCTCCCCTCTCTGTATCTCTTACTTCCATCAAATACTAAGGCAACGTCTGTGTGACTTTTTCATTTTAGTCCCTCTCTGCTCCTTGTCATTCCTCTCAGTGAGTGAGACAAAAGTGTCTGTGACTTTCTCTGGCTTTGTATGTGTCTCTCTCCCTCCATACCTTTCATCTCTCTGTTCTGCAGCCCTTCACAGTTCAGACATATGCCTACGCTGGTGCTGCAGTGGGCCGGTCTCCTGCTGCATCTGTCGCCTCAGTGTGAGCAACACAAAGCAGCCAGCTCTGCTATGATCTTCATTAACCTTTTATACAGTTGCACTAGCTGTATCTAAACCTAAAGATCTCTGTAAAGTTGTGTGTTGCGTGTGAAATAGCTGATAGCCATTAACTCCAAAAAAGTCATAGATCTTACATAAGATGGGGATAAACGTCTCTCACACTTAGTACACTAATATTTTCCAGCTAGTGAACGACTGTTACTGAGGAGAGAATTAGCTAGATGCCTCTCCAGTGAATGGGAATTAAATGTTGAGTGTTTCTTGAAAACTCAATAAGATGTCATATAAACAACAGCCTACCTCAGGTATTAACGGTCCCTGGATTCCAGTAGTATGGATATTTAGGAGACAGAAAATCAGCAGGTTATAAAAATACTCAAAATAATCTGTCTTTTTCAGCTGGTCTCTGTGGAAGTACACAAAGTTGTTGCCATGGTAACAAAACATTCTGATTCTATGTGCATGTTGTAAAAGGAAAATACTAAAGATTGTAACGGCATTGCATATGGCTTTCTGTGAAGTATGGTAGAGGATGATTAAAACTCACCCTGTGTCTGTCTCCTCTCATTTTTTCAGACATGAGCTATGGACTTGGTGGTAAAAGACAGACGGAATAGAATATGTGAAGAAACTTTTTTTTAACTTTTGCCCTCATGTTTCTGCATGGTGAGCACTGTCTGGGGTGAGTAAAGAGTCTTTCTCTTTCATATGTAGTGTAAACCCACAGTAGATCACACAGCAATCAAATTAATTCTGGTTTATACCAAGCAAAGTCAAGATACACTAGTTATTTACACCATTTATAAAGCTCTACATTTGTAAACTCTGCATTTTAGCACAAAGAGCAGAAGCAGCAATTCTGCCACTTTGAACATTTTGAACAACTTAAATGCACTTGCCACCAACTATAGATGAGGTGATAAGTATTATCCTAAAACAATTTAAAAAAATCATATAAATAATTTTAAAAAAGACCTGACCTTTATGTGCAAATTTTATAAACATTTATTTATTAGATTATTCAAACAACCAGTTGTGTGGCCTTAGGAAATGTATGAGCTCTTTGAATGCACCATACCTCACCAGCCAAAGTGACTTGCCTACAATTTCCTACAACATCATGGTAAATTGAAGTGCTACAGGGTGCACTGAGTTGCTGTCTGAAGACATCATGCAAATAAATGCAAGTCTATGGAGCACCAGAGACTGATTTCACTGGTATTAATTTAAGGGAATTGAGTCCACATTCTCCAAAATGTCAACGCCATATTAGATGAAAGTGTGAATACAAGAAAACCCATCTGGACTATGCAAAAGTCAGTGGAGCTTAGAGAACGTATCCACTGCTGCTGTGATGGTTGTTTTAGCAAGTTTGACAAGAACTTCCTCTCTGGTTGTCTGTGTAAATCTGACTGTTATTGGTGTGGTGTGAATCACTGGTGCACAACAATAGTCATTGCCTAGTCATAGTCCAGCACAGTCATTCCTGTCTACACCAAGCTGTAATGGTTTGGCCTTGGGCCTGTCAGAGCCATTGGGCACACAAGTTTGATGTGATAATTCCCAGGCAATGAACATGAAGCCCTGTATATGGCCCCTGTCTCTGCATCACTGCACCTCTCTCTCCACGGTCGGTTAGTTGGACTCATTTGGGAGCAGAGTGTGCTTTTGTATGTAGCTGTCAGTTTTTGCTTCTGTGCTCATGTGCATCTGTGCCTATTGGAGTGTCGATGGTGAATGTAAGTCTGTATGTGTATTTATGTGTAGGAATTCAACATTACACATGTGGAACTCAGATGGACCAGCACATTGCTGCACCATCCGTGCTGCTCATTGTGGGAAAATCAGATCACTTTGCTTTGTATGGCAGTGTGACGTGCAGAGATCATGGTCTTATCTTAACCCAGGGCTCAAGTTTAATACTGTGGCAAGGCAAAGTCAAAACGGCACCTGTTCAGATGCTTAAGATGAAAACGGCTGAGACTTGTGCACTTTTTTGAAATATGACTCGAACTGCAATTTGAATAGGTGGGTGGGGGGCAGACCATGTTTCCCTTTGACAACGTATTCCCAGCTGGATTTCCACCGGCTCATTTGGTATTCATTGGCCCGTTGGATTTTTGAGTCAGGCAGCAGAATGCCAGTGGTAATGCCTGATGTCAGGAGATAACTAGAGAGCTGAGAAGCAGTGAAACAACCAAAGCTCTGTCATAGACAAATATACTCATTTACTAGTAACTGCCTTTGCCAAATATGTTTCGGAGGAAAGATAATTGCAAGTTTTTCCCAATTATGTACCACAGAGAAGTCAGAAGGAGGAGATCAGGGTGGGTGGTTAGGCACATAAAGCAAAGGACTTTTAAACTGAGACCCAAGACAGCCTGTATCCAGTTTGTTTTAACTACCAAAACACTTATTTGTAGTTTTGGTAAAATATTGATGAACCAGTGCATGAAATCTTGCAGTGTTGAGTATCTTAATATTTAACCAAAACCATGGTCTTTCCCTAAACTTAACCAAGTGTGTTGAGTTGTCCAAAGTTTTGCCTCTCACTTGTAAGTCTGTCAAACGAGTAACTGTAAATGTAAACCTAAAAACCATTTATGTATTTTATGTGTTGATAATGAACAGTGCACATTTTACAGATGCGATACTTGAATAAGAAACTTAATCGATTCAACACTATCTTTCCTACCAAATGTGTTTTGTACTGAAAATTAGTTGTATATGAATGTAAATGTCAGATGACAGTTGCAAACTGGCTGGCTGTTTATCACCTGTTGCATGATCAAGTTTAAAATAAAGTAGCAGCTGTGAAGTTGAATGGATATAACCTACACAAATATACTCATACACAATCTTTATCTCCACCACAGATGCACACAGCCACACACACACACACACACACACACACACACACACACACACACATACACACACTGCATGCTGGCAGAGTTTATTGCCAGCTGGGTGAGGAAGATAATAATGATGGGCTCATTATTATGAACAATTGCCTTATTTGCTGGATCTCTCCACTTCACTCTTCCTTAAGGTTCTAGCAGAACTTTGTCATCAGAAATCTCAGACGTACTTCAGTTTTGGGGAAACTGCTGAAAGCACAGCAGTTTCTAAAAATTAATTTCTAACTGTTAAACAAAGGAGTTTATCTAAAAATTTTAAAATCTGGGGAAAGAATTAGAAGCCTGTGGAATCTGCTGTTTATAGAAAAGGAATCAAAATTCATAGCTGCTTAGTATTCTTGATATTTCGTTCTAGAGATATTGCTATAGCCCTGAGCAAATGGCCATCTGTTAGAGAAAATCACCATCCAACAGCATGCATGTTGTTGAGGCTTCAGAGTCATCATTCTCTGACAGTGCTAGTGTGCTGAGAGAGGCAGGCAGTTGGTTATTGGGAGAGATCCCTGCCCAGGGAAATCAGTGAGTCAAAGCAGCAGGCAGAGAAGTTCATTTGTTATTCAGCTCAGGATGGAGACAATGATACAGATCTAGATCCATCCTAAGGAATGGGTGACACTGATGATACATGCAAACAGTATGCAAGAGACTACATGTTGTGACAAGTCCTCCATATCCAGCTAATGTCACCAAAGACAAATATTCCAGTTACACAAAATCAATTTGACATAAGAGACAGAAATCCTAAGTTCTGTGGATACAATGGAGACAGGTTGCAGGGTATTGTTACTGCAGATCTCAAATAGTGCTGCCTCTCTTTCTGCCTGTTCTTATCACTTTTCTTTTCTTTTGGCAGGAGACATGGAGGAATGTTTAAAAGCTGACATAGCTAACATTCTGATGAGTTGTCATGCTTTTTTTCTCATTATGTTACTTTGCAATTTGTCAAAAGACTTTTAAGCCACTTAAAGTGAGCTGAACATAATGAATTGGCCAATGCTGTGTATGGCTTATGCAGAAGAGTATAGCTATAATTAGAAAGCACTACTATGAAGAGTGCTAATTTAATTACTGCTGTTACAAATTATAGCATGATTGTCAAACTTTTGCTGACTGCTGTTTTAATTATAGCTGGTTCCAGCCAATGTGCAGTGATCCCCAGCAAATTACATATCCTCTTTCAGTCTTGGTGTGCTTTGCCCATCCATTTTCTGTGCCATCCTGCCCCATAATAACTATGGAAGATTAATTGGTGTCTTTTAGCCTCACTGACTGCCAAGAGTGATGTGAACGAAGTGCGTCCACCTGACAGGGAAAATTAGACCATTTAGTTTTCTATCAAGGTTCACATAGCTTCTCCATCCTCCCAACTAATTCATGCACCCATACTAACCTAAATAGAGTTAGGCAACACAATGTGACTTCCACCCTCTATTAGACAGCATGTTCTCTCCAGCATGCAAGAACGGATAGTGTTTGGGGTAAGCCAATTAAGCATCTGTCTACATGTATTTGTGTGTGTGTGGTCCACTGCTCTGTGGACACAGGTCATTTCTGGTGAAGAAGGAAACTGACTATGCACTGTTCATCAGGGAAGGATGGCTCAGCCAACCATCATCATAATATAAAAAGATGGAGAGCTTTCTTTACTGCTCACAGTAGCAACAAACTGCCAAAGCTTACATATGTGTCAGATCCTACTGCTATGAAAAAGAAAGCCTGATTCAGCTTATGAGCCCCATTAGCGAGAGTTAGAGGCTCGAAAGATGTGGCTTTGACAGGGATAAATATAAAGTTCTGCAAAGCCTCTAGGGGCAGTTAATGGGGGTTTTAGGGTCATTGTGAAAGGCAGGGATTAATGAACTGATGGTCTCTTGAGGCGCAGTGTCAGTCATTCACAATGCAGTTTGGTGAATCCCTAATCTCCAAAATGAGAGAGGCACAGTGGGGGCTGCATCTGGCAGTCCAGTGGCACACTGTAATTTTGGTGTCCATTATCACAGTTTGTGCCATTCCCAACGCACCTGTTTCAACCAAGTCAACACAGGGTAGTGCAAAGTTTGCTTTTGTTTTTGCTTTATTTGGCAGGGGTGAACATAAATAGTACATGTACAATGTAATGTGAAAAGGTTGCTTAGCTAGTACTAGTAATCCAACTGAGTATCATAACCCCAGCCTGAAGCTCTGCGCTCTGCTAGAAAGTCCCTTGACAGGAGCTCACTTTAGGGCCCAGAAAAAGCTAGTTAAGGGCATATTTAAGGGCCTCTCTCAAGTCCTGGCTCTGTAAATCACTAAGGGTAATATATCAAAGGCGCATGCTACAGATTTCATATTGTGAATTGACCAAAATGATCTCAGTTTTATTACCTAAATCATTATTGAATAAAATTGTATGAACTTGTATTTTTAGAAGGGCTACTTGCCAGCCTTGGAGCTCTCAGAATATAATGTGTTGACACCTGAGTGAAAAGGTGTCAAGACGCAGACACTTTGCATTTATGCTTTCTGACAGCCTGTCAGGAAGTCCACGACAGGAGAAATCAGAATCAGAAAACAAGACTAGCCACCTCTGGAAGTGAAGTGTTAGATATGAGTCAGGCAAAATTCACACTGATATAGGAAGTATTCATATTTGACTACAATGCTGGAGTGGGAGAGGGCAAGACAGCAGCAGTACAAAAGTAAGATCATCCATATGTATTACACAGCACAAGCCAGTGACAGGAAACTCAAGGTAACAGTGACTTTGTGTATCAATATGTCCTGTGTTAGGTGTGCATCTGCTTCATATCTCAAATATAGCTACAGTGACAACAACTAGTGTCAAGGGGCTAATTAGAGGACATCACCTGTGTGTCTGCAACCCTGTCAAATATACTATTGTCTGGGTTAATTCTAATAATCAGTCCAGTTAATGCTACTTTTAGATCCAATATAATGTTTTGCATGGATTTCATCTTTCAAGTTACTTTCCATCTCACACTGAATTTGATTGCTTGAAACCATACTGCACTCCCCATTAAGGTTTCCATGTATTTACATGATCCTTAAAATCCCCATGTCTGTGTGCTATCAATCAACCAGTAAACAGAATATTCCTGACCATCTGTGCTGTCCCACCCACGGACTGAGTAACTGATCACTGAGAAATGTAATTTCTAATTCAATCCAATTTAAAATTTGGGCGTCTCCTGTCTCTTGGCATAATTATGAAGCAATCTGGACATTAAAACTAGATTTCATGTTTTTGAGGTATCAACCCAAACTATTTGTAACCATTGCTCCCTAACGTGGTAAGTTGAAACATTGCCACTGTTTCCTATCACTTTAAGGTGGTGGTGTCTTAGCGTTCCCCACTGATATGCAATCGATTATTCTGGGTCTGTTGAGTCAAGTGTGATAGCTGGTGGGCTCCTCAGACCACTGGGACTGAAATGAGCTCTCCCGTCCTGGCGCCACTGTTGTGCACTCATGAGACTCTGCTAATTAATCAGTTGCTTGGCAACATCTGGCAGGGACATGATTTATGGCAAACAGTCTAAACACCTGTTATGCTGAGGCAGAAATGGGTGGAAGTTGAGTCATTGTGCAGCACATCAGGCCCTCTCACACTGTGTAAATGTCTGGCAGCAAAATAGAGTTGACTGGGACATTTACATATTTAGGCCTCCCTTGCTCCGGATTTGAGCAGATGATTGGGTTTCTATTGTAAAATGAACACAATAGCCTCGAGGATGTTTCAACTCAAGTCCTATTTACATTTTTTCACCAGCATCACTTCATCAGATGCACGGCCATTGTGGTTAAATTAAATGCATGCAAAATATTTATGCTAGTACAGCTAAGATAAATAGAGGCTTTGTGGCTTTATAAATGTTTCCTTCACATCCTCATTAATCCCTCACATCATATTCAAACAAAGCTTAACTACAAAGCAGAGATTTCCAGAGGGTACCTCCAATTATTACTAAGCGGCGTCCTGTTTTCCCCCCAAATCCTCAAGTAGCATGCTCGTGCCTGCAGGGACATGGCAGTCATCCAGGGAATCTTGTTGTCTCATGTTTTTCAGACTCTTACCTTGGCATCTGACTTTCTGTGAAAAATAAACATAGTTTGTGCCCTCCACCTGACTCTTTCCAAACAATGGGCTTTTCACCTGCTATTTTGACATCTATGTCATCTCAGAGTGACACAGTGCTGAACCTGTCAGGTGATCCCTCACTTACTTCTTGTTTCTATATTAAACTTGGTGAGTGTTCACAGTGAATTTAGGGCATTTTATTCTTTTATTTATGTCTAAATTTACATTTCTTTGAATGTGCTTCTCCTTTTCTGTCTCCTTTTACATCTTCGCAGACAGAATAACTTCACTTTGTGAGAGAGGACCTTATGCTTAGAGTGTTGTACGCTGCAGTCTGTCTCAGTGAGCTTAGAGGAACTCATTCATCACAGTTCACTAAATAAATCAGGAATCCATTAATTGCATTTCACAGCAGTCATGATCTGCAAATTAGGAATCAAGGAGCTCATTTTGCGTACACTACTGTAATTGCATGGTAGTCACAAATGCAATTATTCCAATTTTCCTCTGATTCTCTGCCAAGTTTTATTCTTTCTGTCACTTACCCTGACGCTCTATCAAAGTGACTTTTTTTTTTTTAAATGTGACACTGTACAAATAAGAACAGAAACCTGCAGTGAATAAGTTTTAAATGAGTTTTGATGCCAGTTTTGATGTTACTTTTAATCTTTTCCTGTAAAAAAAAAAATACAACAACAACAAACTGCTTGAAGTTCACAAGGCGAATAGAAGAAGTGAAGAATAAATTTTTCATTTTATCGGAGCAGTACTCTTTAACTAGCTACTGAAAACAGTTCATTTTCTGTTTTTTTCTAACCTTCAGAGGCAGACTATAGTCGATATTACACCTCATGACTCTAGGAGGGAAACTTTGCGGATATCAAACTTGTCAAGTCAAAGTGTTAAAGCGACTTTATTCTGAATCAGTCAACAACTGGACAGTTATGTGGACATTTCCCCCACTGTGGGGAAAATTGTTGCTCTGGATCAACAGGATGCTAGAAATCAAGGACAGGAATGAAGATTTGTGGGTGTGAGAGGGTGATGAAACTGGCATGGCATGTACAGAGATGTTGATGTTTTATAAAAGGCTGTCCAACACTTGACAAGCTGAGGTAGTATCATCCTTGGGAAGTCTGCCGCTGTCTAAGCTTTAGAAGTAGTGACAATGGATTTCATTGTTCATGAAGTTGCCTCATATCTTAGTCGTGATTAAAATCTGTCATCAGGAAGAGGCCATTAGCACCTGGTGACAGGATTATCTATGGAGAAAGTCCTTTATGTGCAATAATTCAAGTCAGACAGTGAATTTTTTTTCTTGAGAAGCTCTGGTTCAAAAGCTCTGGTCACTTTCCTTAGCCACATTGTTTGATAGCTATAATATGTCTACCACTGAAACCAATGGTGATGTCTTCATTGTGACTTTAGTCATTTCAATCATAAAGTGCTGCAGCCTTCCCCTGAATTTCACTGTCTGTGGCATTTGTGTGCAGTTATTAAGGATTAGACAGGGAAATAAAAGGATGGCCTCAGTCTGAGGAATTATGATTTGATGCATATGTAAATGTGAAGTAGGGGAAGGGACAGGTGAAGTATTGGTGAATGTTTAACATTCACAGCTCAAAAGCTCATTCAGAGAGTTTTCTGTGGTACAGTTCTTTCTATGCCTTGTAAAGTGTCCTGTCATCGGTGAGCTCTTTGATCTGTGGCTATAGAGTTCACACATTTGCATGTTTCTGTGTGCACATGCACCTACTGCTGCTTTATAGTCACTTGTAAGTATATTATTCTGCCACCATAACTGCACCTCTACCTACAGTATCTCAACCTGTGCGACAGAAACCCCTTATTTCAGCCTATGTGTGATATTCCACAAGGCTTTGAAAAGGATATTGTCACAAAAGTCACCATTATCATATAGCAGTCCCCCCACACACCCACCCACCAACCCATCCATCCATCCATGTGATTGTCAGTTTAGAGGGTTTGCTTGCACTTTATTTATTTTACCTTTCTGCTGAGCACAGCAACTGCAGTGAATGTGAGCCATCCAGCCGACAAAGCACTGATTAATTGTCTGCCTGCAACAAGAGAGGAGTGAGAGCAGCAGAGGGAGGAGGTTTAGAGATGGGCGGTAAAGAGGATAGCAGGGGGATAACCGTCCGTGCAAGCTTTGACAAGTCCAGCCTGAAAAAGGAGATAGTCCTCTGGCTCAATCATTGTGTGTCTCCTGCTGTGGATGTATACATTTCTTGTTTGCGAACCCAAATCTGTGCATACCTTTTCTTGTGTGTGTCTGTCTTTCTGTCAGTCACTGTGTGGCTATGTCTTCCTCTAAACCACAGGTATGCGAGCTTTTTTTGCTTGCGTACATATAATGCGGTGTCTTTGTTGCACAGCACAGCACTTACCCTGCTGACATCCCTCCCTCGCTCTCCTCTCCCTGCAGGAGGTCAGATGTGTGACATCTCATCAGCCGAGCTGTATTTGAGATAAGTGAGGAATCAATACTTATTGATTAGGGAAGCTGCCACAAGAAACTCTTCCCTTTCCCTGCCTGCTTTGCTTCAGCATCCCTTGTATAGAAAGCAGATGGTCCTGCTTACCCAGTGGTACTCCGCACACGGGATGTGTTTAGTGGCCCAGACACAACCTCTCCGCAGGACTCAGCTGTGTCTGACTGCCTCTCCAACGGACTGACAAATTTAGATTCTTATGCAAACACACACATACTGTGGCACACTAGCATGGAAAGAGATGTCAAGGAATATTGTGAAATGCAATATAATCATGAATCAGGATACTTGATTAAAATGCTGTTGTCTACTTTTTCTGTTTTCCCTATTTAAAAAAGATTTTTCATTACAGTGAGTGAGTGTAAACCATTCTTTACATTTCTGTGTGCTGTGCAGTAAATGCCTGAGTGTTCTACCTTTATGCTTACTGGACCTCAACAAGGGAGGAAATGAGCTCAGATTTCCCACAACCCATCACTCCCACTCATCGATTCAGAGCCAAATTTATGACCCCAGCCTTTTACTGTTGCTGACACTGGTCATCTTGCCACATGGCTCAACTATATATATTTATCTTTGTTTGTGTGTTTGGTGTTATTTGGAGCTCTATATTTAATACTCCAAAGGACACTGAACTCACTACACCTGAACAGGTGTGGAGTAGGAGGTACAAGCCAAAAGCTGTGGCACTGACTCAGCGCAACCTGCAATGAGCAATCTGCCACATAAGCGTAATAAAGAAACCAACAGATATCTTGTGCACCAGGAAAAAGAGACACTCACATAAAAAAGTGCAGTCTGACATGAGGCCCAGACAGAAGAAACTTGTATTTGCTTCACACACATTACTGAGCAGGACACATACCAGATTTTTTTTCATTTAAAACAACCCTTGGACTGTTTGAGTAGAGCTGTGCACTCCTTGTGGTTCACACATCATACTATTTCCAATTCTTAGATTTGCCATCCAAACCTGTTGTCTGTGTTTATTTTTATATTCCCATATATTAACACATTGTGTGGGAGTTTCACTAGTGACTTGTGATGCAGAATGACTGAAAGTCCCTGTTTTGCTTGGGTCGTTTTATTAACATGCTGCAAACTGCCAGCCTTATGAGGTCTCTAAGGACAGATCATTTGTGGTATAACATTAAATGCTTGTGCAGCTTGTCAACATAACATGACGGGTTGTATAAAGCTGTGTGGCTTCTAACTGCATACTTCATCAATCACAGCCAGTTCCATCCTTTTAGGAAGTTACAACAGAATGTGGTGTCATTATACTGTATAAACAAATAAATAAGGCAGAGCACCCACTCAGAACTCTCTCTAATTCAGTAGATAGCTCATTTACGCAGCGCCGAAGGATGTGGGTCGGGTTGTTAACACAAAAAAATAATAAAAAATAAAAAACAAGAACTTCTGTGACAGATAGGGTCTTCATTAGAAGATGTAACTCACTCACTTCTTTTTGAATAGGCTATGTACACACTCCACCGAAGAGAATGATTAAGCACACAGGCACATTCAGAAGAATCAACACTCAGGAGCTATTTATGCAGGCGTACAGAGTGACTTATTTTCTGTGGGAATCTGGGATTTCACAACAACTTCCTGTGTCTGAGTTGTTGGGACTTTCTTTCCCCATTTCCAGTGATGAAATTCCCCCAAAAGGCAACAGTTCACAACTAAACAACTTTTCATGTAATACAAATAAGGACCTGACTGAAGCAGTAACGTTACTTTGATCATGAAAATGGTTGTGCAGATCTTGCAGCTTTTGCGTGACCTTGAATTTTAAAAACTCCAGGCTCAAAATAGCCTCAAGCGGAGCAGATGTTCATACATAAATATGTGTGCTATGATGTCAAAGACTAGGTCATATGTTTCCTTCCTTTTCTGGAATATCTAATTTAGACTTCTTTTTTTTTTTACATAATTAATTACTTTGGAGGTTACTCCAACTCAGCTGGATAGTGGGATATATACTGCATTTTGTTTACATTTTCTTTAAAGGCCACCAGTTGACAGAGGAGTTTGGGTTATGTTAAGCACAAATCTCAAAATCTGTTTTTGCTGATTCAGCATGAAAAAAAACAACCTTTTGTGTACAAGGATTTTGTTCCTTCTTTACTGGGTAAGAAACACATTAAAATTTAATCTATTCTTTTCATTCATTCGGAAATATTAATATGCTAGCTCTGTATCAGTTCTCCTTGAGTAAGACAGTAGGTTCTGAACAGAATGGGACTAATAATCAGAGCTGACTTTATTGTCCCAGACTCCAGAATCATTTGGGAATATCAGTGTTTTCCTTGAGGATCTTCTTGCCATCCGCCTTGAAGAATAATTCCTGGACTGGAGCCATTCTCACTGTCGCTCACATGACCCTCAATGCCCTGAGAGGATGCTTATGACCTGTTTGTCACACTGCTCGCCTTTCCCATCAGACACAGGATATGTGTGTCAACTGGAGAGGACTGCATGCTGAGACGTCCTGAATATTGCAAAGCCAAACAGATGTTGTGGTTGCACTGTTATACAGTACATGTCATCAGCCTCTGTGTAAAACAAGATTAAAAAAAAGGTTTCTGTTCATATTGAATGTATGTAGTGATGGTTAGTTTCATATCCACATCTTAATTAAGAGTGTACATCACCTTAGACATTTAAGATGTCTGCAGTTGAATGTGGCCTTGTCCACTCCCACAGAGCTAGATAATTGTGCCTTTACATTACATTACACCGTCACTTGGCCTGAAGTAGCTCTCTGAGAACTGATCTATAATCTGCTACTTAGGCATAAATATACTGCAGGGTGAAGGCACAGGCTTGCACTCATGAAGATGAAACCAGGAGGTACTGTGCGTCAGGATTTGTGATGTCAGCACATGCAACAAGCTTTAATGAGCAGTGTATATTGGGGAATCACACCCATGTCAGGTTATTTATGCATTACACCAAAGTGGAGCTTCAGACCCTGATCAATGTTAAGTAGTCCTTCATCTTAATTAATAATCTACACCATTACTTAAATATTGCGGCGGGATCTTTTGAGTAATGATGCCAGCTGCAATCAATAGAGAACCCACTCATGTTATGTGTAGACGATTTAAAGTCCCGTGCAGTTACAATAGCCATTTGTAGTGCTTATTAAGTACAGATAGGAAATAATAAGGCAGTTTATGATACACAGAGAGCTGGAGGGACTGAGGCATGTTAATTTCATTATGTATACACAAAGGTCCTTGTCTAAACCAATAATGCCTAAAGACAACGTGTATGTAAGATTATGAATATTGTATTAGTTTAGATATTTAACAGTCTCATTAATCTTGAGAGGCCATTTCTGGTGCTGCTGTTGGTCTTACAGTATGACTGGGACTCCTAACCTCAGCCTGGGGCTCTGTGGAAAGCAGCGCACTGAACACGTCCAGATTTGTTTTTACTTCACATTGCAAAATAAAACCCAGTAGGTGTGGGGAAAATATCTCTGCTTGATTTTTTTTCTGCCACAGCAGAGATGCAATGCATTTCCTCTCACAATCACTACAGTTACAACTGAGTCAGGGCCACTTATAGCGCCCTCTAATTACAAAATAGAGAACCCACTCATTCAGTCTTAATGACACATATCACTAGTGGAAATCTCATAAAACTTGGAAAGAAAAACATTTGGACTGCACCCAGAGAGGCTTTGGATCCAGTGAGGTCATCACTGTGGTGAACAGAGAGCCATTTGTGGGTTGGGTTTCTTTCAGGCTGTGACTAACAATGATTCAGGGGAGCGTGTTTAATGATTCAGAGGTGAGTTGTGAGAACTACAACTCCTTTCTGGGTCTTTTTTCCGCAAACTCTCAAAGCCTAGTGACCCATATTCCTATTATCTGTATTGCTAGTAATGCATACTTCTGCAGCTACAACTGAATGAAGTGCTATACCATTTTTCTAATGTTGCCTGTTACCCTCACTGCTGACTTGACTGGCTGTAATAGCTGTACTGGTTTGTGGGTTGTGCATGCCAGTCAAATGATACTGTGTGTTGAAATCAGAGAGGCACAGATGACATCATATTCACATCATTGAGCAATGTGTGAGGGATGGGATAAACATGCAGTTCCATAGGAAGTTATTGTGCCTTGTAAGTAGATTCTTTTGCAGTTACACTGCACTGTACATGTGGACTAAATATTACCCTGCCTGAGGCTATAGCACTGTTATTTTTATTTAATCACATAACAACTAATTTTCCCTCAGTATGTGGCAATATAATAAAATTCCTACATTTACAATCCACTCATTTCAAAGTGCAGGCTGAAAGATGGCTCTATCTGCACGGGCCTTTGATGCCAGCAGATGAGAGATCTGCACAGATGCCGAGTGGCTCCAGTCTAAAGAGGAGAGTCCTCCCTCTTACCTAGCACAGACAGGCACGAGGCTACTGCTGAGCTGGCACCAGAACAAAGCCCTCCAACAGCTGTTTGATAATGTGCAACCATTAATTACATTCTGATGCCTCAAGTCTGGCCTGTGTCGCTGAACAGAGAACCCTCGCCTTGCTGAACGTGGAGCAATTATGTAAGAATGCGTTGAACAATGTTAACCAGACACAACACTGTGTGTGCTTTGTTATGACTCTCTCTTGCACTTTTACATATTCAGACCCTGGGTCCCCTTTAGGACATGAATTAATATTTTGTGAGTTGAATTGAGTCTTTGAGTAGCTGACTGCATTGTCTTATTCTGCTAATCTTGTTTCTTTTATTTTGAGTCTATAACAAGGAAGTAGCCCTGTATTCATGAGAAAAAGAGGACATTAAAAGATTTCAGTTTCTTCAAAAGACTCTGCTGAATCAATTTTGTATTTGCATAACATTGTGAACATTGCCTCAGTTAAGTGTACTGTGACATTTTGTGGATCCCAGAGAAATTAGTTCTTGACAAAACTAGAACAAATCTGCAGGGGTCAAGGACTTAATGGCTCCAGATCTGTTTGGCCTCTTCTCCATTTATTTCCATTTCCTATTATTCAACTAGATGCTGTTGAGAAAGCTCTATACACAGCACCCAAAGACAAACATACTTTGTCACTCTCATTTAGGCTCCCACTTCAACTAAATGATATTGGTTTGCTTGAGTGCTGATGATATGCTATAGTACAGTGAAGCATATATCATTCACCCTGGCGTCTGTGGGCTGCAGTTGACAAATGTCTGGTCCAGCTAAAAGAAGAATTCCGTGAACTGACCCACTGTGCTGGACTCTCTGTTATGTCAATACTGTCAGACCTTGGAAATAAAAGTCTATGCAATCTTCATGCATATTGACGAGGGCAGCTGTGAAGTTCTAAATAAATCCTGTAACTCAGGGTCCTGTGAAAATGTCAATTCTAGGGAAACTGGATTCAAATGTGTTTCTCTGCTTTCTCTAGAAAAATGTTTTATAGTAGACTGTGGAATACTTTTGACTAATATGCCTATTAATCCAAGGCTTTGTGTGTCAGATATCGGGTTAGCCTATAATTTTAAGAGTCAAAGGGAAATAGTGCTTGTATGTTTCTTTCCCTCTTTCCTTTTTCTTTTCTGAATGCCATGAATTGTAAGAAAGAGGCCTGCGTTTTCTGTTGGGAAAATGAGAAGCATGGACCCTGGCTTTCAGACACTCAGATCCCACAGGTATACCAGCTCAAACATAGGTGCCAGGCTCTAATCCAATCCTTTCCACCCTAATGGTTCTTTTTCAAGGATATTCTGAAAGGGATTAAGTAGTAATGGATTTTAAAAAAACTATCTACAGATTCAATTAGAGGGGTAAGAGGTGGATTGTATTTAGCCCTGCATTATGAAACAGAGCCTCTGTACCCCATCTCGAATCAATATGAGGTCAATCAAAAGAGCACATGAAGCTCAGCTTTGCTTAATATTGTTATGTTCTTTCTTGTCACAGACCATTGTCTTAACTACCTGGGGAGAAACAAGCAGCTCTTTTGTACCCCACTTTACCAGAAAGTTGTGTTATTCTGTCCCAGGTAAGTAGAATACAAAGGACTCAGTGTTTGACATCTGACCAGGTGAGGCATCACTGCCTGCTTCCCCTTCCTTTAGACTGATTCTCCAAAGTGAATGACCTGGCAGTTGGCAGATACGTCCACTTCCCACCCCTCAAAAACAGTGGCCTACCATGTGTCCAGGACACAATGCAACACAATGCCAACAAACAGGCCAGGCACAGCGGTGTTGGATGACTAGTCTTTGTATGGTGTGAAAGGCTGATGCTGCAGTCTCGCAGCACAATGACAAAAGGCGGAGACCAAGAAAAGACCTAAAGGTAGAGTTAAAAGCATGGGTGTGCTAGTACACTGTGTGGTTGTCTGCCTGTATGTGCCTCCATGCAAGGCTGGATTACTAAATCAGCAAAGAGCATAACTGGGTCCCAGAGCTCTAGGGGGCCACAAAAGCTCCAGGCCTACAGCGTGTCATCTGGTAATTTAACTGATCATTTGTTTTGGGATATGTTTTGCAAAAGCATAACAATATCGGACATGATACAGGCCTCCAGGTAGTGGCTGCTGTTTCCTGACCAAGAGGAACTGTCTTGAAGAGGGCCCTCGACTCAAAATCTAGTTGACAAAGGAGAAGGGAAATGAGGGGAGAAAGAGGGGAGGGATGTCACGCAACTAGGTTTTGGCCAAACTTGAATTGGGGACATCACTGTTACATGATCATGCCATGCCTGGATTAAGGGATGGGTTGTGCAGGATCAGAGCTAGTTCATAAGGCATGTTGTCCGACCACAAAAGTAGGCATCAAAGGTATTTACAATTGTTCTGAATAACCAGGCTGAAAGGCAGAATTTAAAGACAGTCCTAATTGAGAGGTAGGTGCAGTATCATTTAAAAATGGGGACAAAGGTTGGAGGACTTTTTTAGACAATCTCTCCTACAAGACATGTTGCACTTGGCTGTTCGTATGAAAAGTGACAGAAATAGTTGTGTCAAGAATGACAAAAGAGAGCTAGAGAAAGTAGTTCAAACCCTGACTCATTTGTGGGGAGCGATTAAGGTCAAAATTTGCAGTTAAGGTTGAACATTGCAGGCAAAATTTGACCTCATTTAATGTCAAAATTTGCAATTAATCAAACTACCATAATCAGCTGACATGCAGGGAAACCTGGGCTTTTGAGGAGCCTGTGTTCTGAGGCTCTAGGTCATTTGTCTGCTTTGTCCAGTGGGTAGTCCAGCCTTGCATGCTCCATAGACCTTTCATGGAAACCATTGTTATATATCATAGCAGGAAAAGCACACATCTAAATAATAAAAGTATGGCTGAATTCAATGTAGCTTCTTTGGTTACAGGGTCCTGATGTTGTGCACACTAGCTTGCTCTTACACTGTCATGGCTTAAGATGGCTTTATACTCTGCTTGATGTGTATTTAAACAATATCACATCTCCCCTCTCTTTGTTTTCACTCCACCTTCAAATGTGCCCGCTTGGAGCAACCTACACTTTTGATTTCCAGTGTGGTCTGATAGCACTTTCTGACAGATCATAAATCAAGTTTGGGACGCTTGAATAGAAAGCAGCCATTGTTAATGTTTTTAGTAACACCTGTGCTTTTGCTACAATGACAAATCAAAATATCTAAAGAAGAGGGCTTAAAGGGGCCCAGCAGATCAATTTTGCCCCCAGGGCTCCTTGCAGGTTAATCCGACCCTGCCCCCATGGTTGTCCACACTAATGAGAGGTGTCTTTCCTCAGAACAATAGGCTGTACATCCACAACCATGCTAAAGCAAACAATAACATAACCAGAGTAAAACAACGTGCATCCACAACCATACAACAGACAACAAAGCCACGCAGCCATCCAAACAACAAGAAAAACAAGTTTGTTGGGTAGTGTTTTACCATTTTTTTCTCAAATAAAAATAACAGTTTTGATATGTCTGTACGTCAATCAAATCATCCCCCAGACAAATGAATTGACTGTACCTGCCTAACCCTACCCCCCTGGGCTCCTGCCCTCCTCTCAGTCATCCGCCGTTGCCAAGGTTTCCGTGTACGCGCTGCCTGAGAGAGCGGAGCCGCGCGATTGTCATACAGTACTGCCAGACATGGCGGCGGATCTACAACCCGAGTGGATTTCTTGTCTCCCTTCTTCCTGGAGTTATGGGGTTACTCGGGATGGACGCGTCTTCTTCGTTAAGTAAATATCTCCCTTCGAAGACAACAGCACAAGTCATTTCTGCTCGTTTCTGATTCGAACAAAGTCACCGTGTAGTAATGAATGCGTTTCCTTCTCTCAACAGCGAAGAAGCCAAGAGTACAACCTGGCTGCATCCAGTAAGTGGCGAGGCGGTAATAACCGGGCACAGAAAAACTCCAGGTAAGGTGTCACTTCACGGCTGTCAAGTTTCTCTGTTGTCTCTAACGTCTCTCGTGTCAGTCGGTATGTGTTGTTGTTGCCTATATGTACCGAAACCGATACTTCTCACACTGTGTGAGCGAGAGGCTGTGACATCCATGCTGTGTTTCCAATGCATGAGTGGGCTTTTGGCGCTCGTGCTGTGAAAAGTGAGCCCTCTCGTGCCCACCTCTGCCCGGCTCGTGAGCCCTCTTCTTTCAGGTTGGTGGGTCAGTGAAGTTGCATAGTGGCCGCTGGTTGGCGACTTTTGCTGACCACTGACAACTGGCCTGATTTGTGCACTTGATGTTTAGTTAACAGAGCCAGAGCCCGAAAACCAGCGATCCTTAACTCGTCAGGTATAAACAGCAACAGCTGCTGTAGACCGAGGAGCTAGTAAAGGTTAGCTATAAATCTATAGCTTCCTCTAACCCACTACTGCCAAAAAAAAAAAAAAAAAAAAAAAAAGCCCCCAAACAGTCTTAAACACTGTGTGCTACATGGTAAAATTAGCCTCTTTCATTATATTCTGCTTATGATGTTACCACGCGACATACAGTAGCAGGCTCCTCATAACCTTAAGTCTCTGCAGAGTATTCCCACGACTGTCATTGAGTAGTCTCTGCATCCCAGCAGGACTGCAGCTATCACAATTTCCATCATTGATTAATCTGCAGATTATTTTCTCGATTAATCATTTATTTCTAGTCTGCTCGTCTCGATTTCCCAAAGCCAGTAGCTGAAATGATTAGTTGACTGACAAGAAATTCATCAGCAACCATTTTGATAATTGTTTCAATAATTCTTCAAGCAAAAATGACAAATATTCCTTAGTTACAGCTTCTCAATTGTGAGGATTTCTTGCTTTTATTTTTCATAAACATGATAGTAAATTGAATAGTTTTGGGTTTTGGATTTTGAAGACCTCACACTGAGCTTTAGAAAAATTGTGATCAGTATCTTTGACTATTTTCTGACATTTTATAGACCAAACAATCAACCAACTGACTAGTTGAATCTACAAGTTGCTTAATTTGTCCATATTTTTACTACTCTAATACTATTATATCTTATGTTGCTATGTTAAAAAGCAATAAAAACGTCTGAGATTGTAAATTGATTTTCAAAATAGCTGCCACTTAATGTTCTTTTGATTAATTAATTATTTAATTGTCTGATTTTTGAAGCTCTGCATCTCAGAGTGTGAATTTAAAACACACTACATCTGTTTGTTCCACCAGTTTGTGTTCACATGTATTTGTCCACCTCTTGTCCTTTCACAGACCTACCCACTGGTTGGGAAGAAGGATATACTTTTGAGGGGGCACGGTGCTTTATCAAGTGAGTGAAACACCCTCCCTCCACAAGACACACACACCCATCATAACCTCAGAGCCTGCATACAATGTCTAATTATGCAATATGAATTCAAAGCTTTTTACCTTGCATGTCACCATGATGCCTTAATTACAAACAGGAATTTCTAACATTTTATTTGCCTCAGATGGATGAAAAGCTCAATCAGATGCCAGCTTTCCCCCAAGTACATGCTGCGTAGTAGAAGTAAATGTTGCATGGCTGTAAATTTGGAACCTTTACTCCCTATTTCTGTATTGTAGAGGCCTGTCGCAAAAGTTAATGATTACACAGGAACATTGTGCAAGTACTAGACAGACGTGGGCAAAGTGTGGTTGCTGTCTTCTTGCGAGCTGTTTTTATTTATTCAGACTTACCCCGCTCAAAGCCGAGCCTACTTGGGGAGTTGAGCCAAAGTATATTGTGTTCTCTTTTTCTGACAGTTATCCTCACTGTTTGGCTTTATATGGTCTGCTCACAGTTTAAAATGACACTTGTAATTAAGCAGAGGCTGGAATCTATTTCTGAGGTACATGCCAACGTACGATATTACAGGAATTTGAAAACACTTCTTATTTAAAGTCTCCTTCCATTGATTTTGTTTGAACATCATATCCCCAGTATGCTCATTTGTTGCGGCTGTGTGGGCAGGGGAAAATGTGATCCTCCATGTCCACTAAAAGACTTTGGTTTGTTCAGTTTGTGCCCCTCTGTGTTTGAAGACAGGATCTACATGAATTACATTAGTAGTTGGCTATGTTACATAGTCTTTGAACTGCACTATATTTCACATTTTCCTCTCTCTCCTCCTTGGCAGCCTGATGCATGCGACTAATCAAAAGAGATCACAAGCGCTGTCATTCACTCAGCACTGATTCATCATCTGTCCTCAGAATATTTTAAATCCAAGGATATGAGTTGAAACATTTTGTTATGTTGCATGTGTTAATGAAATGCTCCCCTCACATGGCAAGTATAGATATTTTACAGATGAATTTCTCTGCGAAAACACAAGAATGACTCTGTACAATTTAAGTCATTGCAATACACAGCTACGAATTTAGGATATTATGTCTTATTATACTCACTGAATTCCCTCTCCTTCTTTGACTTCCTCATGAATTTGAGGAGCTTCGTGTGGCAGGTTGCCAGACAGTCCGACTGAAAGGCAGTAATTTTATATTCCAGTATTTTATCACAGCTTCTCGGTGCAAGGCAGACTTGCGGATGACAGTCATTAGTTGATCTCTGTGATTTTGGCACAGTCCAATGACATGGCGATGCTCTGTGTAAAACAAGTTACAAACTAATCATGTTGTCCCCTACAAAGAGAGGAGACTGCAGTGAAAAGTGCATGTGAAAAACCATTAGTTTGGTAAAGTTTAAGACAAGTTTAAAACAGTATTGAAGAAGTCATGTAAATTCAGCTGTGTCCTTAGAAGCTGTGGATTAATTAATGGCTTTGTTTTAGTGTAAACCTGGTTGCTCTGTCTGCTACAGATTAGAAATCACTGTACTGTATGTAAGATACAAGATAAACCTGAAGATTTAAGTTTAACTGTAGACTGAGAGTGTACACTGTACAGCACTAAGGAGACATACATGTCTGTACAGTTGACATGATTTAATTTTTTTCCCAAACATTATCCTTTACCATTAATTATTAATATACCATCTAATATAATCTATTTATTATTTACTAACTCAGCTGACACTTACACTTGAACCTATAATATAATATCGTGTAAATAATATTGTGTGATATTACATTTAAAATCTGCCTCAGTCATCTTCATAGCAATGGGAAGCTCATTGATTATCTAACAAACTGAACAGGACAATATCACATCGCATCACTGCTCAGCAAAGATGACCTGTGGTTTTACTTGTTTGTCTGCTAAGAGGCTGGTGAGCAGCATGCATCTTTTAGTCACCTGTAATTACAATTAACAGTCACAATAAACAAATCAGTACACAAAAGCACATGTTCAACCTGTTTCACTGAGCCTGTTCTAAGCTGCAGCTAAGCAAGTTAGAAAAACAGAACCATCATATCTCCTTGTTTGGACCTGTAATAGCAGTTTATGCAGTACAAGATTACCTCCCCCTCTCCCCCATTACGTTGTCTCTCAGTCCTCCCTCACCTCTCTTTCCCTCTCTTTCTTCATCCCCCTTCCTTAGTGGAACATGCCACTTACCCATAATATCTGTTATATATTCTTGAATACTGCATAAAAAGAACCAACTTTGAGCTAAACTGTGAGCTCCAAATTTTAAATATAAATTAATTTCATAATTTTTTTTTTATGTGTAGTTCCTTTTGTGTGCCTACAGAAAATACTAGCAGGTATATGGCATAGTGCTGATTACGTAGACAACACAGGTTTAATTTCAATGAAAGCTGATACAGAATTTGTGGATGACACATAGATAATAAGCCTAAATGTGACCAGCGCTGCCAAAGGCTGCCTTCTGTGGACTGTTTTAGTAAGACACATTTTCCCAGCCTGTTTACTGCGACTGGTCCAGGAGGTTTCACTTTGTTGTTTTACTTAGCAGGAGCGTTTAGAATTCTGCTTGTGGTCTCTCAACTGTGAGTGTCATAAAGCTGGCCGCTGATAAACAAGTAGGGTCAATCCAAGGCACAAGATCAATTTGTCAGTCTGTAGTGATATCTCTTAGACGTACTTAAACTTTGAGTAATTGGGCTTTGTAAAACCATGCCTGCTAATTTTGGTGTGACTCATTGTGTTGACATAGAGATTTGTTGACAGGTTTATGTGAAAACTGTCTTGGACAGTGCTTGGAAAATTTCAAGGCTTTATGTGAGACTGCCAGTAAAAGCCTCTGAGAACTGTCCAAAACCATTAGGCTGATGACAGCTGGATAAGTCTTTGTCTTATGCTTTACAGTAGGTTATCATTACTTTATCATCAGTTTGGTATTGTTAAGTATTGCAAGTTTAGGGTTACATTTCTATATTTCAAATGTTCATAAACAAACCTAACTAAAAAACACCCTTCTCCTGTTTTGAGACTTATGAAATTGTCACTGGATCATTGATTAATTTCTGTGACTCAAGTCTTTTTTGAGCCTGTGACAGGATCTGGCCTGTTCACATGCTGGCTGTGTGGTGTTGCTGTTACCATCGGGTTACACAGTGTGAGCATCAGTGAGCAGATTGTGCTGACGTAGACTGTCCTCTGATGGTATGTGTTGGAGAGAATGGAGTGCAGGTTGTTGGTGTCATACTGTGGACAAGAGGCATGGGCCGTCACATGATTTGATTATTTTATGGTAGTGTGAGTTTTGAATGAGTGATGGTCAGCACAGATGCTAATTGAATCAGTCATGGTTTACTGCTCTCCTCTGACTGAGCAGTCTCTTCTGAGTTTCTGGCTTGTTTGCAGGTGGCTCAATGCCAATGCGGCTTATTATTTTGTGGAACTACTGTATGTGTCAACCGGCCAGTGCTTGCTTCCCCACTTAGAGAGAGTGAGATCACGAGGAGGTGTAAATCTGCAAATTTTTAGCTTGTTAATTTAATTCACAGGCAGACATGTATAACTAAAGTTGTGACTGTTTGTTCTACATTTTGTTAAGATGCTATAGTTAAAAACTTAAGTTTCAATGCTGCCTCTGTTCAACTTTACAATTATTTATATTTTCAAATGTGCTTTTTTGCTTTTTACGCATCACATACACACACATGCTCTGCATTTTGTCTTTCCATTTGCTAATTGACAAGTGAGGAGCAGGTCAATAGAGCCCACCCATTAGGCCTAATACATTCAACTTTTTATGCCAGCGGTTTCCGGCCCTGGTCTCAACTGCTGAACTTGGCGATAAATCAGAGAACGCTGAGCAGCATCCAGCTATTTTGCTGCTTTGGTTCTCCAAGAGCTCAAACAATAATCCACACATCAGAATAACGGAACACTTTTGACCTTAGATTAACCAGTTTGTTGCTGTGTACCCCGGGTTGAGAGCCGGGAGCTGGTGGATTTATCTCTTATTGAACTGCACATTATTATCTGATGCTGATGATAGTATGCAGTTTTTAAGAGCACATGTAAAATACTGCTGCTAAAATGCTGCATAGGCTCTGTGCAGCCTTCTATGTGGAGAGTCAAGCCACTGGACGTTTTATTTCCATAACACTATCCCTAGTAAATTCTACAGCCACCCAGAGTACGTGGCTGTTCAGGGTTTTTCATTGTGTGACATAAACAGTGTTTTGATGAGACTTTGCCATCTGGCAGATTTGTGTTTTCCATTTTATCTCTGTAGCACATAATCCTACTTTTTAACTTAAGCCTGATTCTGAACAAGATGGGGAGGACATGATTTGGGCAATTTAACCAGCGGTTTGTCAACGTGTTTGTCTGTCACCGTCTGTTAATGAGGATTTTTGACCTGTGAAGTCCTGTCAGAAGTCTGTATTAGGATAAACTGTGTGAAGTTAGTTTGACTAGTGCAAAAAGCTTAATATTATAGTCAGAGAGTGATGACCCTAATTATGAGTTGGATGCAGGAAGTCTTTCCAGCAATTATGTTTATGAATAGACAGGTGCAGATCTCCCTTCCCTCTCTCTTTGTTCTCTATTCTTATCTCATTAATTCTGTCTGGGAAAGGAGGGAAAAGCCTAACTGCCGGAATCAGGGCTAATTGCTGTAGGTTACACAATGAGATGGCTGACATCTTGTTTTGAAGGCTAACGAGTGGGTAATAAGTACAGTAGGAGGCTCAAACAGCTGACCCTCACAGTGCTATAGGACAAAAAGTCTAGCTTGATTGCCGTCCAGTTATTAATGTTTCATTTGATGGTATTTTGTGAGTGTCCTTTGAGGGCAATTTTCTGCTTCCAAGTGCTCATCAGTATAAAGTGCAACATAAAATATAAATATTGTACTAGTCTGCTCTGCAGCCACTGCTTTCATTAGGCGGTTCACTTCTACTGCTGCATAATTCATCACTCAGAACAGAGGAAAGCATGTCAATTGAAATTTGGCCAATTATGAAAAAATCTCTCTAGTGGATTTGTGTTTAGCTATTGGTTCATTTTCTACTTTAAAGGCAGTCGCAGTGGCTCACTTTACATTTAAAAGCAGGAGTATCAGGTTGCTCTTGTGGATCAATATTCAATTGTCGTAATTTTCGTTCAAAGCTGAATAATCAAATATACTTTTCTGATGTCTGGTGCTTTGTGGTGAAAAATATTGAGATTTTCTGTGACTAATATTTAGAATAATGACTTAAATAAAGGTTATTGTTTAAAAAAAACAACTAATACAACAACTAATATACAGATATGATGACATTTCATGATGATGCTGTTCCCTTTTATTGTTTAACTAGACTAGTGCACAGAAGAGTATTTGTTCACTGACCTCATAACTTCAGAAATTTATACAAAAACATCTTATTTACATAACAGCTAAAAGAATATAAAGTCTTCTTTGAAGTCCAATATTCACTCTCTTTTAGCTCTGTTTTTTGTCTCATCCAGCTCTTGAGGGAAATATCTGGCTCTTTAGCTGCTATATGCTCCACTATCTTCACCAGCTAACTGTGTCTGTCTGTGGTTTGGTGCTGGCAGGTAGGGAAGACTTGTTTTTAGAAGTTTTTTGTTGAAAATGGCTGTTTGAGCTAAAATTTGAAGATGCTACAATGTTCCATTGAGGTGATACTTCTCTGTGAGGGTTTGTCACTACAAACAATGGCTTCCACATTGGATATTGTTATGTTATCCATTGTTGTTATAAAAATATTGATTATAGCTGCTTTAAAGAAACATTTTGTGGGATACTTGTTAGCCATATTCCCCCGCTGTCAGATTAGAAAATGGTTAAAATCCAAAATTAGAAAAGAAGTGCCAATGCTGGTCTTATCTTTATCTTTACCTGGAAAAAACCCTGAGAGGTGAGGTCTTAATCTTTCAGGGCAAGAGTGATGGGAATCCCTGTGTACTTCCCATAAAAGTCAGACAGACAGTTATGGCAGACATTTAAAGGCTCTCCTTTCTCTCCAGGGAATAATCCAAGCTTCTATCTCTGAGCAAAGCCTTATATCAGACCAGATTATATAACCCTGAAAATCCAGTCACAGTAGCGAGAGCGTGAGAGAGGGGACCAAGTGTTTGGACTTGAAATTGAATTAAACGCAAGATAGGGTTGTGTGTTCAGTAGTTCAATAAGTGATCACAATTTTGGCCTCCACATTCAGGCTAATTAAACTCAATCAGGTAAGAGATTGCCTTTATGGTAAAGTGTCTGCTCTGGTGCATCAAATTAAGAGCTCCCTAGTCAAAAGAAGGCTGTCACCAATCACAACTGTGTGTTTCAGTCACGCTGTGATTAACTGCTCTCGGCTCCCAAAACATGATTGCAGCTGCAGGCAAGAGCATTGTCACTACACCGTTAACCTTCAGTGTAATCCTCCATTACAACATTACAACTTTTTATTATTCAATTTATTTATTTGTTCAATTTTGTTTATGCCAGGGACATAGAAAATACTCGTGTCTGATTAGCTGGCAGGTGTAAAATTGTACATTTAGACCCCTTAGGGATACTTCCAGTCAACAGTTAAATGTTATACCACCATATTAAATTATTCTGCATGGTATGTTAAACTCTGCCTGGTCCACCAGTGGCTCCATCCACACAGTGTGTTGTGCATGTGATGTTTCATGTGCAGCCAAACACATGTAAATAAAAAAAGTATTTACAATTCTTTGCGAGATACTTAAAAATGTGTCAAACATGAAATCCTAATATTTCAACCAGCATAAACATCACATGCCTCAGAAATTGGGGACAAGTAGATACTGACTATACTGCATATTTGTTCTTATCTTATAAAGCAAAAAAAAAAAAAAAAAGTTTTTAAATTAAATTTCCATTCCATGAAACCAGTGAACTCTCATTACTGAAACTAACCTTATCAAACCTAATTAACCTTTTCCTATGCAGGGTAGCTAGGGCCATGCTCACAGTTTTTCTTCCTCTTGCATTTTCTTTTTATTAAATCAACTGAAATAGTCCGCTTTCACACATAAGTGTCTTTGACTCTTTTTTCCACAGTGTGTGTGTGTCCTGGCTGGTAGCAACTTGAAGTACTTGAAGAGATTTATTATTAAGGCAACAAGCAGAGCCAGTTTCTTTCATTTGTTTTGCTGGAGCCACAGTATATCCCAGCACACATTGGCTGACACACCGGACAGCTCGCCAGTCTGTCGCACGAAGACGGATTCCCAGGTTCACACCTATGAGTTTTCAGTTCACCTAACCAGTGTGTCCTGCATGTTGGAGAAAACTTGAGCACCCATAGATAATCCACAAAGACAACATTCAGACTTCTAGACTATCTATAAACAAACTTTAAAAGATGAATAAATTATAAACATTTTGTTGATCCTCACCTCTACCTCCATCATCACCATCCATTATTACACACTGATTTCATGTAAAAAACAGTGATCAGTCAATAATGTCTCCAGTATTGAACCATAATCATAAAGCCCATGTGCAGTGTCTAGCGGTATGTCTATAAAGAAGAGACATTCCCATACACATGGCTAACATTAACAAATGGCACACTGGGGACAATGCCTTATTCAAACTGCAAATCTCTGAGCGAGTGTTTACTCACCCCCTTGGCAGGGGGAGGCTCTGATGGCTGTGGCTGCTGACTCACTAACTCTGTCAATGCTCGCTACTCATGCAGTTCACTTGTGTGTGCAGTGTGATTTAAGTGGGAAACCAGTGGATCTGGATCTGCTGTACATCATCCTTGTCTCTGGCCCCATAACTCTGTTGTGAGGCTGGGTGCTGACTGGGAGACAGGCACACAGTCAACTAGGCAGGCTTTGAGCTGCTCTCATGCGTTTCAGTCCCTGTGGGGTCCCTGCCATCTGGCTAGCACTGGAGGAAAAGTGCGTGGATGTGTTTTGGTGTTTGGGTACTCTGTGTGTGAACATATGTGTAAAAAGATCCTCTGATGTTGGTGACTGCCCCAGGTGCTGATTAAGACAGTTTCTTAGTGAAAATCCACATCAGACTGAATTAGCTTCTGCTTTTGTTCATCCTATTCTTGGCTGCTCATCTCAGACTTTTGTAATGCATTTGCTGTTTACAAATTGTTCTCTCCAATAGTTTATTGTTTCCCTTTTTATCTTATGAGAAGGATTCTTTTCCCAGGACTGGAAATTGAAGGCATGGCTGCTTTCAACAGGATCAAGAGACACTGTGTCTGCAGTGGTCCCAATTACCATGACTAAGAAGGTGTAATCTGACAGACTTTTTTTTGTCATTTTTAGCAAACTCTGTCATTGTTTTACATCTTGCTTAGCTGTACTAAGTCCTGGTGCCAAATGGTCAAATGTTCTTTGTCTTTAATCAAAACTCAACGCACTGATTAATGTCCAGTATTAAAGAATATGTATGGAATCCCTGTTGGTACTGAATATGTTGATTGAATGTCGGGCTACATCTTGGGTCTAGTTAGGGAACGTGCAGTCTACAGTAAGTCTTTGGTCCTAAAGCCTCTTAGTTGTGTGGTGTCTTTGATTTAATGCTGAGAGAGCTGTTGAACTTGAGTAATCCTTGCAGTAATCTGCAATGAGCTGCCCTTTGCTGATGCTGTGCCAAGTTGAATCTTAGGGCAGCTGCCTTCATGGGGGTCATGCTGTTGGTCTAACTATTATTCCACATGGGTCAATTTTTAGAGAACGAATCAGAGAGACTTCTCACAATTAATACTTTCCAGGGAACTGCTTAAGTCTCTTTCTGCATTCTCCTCTATGCAGTCCACTTACCTTTATTTTTTCATCCATATAGTTGGAAAGCAGCGAGGGATATAAAGTTGGAGAGGCCCAAGTGAGAACGATTTTGCAGCATTTCATCTCAAGCCATGTGTGCAACTTCAGTATCCTGGCAGTTCTCTGCTCTCTTCTGATGTCAAATACCCATCCAGCCTGACTAACTGCTTCTGAGGGACCTGTTTAGTTGAGGAACTTAATATTGCTTGAAGTTTAAACTCCCATTGCAACCATTACAGAGAGTGTGTCCTGTGGTAGAGAAACCCAGTCAGTGTGATTGAAATGCTTGTGGTGAGATGCCGTAGAAACAAAACAACAGCTGATCAGTGCATTTGCAGGTGGAAAACAACTTTTATTTTGCTGAAATCCCCTTAGTTTGGTTCCATGATATCTGTTTGTGATCTTGGTGATGGTTATCTTTTAAGCTCTTGATATGGTACAGCTGCCATATCATGCTCTGACAAAGCATGTACCTTTCTCCCTATCTTTGTCTCTTTGCCTCGCTCCGTTTTGCTTGTCTGTCTACCTCAGTCCAGTCGACAGTGCACGGCCCAGTTGTTTTCCAGATGGTCTGTGATGATTAGGGAGCTTTTGGAAGCCGTCACTCTGCTCAAATGCTCTACAGCTGTGAGCTTTTGGAGCACCATGTTAAAATGTCCACAGAGGGCTTTGGAACAGCATACTGTTTCCTGAAACAAATTGTTACAAATTCGGCCTTTGAATTTGTCTTTATCCACATCCAAACAGGCAGTCAGTAGTCTCTTTTTTTTTTTTTTTTTTAACTTAACTGCTGAACAGAGAGAGAAACCAAACCTCTGTTTTCACAGTGATCACACCTTCATGAAAAGGTTCCACTAAAATATTGCAACGTTTCTTCTTTTCACACTCTTCCAGAGGATTGAATAAAGGGAATAGCGCTATACTGATGTACTGGTTGCTGCCAAGTTTTCAATTTAGCAGCGGCAGTGGAGGGATTAATATTGTACCCTCCTGGTCCTGTGGCTTTGGCTTATTCCCTCCCTTCTCTCTCCTGGAAACAGCGTCAGCTGCACTGATCCCCCTGCAGACCTTTCATGTCTTTCATACATGTCCCATGAGATCGGCAGATAGATATTGTTCAGGCTACTCATATCTTATGCTATCAGCAGGATACTGTTTCTTTTTATGAAGTTTTTAAGCCTCTCACTTCTCTTGTCTGTATATCTCTTGAGCTCAGTGACAGCACAAATGCTTTTGGCTCATCAGGTGTGAGTGTTTGATGTTTTCTTGTTCACTAGAGCCACACAGTGAGTGTTTTTTAATATTAGAATAAAGTGGCTGGCAGCCCAGTATGTAGATTTGATAACCCGTACCTTATCTCTAATGGTTTAATCACTTAAGGGAGACATTAGATGCATATTTTCTCTTCAGTCCTTCTCCAGTGCTGGCACTTCTAGAGGCCATTCATCTAAAAAGTCCTTATGCAATATCATAACTGTGAAGCACTTCCATATTTATTCCCAACAAACATCAACCCAAAGTGAAACTGCTTTTTACAACCACTTATCAGGCCTCTTCTGTGTCTGTGTACATTCATTTTAGTGCAAGGCCCATCATGCCTTGAGTGCACTGTAAATTCTGCTGCTAGATGGAGCACTTGACAGATATAAATAGTACCCAGGTCATCATGACTGCTTCAAATAGTACCAAGTACTCTGAGGTATATTAGCACTATTAGGCCCATCAGATTAGACAGGGAAAACGTATTTGAAAATAAAGCTACATCCAGACTTAACTGTATACTATGCATCCACCTACTTGCTGGTGATTTGGTTCTCTTTCAGTGGACAGGGAGGGATTCATAGACAGTGACAGTGATTGGATAATACACTGCATTTATTGCTCAACTGTGGGGTAGTGACTCTTCTGCTGTCAGGGTCCTCTCCCACGCTCTGTCCTCTGATCTATCTGTCCCTGCCTAAACAAATATTTGAACTCCATGCCAAGTCTCTCATTGAATAATGTATACCTGCTGTGATTGATATCGAGCATTTGTGTTTCTCACAAGCTTAATGGCATCACTGGAGTTACCAGAAGAGGAATGCGCCGTACTGTGGTTGGAGTCACAGAAAACATACACCAATTGCTGTTCCCTGCTACAAATGAACAGGAGTAGTTTGTCCAGCAAACACAAAACCCTGGAAAAAACAAACAGCTAAATGTGCATCCCTTGATCTAAATTGGTGCCTTGGAGGCACTGCCTGCCTCCTGCTTCCCGGAGTTCTAGCTGTCTGTTTGAGGTCAGGTGATTCACAGATAGCTAAGGAGAATAGCATGACAATAACCTCCTGATGTTAATATAAAATGTTCATATAAGGTTATAGAAATATCTCAACAAAGCACATAGTAGACCTAACAAACATGGTGCATTTCTGGCTTCATAAAACATTTGCATACCCTTTATTTTAGGCATTTTAAAACCTGCATCTGCTTGTTGTCTTTCCACTCAAGTGTGCACCACTTTGCCCTGTGCTTGTGCAAGTGCATGTGTGTCCTTGTGCATGAGGAGACAGCACTCAAAATACAAACAATGAGAGGAGACCTACTCATCAAAACATCACTTCACTTTGCCACCAGTGGTTAAAAACTCCATAGATTACCTTTAAAGACAACGTGCAGTGAAATCAGTGTGTCCCTCTTTCATGCTGTGTATCAGCTCTGTGCAGCCAGCTTTCATTTTCAGTTAGAGGGTGCGTGAGAGTGTGAGAGATGAAGCCAGAGTGGAGTGAGCTGACAGGGGCTTCATAACTGTAGTAATGGTTGCACCTCATAGTGATCCATCAGTCTAATCAGCCGTCAGGCCTCTGCAGTATGTTTCTGCAGCAGAAGGGATGAATGTCTCTGTAAGTCAAGAGTCTGGTTTAAATATCAGCACTACTTGCTCAAGGATAAATGCAGCCTTGCCACCTCTGTGCTGCTATTCACAAACTGATGTGTGCAGGCATTCCTCCTCCATGCTGGATGAGGGGAGCCCACTGTTTTTCTCTGTAAGACCTCTGCTGGTGGTTTAGATAAATACACCCCTCAACTTTGACTGTGACGTTATGATTGCTATGTTTCTGCCTCTGCGCTTCTTGTGTAAGGTAGTGGGATTTAGCAGAGACCGTTGCAAGATGCCTTCCCCGTGTGACAGCTTTATTACTGCCTGCCACCAGACTGATGATGGTCCCTATTGAGTGTGTGTGTGGGCGGTGTGGTGTGTGTGGGCAATATAACTGGTATAAATGTCACAGTGGAAGAGAGATGACCCATGATATGAATTTGACAATATTGTTCACATCACGCTGAATGCACTGTGAAGATCAGCAAATCTCACCAATATTAAAAACAAGTGAGCGTACTACATCTATATAATATATATAATATATAATAAAATAAAATAGAATGAATTAAATTCTCTTGAAATGTGGCAGAACAAAATTATATGCTATGATTAGAGCTGCTATGATTAATAGATTAATATTGATTAAATGTAAATGAAAAGGCAATTATTTTTATCAGTGATTAATTGTGTCAATGCTAATGTTAAAAATGCTTGAAAATTGTTTTCAAATGTGGCAATTTGTTGCTTGTCTTTATTACCTCATAGTAAATTGAAGTAGATTATGGACAGCTGTTCAGACAAAACAAGACATTTGAATGAGACTCAGAATTCTGTATGTGTAGAAGGAAATTGTTTTAGTGCAGGTGTCAGAACAGCAAAATTAAGAGATAAGATAAAAAGAAAAGGCGTTAGGTCATCATACACCCACAAATGATGCTGTTTTACATATATATATATATATATATATATACATATATATATATATATATATATATATATTTTTTTTTTTTTTTTTTTTCCCTCTTGCAAATTACCTAACATCTAATCAGTTTGTGAATGTCAGTGAATGTCTTGAATCCTCAGCTCAACTACACGGTATAAAACAGAAGACATCATCTTTAATTTCTTTTGGCTCAGTTTTGTATGACAGTGATGCCACTCACTCTCAAAGGAAAACTTCCGCTCCTTAGTGAGAGTCTAGGAGGCTTCATAAATAACTCTAAAGTCTCTTTGAGTATTTTTAGTCTTGATGTGCATGATTTCAAGAAGTTCTGAAATGCTTGATAAATTCGGGCTTCGGTTCTTGATGCTATAGGCTTGCATCTGTTTGTCTAAGGAATCTAAACCTTTCAAATCTATAGGAAGTTTCTGTGTTGTGATTTGGAACAAGCCGTTAGTGGAATGTAAGATTGTCTGAGCTGTTAGATTAGCCTCTCTGCCTATTTGTTTTCATTGTTTATGTATGGAGGAGGGAGGCTCATTAGTCATTCAGTGTGACAGAGTAAATGTGTACACAAGAAGTTTACTCTCTGCCAAGAACTAAAGCACAGTTGAAGCTGGCTCACTGCCAGGCTTAAAATTGGCTTCACTCTACCTACAGTCAAAATGGCAGTTTTCTCAAAACGTTATTATTTTATTTCGAAATCTTGTCAGGACAGTGCTTACAGGAATTGTTGTGATTTTTGGCTGATTGGTCTTATATCTTTAAGTCCCTAGCAACATCTTTACATAATGCAGAGCTCAGATTGATTTTTATTTATTTATTTTTTTACTACTTACTCTGTTGGCAAAAGGCTACTCCAAGTACAGTAGTAGTATTTAGGTGTGGCTGTTAACTTTGATACTGCCCCACAAAAAAAAAAAAAAAAAAAGATTGAAAAGGTGAGGATCTCTTAACAGGAAGCTGTAAGGACTTAAATGAATGCCATACTCTAGTAATACAGCTGTGAAGTGGCAAGAGTTATTACAGGTATAAGCCTCGTTCAGTTTTTTGAATAGTCGCTGGTAAATGACTGGCAGTCAGAGCACTTCTGAGGCTCGACTGGGCACGAAACTCTCTCAGTTGAATCATCCATACAGAATATGTGCAACTGTGTTGGAAAATATCTGGTTCTGTGATTCAAAGTCTGTGTACATAAAAACCTAAGGAAAGAAGTCTACTGAGACACTAAAGCAGCATTTTGATAAAAAGCATCATAGCTGAAATTCTGTTGCTTGTGTCACTTGCAGCCACCAGCTGTTTAAATAATAATCACTTTTGGAATATGGGTCAATTTTGGATGAATTCAGCAACTACTGATACTGAGTCAGCTTGGTAATGTCACCAGTCTAAGCCCTTCCCACAGTGACTCTGATAGGCCCATTTGTTTTTGTCATGGAGCCAGCCATTCATCAAAGTAACACCAGACTTATTTGACATGCTCAACAGAATCGTAATTGTGAGCAAGAGGGTCCACGTCTGGAACCAGACACTAATATCTGTATTCATGTTTCTCGTTGTCCTCATGATGACCGTGCACATGAAACCTGTTTGAGTCAAAGCTGGATGGAAGGACTTTGGCGCTGCCCACGCCGTTTCAGATTTCAGGTGGAGCATGACTCAAAAGCACCACAATTACAGCATTGTAAGTCATCCACTTCCTCTTGAAGCATGAACTGGTCTATAGGTAAAGCCCAGCAGCTATATTGAGCCAGGAGGTTGTTGGTTATGTTCCAGCACTGTTAACAGAGTCATCCTAGTAATGAGGAACTAATAGACTCATGTTGAGAGCTTTCCTCAGGGAAAGATGAAAGAGGTATGTGTGAATTAAGCCAGCTTTTCACTCCCACATCTCATTGCAACACTTCACACAGTTTTAAAACAGACAAAATAAACCAGCAGTCAACGCAGTAAGGTTTTGGACATTGGTCTGTGTTGCTAATCCTCACTTGTTCTTGATACTTGTGCATTCATCATGAACCTTAGCCCCAAACATTATGAGTCACAGATTCACATATTCCTTGCCTCCAGATAGACAGAAACAGGAGTCTAAAGGGGTCTTTTGGTTTAAACAAGAATTAAACTTTCTGTGGCTTGCTGTTAATGAACAACACTTTGAGATTAGTGTGTCTACTTAGAAAGAAACAGTGTTTTGTTGACTAATGTGTGGTCGCTGCCAGGGAAAAAGCATGTGGAGCAACAGTGAGGCATTATAATAAATCAATAACAAACTTTCTCTTGGTCAATGTTCATGCTGCACAGTTCACAAATATCCAGCCAAGTGTGTCCTCAGTGATATTAGTTCTCTCCTATCACAAAACTGTCACCACCCACATCGAAGGTGCAATATGCACAGAGATATGAAATCTATCAGCGTTGCTCTATATGATTGTACGAATGCAAACATCATTTGAATCCTGCAGCTACTATCACAGTGCGTTGTTGACAGGTTGATTTTTCATATTAATGTGGTACACCTTTGCGTTTCTGTTGCTCTCGTGTTCATTTCCTAGTTTGCAGTAAGGATGCAGGTGCAGTGTTGCTTGGCATCAGCATAGTGAATGTTTCAAAGGAAATTTGCAAGCGTTTGTGTAATGTAGCCATTGCAAGCTTCATTTCCACTGCAGATATTTTCTTCTCTTCCTTCTGTTATGTGACCTAACAAGGTATGACATTCCTTTTTACTGTGTCTGAGTTGAAAAAGCTTTTTTAAGTTGGCATTCTGTTTTGTTTCATGAAGAACATGGGTGTTTCAAGCTGCCTTGTATTTTAGGTCTGGTACTTGCTTGTAAAATGGTTTTCTTATGTCTAAATAGCTTCTCTACAAAGTGAACTGAATCCCTCTGGTCTTTAAATGGATCTCAGTCACTACCTTGTTTTACAGTGAGGTCCATGCATACAGTAATTCTGGGTCTTTTGGGAACAAGTTCATGTTCTGTCTGCAGAATTTGTCCATTTTCTGTCTCACTCTCATCAAGGACAGCCTAATGCTGCCATTAATGGACACTGCTTAGACAGACGTTGTTTTGTCTCTCTATGAGCTACCTTTACCCTATATAAAACAACATTGAAGATGATTATCTGTGAGTCATGGATGTCTGCTAATCTTGTTTATATGTTTTGTATATGGAAAAGGCCTATGTCACTGTCCCCCAAGGCATCTGGTAGGAGGAGCTGTGGGTGTGTGTGGCAACAAGGGTTTCCCTGGGTTTACTGCAGTAGTACTCTAATCAACTGTGTTGAAATGAATGATGGAGGGGACTTAAGTGAGACTTAGGATGGGTTTAAATATTGTTTGGTGCATCATTGTTTCTGAAAGTGCAAGCCATGTTTGAGAAGGAGGAAGTCATTTGCTTGGCTGTTGTCTCCTGTCTGAAATATGACCCACCCCTCTCTTACAATACCAGCAGTGGCACTGGAAAAAACAATACATACATGAGGTTTTATGTTTTCACAAGCTGCAGTATGTGCCAGCTGTTTGCTTGACTAGTTTCTTTGTGTAAAATGAAACTATTAACAATGAAGAGATAAAATTCAAAACTGGCTGTGGCTACCTCACAACATCCATACATATTTTTCTTCACCTGAAAACAAAACAAAACACTTAAGTAGGTAGATTGCCTCAGATTAACCCTGGATGTTCCTAGCCATTTTTTTTCACGCTAGCAACGAGGCAGCATTTCTTCTCTCTGCTTGTGATATTAATGCACAGCGCACCGTACAACACATCAAGACACAGCTGAGGCCTGGAGAGCAATATCAGTGTTTTAGAGTGTCACTCTGTTCCCTCTGTTGTTTACAGATCTCGTTCTTTTGGCTTGGTTTGACTGTTACCTCCCACTGACATAATATTGTTTTCCCGCTGAGTGGGATGCAGTAAGAATGAGATCTAACACCTTTAAATCTAAGACCTTTTTCCTCGCTCTGAAAAAGATTGTGTGTCCCATTATTTTGTAAAGCAAGCAGATGTCCCACTTGGTGGTGTCTATGGGGTTTACGTGATAGTAAGCGGGATTGTGACAATAAACTGCAGATTTTGTTCAGTGATGCGATTGTTATTTGTGACTATGGGGTAAAGAGAGTACAGTGGCAGTTCAGACCCCTTGATTTACCAGTCACCATTTGCTCTGACCTTCACCAGTCATCAGAAACGTAATCAGGGTTGGAAGCTGGCAAAAATAGTAGCTTGCATCACGTTTAATGACCGGGTGAGGAGTTTAGTGACCCTGCTGGACCTTGGAGTTCAGCAGCTGATTTGTTCTGTATTGAGAAATTTGAGGTTACCAGGGAATAAGTGACTGAGAGGAGACCTGGGTGCAGACCTGTGACTCAGTGGAGAGGCCACATGTTAAAATTGGCCTGGAGGCGCCTGAGGGGTTCCCCCAGAAGCAGCTGGAGGATCCTGCTGGCGAAAACAGCGTGGTGACCTGGAGTGGAGAGTAAATGGAAGAATGAAATGATGTTATCTGGATGTCCTCATGAAAGCAGATTTTCTGACAGTGCTTGGGCTGTGTGTGTATGTGTATCTGATTGTCTCAGTGACATATACTGTTGTTTTATTTTCCTCCAGCACAGCCATTAATAGAATGGTTTACACATCTATGTGTGCAGCAGAGAGATGAAAGGCACTTTGATCTGAATTATTTTGAGGTTTCCTCATTTGATTGAAGTTATTTTCAAAAATTAAATGTGGGCTGTTCTTTGATCAAGGTTTAGTTCCTGTCATTGTCTGATTGAGTTTTAAACATTTGTCTATTCTTTGATCTAAATGGGGGCTCAAAATGCATGAAAGTAAGATTGTATAAAAAATAGAAATAAGACATCACATTTTTCACAGGTTTGACTCAGACTCCCTGATGGGTTTTGCCTATAGTTTGTGAGTCTGATGCAACAATAGCATCCCAAATACCACTATCACATTTATTGTTTGTTAAATTCCAAGATAAAGCAGTACCTTTGCATGCATGAATGATGCTTAGTATCACATTACATAAAGATAATCAATGTCTCTTGCATGTCGTGCTGTGCTGCAATTTTTGTCTTTGCCAAAAATAACCTTGAAACACTGGAAGATTTTTGCACTTGTCTGCATAAGTGTGGGCACTCTCATGGCTGAAAGTAGGCAGTACTCTGGTATTGGATATTTGCATGAGAGGGAAAAGGTAGCTGACAGAAATAAATGCATATTTGTGCTTTGGATTTGTGTCTGTCTATCTATAAGGCTCCTCTTCTAAACATAGACTCTTAAGAGTCAAACAGCTGTGCTCACAAATCTCTCTCTCTTCTCTGTGATTTCTTTGATGAATGTGCATAAATTTACTGAGATCATCCGGGCCTCCTGTGATGTGGGGTTAATTGTTTATGCCTGCGTGCATTCCCTTGCTCATCTTCAGAAACTGCTTTTCTTTTGCATTCCTTTTCAGCTGTAGGGATAGCTGACTGTGCTGCTGAAAGTGAGAAATAAGTATTGAGATTAAGACCAGATGTCAGCCTGCATGCTATTAGTAGCTGTGCTAACCAAGTGTAATTACTCTTTTTACCCAGCAGAGGGCATTAAAGTAGCATAACATGGTCTATGGTATAAAGCCAGTTTTAAAAATCCAACATTGCAATTTTAGAGAGAGGTCTGTGTTGTAATTAAGATTTCAGATATGATATTTTATCTCACAGATTGTATTAGTATTTTTCATGTCTTAGAAAACACTGATACTGCCAACCAGGAAACAGTTTTCATATCACTAGAGTTATCTCATTTTTGGTGATGCATTTGCACACCCTTGGTAAATTGAAACCATTTCTCTCAAAGTCATCTTGAAGTAATTTTTAGCAGCTCTGTTACTTGTCCTTATTGGATTCTGTGACTATATTGATATTTTGTACTGTTCTGTAGAAATGAAGTGTAACTAATGATTGTTGCCATTGGAGGGCAGTGTTGGATTTTGGCCATAACATCTAACATCTCTGCAGACATTATGTCATTGTAGCTGTGATTAGAGTCAACTTTACTCAAATAAAAAACATGCCTCTATCACAGAATGAGTGCAAATTAATTCACGAGTCTTAGTAACCTGGTAACACCGCATTTTCTGTTTTCCTTCTTCTCTCCCTCTTTGCCCCCACTTTGTGTGCTTGTTGCATCATCGATCCAGGTAAGTGGCACTAAAATGCATGTTTCATTTAGAAAATAAAAAGCCCTGTCTTTGCCAGAAGTAGGAGGATGTCTGGTTGTATTTCACCTTGAGGTGTTTACAGTGGAGTGTGTTGTCCACCAGGGAACATTTTTTTCCCCACTATCTGACTGTTCACCGCTTCTCACACAGCTGCTAACTTTATTTTTATGGATATTGCCTCATGTATGTGGTCCATGCTCCTGCTGAAACAGTTGTTGTTGAATCTTTTTTGCAGGTCTGTGTAGTTTGATCTACCTTTAATACAAAGAGTGGGCAGCATTTGTACTTCAGTTTTTATATTGTTTTTGCAGTTCAGTCAGCTGCGTCAAACCATTCACCCAATTTAGCCTCAGTGTCTTTCTCAAATGTCCTTCTAAGTAATCCTCTCCCCTCTTATAATCTATGTGCTTGTCAGGATGTTGATGTATTACCTTTGTGACCCCCTATTAACTCTACACCTGACACATACAGCTGTTGGTCGGAGGACTGTAACCAGGAGGGAGCTGCAGCCCACAAAATCTTTAACAGATTTTCATAGAGCTTGTTGATGTGAAACAATGTTATTCCTCCACAGTTATCATGAATAAGCTGGACTCGACTGCTTGGTTGTAGGCGTGCTGAGGATTTAAACCCCCCCAACAGAAAGTAGCTTGTTATTCTTTTTCTCAGAGGATTTGAGTAATGCAGCTGCACCTACAAAAACAGCAGCGGGTGACCTGAGAGGAGACACTCCCTGTAAAACAGATAAAGGCTTGGCTTCTCTCTCTGATGAGTCTGTTTTTGTTGAGTAATTCAAATTATGGAAAATTTTTTGTCCTGTCTCAGAGATGATGTCTTCCAATTTCAAAGCCTTACAAGTATACTTAATGCTGTCAAGTCAGAATTCAGCTTTGTTGATCTGAATGACGAATATGAGGGTAGGTGACAAGAGGAAAGATACATGAACGTGCCAGACTCCCATTGGATTGAGTCACTAACTCAGCCGACTGCCCTGCACTGAAGGCTGTCCTCAATTTGTCAGCTGTGCCTTCCTTTGCACATTCCCACTCGTCGTTTTAGAGTGGCATTGATTGCCCCCATTTCAAATATGGATTAACAGGGTGTTATAATAGAATGTCAAATCAGATTGTGGGAAGGTTCAGTGTGGGGACATTGTTTGGGATGAAGTCAGGCCATATACTTTTATTTTGTGAGCAATACTCACAAATTTATCTGCACTTTGCACGAAAAAAGCAGCCTGTAGGTGGTAGTGGTTATGAGATACGACTAGTAAGTTAGTAAATCTCCTTTGAAATCAGGTACCTGAACATGCTAATACAGCTATAAGCAACATGTTCAGATTTGTTAACTGAGAAACTAAACACATGTCTTCTCATGAGTGTGGAGCAATCCTGTCTTGAGTCAGTGTGTGTTTTTTTTTTCACTGCTTCTCTGTGTACATCTGTTGACTTGGATTGGTCTTGCTGATGAGACAGCAGTCAGGCTGGAGTTTTGAAGTTGTGGCCAATCCATTTTTTCAAGGATTCAGCGTGATGTCAGATTTGTTCATTGTTGTGTCTGCACAGAAGTTTGTATTTCTACCAGGTTTTGTGTCTGTACAGAACCTCTGTTTTCTGTAAAGTTTTATCAGCCGCTGATCTTATTAAGTGCCATTTTACCTGGGTTGCCTAACACAGATTATGCTCCTAACTAACAGATTAGATGTACAGCAGAGATAACAGTTGAATAGGTCATCAAAAGCAGGTGATGTTATATGTTGTTTTTTAAGGTGCTCCTGCTTCACATGACTGAAACTGGAGACAAGAACTTGCTTATGTGCTCCGTGCGATGTTTGTTTAGTCATGTGCTGTTTGCTTTCCTGCAGCCTGAAGATGTTAATATTTGACAATCCATAGCACATGATGAGTGTTTTTGCGCTTGTTGCCAGAGAGCTCATCTGGCAAAAAATAAAAATAAAGCCTGCTGAAGAAAATTATGATTGTAATCAACAAATTTACATGTAATTGTAAGGTAACACTCATGTCGCAGTAAGTATTGCCCTGCATGATTACAGACGCTGTGTTTCACGGGTGTAAACAAACAACAGTTACTCCACACGTATCCCTACTTCTATTTTCTATTGTGGATAATTTTCTGAAGTCATGCACTCACATTTACATGAACTTTCTCTCCCTCTAACTCTTTGTGTGTGTGTGTGTGTGTGTGTCTCTTGAAGTTTCTTGGTCTGTCACTCTCATGGCTGACCCACTTCTGTTGGTCATCTTTTCTGTAATGAGTTGGACCAATGTCTGAGTGAGACAGTGCTGCCCCATCTCTATACTCACGCTAGCTGCTATCTTTGCCTGGGGACTAGAGGAAGTAGAGCTTAACAGATCCTATATTGCATTTTATTACATTGTCAGTTAAAGCCTGCCATTCTCTCAATCTCTCTGTTGATCTCGACTGAAAGTCTTTTTCCTTTAACTGCAGTTGTGGTTGTGGCTTTTCCTGCAAATACAGTATGTTCATATCTTTGCCTGTTAAAGTTTGGGATGATAGATGGATCAATAATGCCCATCACCAGGGGTGGTATTATTTGTTTGTGGCTGCGGTTGATGAGATTGGATTTTCTCCTATATTGAGGGCACAGTCCTCTCTGTCACACAGTCTCTGTCAGATTGACACACACAGATCACACATACACACGCACTGCAAATAAACTTTCCACGACATTACTGGTTTTATCAGAAGTAGGCCAGAGCAGGAGCAGAGCCTGGCCCTCTGGCAGGTCTACTGAGCATGCTCAGCACTGCTGAAGGCTAGGTAGTGGATCAAGACCTCCTTCTATAGTACCACCACATTTCTCTCTCTCTCTCTGTGGATCTGTCAGCCCAGTCTTAATGAGGGAGACCACACAGGATTTAAAGAATGTTAGCCAGTGTTTCATTCTAAGGCTACAACCATGATAGGTTTTACTATTATAGTTGTGTTCATTAGTGAATATCTTCTGATTATTTTGCAGATAAATTGATTATTGTGTGGTCCATGAAATGAAAGAAATTTGTGAAAAATGTCCATCAGAGGTCCATGGAACCTGAGTTAATACCTTCAAGTTGGTCATTATGTCCTGCCAAAAGTCCAAAACCAAAGCTAATCAATTTACTATAAAATAACTGGAAGAAATGAAGAAAAACAATAAATCCTCACATTTGAAATTTCCAACAATGTCAAGCTTATTTGCTGGTAATTTTTTTATGGTTTCAGCTCCACTTTATACATAACTAAGACAGTTAAGTTAATTAAGAAAGATGTGATCTTCAAGTCATTCACGTTTGATGTGTTGACTGGTTATGTGGAAAATCACAGGAAATAAAGGAGGCAGCTTTAATACTTTGGCCAATTTAGGGGGATCGGGTCACTCAGGTGACCTCTCCTATCTCAATATGCGGGTAAAAAACACAGGAGGAGCACATCACAGTCTCAGTGCACCACTTCCATACAGTGTGTATTCTACTAATTATTATAGTATACTATTTTTGCTGTTTGTTTACAAGAAATACTGTTCAGAATCAGTAGGTACCATGGAATTGGGGTATAGTGCTATCTTCCACATTTTTCAATTTTCAGAGCTTCATTGAAATGTAAACACAGTGATTTTGTTCTGGCAGCACACATACACTTGTACTTAAAGGTTTGTGTTAAGAACCAACAGAACCACAATAGCACAGGGAGAAATATAAGATACATCAATGCCTCTGTTTCTCTCTCTCTAATCTACATTTGCCATTACTGTCCTTACACCGGCTCTGACTCTCACTCTCTCAACCAATAATACTCCCATTCTGTCACTCTCTCTCAGTTATATAGTTGCACCTGTTGAAACAATTCTGTGGCTGTGACCAGCTGATTCAAAAGAAATCCTTTATCACGTCATTGCTTTGTTCTCATTCACATTCATTTAGACAATTAGCTTGGTCTTCAAATAAGTGGGGGCCATAAAACTTCAGGCCTTTTGTAGTAGGGCATTTGAGATGGTGTCGTAGGCCTTGAACAGTTGAGTTGAATAGAGAGTTTTCAACCAGTTCTTTAGCAATGAAGGAAGTAGACGTGAGAGGAAAAGGGGCCTTTGGAGCCAGTAAATTGTTCCCCTGACTGTGATTAGTGGAAATCTGATGTAGATCTGGAGTCATTCACTTAGAAAATAAAGGTATGGTTGTTTGGAAGAGAGATTAGTGTTATTTTTTTAGATGAATACATAACAGATCTTTTATTACATGCAGAGATCTGTGTACATTTCCTCAACACTGGTGAAGCAGAGTTGATTACATTTATAGCATAACATTTGTCTCAGATGCTGAACTATATACGGTAGACGTCTGCAAAAACTGATACTGCATCTCAAGGCTTCTCCATAATCAATCTGAAACTAAAGTGCAATCTCAGGAGGGAAATGAGCGGATAGAATGAGCTATGATACACACTGTGCTGTGCTTCTCCATTGCTGTTCAATCATCAGTTTTGTACTTGGTTATGGAGGCTCTCCGAGTAAGTTGATGGAGCTGTTGTTATTGAATCTATCAGATCAGCACCATGGCCTACATTACCCTCTCCCAGCAGGCTCATTGCACTGAAAGACAAGTGTTGATACATTCATTAGGCTCACAAAGAACTGTGTGCATCTTTTTATGTGTCCATTGTGGAAAATGAAAGTGAGCTTCACTTACAACAGTTCTCAGCTAATGTTTACCTGGAGGAAGTGTGAATGGATGTGAGAGGTTCTGTGAAGTTAAACTGTTACATGGGTTAGGATAATACAGCTGACAATAACATGTTATGGTTTGTCATGCACTCAGACTTATTTTAGTATTTGCTTGTGTTGTGTGCATATTGTATATGGTTGTGCCACAGTAATGTCTTCAGTGAAGGCGGTGAATTTTACAGGAGAATTATGACCAAGTTCTTGCTTTTCTTATTGTGCTCTGTAATTCAATTAATTAGTCACATCCAGCTAAAACTAAAGTTAAACTAATTATCATTAGGTTGGATGAACACTTCTCTTTAACAGTGAAACAGAACAAAAACTGAAATTCTAACCTTCTTCAAGGTATGATTTATTTATGGACAGTTGTATTAGACAGTAGCGTTTTTAGCAAGGTGTGCCTTATAAACTGAGTGTATAGTATCTTCAACCCACATTTGACTCAGTTACAGGAAGCTGCTTTCACAGATTAACCCTTTTCCCTTACTATTTACAAACTGCTCACAGTCTGCAACTTTAGTTCCCTACACATTACCGCACACCCACAGAATTACACCGAATTATGTAACATACCAAATAAAGTCTCAGTTTCAGTTCTCTCTCCACATGCTTGTGCTCTTTTGCTCAAGGAGTTAGTTGAATGTTGCTTATATGTAAATAACAAATTCTCATCATTGACAGAAATGCCTGTCCACCAAAGCTGAGTGCATGCAGCTTGCTTTCAGTCTTTTCAGTCATCAGGTAGTGCACATTTTAACTCACATCATAGTGTTTATCTGAAAGGATTACTAAATGGAAACATGCAGGAAGAATGGTGAATGACAAATTTGTTGACATGACATTGTTGCAATTAAGGTGCAGTGGTATGGAGTCAATGCCTAAATTCCTGTGTAATTGTGGTGTTAGTGTTGCAATGTATGCACAAGAACATCTCTTGTATTCATATGCAGGGCCAGAAAGAAATATAGAATCATTCTTTGCTAGCCCCAGAGCTTACCATTTATATGACTTGATCAGATTCCAAGAACTTCTTGAGTTTTTCACCGGACAGAGTATAATATACTTGTCTCATTATTCTGCAAAACTGAAGCCCCATGGATTGATGCAGTGCTTACCCAAAGGTTTTACTGTTTACCTTGAACAGTTGAACTATAAATTATTCATAAGCAAATAATTACCTCTGTGTTTGGTTGCTTCAGTGCTGTAAACAGAAAGTTGACAGGCTGATGCTGTCAGTTATGTGATCTGAGATGTAAAGCATCTATAAATATTTTAGAATGACTGGAGTTGGGACCGCCTGTACTCTTTGCTGATATAGTGAATTTAAGGGGGTGCGGGGTAGGGTGGGGGTGTCAAACATGGTCAGTAAGTAGTCATGAGCTGTGCTGGAGGGGGCTGAGCTCGGTGAGGGCTCATGCTAGAGCGCATCGCTATTTGTGTTTTGACTTGTAAACTTTGTGAGTGTCAGTGCTGCCAAGGCTCACAAAGCAGCCTGAGCGGTGAAGCGAGTCTGTCCCACCCCTCTGTTCTTATGCTGACCTTCTGTGATGTCACTCACCGAAGCCATTGTGCTTGAAAAACGCTCTGGGTTCACTGATCTGCAGGCCTAATTTTCCTCCCACTCTTTTGCTTCATAATTGTTGTGACTTGAGCATCTTGGTTTAAATCCCAGGGCTCCACATTGCCTGCGCCTCCAACTAACTTATCTGCTCTTGTACGAGACAAATCCTAGATACTGTCTATTGATTTTCAATGTGTCAAATGGCAAAGTGATTTTTTGGCTAGCTCGTGTAATTATGGTCAGTGGGGTGTTATAATTCATGAGAGGATTTGGTTCTGCTAAACTTCCTGGCAGCCCTGGGGGAGCTTGAATTTGACTTCCTCATTGACTAGTCCAGATTTGTTAACCTCTGCAAAATTAGACACATTGCCTTTGATCTTTTTCTAATTAGTCTTTTCTTCTGTGTGCAAGTGTAAACACACTTTCCTCTCCTTACCTCCTCCCAGAAATTTGATTGGAAAAGAGCATGGAGAAAACTCTTAAGAGCAGTCGCTTATCTGACTCTGGTAGCTTTACAGTCTGCGCACTGTGAAAGATTGTGTTACTTCTAACAGGAACAAATCAACAAAACATGTAAAAAATAAAGTAAGAGTCACCCAGGCTTACACTCGTATTCAGTACTGCACGCTCACAGGCATTTTCGTTGTTATGAGAGAAACACTCAGGTCAGTATCAGATGTAAATGCTTTCATCTCTGTGATCAAGGCAGATGAGAAAACCTGTCTTGTGCTGAGATTTCTCAATTCCCACCAACCGTGTCTCCATCGCAAAGTTGAAAACAGCTCAGGAGGTTTCTCTTTCTGTTGCTCTGGAATCATGTTGGATAGCATCAGTCGTGGCTGGTATCTTCCATGGATCATGCCATGCCACGTCATGAATTAACTAGAAGTCCTTTGAATGCATTGCAGGTTATCTACTGTGCCATTCCTCGAGTCACTCTCAAAATAAAAATGACTGTATTTGCATTCATGTGATCCCTTGGCTTAATCAGCATAAGTTCATTATTCATGAAAGATGTGACCTCCATGAAGTCCTTGGTTGAAAAGAAAATGTTACTTCCAATTCACTGGTGTCACTGGAGTGACTAGATCTTGGTCTTGTGTGTCTGGATGTAACAGCTCAGACACTCAGGAGTCTGTTGTTGTTTTTCAGCTCCATTTGACACACACAGCTAATTACTGGAGCAGGAGAACCCCCATACACTCACACACTAAGGCACCAATAGGGTGGCCATTTCAGCCCATCTTCTCACTGGCTCCCTGAAGACAAGCTGGTAATGGAACTGTTTATGCATGCAGTATTCTTTGGCTATCACTCAGTTGGAACAGAGGCCCCTGCAGAGCCCTGGCAAACGCTCTGATTCTGGCTGTCTTCTTCGCCATCAACCTCAGGCTACTGTTGCTCGCAGCCAACGTACCTGCAGCTGCTCAGAACACCAGCAGGTAATAACCTGTGCTTCGGTGACAAAGGAGAGAGCAGCGTGGGAGTGTAGGTGGAAGAGGAAAGAGCCAGAGACGAGAGCGAGTGGGCAGGTAGAAGAGGATCCTCTGAGAGTGGATAAACATGTGAACACTTAGCGATTCCCTCTCCCTTTCTGTCTCTTTGTGACTCTGTGTGGGCTGTTAATGAGTCTGAATGCTTCTCCTCGGCATCTGTCAGCTGAGAACCGGATGAAGCCTCTAGTGCAAGCTGTAGCAGAAAAGAAACACTCTGATGCTCATTGATAATTGGTACAATGTATAGGAGGATGGTTTTTTTCTAGGTATTTTCACTTCTCAGCTTCATCCATACACAACCCTATGGGTCTAGTTGCCTCAAAATACAAGTATCCTGAACAGTACATTGGCACAGCATATTGTACACACCTCAGCTACTCCCTAAAAGTTTGATTTTCTGCCTTTCTATGTACAAGGGGTTGAAAAAATAACAGGAACACAAAACAAACTATGACCTGAGGTGACAGAGGTACTATATTGTAGGGACATTCTACGGAATTACATTGTGTTGCACAGGTGTTGCTATTGGTTCAGCCTCTGTACCTGCCTCCACATATACAGTGCATGTCACTACAAAGGCTTTCAGCTTAGACGCACAGACAGGAGTGGTGGAGTCAAACCATTCTGCTGTGTGATAACATCAATAGACTGAGCTGGCCCACCATGTCATCCTTAGTTGTCATAAAGTGTAATGATGCAGCCGTGAAATGGGGAGTAGTTAAGTTTTGGTTGAGATGAAACAGAGTTTGTTTGGACCTTGGTATGGTCTCAACCAGATTCTTGGAATGCAACCAGGTATCCCACCCCTGAATACCCGCCTAAATAGCTGTAAGGACTTCGATTTTAAACTATTAAGTCTGAGCTTGCATTTTTCCAATTTATAAAAAGGAAATATAATAAATAGCCTATTAGTTGTAACTGTAACAAATGTTCAGCGAGGATTGATTTATTGTCCCCTTATTACATTTTAAATATAATATAAAACACCTTTGGGCAATTACAGCATTTATAGATTTTGAAAGTAAGTCTGAGATGTATGTTTGGGGTAAATTCAGGAGGCTTGGTGGCTGTGAAGACATTTACTTTTAATCATCTAGGAATGCCCCCAAACTTACTTATAATGAGTGAGAGCAGTTTGGAAAACCGTCTGAGAGAATACTTGAGAAATCAAGGCCATATTGTCCTGGTGTTTTCCATCATACTTAAGACTCTGTCTGTGGGTGAAACAGTAGTAAATTACATTCTGTGGTATTAAACCGGTCTATAAAGTAAAATTAAATTGAATTTAACCCTCAAAGCTTCAACGTAATGTAATTGCTGAGAAAAGGAAGCAGTCCTTTATCACCAGACTTATTGTCTGCTCGGTCTTTCCGTTGTGGTTTATTGGCCATTCTGTTTGCTGGGAGGAAATAAGAAAAAAAGCGCCACTGACCCACCATGCTTACTTTACATCCGGACTGTGACATCATCGCCTCTCGGGTTTCACGGTGTCTCTACTACAGGCGCACGCGACGGCGATCAGTCAGTCGATCGTGATCGCCAGCGCGACACCTCTGCCCTAATGAGCACCTCACAGCAACAACGGGCGAGCGCACTTCACGCAACCAAACGCTTCTCCAAAGTAACAAGAAAACTCTCACGTCCCGTTACATCGACGTTCCATCTGGATAAAACAACACGTGTTTTTCCTGCGCGTTTTCTCGCCCGTTTGGCTTTACCGCGACTGTTTAACTGCCTGGACATTTTGGAAGCTTTCACCGTAAGTGAAACCTGCAGCGCCGTTAATGTGTGCGACGGTGGTTGAGCGGGGTTTGCTTTTAACGCGATGGTAATTGTTTTGTTTGAGGTGTCTGATTGTGGTGACGGTGATGGTTGATGCTAGCAGAGGCTGTTAGATACGCCCTGTGATTGCTTACTAACCAACTCTTGCCAGGCTCCCCAGTTAACGGTTTGATCCTCACATGGTTCCTATTTTTTAAACTGCGTCTTTTACACCAATACCAACATGTCTGATACGGTCGTTCATCGTGCTGGCTGCCTCTGGCGGATTTGATTCAGTATGCTTATTCTCTTTATTGGTGCCTGCGTGCTGATGTCTTTAATGAAGCCTGAAATTGAACAGTGAATAGTTAACAAGGGGAGTTTTACAGACACTGAAGGTGATGATAGAAACTTAGATATTAACCCGGCTGCTGCAATGTTGGAAAGTTTTTCGCGAAAGAACATTCAAGTCAATCCTTTTTCTGATGAACAGGGGAATTGCGGGGTTCACTAATTGTCTGAAATGCTTTCTTCTCATGTTGTTTTTCAGTGATATTTTTAAATTGTTCTTTCCAGAGTGTTGTGGTGTGACAAACACCTCTTTCCTGTATACTTTGGACATACAAAATTGCTATTCGATACAATTTTTTATCTTTCCATTTTAAACTTCATTCTTGATTCGGTTAAAGTTTGGCCGGGGTTTCCATTGATTGTACGTAACCGTGTGAAGCCTGGAGGACAATAACAGACTTAGTGTCTCAGTATCTGTTTTGTTATTCTTGAATTTTGCTAGCAGTCTGATATTTGATGCCAAATCTTTTGTTTCAGAAAAGAATAAGTTGTCCTGTAATTTTCAATGCACAACAATCAATAACATTCATTTCCACTTTGAAGTGTTGTGCATGACTTTACCATAAGAAACCACTGATTCCCCTGTGACTCCATTCCATTACTCTGCATCTGATGATATTTTCTGTTCCTGCCACTGGTTCTGGATGATCTTTAAAAGCTTCTGTCTGTTAGACCATAGTGCTAGCATTGCCTGTCTCTCTTGCAGTCAACGGACTGGGTCCTCTCTTTATAACCTAGTCGGCTTGGTCCCACATCCTTGAATCTTCCTGAGCAACTCTGGCACTTCACTGTCTTTGCATTTTGATCATGGCAGGTCTGGAAACACACGGGGCAGCTGAACCTGTCCTCATGATGCTCTAGCGCAGCATGTTCTTTTAGGCATGGTCTGTAATGTTATGCTGACATGTCAGAAATATGTATAAATAATACACATCATCTCTAAGCTAACCACTGTTTTATTGCTGCATGTAAAAATATAGTAAACTGAACACATCCTTCATGTTTTGATTGTTCCTTATTGTTTTTGTGTTTTTGTATTTCTATTGAAACGATTGATAAGCAACTATTTTTACTTCAGTACAGACAATTTTGAGTTTCTAACTAAAACCCTCATTCAACACCATCCAAATAGTATGGTGTGGTTTTGGCTTTGTGTATAGTGTTATATCATGTACAGAATTAGATTGACACTTTTCAAACCTGCGAGAGGGACTGATGGTGCTGCCTGGTTATTCACTTTCGTATGAGCTCATTCGGTGACCATTTTCCTCGGTGTTTTTCTGAACCTGACATTGATGTTTTCAACAATGTTTCCACTGACAGGAAACTATTTATTGATTGCTCAACCTGAAATTGGGTGCTCTGTTGTATCCAACTTGCCGGTCAACTGCAAAGCATCATTACGTTCACAATCTGCGTCTCTTTAAAGATACAAATATATCCAATCTCTAAATGATTTTACATCAAATGATGACACGATACGCAGACCAGACAGTTGTTTCAGCTGGACTGGAGCTTTAGTGTGAAATGTTCAACAACAAAATCTTGGTGAAACCGTCTGTTTGAATTGGCCTTCAAATAAACTGAATAAATGAAGACACTGATACCCATTAAAGGCAGGTCGGCAATGAGATATTAACAAATGGTTTTGTTATTGACTGCCTGGTTTGGGCTGGCATTCACTGAGCGCCGAACATCAAGGGCGGGGAGCCTTGTTGGAGTTTTCAAACTTGGACTCCTGAGAGATAAACCAACAAAAATGACAAAAAACTGCAGAGAAGGGTCCTTACATATTCACCATTCATGTTATCATTTACAAGGGCCTCCATTCTTGTCAGATGTTTGTATTTTTACTGGGCTTTCTGGAGAAAATCAGTGTAAGTGGACCTCCCAGAATTGGGCTGTTGGGATGTTTTTTGTTTGCTACCGTAGGTACGACGCTAGTTGTGTGTGTGTTTGAAATGAAACTTTTCCGGTTTGCATGAATTCAATCATCTCTCCGTTGTTGCCTTTATTCCTGAACATGGTGGAAAGGAATGAACACTAAGCAATCATTGCTTCCCACTTCTTACTGCTGTTTTTGGTCTTTAATCCTATGATACAAAGGCTGGTAATGTTTTCTTACTAGTGTTTTGTCTGTTATTTCTTTGGTTGCCTGTCCTGACTCTCATGCATCTATTTCTTGCTAGCGACCTTGATTAGACAGTCCCAATTGCTATTTAGTTGCTACATAGCTTTGGTAGGGATGTGGTTTGCCTCACTTTAGAAAAGTGAAACCTAAATACTCTGGCTGCTTGCACACAGACTGATTTGATTATACTCCCTGTACCTACCAACCATAGTGAATGCCTGCTGTGCTGATGTCTTAGTAAGCCTGAAATTGAACAGTGAATGGTTAACAAGGGGAGTTTTACAGACACTGAAAGTGATGATAGAAACTTAAGATGTGTAGCTGCTGCAATGTTGGAAAGTTTTTTTTTCATGAAAAGACATTCAAGTCAATCCTTTTTTCTGATGAGGAACACTTGAAACGTGTCGACCTCTGGTCCACAATAAAGCTTGGTTTGTATGACTGCAGTGCACTGCAGTTTTCCCCAAGCTGCTACCTGAGTTTTCTCCACAAACATGAAATTTCTCCTCTTTCAATCAGTGTTTTACTTTTTCTTGAGGTAGCTTGTTTCCATGGCTCTGAAATCTTCTTGAATAGCCTGTTCAGCTGTGTCACCTTGACACACTTTGTACGCAGTCACAGCTGTTTGGAGGGAGCTACTAATTGAAGTGTTTGAGGAAAAAATCAGATTTGTTGCCTGATTGAGCAGCTGTTTTCTGTGGTTAAGTAAAAAAGGTCTAAGGTGAAAGTCAAAGCTTAACAGGCATGCACCTGAAACTATTGGCTTTGCTCTCTGCAATGATGTGCTGTGGAGCAGGTTTTCAACATTTCCTTAAAGATATGTACCCCAATTAATCAAGGAGGTTGCAGTAGTCCAGGTACTGCCTTTTTTAGTGACAGCACATTGCTTCGTGCTGCTGTACTGCATTTCATGCAACCTCTCTGTGACCGTAAAGCCCCTGGTTTTGTCTTTTTTGTCTTTTCTCCTGCTGCCCCCCACATGCCCTCTCACAAACTGCCTATTCTGCTTATTCAGCTCAGCTTTTGTGAGGAGGGCTATTCAACCTCCAGTCAATGTCCATGTGGTATTGAGGAGTTCCACTGCAGTCCAACTCTTTTCTACACTGGTTAACAGAACTTACCTGATAACATGAAAGCATTAATCAGTACTTGCCGGCCTTGTCTAGCGTTGGATCCAAGTTCCTTCCCGTGTAATAGGATTAGATTCATGAGCATTAACGAGAGAATTAATTATCCCTGAAAGGCTTGGTTTAGTGATTTGCAGTTAGATTTGTTTAAGGGACCAAGAAGTTTTCCTGCTGGACTTAGCCTGTAGGTTCTCTCAGGACGTGCTGCTGGCTTTTAGAAATTATCTAAAAATGTGTATGTTCTTGAACTGTGGTAATTAGGCTGAATTTCTACAATTGAATAAAATGATTGCATGTCACCCAAAATAGGCACGTGTGGATGCAGAATTATATGTGACTTGTTCAGATATGTAACATAGATATGGGCTGAGACAGCGTGAGCTGAAATGTGTGCCATGGAGTCTGGTTTTAAATAGGATGGTATGATTTCATTAGCACTGCCAGTGTAAGGGTGTGATCCTACTGAGCAATGCATGCTAAAAATGTACTCAATTATGCTACTCTGAGAAGCTGTGAGTAAAGCATCTACTGTGTGCAATAAGTGTCATAAGATCATGTCCTCCGGAAAGGAGGCTGGATTGCTTGATTATTCACTTGTAGACGATGAGATGTACAGTCAGTAGAGGCACTGAAGCAGCTTGAAAGATGTTCAGTTAAAAATAATTAGGATGCTTTTGCTTTGGTAAGATTATATGTATTTATAGAAAGGACAGTGAGGACAGGAAGGTTTGGCTTTCTTTGCTTGAGGTTTCCTTAAGTTCAAAGCAGTAGTAAAAAGCACAGAGCTTGAATTTTGTAGCAGTATAGTTTGCATTTTAATAGGGATTGTTTCTTCTAATACAGCAGCAACAAATGAAGTGTTAGAGTAAACCTTCAATGCCATAAAATACAGTGCTTAAATAGCTGTTATTGGATGTGATTTAGTGGCTCAAAGTGCCAAACATCCATCAAAACCTTCTCCCCATTCTCATTTCACATTCAGCACAGAGTAGGTAATTGTTCTCTTCCATTTGCCTGTTTAGTATCAGTGTCAGAGTCACAGAATTGGTTTCAAAAGCTTTTTTTCATAAATTTCCCCACATCCAAATTAACTGCAGCAGTTCAAACACTTCATGATGGGTTACAGAGAAATATGTTTCAATTTTTCAGCACAGCACCACATGCGGAAATTCCCCTTACCTTTTACAGTTACTCCACACTGAAAGATTTGACAAAACATCAGGCCACAAATAGTGTTTTTAGTTTTATTCCATCTGCCATTTGGTCTGTAGTAAGCAAAGATGTAATGATGTTAGTTACCCCCATAATGACTCTTAAGAGCTTGACAAACAACATACTGTATCACTATTTTGCATGATTTTTCCTCATCTATTTTTAGTCCACTGTACTTTCCAATGAGTAGAGGGAGAGTTGGTTTTTCAGTTCATATTTTTATGACAATGATGTAGGACCTCAACAGTCTAACAACTTTGTTTTTGTTTTTAATGAACTTCAGACTTGAATAAACATCAAATATAAGTTCTCTGGGAAAATTGCCCAAAATTAAATGGCTGTTTTTGGCTTCACAGAATAATATGAGTGAGGTGGAATGCTAAACCACCTCACCTCTTAAAAAATGTATCAAACAATCTGGATTCCAGCTTTGGTTTGATTTTCAAGTGAAATAAATACACAAAGGAGCCTCCACCAGGGCGCCCAAACTTTGGTGTTAAAATACCACAATATGTCAAAACTCATGAAGACCTTTCCCCCTCTCTCTAATGTAAAGATCGTTTTTGGATCCTCTCAGTTGTTTGTGGTTAAACCATAGTAGAAGGGGAGCAAAGGATCAAAGACCCACCCAGAACAATAAAAGCTAAGCCTGTGGAGCGTTGACCCCCAGACCCTAAGCTCTTCATTACTGCAGCTCACGGCTAATTATTGTGGACAGGATAGTCCCAGAAAACTGCCCTGCCCTCCTTGCTGCAGAGTGGTCAGCTCTTAGTGCCACTCCTAGTTCCCCATTTCCATGCATTAGAGGTCAAGAGGCAAGGAACCTCCTGGTGCCCTTCATCCACACCCACCCTATAAACTAACCCTGAGCCTAAATGAAGAGCATACAATGTTTTTGCCCTCTATTCAAACAAAAATGATACCATATGCTCCCCTTACTGTACGGCCCCATGATTTTATGCTAACTTGATCTTGACTGTAGTGACCACAGACCACATCCCTCAGAGCATGTGTGACTATTTTAAATGGTGTTGTAAGCTAAAATTAGTTGGCAGAGGTAGTTCGAAAACATATTTACTCAAAGGGAGATTTGATTTTGAGCTGGTAGTCGTGCAGAATCAAGTGATTTTGATGCAATAATGGCTGATGTCATCAACTTTGATTGCATTGTTGTCTAGTGATGTTTTCAGAGGGCCCTTATGTTGTATAAGACAAGGCAATCAACACACAGATTTTGTCAATAATTGTTTCGCAATATCATCCTGTCATGTTTGCAATCAGCTCCCCATGCCATGTGGAGGCATTAAAAGTGATTCTGAATAATATCCATATTTGCAATGTGGGATGCCTTCATCCTTTTGCTCAGTGTTGTCAAGCCTGCCACATTGCTATGCTGAATGTCACTCCTGTATAGTTTGAATAGGAGCACAAAATAGCTCTAAGAGTAGTTAAAAAAAGCCAACCACTGATTGTTGTGGGCTACTTTTGTAGGTTGTTCAGGGGGAGATTTTTCTACTAAACAGGAAAATGTGTGTTGCTGTTACTCATCCTGCCTTTTCTGGTCTACACATGACCGCAGCCATCGTGTTACTTCATTGCCCCCATGTTTTCCACTTAGGTTCAAGAACTCACTGTCCAACTCCTGCCCATATCATGTGGACCATGTTTGGAATGTTTAGGACCCTCTCAAATAGCTTCCGTCCATATAGGTATGGGGACTCTTTGATGTCACGCAACCCCCTTGTAAAAACACTGACCTTGGACACGTGTCAGTCAGCACATGTGCCAAAACTTTCTAAACGTCAGGAGGGCCTTATAATTTTAAAGATGTGACCTTAGGAAGTTTGCTGTGCCTCATTTTAAAGGTGATATTTCAACTAATAGCTTTATGTCCTTTTTAAATTCAGGTTTGTCAACAACTTCAGATCTTCTTGTAGCTTGCTAACATATAAAACATATAAAACATGTGTTTCATTTGATTACTTGATTGAACTTTATCTAAAATTAGACATTAGCCATGTTCTCCTGAAAGTACATTTAAGAAGTTTGTGTGACCACAAAAGAAACAGGGTGCATCATCTTAATTGATTCAGTGTCCATTCAGAAAGTCTTGATGAACAGGTGTTGCTAATGGGGTTTGTTGTGGGGTCATGACTCTGGTTTCAGTATCAAGTTCCTGTGGCTAATATTTTAGCAAACACCTGTCCAACATTACTTACATCAACAGAAACAGAACAACATGGAGATCATATTGGAGCCTTATTTTAGTGAAGACTGAGTAGAGGCCATCGGTCTGTTTGGAACAGATCCACTGTTCAGTCGCCTTGTAGCCTTGGTTTTTGGTTTGCCTAATTCTGAGAAAAATGTCCCGGGCTCCTTTGGCTAGCTGCAGTAAATGTTTAAGTTGTTTACTTTGGCTGTTGTTACTTCGCCATGTTTCATTGGGCAAGAAGTGTACAGTTGGTTTTGTGTGAGCTTGTGTGCTGAGACATATTTACTGTACCATCATTTAGAGGCACTGGGACTTCACCACATGGACTGCCAAACCAAAACAATGAGCTGAAGGCAGCTGAAAACTGCACAAGAGCTGCAGACTGGTAAAACTAACCACTCTTAACACAGTTATTTTAGCAGCATTAAAAGTATGCAAAATGGTATGTACAGATACCCTGTTGCATTGTTAACAGGTTGCATGCCATTTGTACATGGCACATGGTAATACATCACTTCATCACTCTTTTTATTTTTATTGCAGTATACACAGCATAAGCATATAGAGTCATGGCAGTCAGTGCTTTATGAAGTCATTCGGTGGGAGATAATATACCTCCCTGGGTGGATACACAGGAAAGATTTTCTTAAGTTAAATTGTTACTTTAGAAATATCCTAGATGTTATCAAACACTGTAATGAAATGGCTTGCACTGCCAATTAATAGGTGGGCAACATGCACCCATATATTACAACCTCTTTTCCTTTTAGCCATGGCTAAAGTGCCACATGAAAGCAAACTTTTGGTTCATGTAATGAGTCACTATTTGACAGTGAATCCAAGCTAAAAGATTGTCAAAACTGGGATTGTTTGGAACTTTATTAGTACTGATTATAAATTCCAATCAGCATAACATCATCCTGTCATCCCAGTACTGTGTACATAAATGCCTATCCAGACATTCTCTCTTCTCTTAAATCTGTAGCCGACCTATGTGCAGAGCAGTATAGGCATGCGTGATGGGATACCAAAGAAAAATGGTGCCGTTGGTCTGCCCCAAGACCGCACAGAGTGCTCTGCTGCCAACAGTGCCTCCAGTAATTATAGACCAGAGCTGTGGAGACAGTTGCTCTCCAGGCTAAACTGAAACTAAACCCCCTATTTCATACTTGGTATTTGCTCTTTTCAGTACATGAGTACCCCATGTTTAAAACTGTTATTTTTGGGCCGTAGCTGGACTCTCTTCTGTTTATAGTGCAGCCTGACTGAGTTGAAATATAGAATAACTGTCCAGCACATAAAGGCAGTCGTAGTTTTGTTCACACTGCAGCTCTTTCCTTTACTCATATTCTCTAATGTCTTGTTTAATCTCTGCAGCTGTCAGCGTACTTGATTAATAGATTAACATTAACATATTCTTTACAGCTACTGAACTTCCCATCGCTGTAACTCACTTACAGTATAATAAAATAACCATTGATTTTCCATCTCTAAATCATAGGTTTTAAGATGAGGAAGTTGATGACCCGGATCTTCATCTTGAATTAATTAATCCATCCAGTCACAATTTTAACGACACTGTTAAAACAAAAACGTATTTTTGAATTTACTGGTAACAGTGAAGAACAGTGAGGCTTGTAATTCTTACTGGAAAGTTTACCGAGCCCTCCGCCTCCAGGCCATTCACATCACACACAACGTTGACCAGGCTCTACTTTACTGGAAAGCTGCTGTTGTTGTAAAGGCTCCAGTCTTTGGGTTCCTGCTCTCCAAAGGCTGTATGGTCTGACCTTCTAATCATGTTAGGGTGGAAGTGACCATGGTCCACTGTAATTGGACAATAGGATGGGCGGGTGGCATCCTCTCTATCTCTGTCATTAGTTGTTGAGTGTAGGATGGCACAGCAACCTTGTGGAGCCTGTATATTCTGGTCATGATTTGTTAAAGATGAAGTTTGGCATGTATTGATCCATGTCTAAATGGCTCTTTTCTCCTCTTGTATATTAATCTAAGTCATTGTAAAAGTAAAATTTTGCTGTGGACCATTTGCTATACCAGAATAGCATCTTCCAGATTTTCTTTGTGGCCCTTAATGCCATACTTTGTCTTTTCAATATGTAGTTAAACTCTTGTTTTTTTTCCATAAGCTCCCACTGTTTGTTTTGTCTGTCTTGAATGCTTGTTGTGGTGCCACACTGAACCAATGAATGTGTAGTCGGACCACTTTTCACAGTTGTACAGTTTGGACCATTTTTTGATTAATGAACTCCTCCTGTTACATAGCTTGCTAATACCATTTCCATACTGTGTATCTGACCTGTCTCCTCCGAGCATTCCCATTTCTCCCCAGCTGTTCTCATGTTTTGCAAATGAAGAGTTCTCTCAAACTTTTACAGCTAGATTTCTTTGAAAATATGTTTTAAGGGCAATACTCAGCATTTCTATGAACATTTTTGTACTTAGATCAAGTATTACCAATGGGCTCATTTTTTCATGTGTGTGTGCAGTGTGTTTTAACACATTTTTTTTTCTTTACCCCCCCAGTCACAATGAGCGGAAGGTGACCTGCAAGCATCCTGTCTCAGGCTTACCCTCACAAGACAACTGCATCTTTGTCGTCAACGAACAGTAAGTTTCTTGTTTTTTGCTTTCAGAATGCTGCTGGGGAACATTTTTGAACACTACAGTATGCCGCTGAAACTCTTGATGTGTAGGCAACATTGCACAAGTCTTCGCCTTGCCACCCTCTATTTGAAGCTCTGCCCTTAAGTTCAAAGACTCCACTATTCAGAGCTTCCACAGTTATCTATCTCTATAAAAATAATCCTTAAAAATAATAACTAAGTTACTGAATGGAAATCCCATTTTGCTGATACTTCTTGTATATTCATATTATTCAGAAGGTTGTATTTATTGCATAACTGAGCTGCTGTTTCTACAAGTGCCGAGGCAGAGTCAAGGCTGACAATAAAAAGCCTTTGTATCATGTATACATCAGCTAGTGGGAATGCCATGATTCACAGTTCCCTCATTCTGACCCAGGTAAGAGTTCATGGCCTTTTCATTTGTCATAAGTATAAGGATATGTCCAATGATGTTACATCCATGTGATCATCAACACTGCTTTCAGCATAACAGTCATCACGTGTCTGCCCACATGACAGGACTGTAGCCCAGTCATCATGAAGTTTCACTTCAAGGAGAACAACTCTGTCAGACTAAACTTTAGTCAGTATCACCTCCAGAATTACCAGTATTCCCATTTTCAGATTTAGCCACCTGTAACTTTTAACCCCTGATGATTGGCAGCTCACAGCGAGGTGTGGGGGGCAGGTATGATGTCAAACATAACAAGAAAAAGAGGGTAGATACTGCTTTGTAACTTTGGCCTCCTTCACAGATTCCCACTCAAACTGACTTCTCTGTTCCTGTGTGTTTGTAAGCGTACTAAATAAAGATGTACGTGACTGTTTGTGTCATAGCCCACATCGTGACACCAGCCTCAACTTTCATCTTCCACCTTAGTCGTCGTAGCCCAGTGTTGCGCAGCATGTATCGCTCCACTCAGTTTCTCCTTTTCCTCAGAAACCACTATCATAGCAGAATTCTCATAATGCTATATCGTTGCACTGAAGTCATGTCATCACAACTGGTGTCAATTATTTTATTGAGCAATGAATGCTAATTGAAATATGTTCTGCTTTGAGACATGAAATTTCACTCCCATGTGGGAAATTGTGGCTAAAGTCCAATAACTAATGGAGGATGAATTCCCTGGTGGCACATCATGGGCTCTAGCTTCAGCTTTTTTCAGTATTTGGCTTAGAATTTAAAATCCTGGTTTAACTAAAATATGATATAGTGAGCTTTTTTGTAACACCAAAGTCTTATGAGCTCCGTTTTGTTCAGCAGAGATGGAATAATTGAAGAATGGTTGTGAAGAAGCTTGTTGTGCCAGAACTGTCAGGCTGCACTCTCTTGACACATTCCTCCCCTCACTGTGTTACTCTCACATCTCTGCTGTTTTTTGCTCTGAGAAGAACAACATGCCACTGCAAGATGATATCTAATTTGGCAATTGCTGTTTTATCTTTTATAAGATAATCTGCAAAATGAATCTATATCAGATGTACCGCAGGTCAACTTCATGAAGGCTGTAGCAAAGTGATAAACCTATAACTTGACTCATTGTTATTTTTACGTTTATTACAGCACATTTCATCCAACAGTTGGCTGTGTTTTAGCAAAAGTAATAAGCAGGAAAATCTTTACACTGGATGAGTAATAAAAGGCAAAGACGGATTTAAGCTGCCACAGGGATAAAGAGGCCAGACTAAAAGTCACTGCTTAATCTGCTCTGCACTTTAAGTAAATCCAAAACACAAAACCTTGCTTCAATTTGGCATTATAATTCTTAGTACCTGGTATGTAGTCTAGTATAACATATGATGAACATAATCTCAACCCACCTCAAGACATATAAAGTTTAAGATTAAGGAAACCTGGATTTTTTGACAGCAAATAGTCATTACTACTCAGAGACTGCATTTGTATCCCAGTCTAGGAAAAAAACAACAGTCTGCCATGATGTGTGAAACTTACTTACATATCCACGATGAATTACGTAATCGTGAGAGGGTGAGGCAGCCTCCCCTGAAGAGGAGACACATAACAGCCTAAAAGGAGGGCAGATACTGTGGCTGTACCACACAGAGTCAGAGATAATTGGCACTGATCAGTACAGACACTCACTGTTCTGGTTAACAGGAAGACTCTTATCACATGCTTCACAAAGTTTTAATGCAGGTAAAGCAAAACTCCTTTGACCTTGAACACAATCAGAACAGGTCAGTCAGTGATGCCTGGGTCTTGTTGCCCTTATCACAGTTATTGAAGCCTCCACTTCAAAGTTCAGTGTGTCAGGTTAGTTTTGTGGAGGTTGTGCACAACCCACAGTTGGATCAATATTTGGCAGGAACACGCTGTGCTGTTTTTGACGGACCAGTTTAAGCTATTACATGTACATTAGCCTCTCCTAATCTGCTTTAACCTTGCTTATAGGGTATAAAAGGGCTATATTACATAGACATCTGTCAGTCATACTTACACTCTCAGCTATGCTGCGATGTGCATGTAACCGCTCAAGTTATGGCTCAGTCCTGTCTTTAACACGTGACTTCACCCACCTCAGTGAATGTCAGGCTCAGCATTCTACTGTCATTACTGTACATGTCTGAGCCTATTTTTAGTGGTTCACATGATCGTAGGCAGGCTGACGGGAATATTTGCAGAACTCACATGTAAACAAATTTACCAAAACATGATCTGACCTGTCTTCAAGAGCATTAGTGTTCAATGCAGCTCAGACCATAGTAGCTATCCTTTTAATATCTCTGGGGATATTAGACCATTATGAGCAAAGTTGAAAGTAAGTGAGCAGGACTACACTATGGCAGTGATGGATTCTTTGCATTATTGTGACAAAATATCTTCACATATATGGTTTTCAATTTAATTTTCATAAACACCTTCTTAGTTAATATTCCAGAAATTTTACCATTATCAGTGAACCAGTGCTGGCCACTATAAGCATAATTCACATTACAAACACAAAGTAGTAAAGTTATATATCAACTGTTTTACAGATTAACTTGTGATTGGTCAGTTAGGCTGTCTCTCTGAATTCCTTATAGTTGTTTTTCTCATTCATTTTTGAAGTCCAAAACAATGTCACCACCAAAATGAATTCAGTTACAGCGCATTTTCTAAGTGAAAAGTCGGCATGCCACTCCACACCATCATACCAAATTAGTAATGAGGCAGGAAAATGCATAAAATTGAAACATTAAAACGTTACTCTTCAAGAAAAACATCATTACAATTGGGATATTAATGTGCGTGTAACTGATGGACCCTTTTCCAGACTGTCTTGGAAATGGTCACAACAACACAAAATATAGTTTATGATATATGCTTACTCTCAGCTCCTCTTCAAAACGCCTCATTTGTCAAAAGATTTGAACCTTTATTCTCAACAAATTTGTCTTTCCTCTGTTTTGTAGTGTGAATTGTGGAAAATTGTGTCACCCAGCGTTTAGCAGGTAATACACTATGAAGTGCAAATGGATAACTGTGTGTTCTCCACATTTGTTTTTATTTATTTCAAACACGTGAACATGTTTGTCTGTTAACAATCCTTGTTGTTGCACACTAACAACAGACTGTGGGTGGTTTGAATGGTGTTTTGCCTGATGACATGTTATGCATTTGCATTCCAAAGTCTGGTAAGGTGCACTTTACTGTCTGAACCATTTGTTGTGTTCATCTAAGCCCTTATGAAGAACTAACCACAGGGAGATCATTATTCACTTTTCCTGAGCTGAAGGTCAAGCTGCACATCCTTGATGAAAGCTGAGCTGTTGGACAAATCTTTTATATCACCACCTTTCAGTTCACTTTGTTAGCAGTTTACTGATTTCCCAGGAGGCTTAAAATGTGCTTTCCTGTTTGGTTGCTGGGTCCTAACAAAAGGTTTCTTTATGATAGGCCAGAAAGAATAAAAAAAAATATGATCATTAAGCACTTTGTGATACACAGCTCAGTTAAGTCTACATTTTGTCTTGACAACTTGTCAAAACCTTGACTTTGTGAACACCCCCTCATGCTTTGACACTTACAAATGTACAGGCTACATATTCACAGGTAAGAGCTCTGACAATGTTCCTTTGCTGTGCTCGAGCTGGGTGATATGACCAGATATCATGATAATTTTACATATTCACATAAATATAGATAGACAGTAGGTGTAGCAGTTACAGAAGCATCCTGTTCAATATGCAAAAGTATTAAAGCTTTCATATTTGTTCACTATATTGCATGTTGCCTGATTTTGAATGATGATTTAGAGCCAAAACGAGAACTGCACTGTTACAGAGCAAAGCAACATGAATGCATTCAGGTCTGTTGACTACACCAAATATCAGTATCAGTACATTTTTGATTTATTGCCCAGCTCTAAACTTATGTGAACTTGTGATCGGGTTTGATGTATACACAACACTGATACTGTGATCTGTGTCTGCTTGCCTTTTCTACTAGTCTTTTGTTTGTTAGAGAGATAACAGTCAGGTTCACCACCGAACAAAAGTGTTTTAAAGCACTCTTATTTCTTTAGAAATGCTGTGTGGTCATTTTAAAATGCACCCTCAGCCACTCAGTTCAGTGTTTCCCCCTGGGTTTGCTTAGAAAGCTAACACACAGACCTATACACTCACACAGGCACACAAAATCCATGCAGGACCAGGCAGTGATGTGACTCTTAAATACTTGGGTTAGTCTTCATATGTGGAATTGATAAAAGGGCTTTGTCTTGTGGTATAACCTACAAAACAAAATGACAGCAACACAGGTTGTTTATTTTAACATCTCAATCAGACTTTTTTATTTACGTATGTATGTTTTGTTTATTTATGTAACACATAATATACCAATCATTTATGCTGAGAATTAAATGGATGGTTGGAGTAAAGATATGATAAAACTGTCATATTGTAATATACTATTTAACACTTACAAGAACATGGTAGGAATGTACCTCTTGGTGCACCAGTTTCAAATGCACACATGCATGAATCAACTAAACACACTAAATTAAACTTTTTTTCCCCTGGCTAGTAACATTTCTTTGGGAGATAGGACATCTTGTGGCCCTTTCAGGCTCTCATTTGAGATTTTTTTTTCTTTCACTGTTGACATGGAGCAGTGGTAAATACAAAGATGGATGTTGCTTAGCTCTGGTATTTTGATACAGCTATTGCTCTGTATTTACATTACAATCATAACTGCTGTGGGCAACTGCTGTCGGGAGACAAGCACCAACCTAAACAAGAAAATAGTAATTTAAAGCAGTCAGACACTCAGAACAGCATGTTGTGGATTTGAGCAGTGACATAATCCATGTGGCGTGTCATACTAACATTTGGGCGGTTAGAGAAAAATTTCATGTCAAAATATAGATGGGAAGCAGTTGGTGGTCTCCATTGCGTGTATGCATTGTTTTTACTGTAAGTGGTTGAGAAATAAAAAGTGGAGAGGCCCAGATGGGGAAATACTTGGGAACTGAAAGTTGGCCTCTGAATTCTCATCATCACAATATTACTTATTATATGCAGTTATTATTAGCAGATGATTAAATTCTTCAACAAAATTTGCAGTTGAATTCTTGTGCTTTTAGCCGTCATGTGGCGAGCTCCACACTTACAGTAGTGGACTAAAATGTTCATAAACATCTCATTGGGATGTTTTTGCATTTTTTCATCTTCTGCTCTCCTAACATGTCTTCCTCACTTGTTTCATGGCAAGAAATACCACAACAATCACTCGTCAAGTTTGTCTTTAACAATCTGTTTTTAATAATGAACAAAAACACAATTTTATTTGTATTATATGTTACTGTTGCAACTTTATTTTATTGTTAATACCACATCTACTGCAAAAATCAACATCAGTGGTCCCGTTGCTCTCTCTCTGCCTGTTGTCAAAGGCCAACCTGCTAAGGCTGCTAATTTGAGACACTCACTATTCTTCGATTTCACTGCAGATTGATTATCAGGTCCAAACTAATTATCAGCAAAGCCCCACCACACACACACACACACACACAAACACACTGGAGCTCAGAGCCCGGAAATGGTCTCTTGGCTAAATAGAACATCAAATAGAGCAATATCTCTGTAACAACAAAGTCACTCCATTTTCTCCACCCCCTCCCAAACCTTCGTTTTGATGGCAAGTCGACACACCATTGATTATGCTTCACTGAGGATTTGGCCTGTCACTGGAAGTGCTGAAAATCTTAGGAGCTGATTTTCCGGAGCGAGCTCATTAGATGGAGAGGAAGGCAAATCTCAGTGGCTACTCTGCACAATCAGCTATTTTAGTTTAGTAGTGAGTTGAAAATTTTGTGCACTTCAACTCAAGAGAGCATTAGTCACCCAGTTGTCCGCTCTTTGACTTCCCAGATGGTGTCCCCAGGAATGTGTCACCTCCACACAGAGCCCCCTTATATATTCAGTCATTTAAGACAATAAGATTAAAAAAAACGCTTTCTAATATTAGTCATTAAGTTTAGATACATATGATACATATGATGTTGCTGCTTATTGGGCCCTAACTTGTAACAAACTATATAACTTTGCTTCTAAATATGGGTAAAACAAAGGCAGACTGAGACTGTCATTGTTTTGTCTCGTCACTTTTCTGAAGAGTCTGCAGGTAGTATCAGACATGTCACTGTGCTGCACGGGAATGAACATCCTGTGTGTGTTGCCTGCTGTTGTGAGCTGAGCTGATGTTATCCCTTGTGATCCCTTTTCGTGTTTGTGCACCCTGAGTGTAACAGCATGGAGTCTGAATTGTTAAACCGTTTTTAAATGGACTTTCTTTTTTGTTTTCGTTTCTTGTTTGTTGAGTGTTAATAGTCTTTTCTTGTGTCTAACAGATAGATTGACAGACTGAACTAGGTGATGTAGATAGATGGAAAATACACATAGATGACGGATAAATAGTTGTTTGATTATTCTGATTATTCATATTAAATGAGAATACAGAATGGAGCCATACAATCTGAAGTCTATGACTGTTGGAATATTGATCCAATGAGCTGGGTAGATGGGAGAGCTTACAGTGCAGCGTTGGCAGTTTCTGTCCTTATTCAGTGACCTGAAACCAGTATATCTGAGGGATTACACTTTTTTTTCACTGCTGCAGTATTTCTGCTCCACTCTGGTTTTCCTGTCTTGTTCCCTCTAGACCACAATGTTGCTCCTTTCCTAAAGAATGTAGGACATCTCCATGGGCCAAAGACAGCTTATTTTACAAGGTGTTCTGTCCTATGGCAAATGTATTGAACTTGGTGCGCTTTCAACATATGCTTTAAAAAACAAAACAAAAAAACTTTAAATACATGCTGGCCTGATTCACTGCTGCAACTGCTGCATTCCAATATGTCAGACAGACTTTGCAGTCCATTTAAAGCTGTTAGAGAACTGGAAATGTATCTACAGTGACATGGTGGGAATAATTGGCTTGATTCGTAGGCCCATGTTGAGATCTCATTATAACAGAGAGTTTGAACTTCAGAGGAATGATGGGGGAACGGACGATAAAGGCTGCTTCCTCCTATTTTTCTTTTTTTTTTTATCAAGGTCATTGAACATAAATCGGGATTCTGTATTTCTGACTGATGACTTGCCTATGTGCTTTTGGCATGCTTTGTTCTTTTTTCTCTCTCTCTTTTTTTTTTAGATCTGCCTCCAAAGCGCCAGCGAATGAGAAGAAGGAACGAGAACTAAACACCATGAGTGAGGCCTCCAACTACACAGGCAGCTCGGACTACGCTGCAAACCCCAGCAGCCCAGCAGGAAGAGTGAGTGACACACATGATAATCGTGGGATTATAATGCATGTCTGTGAAGTAATGGAAACCCAAGTGGATTATATTTTTTTAAATGCCTTTAAAAGTTTGAGAAAAGTATTTAAAAAATTGTGTGGCTTGAGCTCACTTTGCTGTTTACTCATTCATGATGTATTTTCAGCCTTCAAGACCTTCCAAAAAAGTTCATAATTTTGGGAAGAGATCCAACTCTATCAGGAGGAATCCCAGTGCCCCAGTAATCAAGAGAAACTGGCTTTATAAACAGGTGAGCAAGAGCGTGTGACTTCAGCTAAAACTTCACATTTAGTCCTATAAATCATATAATGAGGTGAGAAGCAGAGGAGGTAACTTGATTTTAAGCCATACTAGTGTTGTGACTCTGCTACAGACTTTCATTTCCATCTAAGAATGAAGTCTAATAGTTCTGGAGATTCCCTTACTATATTGTGTGTGTACTGTTAATTAGCACATTAGCATGCCAAAACACAAAGATGGCAAACATTATACCTGCTAAATACTGTATCAGCATATTAGCACTGTCTGTTAGTATGCTGACGTTAGCATTCAGCTCTACATGCTGATGTGTCTTAGTACAGTCTCACAAAAGTGCTAGCATAAATATAGAGCCTTGTTAGATTGAAATTAGGCCATTCATAGTGCATACATAGACACAGCACTCGCTTGTGTTTTTAATATTAGCTTAAAAAGAAAATAACAAAATAGAAACCTAAAATAAAGTAACAGTAACCTTTTTATGTTTTTTTTGCATGTTTGCTTGTATTTGTTCGGTTGATTTGATGAAGTAGAAACAAGGATATTTGGGAAAAGTGTCTGAATTTATCTTATTTTAGTGAACAGGAGGTCATCTTGTGAACGCAACCTTTATTTTTTGTACAGTTTTCCTTCTTTTTACACATAGAGCAAGGTTTATGGTCTCTCTCTCTAGCTGTAACATTTGCAGCAACAGTCTTAAGATGAGCACAAAGGAAGCTTTTTGATGTCTTACAGGATCTGAGCATTTCTTTGTCCAGTGTTTCTGCTCAGCCAGTCAACCAGCACGGGCAGTGTTTAAATACCAATCCCTCATCACAGCTCCCTGGTTACTTACAGCAGGGTGAAAAGGGGGTGCTTGAGGCAGCTCTTGGCCAGACAGGACTCTCTCATGCTTCCTAAGTGGGAGACTCATTTAGTTTTGATTGCAGCCTCCCGGCGCAGTTTTGTGAACACATGATGGCCTCCTTTGGTACAGCTGCCAGCTGCTGTTTCTTTGGGGACCTCAATCAGGGTGACGTAGATCAAGCTAAAGGCTCACAAATCTCCTACCCTGAATAAAAGCTGGATTTGCACTTTTATTTTCCTGCCTCATTGAAACCTGGAAGCTATTGAAGTCCTTGGCTGAGGAAAAGCTGAAGCCCTTCAGTTGATCCATTGAGAGAACAAAATGCCACAGTGATTGATGTGATTGGTGAATGCCTCATTTCTCTCTTCCCGCCTTAACAGAAGAAGATCTGACAGAACTTTTGATAAAGTTTATTCATGAACACGTTGTAAAATGAGTGGTTAAGACCTTGATTGTACAGAGGGAAGGTAATAAACTAATTGAGGCAAAAAATGTAAATCTTTATATTTCAGATGTGCCTCCATTATGAATATACTGCACAGCATCTGGTATTGTGAATTTTTTTTATAGTAATGTGTTAAACATGCTGGTTCACGGAACCAAATTTCCATTTCAAGAAAACTGTGGCCTACATGCCATTTGACCATAATGACAGAGTTGTTGAGGTCCCTCCCCCTATTTTTGTCTCCGGGTGGAATCCACGAGTAAGGACTCTGCTCAAGTTTTCCAATAAAGCAAACGGGGGAGTTAATACCCTTTTCCTCACCCTTCATCCTTTTTAAGCAGCAGCCTGAAACCCCCTTTGATCATGGCATTGCGATACTGAAGAACAACTTAAGCACAGGGGGTTTATTTTTGCTGGCCACTCAACAACATGCTTTCGTTTATAAGTGAAAGCTGGTTATTGGGTTGAAAATACAGCAGAGCACTCTTATTATTTTGTTTATTTCATACCAGAAATCAAATGTGTCCCCTGAGCCACATAAATTACCCTTATTTCATCCCAAGCATATGTAAAATTTGAATAGTAAAAGGTAGATGAGTTTCACATCGTCTCCACTGAAGTAATTTTATTTACTTACTGCAAATCACACAAGTCACACAAATTCCAAGGAGGCATTTTCTACTACAATGTGCAGAAATGCACGCACATAAATTAAACACATGAAAAACAAAGGGGTACCTGGTGTGTAGTTGACATGTCAGTCATTTGGATGCATTGCATAGCAATGCCATTTGAAGGCATCAACCCAATCTATATATACATATATATATCGCAAAGAGTTAATCACATGGAAGAAATTCAATCAGGGAAGCTGAGGGGACCATAGCATTTCACAGTGTAACCATCCCCACGACTTTGTGAAGTAACCGTGTCCTGTTCCCCTGGTGTCTTTGTAGGACAGTACAGGGATGAAATTGTGGAAAAAGAGGTGGTTTGTGCTGTCTGACCTGTGCCTCTTCTACTACAGAGGTGAGTCCTGTCCTCTCAGCTAACGACATGTTTCATTAGTGTGGCACTGCTTACAACAATAGTAGCTTTCGATTAGTAGCTCGGTGTGCTGTTGTGACCTTCAGAGCCCCATGAGCCGTGCTCTTGGCGATTGTTAATGTATCTGGATCCAAGTCCCCCGTGGTAAGCAGCCTGTCAGGACCAACTGAAGAGACGTATTAATTGAAATGGCTCTCCTGTCGTCTGATTTGCTATTTTAGAGATCATTTTTTCCCCAAGCAAAGCCAGGGCTTTAAACAAGGCTTAGATGTAGCCATAATTTTGAAAGAGAAAGCATAGCAGGAAATTGGATTTCACACTAATGTTAAGTCATGAAACAAGTTTCCAGAGATGATGCTTTTTTGTACTGTGGTTGCATGCTTATGTAGTTCTTGGATTCAGATACATTAAACAGAATTTATCTTGCTGATATTTACAGATCCTCCTATAATTCCATATTATAGGGACCACCATCATATTATTAGAATAGTCACTCTTTTTGAATATTTGTGGTATTTATATGTGGTTATGTAATTTAGTAAAGACGACCCATATTTTCCTGACTAAGTTATTAAATGTTCTACTTTGATTGGAGTGGAAACTTAATATTTTATTTAGATGGCCACTACCACTGTCGTCAGTCATGTTTTTTCATGATGGGCTTATTGCGGGAGTCCCAGTCCAGTTTAAAGGGGTTTCCATTCAATTATTAAAGTCTCTTTTCTACTATTGCACAGTAGGAATACATTTGCAAGTGTTAGATGTGATCTTTTCTATAAGCTGCTATTGACTGAGCTGCTATTGACTGAGTATTTCAGCCTCTCTCATGCAGTACTAATGTTCATATCAAATATTGACACAGCTGTGTCCAGAGCTTTCCTATTGAAAAAATGAAATGAATACTGTGACTCAGTGAGGCCGTGAGGTAACTGTAGGCTAGGTGTACTGCAGAGAAAATCTAAGTCTTATGTGGCACAAGTCCACATATCACAGTGCCCTCTGCTCACTTGATGCGGATACAGGCATCATTTCTGCTGATCAGGATGACATCTAGTCTGTGTTATTTCTGGTGTCTGCCAGTCCTGTCGCCTTCTTTCCGCCCACTGACTGACAAAAGCCACAGACAGTAGCAGACCCATAGGCTTTATCCAGACAGACATGTTGAGAAATTGTATCCATCAGCAGGGCGTGGGTAGAGAGGTCATGAACTGCACTGCCCCTCAACTAAATGCAATGGCTATCTGTCATAGTTATCAGACTATTGTGGCGTGCTTAGGATCTCCCACAAGGTTAGCTTATGTTCAGAGACTGTTCTGCAGAACCTGCTGTGTGTGTGTGTGTGTTTGTGTGTGTTTTAGAGACACAGAGCCTTGATGAAAAAATAAATGTGAGCCCAGTGGGCTCAGGTATAGCTGATGCTGGTGAATAGATCAATCCGTCAGTCCTTCAAACTTCAGTAATGGTCCCAGGGATCTAACTAGCTCTTGGGCAAAAAGCTCTACCCCTAAACTAGAGACCCACCAGAGTTCAGCTACCATTTACTCCCTGAAATTTAGCCGCCATTCACGGTGAGCCTTACTTGTACCAGTTACCACCAGTATGTGTTGAAAGACTGTGACTTTTACATAACATCCCCAGTCAACACTCACACACAAACACACATACCAAGCAAACAAAGCAAATGCACATATGGGACTGCAGCATATATGATATATGATATATTTTGTTGCCTTGCACTGGTTTGAGTAAGCAGTGCAGACTGCTTATATCAAATATTGGGAGGTTAAGCAATTTTCTGCTTAAAACTCTGGACTCAATCTAATCCCCCCTGTGGAGAGTGCTCCATTGTCAATGTGGAGCCCTGTCTGCTAACTTAATGAGGATTAGAGCAGCCTAGCTGCATAGGACATTGAATCAATGCTCATCTTTTCCACTGATTGGACTCTGCACCCTCTGCTCATCTGACCAGCACACTCCCCTTTAACTTTTTGTCTCACAATCAACATGGTTCTCCAGCTTTTTAATTTTTACAAATTAATGTTCAACAAAAGAGTTTAGTGTAGTATCGTCAACAAAAATATGAGTACAAAAAAAGTCTCTAATGCACAGTCTTCTTTTTGCAGATGAAAAAGAGGAGGGGATACTTGGCAGCATCCTCCTACCAAGCTTTCATATATCTATGTTGTCTGTGGATGATCACATTAACAGAAAATATGCCTTCAAGGTCAGTGCATGTTTTCATTCCTGTCAAACTTTGTTAGACTCCACGTTGTATGGTTGAGTATATTTAGGGCATATAAAAGTAAAACATTAGTATTAGTTATTGGGAAGAAAATGTAAAGCTCTAATAAAATAAAATAGAATGATAAGAGCTAAAAGAATAAGGTGCCTTTGATCACTGGTATACAGTTTGAAGTTTGAAAGTAGTTTTTACTGTTTTGGTATTAAGAATAGAAATCAGGTTCTATGCTTTCCTTTGAACATGTTTTGTCTACTTTGGAAATGATTTTCAATTTGATTGATCATGAGGTAACGAAAGTTTTTTTTTTTTACTTCAACTGCACACTGCTAATGCTAAGAAAGCAAAGAAAACACATGCCAACAGTCATATCTGTGCTGGCTACTGCCTGTGGTGTAGTACTATTGCATTGCAATACTCTTAGTTGACTCGGAAACCTCAAGTTACTGGGCAACAGGGATATTTTATGGGATCTCAGTGGTGTGTACAATATTTGACTGTGGGTCCTTCATAAACCCTAAGAGACAACAGAGTTGTCCTGCCAAATACAGCCAAACACAGACGCCCGGGAGTCTGCTCAAGGTCTGTCCAACCACACAGCCCACTCCTTTTCCAACTTAGACTCAGGCTGAAAGAGAGCAAGTTGAGGTAAAGAGAGAAACACGAGAGCAGGGCACGACCTCTTCAGTTTACAGTGATTCACTTAGGAATGGGATGACTTTTTGACTGCATATTTTTCATTCTAAACTTTTCCTGCCTCTTGTTTTTGTGGCCAAAATGACCATGTCATTAAAAGTAACTTATTTCTCGTAATTGGAGCAATGACAGCGCTTTTTTGTTTTTCAGACTTTGGTAAACAGGATATTGAGGTTGTTCACTAAACATTCTGTTTTTCTCTTTCTGTGTCTGGGTTTAACAATATATTGGTTTGTTCACTGCGAGGGAACAGAGCAACAACGGAACAATGTGTTTGCCATACAATGGACTGCATGGTAAGTCCTACAGTATTGTGGCAGATTTATTGCCCTAATCTAGTGGTATGCATGAAACTCAGGTGACTCATGGTTTGATTTATGTGGATGGCACAGATGCCCACAGCAGGGAGTATTTCACAAACCAGCTTTTTTCACCATTATTTGCTAAGAAATATGACATGAATTATAGTAATTTTTGCCTCAAGTGTTTGAATATCTCTACATTCTTCTTTTATAGTGTTAAACCTACCCAACAGAAAACAACCTTCATTTACCAGTAAGGGTTAAAGTACTAGAAATCACAGATGACTTGATTTATTTTTTTGCCTTCTCTCTTTCAGGTCACTTTCTCTGTGTCACTGTTCCTGTCCCCGATCCTGTCTACTGTGTCAACAGGCAACGCATCCCAACATGCGGACATACTATTTTTGCACAGACACAGCCAAGGAAATGGAGTCCTGGATGAAAGTAATGACAGATGCTGCACTTGTACATTCAGACCCAGTCAAAAGGTTTGTAAGAACATCACTAATATCAACATTTATAGAGAGAGCCTGGATTTTTTTTTTTTTTTTGGAAGTTGGGAGATTACAGTGGGTTTTATCACTTCTGAAATGAGAGAAACACATTTGAAAAAGGCATTTGAGGACAGTTCTTAAGTACTAATGACTTCCTTGGTTTATTTCTCCTCCCTGATTTTCTTTTTTAGCATTTGTACTGTAAGCAAGTGCTTTTAAATCCCTCTGTTAAGCCTGTTAAGTTATTTGGCATCAGTTATTTGTCTCTGGGTTTGTTGCAGAAGCTGCGCCTTTCTTTCATATTATGTAACTATTTTTACTATAAAAGTTTATTACACAGTAACATACACAAGACTGCTATCTGCATGTGGGCATGTGTGTGTTGAACGTGTGGTGCAGGTGGTTGAGGGGATGTTGTGCACAGCTGCACTAGCTGGTCAGGATCACTGACTCATGAGGATAGGGTTTTTTCCCTTTTTCTTTTTTTAAACTATGTTAAATGTCTGTCATTTGGCAGCCTGCCTGTCTAATGCCCTCCTTTTACATGGGCGAGCAGAGGCGTAATGGTAAAGTGCTCTGTAATTACACAGAGCAGTAGTGCCTGAAATCCACTGAATAGCACTGTTAAATGGGGCTGTGATTTTGATCCAAGACTATTTAGCATAACAGCATTATAATATCTATTTAGTGAAGGCTGTCTTAATTTCAAAGTATCTAGTGTCTCGTAATCTGTGGACAGTATTGCTTATTGTCACATCTTTTCATATTTTTAGATGATGGGTATTGTTAAAAATGAGCAAAACCTATTCAGTTAAGGACCTTTCCCTTTAAGCGTTTCCTCAATCTCTTCCAAGTATGAGTAAACACTTTCATGGGGTTAAATGTGTGCTCCACTGGGCTGGTGGAGCCACAGAGGGCTGGAGAAGACATTACGTGACTAGTGCAGCTATTTAAAAGGATACAAGTGGAAACTGTGAAGGAATGCCTTTCCTACTGCCCTCGTATTGCTAACCCAGTGAGCCATGCTGCTGAGGGGAATTTGCAGAACTTTGAAGTTGTGACCTTGGGTCTGTCTAAGGCCAAGGAGTAGTGGTGTCTATTACCTCTTGAGACCTCCCTAAGGACCGCAGAGCTGTAGATAGGTCTTCTAGGGAGGAGGTAAAGGGGAGCTGCAAATGGATTACCGGGGTCTGAGCACCACCTTTGAGATGTGTCCCAACAGAGGCAGTGTTTTATTGGGGATATCTGATTCCCTTTTACACGGCTGGCCTCTTCAGCAGCTGGAAGAGACATTGTGCACCTCCACCCGTTTTCTTTGCGCTTTCTTTTTATTTTAGAGCTCCCCGCGTTATAAGAGTTCCAAGAGTAAGGTAGTGCATTAGGTCTGCAGTATATTTTATTGTCTCAAACACCTTTTACTGGCGATCTCTGACACAAAAGAATATCCCAGCTGTAGTTTCACCTAATGTAGTTACCATCTTCCCATCCCAGGTGATTTTATGTGTCTTGAATGTGTTTGGATAACACAGGGTCTTAGATTGTTGGTAATACCCAGGCCTCCTCCTTGTCTTTTTCAGGTTGGACCGACTAAAAGTAGAGCAGTGTGGACCACAAGAGATCAACCATGTGGCTAATCACAGGCCGCCACTCACACAGCCTGAAATCCAGAACAATGAACGCAATCGCGAGGTTGACCTTGAGTGCACTGCGGCAGTCACCACCACCACGGCAGAAGAAGAGAGGAAGCAGCGTGATGCTGAGCGCTACGGCTTCCAGAAGGACGGTGCAGAGCGTGAACGTCCACTCACCAAGATTAACAGTATCAAACTGCAGCCAGCCCAGGCAGCAGCTGTCAAAGCTAACATCACCTCACCCCAGACTCCAACTGAGGTGGATGGGTCACACCGTAGCCCCCAGGTTAATGGATCCAGTGAGCAGTGTCCGGCTGATGGGACCGGAATTCCTCCTCAGCGAAGTCCCACCCATGAGCCAGACCGCACCCTGAGCAGGACCAGCTCTATGCAGCAACTGGAGCAGTGGGTTCGCACACAAAGAGGACGTAACCAGGATGATGACACCAGGAGGTTGGCTTGATTATATTGGTTTTTCAGGTTTAAAAAATATTCATATTTCAGTTATTTCACTGTGTCATCTCAAAAATATGTGTGCTGCAAAAGGAGAAAATATGCCAGCGCTAGTTGTTTTTAGGTTATTGCACAGTCTTGTCCTACTTCAACAACAAGAGGGGGAACTTGGCTAAACTTAGTAAAATCTAGAACTGCAGATTCACCTGCATTTTAGGGCAGGAGGGATTCTCCTTAAGCATCTGAGTGTCCACATACAGTACATATGCAGACTCAGATTTTCCAAAGCTTCTTAGTCCCATTTCTCTCCAAAGCTGTGTTGATTAAAGCCAGAGGATTCACACACTCCTCACCATGATTTAAACACTCTGACATTACGCTATTAAATGTACCAGTAAGTAGACCTGAGGATAAACAATAGCTGAGCAGAGCTGTTAGACAGAGTTACTGCCTGCCACTGACCCTGCTGTGAGAGTCCCATTTTTAATTGGTTGAGATTAAACCCTCTCACTGTGTCTGTCTGTCTGCCTGCCTGCCTGTCTGTCTCTCCATCTGGCCGCCCAGCTTGTGCTCATGTTTGACACAGCCTTGCCTCTTTCTCATCAGTCACTCTCTGAGTGAGTTGATTTTTCAGAAATGGACATGCACACCTGCTTTAAGCAGTGCATGAACTTAATAATATTGTCATGGATAAAACTCTTTCTCTCTCTGTTCAACAGTCTCTGTTCATCATTACATGCATGTCCTCCAGAATGATGTTTCCATGTAGTCACAAGCTTTTTTTTTTTTTTAATGCTACTGGGTTTTACAGATCAGTGAGCCTTCTAGCCAGGATCTGTCAGGAAGTCTTAATAGGAAGCTCTCTCAATGCTAGCTGCACTGACTTTGAGCCCACTGTGGAAGTGAAGCTTTTCAAAGCTTTGTTGTCATCAGAAAGGTCTAATTTGTCCAGAGGGGGTTCTTGCTTCTATCTCCCTACCAAAGAGACACACAGAAACACATGAAAAATAAAAATATTCATACATACCATAACCTACTGTTGATAAATACTTCAGTTAACTTGTTGTGCTATTCAGACACATCCAGAGCAGAGGGACGCATCCATTTTGAATCTTTGTAGAAAACAAGACTGGGGATGTTTTGCAACTACAATGCTTTAAACAGGCACATCAAAAACTTTGTGTTATTGTTAATTCATCAGTCGACAATATTAGATACTAAATTATTTGCCTTTCACCAAACATCAGTTAAAGAGTTTGTCTGTGTGAATCAAGTCAATAAGATCTGTTCATACCCCCCAATATTATGGTTTCTGTTTGTTCTTTCTCCCCAGCATCACATCGTACCAGACGCTGCCTAGAAACATGCCAAGCCATCGGGTACCCTATCTGCCTCATTATGGCGATGGCTACCGCAGTATGCCCAGGAATAGCATGGCACAGCGGGACAGCATCTGCAGTATGTCGCCATCATTGTACGACCAGGCCCTGGGTCCCTCGCCGACTGACAAGCGCCGCTCCATGCGCGATGACACCATGTGGCAGTTGTATGAGTGGCAGCAAAGGCAGGCCTACAGCAGGCAGCCGGGCCTCTACAGCAACATGGCCAGTCCCAAGACCATGATCAACCTGTCGGAGCACGCCGTGCCGAGCCACTCTATCCCCCCCTCGCCTTCCCACGGCTCCCTGTCCATGTACGGCGGCTACTCTCCGATGCGAACCTACAACATGAACAGCGCTCATTCTGAGGTTTCCTCCCCCATCTACAGAAGAGACATGAGCATTGACAGACGGCACAGGCCTCAGCTCAACAAGGTCAGTTAAGTCACACACAAATGCTGAATAGGTGATTCAGCAGAGTAATGAATAAACTTATTTATCACTTACTTTTAGTGGTATCTAGGTATAAAGATATTTTTGCTCAGATTTTGAGATATCCATCCCTGAGATTTCTCGCCTCCACCCCACGACAGTGGAAGCTTATGAGAATTTTGTTTATGGTTCTTCAATTCTTAAGATAAGTCTTTCAACATCTCTTTCACAATCATTGTCAGAACATGATTTTAACAGTTTACATTAGAGATACTTTCTACTGAAGAAACTGCCCTTCTAAAAACTTTTAACCTTATGTACCATTGATCATCTAAACGCTTGTGGGAAAAAATGTTGCTGATTATATTTTTAAATGTCAGTTTTGAAAGCAAACAAGATCGTCTCAAGAGAGAGATAGACTCTCAAAGGTCCGCTCACTAGCTTGTGAATGTTTGAAGTTATTTATTACATATACTTTTCCAAAATGTCAAAAATAAATCTGTGCTTTTACGCTCAAGTCATTTTCAATTTTTTGAGCAGCAAAAAAAAAGCCATTTATCTTCACTGTATTTGTGGTGACAGAATTCTGACATGATGTCTCAGTGCTCTGACATTTAAACAAGAAGTATCAAGCTAATTAATTGCCACTGTGGACAAAATGTTTCTTTGTATTTGGGTGAATCCCTCCACTATGAATGATTATTTAAAGCAATCCATGGTGTAACTGACAGGCATGTTTGTTTTTGATTTACTGTGTCCTGCAGTATGCCTACCCGCCTGACAGGAGGTCTATGCCTGCGGGAATCCCAATCCAGACTATCACTGCCCAGTCTCTCCAAGGCAAAACAGTAAGTCCTCCTCAGAGTTGCCCCCTCCTGTGTTCATTACTGTCTTCCAAGTGCCCAGGACTGAGTCAGTGTACTCCTCAGTGAAGATACGTGTATGTGGGTTCAATTGGACTTTTTTCCAACAGACGAGGGTATTTTCATAACACCACCCAACCTACCCTCCCTCCTCTTTCTGTCCTTCATTTCCCTCCAAGAAGACATTGTGACTGAATCTTTAGACACATATTTAGGCAGAACTCAGATGTATGTTTCAAGTGGGAGGATTTGGGGTATGTTCACTTCAGGAGCTCCTTAGACTCGCTTCACTTCATTGGAGACTTAAAAACCCTGTCACTCACAGCTCTCTAAGCCAGATCAGGAATTTATGTCAAAGCCGTACACAGTGCTATGTCCTCATGGAGCTGGTTAAGTATGAACTGGATTTTGTAATAAATGCTAAACTGTCCTTCTGTCTTGACTGGACCTGTAGAATTTGCATGCTGCTGACAGCGATAGAAACCTTGGATAATCTCATGGTTCTGAGCTGCATGAAAACTCAGTACCTGGATATAGCAACTGTTCACCTATTTGGAGCCTTATACCTCTAAATCTCCTGTCCTGGTGTGTTCTCTCCTTTCCTCTCCCACTCCCCCTGCGGTGTGTCCCTGTTTCATTGTGGCTGTATTGTCCCTCCCTCCCTCCCTCCCCTTGCAGCCTGAGGAACTGACTCTGCTGCTGATAAAGCTGCGGCGGCAGCAGGCAGAGCTAAACAGTATCCGGGAGCACACTGTAGCACAGCTTATGCAACTAAACATGGATGGCGACAACCCAAAGGTCAGGCCCCCAGAGATGCCTCTGCAGGCGTGTGTGTTAGCGTGTGGTGTGTATGCCATCCTTACCCACTTCCATTATCCATCTTGATCCAGAGGATTTTTTTTTTTGGTCTTCACAAATGGCTGGTTTAAGGAGAAAGGCACTAGAGTAGACATTTTCTCCACAAAGGACTATGTGTTGGCTTGAAGTTGTCCATTCATCATATTTGGGGATCAGCAACTTTAGAAACCAACGTTTCCCAAAACGTGTGGGAAAATAGATATATTTTGACATCGTGCAGTTGATGAGATCATTGCATGTGGGCAAGCAGTTGATTGAGTCATTTTACTTCCATGAAGAGCCCAGACAGATGTTAACCGGAAATGAAACTTAAAGCCATTGGCGAGCTTAAAGAGTGACCGGCTAAGGAGGTTAAAACCACTGGCAAACGTTTTTGCATTTTAAGTCTCTTCTAAGACGTCAGACTACAGATTTGGCCATTGAGGATATAGGTCAACCAGGCTTGAGATGGACTATACTTGAGTTTGAGTGATTAGGGTTTGTAATCACTTTTTTACTGTTTTTTTTTTGTTTGTTTGTTTGTTTGTTTTACCTACTGTTCTACGATTTATTTGAGGTCTCCTCATGTCATTATAGCCAAAGATGGATGCTTTATCTTATGTAGTAGTAGTGGGTTAGTATCAGGATACTCATACCCCTGTTTAAGTGATGTATTATTTCCTCAGCTTACTGCTTCCTTCGTATTTTGCATGTACTTGGTCAAGACTGAACATGGCAGTTTGGTTATTATGGAGCTCTAGTCTAATACTACACTCGTTCTGTTTCCTTATATAGCACCTGACCTAATTTCTTCACCTTGACTGGTTCTACCATCCTTTCTTCCTGGTTATCTTTGGGTATACTGTACATAATACGTTTTTGTGTGTGTGTGTGTGTGTGTGTGAGAGAGAGAGAGAGAGAGAAAGAGAGAGAGGGTCTAAGTCTAAGAAACAAAACACGACTTTCTTTTCTTCTGTCTCACTCTCCTTTTGCCTTTTCTTTTCTCTCCTCTTTTGCTGCTGATGCTAGAATGACATTCTCTCCCATCACCTCCAAAGGAACCTCATGTTTTTGGACAATCAGGTGGGGTAATGCATGGATGCATGGCCCTGTCTCCTGTCATGACCTGAACTCATGTAATGCTTTGCTATAATTATAGTATTTAATTGTATTGTAATTTAAAAGCATTTCTTTAGCGATACCTACATAGCATGGACCAGTGTCACATTAGCACAGCATTAGTAGCCTAAGCTAGTCTGTACTACCTGTCCTTAAATTGGCATGAATATTCCTTAAACTCACAGTCTGTCATACTAGGTGAAGATCTGGATATCGCTCTAGTATGTAGAGCTGGGAGGTGTGGACAAGCTTTATGTCTTTTAATATAAAGTACATTTAGAGAAGTGTGTATCATATTACTGAACTGTTAAGTGTTAACATTAATCTTGTGGGGTTTTTTTTTTATAGCTGTGAAGTGCTTTGTGAGTTTGTGTAATTACAAAAGTGCACTGTTAGTACACAGAGGCACAATAACACTTTTCATATAATAATTCTAGAGAAGATAATTATATATCGAAATGAGCTGGCCTCACATTTGTGGAAGCATTAAGAAATCTGTACGTTTGTAAGTGTAGGGATGAGGCATAACGTTTACCATCTACTGCCACATACATTGCAATGATAGTGCTTGCCATATTTGCATCATTATAACACGTCAATGTTTAACAGGAGCTTTCCGCTGCTAGTAAGTAAGCCTCTTGGAGTTTTGCACTACAATGTCCTCCTGATCCTGTTTGTAAGCATCTCTTATTACTTCTCATTGCCGTATCCACCCCTGTCCACTGTGGATGCACGTGTTTATGTTTGAGTCTGCTTCATGAGAGAAAGCGCAAGTGAGGTGTAACAACATTGTGGGTGTTGTCTCTGAAGTGAAGCACTGCTGTGAACTGACACTTGCTATATTGCTCCTTTCCACACTGGACTAGATGAAGGAAAATGAGCCTTTAATCGTCATGACTCACACTTTGATTGAGAACTCTGCCCCAAGGCCTCAACTTTACCAGCAAGTAAGGCCAGCCAAAGGCTTTGCTCCGCCTCATCCTCACCAGTCGCTGTTGTTCTTTTTGGTCTGTTTTGCAATGCTCCTCCTTCGATGTCCAAGTCCCCATGGCATCTTGAGACTGGTTTCCCTGTATCGTTTGTATCGCCAGCACCTCCTCATTCATTGCTTTTGACTGTTCTTCTCTTATTATGAGAAGTCATGCCAAATATGGGCATGACTTGTGAAAGAGTAGTTTGATGTGTTTGCTTCACTGTTCAGTTAAATCCCTCCCTCGCTCTCACAGTTGTGTGTCAGGGCTGGATGCAGTTTACTCTAGAGGTTGCTACGTGTTTAGAAAATATTGAGCTAGCTGTGGGACTATCCTAAATCAAATGTTAAAGCTGTGGTCACACCCACATCATTTAGGCAGAAAAGCCTGTAGTCTTTACTCTTGTTTTGTCTAGTGCCCCAGCCAGTGAAGGTCAGTGTGTGATTTTTCATAACCTTTTGCAGAATGCGTTTCCTCTCATTAGCCACCTGGACGTAGCAGGGGGACTCTAATTAGTGTGCCTTAATTCTGCATTGCCAGACTTGTCACTTGTCAGTCCAGTTCATCACCAAATACTATATCTATCTGTGAAAAAAGAGATGCCCAATATAAAGCCTGCTGGGGATTGTTTTTTTTTTGTTTTTTTTGTAATTTAAATACAATAAAGTTAACTGATATTCTCTTTTAGCACTTAGAATGCATTATTATTCCACAATTCTCAAACAGATATCCAACTCAATACTCTGTTTGCAGTTCATCTGGAGTCTGCTTTTCTATTTAAATCTTTTTCCTGTCAGTCGAACACTGTTGTCAGTTAGTTGTTTAAGACTGGACTAAGACTAATGTTGTCTAGGTAAACTTTCTCTTGTCTTCATTCCTTCCCCCTCACCCCCTCTTGTTATTCTGCTGATGGAGAGGATAAAGGGGGCCGGCTTGTGTGTGACAATGGCTATGACATGACTTTGCCACTTTTGTGACCGCCTGTTGAGGTGTAAAAGTGCCGCTCAGGACTGCTCCCAACCACCCTCACCCCCATTTACCCATTCATTGGCATACCAGCCTGGCAAACAGCTGCATTCCCACCTGTTCAGCTGCCAGAAGTCTGTCTCCCTCCTCCTCTTCCTCCTCCTCCTCTTCTTCCCCACATCACTTGTAGTCCACACAGCACCACAGTGAAGCTCTCTGAGCTGTGGAAGTGTCTGCATGTTCTGTGTGGAATGCCATGTGGTTCACAGGTCCCACCTGCTTTAACTGTACTGTGTGGTTCAACCGAGGAAAAAGGTGTGAAAAAAATGTGTGTGAAAGAGTGCAGGTGTGAGTGTGAAGCGTTAGTATATGGTGGAGTCTGAAAGTATTTTGACAGTGAGCCATTTTTTGTTGTTTTGACTCTTTAGGCCAGCGCGTTGGATTTGAAATTACATAATGTTGTCAGAATTTAAGAGCCAAATCCTAGCTTAAAGGGATGTTTTAAAAGCACAGGCTAATGAACCTAAAGATACTGTATGACCAAAGCGACCGATGTTTCATAGGGCCAGACAGATATGTGATCTGATTTGTGATGATTGTGTGTTTCACTTGCTGAAGGCTAGACTAAAAGCAAAAAGGTTGAGAACAAGCAAGAAGGGTTTTGGCATAGTGTCACAAAGCATCTGCTGATGTCTGTACTTTTCAGTTAATCAGGAATGTAAATTAAAGATTAAACATGGCACTATGGCCTTATGATCATTATGTAATTTCATATCCAATGTAAGAACACAAACACAAAACAACACAGAAATATGTCACTGTTCTAATATTTATGGACTGCACTTGTATTTTTTAGATTCGGAAGAGTGGGTGACTGATGACGCATTATGTGATGATTGCATTACTTGGAAACATGGGATCCAATGCAGTTGAAGTCATTTCTTCTGTTTATATCAGTGTTGTTTCTTTTTTCTTTACAAGAGAAAGGAAGGGTGCCCTTTTTGTCTTTTCTTGGTTCACAAATGTAGCTGTATTAATAGTATAAACATGTTAACGGCAGTACAGTCTGATATCAGCAGCATGAAACTGCCTGTATTTTACTGTACACTAGTTTACTGACTGAATACCTGTTCATAATTGTTGTAAGCAAGCAGATCCTGTGTTAAAACTCCTGTGGATAGTTTGTTATTCAGGGATAATCTGTAAGTAATATTGCACATTGACTTACAACTCAGCTGCAACACACACTCAGTTGACCGCAGCTATGAGTCAGGCAGAGTCCTTGGACCAATTAGCTGCAGAACATGTGCTGGATAGAAACAGAGTTGATGGATACAGCTTATGTGCTGACTCCAGAGTAAGAAAGATTGTTTTACACGCCTTCCCCTCGCATTTCCAATAAAAACCGCTGTGCTGATGCTGATGGAGACAAACGACTGTGGGTGATGTAACATGAGGCACCAGAGTCATCAGTGAAGAGACTGTTTAGACTGGCTGCTGTCCCATTGTTGGTTTGCTAACTTAGATTGTCTCATTCAGTGAAATGTGAGTTTCTAATTCCGTGGCTCAGTGAGAGAGCCTTGTCACGACACTGCATTAGATCTCCAGATTCTGTGCATGTGCATCTTTAGTGTCTCGGTCTCATGTTCTGTTGTTCTTCACAGTTGAGTCCAGAAGACTACAGAGAACACGCCTATACATGTACGCCAGAGGAGGTGGACATTGATGTAAGTTGAGTGTTAAACTCTTGCATGACATGATGCTCCACTCAGCTTTCCATAATGGGTCACAACTTTTTGATTTGTTTTCTCCTCAGACCAAACTTAGCAGATTGTGTGAGCAGGATAAAGTGGTGAGGACACAGGAGGACAAACTTCAGCAGCTGTACAGAGAGAAGGTGACTAAACTCTACTCATTATGTTCTGATGCAAAACACTGTTTACAAGGATGTGTTTTCCAAGTGGAAGAAGAATAAACAAAAAAGAATACACAGTTTACACTGTGTTTAGATGATAAGAACAGCTTGAGTTAAGTTTATATGCACAAAACTGAGGGAGAGGAAAAAAATCTTTAAAGTCTTTTTCTGTTATAATGCTTAACTTTAGCTTGGCTACTGTCGTCAACTTGAGAGTTGTCTGGCTTGCAAAGCCATGTCATGTTTTTCATATCTGATATCCACGTTGTACTGGTCGCTTTGCAGTGTTGACTGACAAAAAAGTTAGAAGTACAATAAAGTGAACAATAATGCACTGTTTGTCCACCATATGTAACTCAATATTTGAGTCACTTATGCAAACAGTTAGAGCATATTTCTTAAAACATGTTTTTATTTGTTTGATCAAATAAATAAATAATCAAGTGTGAAATGTAACATAATTTTTAGCCCATAAAAGCACAAAATAAACTATCACATACTCAAAATGAGTTCTGAAATGGTTGGCTCAGTAATTGATATATCAGGTCCTGCCATACTTTTTTATTTAATACCTTAGCTAAAAACAAGGTCATGGGCCGGAAAAGTTTGAGAGTCTATGCTGCAGACTTATATAATCCGTTATGACTTAGCTAAAGTTAGCTGATCTGAAAGGTTACGGTGACAAATTACATACTCATGCTGTATGTGTGTTTGATATGTTGTGTGTTCCTTCAGCACACCCTGGAGACAGCACTGCTGTCAGCCAGCCAGGAGATAGAGATGGGCTCTGATAACCCAGCTGCCATGCAGAGCGTCATCCAGCAGAGAGACCTGCTGCAGAGCGGCCTGCTCAGCACCTGCAGAGAGCTGTCCAGAGTCACTGCGGTGAGTCATACAGTACACTCACACACACTCATGCTGGACACTGAAGTTCTCTGTCTTTAGGCATGCTGTTAAGATGGGTTTTTCTTACATTGTCATTCACAAAGTGCATCTCTTTCTAACCAGGAGTTGGAGCGGTCCTGGAGGGAGTATGACAGACTGGAGGGAGATGTGACTTTGGCTAAGAACAACCTGCTGGAGCAGCTAGAAGCACTGGGAAGCCCTCAGGTAGTATAATTCTTGAGACGGAAGCCACACTACTTTAATCTTGCACCACTGCTGCTTTCTAACACTAGCATGGCGTAATAGTCAGGCTTTGGTTGGAGTGTATATACTGCAGAGCTTCAAAGAAAGCTGAAAATGTAATTTTTTTTGTAATTGTAATAAAAATTTTGTAGACACTTTTTTGACTTTGGGGAAAAAAGTAAAGAAGATTTCTTCCAGTGCCCTCAACTGAGTGTAGAGGGAGGTAACTGAGGGATCAAAGAAACATAGTGAGTGATTGATGACTGTAGCGATGATAGAGCAGGTCTTAATTAAGTCTGTCTTTTATCTTGTCCTTCATCATGGGAGAGGTGTAGAGACAGAGAGAAACTGCTCTAACAGTTATTCCTGGTTGAGCCTGAGTCAGAGCCAATGCTAACTCAGAGTAGAGAAGTCAGAGGGTCAGCAGGGAGTATGGGCATCCTCTTCTCAAGTGCCCTTCACACACAGACAAACCTGTCATGAGAAAGGAGGAGATAATTACGTGTCCATTTCTCATGCTCTGCTGTTCTCTCTCCATCCCTTCTTTCTTTAATCTAACTACATTATAGCCCTCTCTTCATCTCTCCTCTCTTTGCTGACCCCGCTCTGAGGCTAATACTTCCCACAGACATTAGGAGCAGATCAGTGTCTGCACACCTTAGCAGATGTGTAATCTCACCACTCACTATTGCACATTACCATCTCTTTGATTTTCCTCTGCGTCTCGCTCTGTCTCTTGCATGTCAATCTTACATCATTAGCTGCAGAACTCAGAATTAGAGTTTAATCTCCAGATAATGTTTGGTGATTCGTGAATGTGTGTTTTTCTGTGCACACCCAGACAGAACCTCCCAGCCAGCAGCACGTCCGCATCCAGAAAGAGCTGTGGAGGATTCAAGATGTGATGGAGGCCCTCAACAAACACAAAGCTCAGAGAAATGCTGTTGATGGGATGGGTTTCTATGGGTCCAAGACCAACTTCACTAAGCATAAAAATGAGGTGAGAACAAAAATTCCTACCATTCCACCTTATCTAATGTGAGGATTTGTTCCCTGTCTCTATTTATTTTATTTTTTTTCACAATCTTTTTAACCTCTTAATTGGCAGAAATAATTTATCCAGATCTCCTGCAGTTGTGTGTACGATATTCAACTTAAGCTGAGGTCTCAAACTGGCAGCTCTGCTTATGGGCAGTGTGAGTGGTGGTATGTGAGTGGATGTGTCAGTCATGCTGTAACAGCATGTGGAGCTCTCTCTCTCTCCGGCTAATCAGCTGGTTTGCCTGCCCTATGGGCCAGAACTACTCAGTACCAGATGGTGGTTGCCCTGAGCGTACGTGGTGGCACCATGTGTCACCTTGCTTCTTGTCCTGTCATGCCCTGTATAATCCCCAGGAGGAGGACTCGGTACCCCCACGGCCACCCCTACCCCAGTCCTACGAGCCCAACCCCCCTACTGTGCCCCCTATGCCCTCTCATGCTGGTGTGCGCCCTTCATCACTCCACAGGCCGGAGGACAGGAAGGCCAATCACAGGAATGGCACGCACAGCGTAAGCTTGTTGACCCGTTGACCTCATGGCTGACCTTGCCCTCAGCTATGTCATCACACGTCATTGCTCGCTGTGATGGTTTTCGCTTTCATTTTGATGGACATCTCATGTCTTTTGGGTTATTTTTGGTTGGATTATATCCCTTTATTTACTTGATGTCATATTTCCCTCATCTTTTTTTCAGGTAGTTGGATGAAGCCTTGTTTGTGTTTTTTTCTCCCTTGTTTTTTAATTGAAGTGCCTTGCCTTCCTTTTCCGTGTCTGTCTCTGTGTGTTGAAAAGTAATGGTTCTGTTTTGTTGTGTCCTGTCCATAGTTGCAAATTAAGCCATGTCTGAGTTTAAATGTCTGCCTGCTGCCTACTTTTTTATTTGGCTGTGGAACATTGTGTCAAACTCAAATTTGATAGTTGTGTATATTTATGTTTTGAGATTGGCCTGTCTGTAAAAGCACCATTTTGTAGAAAAAGTCTATTTGCCACTGATTTTGAAGTCACTCTAAGAGAAAATGTCACTATTTTCCGGTGATGGATATCTCAGTTTGAAACCAACTCTCCCTAAATAAATCAGCGCTGTTCTACATGCCAGTTTACTGGGGTTTTTTTGTTGCTCATCTGCAGGGTCCAGACTACAGGCTGTATAAGAGTGAACCAGAGCTCACCACAGTAGCCGAAGTGGATGAGAGCAATGGAGAGGACAGATCTGAACACCCGTCTGAGAGAGAACATTCTGGAAACAAAGGTACATCAGGGTAGCTCAAGACCGGCCAACATGATGGCAGTCTCTGATAACTGCATTGTTCCAGTGACGCGTTATAAGTGATAAAGCATACACGAACAAAAAACCCAATCACCTGGTGAAGATATATTGTGTGACCTATTCAACTTGTTACTAGCACAGATAGTAGCCATAGTTACCATGCCATTTACATAGGCATTGCCTGGGCAAAGAGCATAAATACAAGTTCAGGCTTTTCTCCAAAGGCATAAGCTAGGTCAGTATATCACAAAGTAACTTTCATTTCAACCATTATTCATGCCCAGTTGTTACCGTGGATACAGTGGCATTTGCTCAGATTTAATTTACACTGCATAAATCACTGTACTGCTCAGGTTTTTTTGAAATGTGTGTCAGTGCTGGGATAACTAACTTATTCTATTTTCTCTACTTTATTTAGACTTAATTCCAGCGTACATTCTTTGTAACAGGACAGATTAGAATTACCTAAAGAGCAAATTGGTCTAAATTTGGTGAAACAGCATGCACAGCATAATCCAGATGTTCTGAATCTGAATTATTACATTGTAGCCTCACACTTGTTCCACACCACCACACAATCAATAGTAGCAAGTAGCTGATGCTGCCTGCAAACACTGCTGGGAATACTCTAATTGTTGGCAGAGTGTACTTGATTTCTGATTTTGTATTCCCAGGGTTAAACTTGAAGGTCTAACAGATTAACAGATTTAATCCAGCAGACTTAAGGAAAATATTAATTACCAAATTGATGGGAAAACTCCAGTAGCTGTATTAGTATCCATCCTCCTATTCTTAAGTACAAAGCTGAAGTGCTAATATGTCTTAAAAACTGATAATTATCCATTAAGAGTTTTCTGTTCTAACACGTAAATCCTGTGTTTTTGTACAAATGCAGTTCATAGTCACAACAATATCTCTTATAAAATACAGTGTACTCCTCAGTGAATTGCTGTAAATGTGTTGTATTAAAGCAGGTGCTCTGCCATTGAACCAGTTGGCTTACTGACTGACTCTTGTGTCTTGCTAGGGATGTCCTACCCAGTTGGCATCGTCCCACCCAGAACTAAATCTCCAGTGCCTGAGTCTTCCTCCATAGCTTCATATGTTACGTTAAGGAAGAGCAAGAAGCCTGACCCTAGGATGGTGAGTCCCTCATATGTTTGAACCCTTTGGATCACTGTATGATGCCAGATATCGCCATCAGTTGTTGGGAACAAACTCTAAAATGTAAAAACAGCTAAACTTTCTGGTGCTTATTTTGTGGCAAACCAGACATTTCTGTCTCTAAGCAGTAGCAAAACAAATAATATTAATGATTAACAAATTGATTGATTAAAAATTTTTTGTTTGTGATCCTCCTGTGGGCAAGTGTGAACTGGCAACCACTTAATTTTCTTAGACTGCATTTAGTTCCCCCTTAATTGGTTTTTCTGGTTATTAAGCTGCTGGTTGAAAGCTAACATGTGCAGAAAAGGCCACTCATCACATGGACAGGGTGTGACTCATGCTCTCAGAACCAGGCGGTTCTAAAATAGATGCCAAGCTTGGTTAAAACAGTTTCCAGTCTCAAACACTATCAACTTAAATATAGTAACCATGTTATTAGTGCACCACACTGTAGGGTGTGTCCTGTTTATACTGTGTCTGTGTTGGAAAAAAGATGGTCATACAGTATTAACTGAACCTATGTGAACTTTCTGAAATGTCAGCAGCACACACATGTACACATAGTCCTCCCTGGAGGACATACATGGTCCATGGTAGAGAATGTGTGGCACAGGCCTGTAGAGTTCATCATAGGCCCTTGGATACCAGCCTCTTGAGCAATCTGGACTGGGGAGGCTGTGTCCCCGGGCTCTGGACTGAATCCAGATCTGCCAGCCCCTCCAGCATGGCTCAAACCTGAGAGTGAACAACTTCTCCTCAGTTCACTTCACACCATCAGGCATGATCATCAGCCTCTCCTGCTCAGGCATTAACAGGCCCCCAGCCTCTGTGAGTGCACCCATGTGTGCCAGGTTGTTTCCATATGCATTTGCACTTCTGCTCAGTTTGGTTCAAGAGAGTGAACGTTCAAGAGCCATTTCACCACCATTATTGTGGTTATTATGTCAATCTTGACTGTTAACTTTGTTCAAAGAAGCAAATTGTTTTTCCAGTATGTGCAGTATTGGCAGATAAAATGCAATTCTTTTACACTGTAAAAATTACCATGGTGGTATTTGTATCCTTGCGTTGAGTATTTGACAGTGATGCTACATTATTATTAAGTCTCCCTGTCTGGTTGTCCCCTCTGGCTAACAGGAGCGTCCACGCAGTGCAGTAGAGCAGCAGCTGTGTGCTGCGGAGAGCGGCCGGCCCCGAATGAGTGTGGAGGAGCAGCTGGAGAGGATCCGTCGCCACCAGCAGGGTGCCCTAAGGGAGAAGAAGAAAGGCCTCAGCATCCGGGGTGGCAGCCAGGAGAACACGCCCTCACGCAGTCACTCATTTACTAAAGAAAACCATTTTCGCAGCATGCAGGTATTGGATGACTGACATAGATGTTATATGGACACTAAATCACTGCTGAAGTTCAGGATAGGTTGAAATCAAACCCTGGAACCCTGTCATGTGATCAGACCTCTCTGTATCTTTGTCTTTTCTAGTCCCAAATGAGACGCAGAGATGAGGTGATGAGCAGTGACATTCAGGAGCTGGAGGCCTCTCTTAGGCAGCAGGAGGTGGTGAGGGAGCAGGAGACGCCTGCCGAGGAGATTGCCCGTCTCAAAGAAGCCTCGCAGGCTGACCACTTTAATGTAGACCGAGAGGTAAGGCACAGCAGTTGGCTGTCTTACTCATCAAACATGGGAAGGCTAAAATTATCACTGACAAATAATTCAGGAAATGTTTACTAACAGAACATCAAGTATTGTAGAAACTGATATGATTAAATGGTATTACTAATTTTACTATAATGAAAGACAAAGCCTACAAGTACTTTGAAACAAATGATTGTGTGAAAAAGACTTGATGTTAAGCTCATTCTGTAACTAAAGGTTATGGCATATCACACTCATATGTATTATCTAAATATTACACTCAGTTAATGCTGATTGAGGATACATATAGCTAAATTATGGGGGTAAAAATGTTTGTGTCCTATTGGCTTACTTTCAGGCCTCCATTAGAAATCAGTTACATTATTGTTTACAGTATTACATCTACCAAAATTGCACTGCAACAATGACTTTTTTCCCAGTGCCAAACTGAGCATGACACAATAACCCTTTTACTAACATTTTATCATAGGTTGCCTATAAGCTATAAACATGATTTAAAGGTGCTTCTTGCTGTTTTAGAAAAGTTCATGGCCTCTCTCTGGATTACATCAATGAACTCCTTACAGTTTATGTTCCCGACTGATCACTGCATGCCGCAGAATGTCTCATATCGAGTGTTTCTCGCTCTAGGACAAAGCCTGCGGTGATGCTCCATTTAGCTCTAACAGACCCAAAATGTGGAGCAGTCTTCCTGTACTGTATGATGATAATGAGCATCTGTTATTTGTTTATGATTGTCATTTTCTGATTTATATCCTTCTGTTTTTATTGTTGACACATTTAGCTTCTATGTCCTTTTCTATTTATGCCTATTCTTCTTTGTAAAGCACAGTGTATTCTATTCATTTGTACGAAATGTGCTACATAGTGTTTGTTCTTTGTGTTTCTTCAGCTTTCTGTGCCTGACAAAGTGCTGATTCCTGAACGTTACGTAGAGTCAGACCCTGAGGAGGCTCTGAGCCCTGAGCAGGAGGCTGATAAGCAGAGGAAAGTTGACCGCATTAAAGCCCTCATAGCAAAAAACAGGTAAACACACCATCATGGCCTGTGGCTAGCAGTAATTCATTATATTCATTGGCAGGGACAGGCCTGCTTGGGCCTTTGATATTAGATAAGGGTCCTTGGGTGATAGGGTTATCTGTGTGGGTGAACACTGATATTTCCCAGCAGATTTCATGCATGAAATTCTTTCTAGAGTTGAGGGATAGGTTTGGGGTCACAGCAGGACATGACCATAGATTGTTCAGAAAAGGCCACACCGCCTGCTTGCTCTTTCCATGCAGATCCATTCCTTAGATGTGCAGAAAAGTTTCCGTTCTTATCTCCCAGCCACTGTGACATTTATTTCTAAATGTCCTCCCTCTTGAGTTGATTTAAAAGAGATAGCTTTGTTTGTTCCAGGGTAATTGTGTTTATTCTGAAAGAATGTTTAGAATTAAAAGTTGTACACTGTATAGTACACAAGTCATTTTTGTATGCCATGTGTGCTCCTAGCATGCAAAATGTCCTGCCGAGCGTGGCTCTAAGCCCAGAGGAGGAGACTGAAGAGGAGGTTACCGTACAGGAGAAAGAGAAGATGATTAATATCTCCTACGAGCTGGCAGCCGAGGCCTCCAAACGCAGCAAGCTGGTAGCAGGTACATCTCTAGAGAGAAGAGTGGGGAGGGTTGAGAAAAAGAATGCAAAACAAAAGCTAGTGGGAGCCTGTCTTACTTTATGTTGCCGTGGTTTTGTCAAACTGCGGCTGTTTCCAATGTGCATGTGTTCAGTCATTTATCATTGTAGTCTCATTAGTTTCTTCATTAATTCCATTGACTTCAGTGATTATTTGTGGGGTTTTTTTGGCTGTCAAGCCATTAGCTAACAGATGCAATTTGTTTTTGTTATTTCGTTTGTGGGTCTGTGTGTGTTCATCACGTTGCTCTGTTTCGTTGCAGTGAAAAGCCTGTCGTCCTCTTCCCCACCCCTTCCACAGTCTCCTAACACACCCCCTCAGCTCACTGATGGGTCTCACTTCATGTGTGTGTAGTAGCACCAGTAAGGGCCTTCATCAACCTGTTTTGTCCATACTCACAATGCTAAAGTGTTCTCAGTATATTAATTGTTGTCTCCGGGGGAAAGAAGGCAAGGCAAGAATCAAAGGATTTATGAAAGGTTTTATAAAGTATGGATGGGAAAATTATCATGACGTGTATGTGTGTATTCTGTGTTGCTGTAGCTGTAGCTGTACCCACCACTTTTTCACGTTGTGTGGTGTTTCTTGTAGTGTGTATTTGTTGTTGCCTACTGATAAAACTCAAAGGACTGTAACATTGACTTGAATTATTGGACATATTGAATCCTCGTTCTGTTACTTTTGGAGATTTAATTAGACTTTTTCTCACCTTCTCTTTCTGCAGCACAAGCTCTAGCCTCAGTAAAAACCTATACATGAAGGAAACAGCAGCAGAAATATAAAGACACCCTGAAGACTTACCCCAAGGACATCAGCACAAGGCCAAGGTCCACCGAGAGTGAAACTGCCTACTCTGTCCTCTGGGGTCATAACCTCTTGATTGTTTGCTCACTGTGACGTCTTAAGCTCTTATGCCACCAACAACACGTTCTCTGTGACATTTCTCTGCAGTTTTTGGGGCATCACTCTCATTAACCTGGCGAGACAGCTTTGATGCTGTTACTGTTGCTGTTCCGCTTTCAGTTTTTACACATTCATTTTTATTATTTATATGGTTTTATTAGGTTCTTGTTTGAATATGGGCCAATGTCTGTCTGTATATATATATGAGGATAATAGACTGAGCTCTGGTGTAAGCCAAAGGGGCCTGTGATTTAATGTTTTTGGCCATGCCACATTTTCCATTCATATTTCACCACCTTTCCAGAATGGTTAGAAGAACATGTTTTCACATCATTTCAGTTCAGTTAAGTCTTTTATAATTCACTCAATTTGTTCTTCAGATGTCGGTCATCAGCCAGCCAATCTTATTTATCCATTTATTGTAAAGAACATTTGTCGATGCGAAACACAAGTATATAAGAGATATAGATCCCTCCATTATAATGAAAGGAGGAGCCACTTTATTGCTGCAGACTAAGATTATTTGTAATTTCTCCTGTTTCTAGGTTGTAATTATTTAAAATGGGATCCTCTGCAGTCCCTGTCGCATTGTTGCCGACACTTATGTGAATGTTCTGGCTTAAGTCACTCTATACTGTCTTTTTTTCTTATTGCTGAGAGAGATATTTAAACTGAGACTGAAAAAAAAAAACAGATATTGGTTCTATTTTATGATATGTTGGTTTGAAGTCCTGGAACTAAAAGAAAGATTAGCACATGTAAAAAGCAATAAAATAAAATGTTTGTGGATCCAGGATAAATCTTTTGTGTGTACAAAGTGTAATTATCAGAGGTTTACTGTGTATATAATGTACATGGTACAGCACGATGGGAGGATGTATCCAACATATGGTTACATAATAGATTTGATTTGCAAATGTTCATATCCCATCTGTTTTATATCATGTTAAATAAATGTTGCGGTTCTTAATGTTTGGTTGTACTTGTATCCTTTACCACTGTTGTGGATAGTTGTAATGGGAAAGCTGAAGGTAAAGCTGCATACACTTAGTCCTGTTCATCAGCTCAAATGTAGCATCATCACTTGTGTTTTGTCAAAAATTTTATTAATTCAGTATGGACTGAAGAATTTTTGACAGTGAAGATGTTTTGCTTTTCCATGAGCTCAACATTCAGGCCTTATGATAATTTTTGAATTTAGAGTGTTATGCTTGAATAATATATTAATTATCAGCTTAATCAGAAATAATCAGATAAAATATCTATCTAAATATCTATACTATTGGATGTAGGGTCATTTCATTTGGTCAAACCAAACCACTGTCCGTGACCGTGGGGTCAAACTGATCTTGCCGTCAGTATGAGTGACAGTTTAAATACAGAACTGTGGCTCCCTCTTGTGGTCATTCTGCTGCAGCAACACTGGTCACATGCAAGTTGGATCACTGCATCTATGGTAGTGGATCGCTCAACTTTCCATGAGAATTCACAAAACCCAATATGGAGAAAATAGAAAATAAAATACATACCACTTTCTAGTAAGGAACTCTTCATAAAGGGGTTATAACTTAAGTTCTGAATGAATGAATGAAAATACATCACTGAAGCATCATACATCTGAAGGTGTTCAGCCCACATGGGCTTACAAGACAGTTGCCCTCATAAGCAAGAGGAGAAAAAAATGAACGCAATATAACGTAACACATTTTATCAAATACAACCTGAACAAATGAAACCGTTAACGCTCTCCTAAGTTGACAATAGGCATTTAACAAGAACCGAGCTCGTATATGTAAACATGCACTAGTATATACACATAGTAGAAAAACGATAGATAAAGTGCATTTCATTCTCAACATCATCCAAGAAACACAGGTGACACTTTCCTCTGGGACAGAATGGAAGCAACCTGTTTTAAGTAGACCTCTGATCTCTGGACAGGGTAATGGAGATATTCTGCTCGGGATGGTTAAGTGTGCTTAAACGCACACACATGACCGGTTTTCTTACAAACTGATCATAGTTGACAACACTGGGAAAATTACTAACCCTGAATAAAGCCATTATATTATCCAAGACCCTAAGCAGATAAACGCTGATTCTAAAACTAAAGTTATTATGCATGGTCCCTGAACGTGAATCCCCTGCTTCTACGGAGCCTTTGCTGTAGTAAACACTGACTCCTCTATTTAAAAAGAAAAGAAGAAACACATGGAAAGTTTAAATACCAACGTCAGAGTTTACCCTCCTCGTGCCGCCTCTGACCAATCAGAGAGCATACAGTGTGATTTGGCCCAGCCCTCCCTCTGCAGTGAAGCATTTGACGGTGCCACGGCTAAATTTTAATACCGAAAGTGTCCCACGGTACGTAAGCCGCTGAAATGGCTGCTGCGGCTACAGAAGAAACACCCGCACTGAGTGTCGAGGACGATGCACCGACTGTTGAGACCAACGAGGGCAACGGCGAGGAAAAAGAAAAGGGCCTTACCGAAGCGGAAACGGAGGAACCAGGCAGTAACGTAGAGCCGAAAATTGAAGAGGTGGGCGCGGAGGCCGGCGAAGAGAAGCCCGCTGAAGTCGCTTCAGACAAGGCCGCGAGCGAGGCGGTGACACACGACAGCGCTGTAACGGTCAACCAGGAGGCGACACCCGCTCCTGAAGAACCAGAGCAAAAGCCGGACTCAGAGCAAAGCTCCGGAGATGGTAACAGCGAGCCTGCCAACGATAACACGATGAAAGAAGCGAAGGAGGAAGCAGGAGAAGACAGCCGGTGTTCGGGAATAGACTGCGAAAAGAGCAAAACAGTTTGTGAAGACGGAGAGAAACCCAGTGGCGGAGGCGGGGAGCTGGGCGACAAGAGGCGGCCGAGTGTGGAGATATCGTCCTCGGATGGTGAACCGTTGAGCCGTATGGACTCTGAGGACAGGTTGGTCTGGGAAATTACAGGTTACTCTTGACCAGTGCTTGGTGCGTGTGAACGCGTTACAGTGGCTACTGACAGTGATAGTCCTTCCATCCAATCTTTGACCGATCAATAACAATTAATTAGTTTTTGTTGTTAATAGTTTAAAGTATGAAAGAATCGACTCATTTATATTATCAACCCGCAAACCAAAATCTAATGAACCTACCCTCCCCATTCATTTTCAGTATAACTTGTCAAATTTGCATATTAGCTACTTAACCAGACATGTCCTCAGACGTATGAAAAATGTTCTGCTTGGATAATTATTTGCATTTGATATGGTTTCCTGCAAAAAACGTTTAAGCATCCTCCTTAAAAAATAATCTACAACTACTCCTTATCCCTAATTTAAAATCCAGAACCTGTGTATACACCAATATATTTCATTATAAAGTCTTTCTGCTGAATGCAAAATGTCTCCTACTTCACTGAAGAGCCCATTTTCAGTATCTGTGTGCTGGAGGTTTGAGAATTTCCCCCATCACACTCCTGTGAATCATAAATGCAAACTAGTCTTTTTGTCAAAAAATCATCTTGTATGTACAAGCATTAAATTGATATTTAAAGTGAACACAGAGAAACTCTCCATCTTAAGCAGATGAACAGGAAAATTTATTTCTAGTTTAAAATTTTACACATAACATCATGCTGCACGCTTTAAATCCAAGTGAATTATCAGTACGCAAAACAAATTTTAAAGGGGAGAAAGGTTTTAAACATTTATTGAAAGGTAATTCAAATGATGTCTTTAATAAAACTGTGGCTAAAACACTGGACTAGAAATGTTAATGGGAAAGAAACTGTTACTTGTTAAATGAGTGATGAGTAAACTATTCCCTCTGAGCCCTTTGGTGATGTTGACAGCACACCAAATTAATAATATAGTACTAGGAGCACTGAATACAATGATATAATTGATTTGGCATGAGTGATGAAAGTGGCATGCATGGAAAATCACTTACAGCCTGAAGACTTTCACGCATAGTGACTACGTAATGTGGCAAGTGATATCTGCACCTGTTCTTCACGGTTGTGCAAAGCCTGATCTAAGCTATGAAGATATTCTTGATGGCCCCAGTGCCCATGTTTTATAACTGTGGAGCTGTATTCTTCCTCCTTCCTTTCTCTCTCTCTACACCCTCCACTCTCTCCTAACTCTCAGTATCAGCAGCACCCTGATGGAGATGGAGAGCACTGTGTCCAGCGGACGCTCCACTCCTGCTATGATGAATGGACAGAGCAGTACCAGCTCCTCCGGGACAAAGACAGTGGCTTATACCTGCTGCTGGGACCTCTGTCCACAGTGCTTCAACTCTAGTCCTGATCTTGCAGAACATATCAGGGGCATTCATGTGGATGGCCAACGGGGAGGGGTAAGTAGACTATAAACTTTTGGGCAAGCTCTGTGTTGAAGACCTAGCAAGCTAATGTTCCTTTTTGCTGTAGCGTAATGTTGACAGTGCAGACGCTCAAGACGGAGTAGAGCAATTATTAGCTACTACTAACTACTTTCTGCCAAAGAAGAGGTCTAAACAGTTCATAGTGTTTTCTGTGAGTTATCTAGAGTAATGAGTACACTGCTTCTGGAAAGAAATATTGTTTCAAATCTAATTTATCAGTATTGTGAAAATAACAAACAAAGTGTCTGAATGGCTAAATACTAGCAGTGGTTTATTTTGTATGAACTGAAATTTTAAGTTTTATTGATTGCTTGTATCTTTAAGTTACTGTGCACTCAGAAGATGCCTTCTGTACAAAGATTTGGTGTATTGAACTATTTTTTGAACCAACCTTTGAATGCAGCCATAAACAAACTTGGCCTTGTTTTAGAGGCCTGATATCTGTGTCACCTGTACAGTAAAAACATAATTTGCAGAAGTTGCAGTGTGTCTTACATTTTTAGGTTTCATTCAGTATAAAAAAGTCTTACTAAAAAGTCTTACAAAATGGACCAGCTGTGATGGCCACATATTGAGATTTTTCTTTCTTGATGAACACGAGATATATCAGTAAGAATGGAAGTTATGCAACTTTACATGTGTAATTTGAGAAATTTCACTTTGTCTAACAATCATTAATCAAGCTGTCTTGACAAATAACCTCTCCTTTTCACTGTTGTTTTACTATGTACAACTTTTTTTTGTTCACTTTTCTCCACCTATATTGTCTTTTTATTTGTCCTGCTACTCCTATATAAACTCTTCGTCCCATCTTCGTCTCTGTCTGTGTTCCTCAGGTGTTTGTGTGCCTGTGGAAGGGTTGTAAGGTGTATAACACACCATCCACCAGTCAGAGCTGGCTCCAGAGACACATGTTAACCCACAGTGGAGATAAGCCCTTCAAGGTAAAGCTACTTTTTTTTTTCAAATTCTGATGATAATTAGCATTATTGATAATTGATAATATGCTGCTTATGGGTAATGTTTATAGCATATGTATTAATAGCTTATTTAAAAAGTTGTAATGTTGTCCTATTACATGTCAAATATACCATATTTTCTGTGTCTCTGTGCTCTGCCGCAGTGTGTAGTTGGTGGCTGCAATGCCAGCTTTGCTTCCCAGGGAGGGCTGGCTCGCCATGTACCCAGTCACTTCAGCCAGCAGAGCTCCTCTAAAATGTCCAGCCAGGCCAAACTCAAGGAGGAGTCACCCTCCAAGGCTGGACTCAACAAGAGAAAGAAACTCAAGAACAAACGCAGGTGCTCCCTACGTACGTACCTAACAGTCACACAAACTAATCCTGTTTCAAAACCTTCCTCAATGTGATTTCCCTCCATTTCTTTGTCTTTAAGGATTACAAGCTGAACACATTTTTTAATGTAGTGCCATTTATGTTGTGCTGAAACAGATGTTTTCAGCTTCTAACCTCCCACATCTATTTGTTGGAGAAGCTAGTGCTGGACCACACACACACACACAAACAGGAACATAAGCACATGGCAGCTAGACAGACATTCTCCCTTTGGCGATGTTCTGCATTTCAGAGAACAACTTTTGAGTGTTTTCTCTTATAATTTCTCTCTACTGGCATGTCTGTGCCCAGGTAGTTACTGATAGTGGGCTCCCTGGTGGCTGGCTTTGCCTCAGATAGCCTGTGTCAGTCTGCATTATGCAAACTCAGCTCTCTTTTTCCTACTTGCACACTTTTTGGGGTTTTTTTTGTCTTTTGTGTGAAGTGCAGAAGCAAAATCTAATTGTACATTTGGAAGTTGCTGCTCTAGAACATTACATTTCTGTGAATTTTGCCGTTTTAGTTGGAAGATTTATATGGCTATTAAAAGACTATATCAGTAGTTTTGCATATTTCAGTATGTTAGCTACAAATTGTATATACTTGAGGTTATTAGGTTTTCCCAAGCATAACTTTTTAGATTGATTACCCCCTAGATAGTCATTAATTTACATACATTTGAGTACAAAATCAAAATCAACTCGCAGAGAGCAGAAAACATGCCTGTGGTAATGACCCAATCACATAAAGTGTCTTTGTGTTTTTTAAAGTCTTGTACTGATCCACTGTAATTCAGCCAAAAAGGACCATTTTAAAAACTCCATATAGCAGTGCAGTGAGGGATTGTTTTCACATTGAACAGTTGATAGTTGAGTGCCAAAAAGCATTTCATGAGAGATGTTGAGAAGAGTCAGTGTATATTACGATAAACATCTTTCTTCCCTTAATAATAGATTATGTATGCCAGATGAAGTATCTTTGACTGCAGCAGCAGGTCAGGGAACAGTCTTAGCTTGCAGCTCCATTACCATACAATAGTAATGTGACTTCAACAACAAGAAACATTTTTACGAAAGGATCAAAATGTATGAAGGAACACAGAAGTCTCCTGTAGTGAACTGGCTGCAAACCAGTGGCTTGAGGTCAGTATTGTTGCATTAACCACTTCCTGTTGATTATTGTCTTTGTTGCAAGTTTCAGTTGTTGCAAGATTGTATTTGTGAAACCACATGTGTAAGTGCTGAGTCTCTTGCAACAAAGCAACATGTTAGTCAGCAGTGTAGAGGCTGATGTTTATAATATTATTTATCCATTGAATGCAGTCCTTCATCAGAGGTTTGTCTCTGGTCATGGGTAAAACAGTTGTCAACACTTACCTGACTTATCTGATTTTAATTACACAGTGTTTTCTAAGACTACAATTTGCGTTGACTTTACAATGATCTCTTATACATAAGGTTGAGGCACATGTCCTATACAAAGCACTCTTTTCTCTTTAAGAGAGGAAAAAAGAAACATATTATGGATATAGATTATGGAATAAATGACAGAGAATTACAAGTTTGCACATTTCTATTGCACCAAAGTCCTCTAATCAAGAGATGTACATTTTCCACTTGCGTGCCAGTTGAGATCCAGTGCAAGTACCCGTTCTCTCACAGATTTATTAAAAGTGCCTTGCTTAGGACTCAACTGAAAATCCTGAATAGATGTACTTTATGTTAACACCAAATGTCAAGAGGCCTGAGTTTCCTTACTGCTTAATATGTGCAGTGAGGCAGTTATTCAGAGAAACTAAACCATAAGAATCTCATTACCATAGCTTTCTGAATTGAGACTTTTTTGTTGCTGCAAAGCAAATTTAAAAAAATGCAAAGGAGTAGCATTTTTCAGTCATGAGATGATTCTGATGTAGTTACGGTTAGGTACCAAAAGACCTGGAAAAGCCATGGAATTTTTATATATCGGGGGGCCACAGTGGGAATCCTGGTGGTATGTGTGTTTGACTCTGGTCTCATCTGAGTCTGTCCTCCTTCCCCTCCAGCGAGGCCCCACGACTTCTTCGATGCTCAAACCATGGATGCTATTCGCCACAGGGCCATCTGTCTCAACCTCACCACCCACATTGAAAGTGTGGGAAATGGCCACAGCGTGGTCTTTCACAGCACGGTGAGTGCTTCACTACTTTTTATGTCTTGTAGTGTTTGCCTTTGGCTACCTGTTTTCTTTTTAATGGGTTTATAGACAACGAGTTACAGTTGGGATTCAGAGGAAATGGTTGCAAGGGGGATAAATTATCAGATGCATTCCTCTGCTGTATGGGCGACTGTCCAAAATATTGACAAAATTATTATTTATGTTGTTTACCACTCCTTAATCTTAGTTCATGTAACTACAGTCATCACAACATGAATTGCCAAATGCAGAAAAAAAAGTCTTGTTTCAGATTCAGTAAAATGTACTTACGTGGACCAATCAATGGAAATTTGATTTGTGATAATGATACACAAACGTTTTATTTAATGAGATGTTTAACGGCACCTCAATTCAATCTAAGGCAACACATCACATCACAGGGGTTAAAAGTATCCTGATATTATGAGGTCTATGTGTAAGAATTGAGCAGTACATAAACCACTATCTGCATCTGCATATAGCAAGACTCTGTGTTACAGGCATAATGTAGTAGCAGTGGAAGCAGCAGTATTCTTATACACAACAGACAAATCAAAGCAGTAGCATATGACTGTTGAGACATTGATGAGAATATTTAAAGATTCTAGTCAGTACTTTCTGTTTTATGTCTAAATCGTAATCTGTCCAGTAATGAATATAGACAGTTTGCCTAGCCTAATATGCATGATTGTTGTCACATTTTTGTCACCCTTGATTTTTGAAATCGCGATTTTTTTTTTTTGTCATTTTCATTTTAAACAACAGGTGGAAAGAGAATCATTGCAGATTTTTTCTCAGTGCACTTGAAGTGAACTCAGAATTGCCCTAAGGCTTGATGTTGTTTTTCCTCTGAATCAGCTTCAGGAAACACAATTGGATTGTTTTTGTATTGTGCTCAGTCCATTCTGAGCCTAGTGCATGATACATTATTAATGAGCAGTGAAGTGCCCTCCTTTTCACCTTACTATTGAGGGCAATATATGAGCACTCACAGGAAAAACTCTTTTTGTGAAAGATTCCTATCTCACTGACAATGACTTGCAAGAGTGAATTTATATTAACGGTGGTTAACTGTAGTGACATGTTGGCTCTAAAGGTGTGAACTGCAATTTTTAAATAATCAAGGCTCTTATTCAGTTCCACTAGGGAGCACCCTGTCTCCTGTTCAGAACCCTTGAATTGCATGATGGCCATTTTTGCTTATAAGCGGGAAAAGAGAGGGTCATCATGTGCTGCCTACCTCCCCTTCTTCTTTCACATGCTGGGTACGTAAGAAATATACATATATAATCCCATTCACTTTTTGCTCAGCATAGTTATATACAGAAATCTTCCTGTTTTATCATCAGTGGCAGTGATTCTGTTTACACTGTTTTACCCCAGTCATTTGGCCTGTAAGGATTTTATTTTTAATTTTTTAAGTAAGTAATTTACAGAGAGAGACTTTGCCATTTGGTGGTGTTTTCCCCCACGATTTTCATTCCTATATAATAATAGATTTATGTATATAGGAAATAACAATTATACATTTAGTGTGCTATTTGGGTTCTAGTGGCTAACCTAGCAGAAGTGATCAGTGTGCTTATGAGCAGAAGAATCTACATTTCATATACATTTTCTCCCTAAGAGAAAAGTGAAATGTTCCAGGGCACTTCACATGTGACTTAAACCACTGGAGATACTCTACATTTGAAGGCACATTACGGTAGATGTAGTTTGCATAGATGATCAGTAATGCTGAAATTATTATCATGATATTAATAAGCACCTTTAGACAGATGTCAATTATATCACAATACAGCAAATATAAAAAATCACCCAAAAAAAAAATTAAATGTTAAAGCAAAGAACCAGAATCCACTCGGTCTGCATTATATGAGAGCAGCAAAATTTTTTCTTTCTTTTTTTAAATTCCATCTATATTATTGTTGTACAGAAATCTGCAGGTTATATGTCATTCTGTACATCTAAAAACAGTGAGTATGTCAAGGTTAATCTTTCATCTCTTCCATTAAAAAATATATTTCCTGGCAGCACTTACATCATTACTGAGTATGGAGACAAACTCACAGTTGTCACTTCTGTTCATGTTAAAAGTAATTGAGGTTGACACCGGTGCTATCCCCATTAGTGTTCTTGCTCAGAGCTTAGTTTTTCAACTCTTTTCCTCTGCTCTGCTCCTACAAACCCAACTGCTTTCCAGCAGCCAAGAATTTTAAAAGAAAGCTCAGGGAGAAAAAGTGAAGGATAAAGCTTGGGGAAGAGGTTAAGAGAGGTAACTGCATATTTGGACAGGATTCGAGGAGGAAGAGCCAGGGAGGGAGAGGACAAATGGAGAGAAACAGAGACTTGGAGAAAGGACAAGGAAAAGGGGTTAAGTATAGGTCAGGTCATGAATTGGAAGGAGACCATGCTAGTTGGGCATACATTCTCCTTTCCTCTAACCCCCTGGAGGATTGTGGTGGAGAAGGACTGCGCGCCACGGGCCAGACCTAAGGTCTCAGCGCGGGACCCTCCAGGCCTAGGGAGATGTATATAGCTGTGGGGGTTCTGTGGAGTTTGGGCTAGTGGGCTCAAGGACACGCCCAGAGCAACTCAGTCATGTTTATGATGGGATATTTTAGTTATTCCGCCAATTCAAGCGCTATCCACAGCTTGGACCCTTGACACTAGACAGGCACCCAGTTTTAGCAGGCCTGCCCTCCCCAGCTTTGTCCTGCTGTTTACTGGCTTGTTTTGAGCCACACTAATATCCACTGTTAATTTCTATTTCCTTCTGCTCTCACCCTCTCTCTCTCTCTCTTTCACCTCCTCTCGGCTCATAGAGGATTAAGATCTGTCCTCAAAGCACCAACTGCCATCAAACAAACCACCAGCTCACAAATCACTTCATGCTGCTTAAACACAAGCCCACTTCTTCATCTTCAGCCTTTACATACATGGTCATGGCCCTCCAAGTGCAGTAGCCTGGGTTTGTGATTATTAACCTGGTGCTGTGAGGAGTTCAGAAGCAGGTTAACAGCTATGTATTACACTAAAAGGGCAGCAAGCATGCAGGGTTTGAGACACTCACTGTAAGGCCCTTTGCAGCCAGCATCAGATTCAGACTAATGTTGCAACCAGGCCCTGTTGTCTGTGAGAACTTGTATTGTCTGACATGAATTTACAGTGAGCGCAGTAGTATCCAAGCCCTGGAGGAAAGTTAGCAGATAAAGGCAGGGCAGATAACCAAGGAAAAATCGAGAGGCAAGTGATAATTTGTGAGGTGAGATTAATGAAAAATCAGTAAAAATAAACAGAAAAGGACCAAGAGAAAATAATTCAATGAAAGAATAAAAAGTTAGATGTAAGGATAATTTGAGTATTAAGACAATAATTACATACATTTGTGGTTCCCCTTGTGGATGGACCTATTGAAGAAAGGTAGGGATTTCTTTGGGTTTTACAGAATTTTCATTTCAGAATATAAAATCTGTACAACATCAGTAGCTGAATGACAGGGAACATGGAGTAAGACGGGCTCTAACACCATAATCTAAATTAATCACTTAAATGCCCACTTTTGTGTTTCTCAAGAATAACCTGGCAGATAGCAGGATGCCCTCACTGTTTCTACCTCATCCCATCCTTTCTATGAGTCACTGACAGAGACGGGATTCAGAGATCTCAGCTTTTCCCTTTCAAGTCAGACTTAGCACTCATATTTGTTTTATATGTCATAGAAAGGGTTTAGATTTCAGATATAAGTATTTCTGTTCAAGCATTAGTCATTTTTCTCAGGTTCATCACTCATGCTGTTACTGCTGCTTTGCTCCTCCCTACTTGTTCTCTTGTCCACTCTGAGGAGTTTTATGTGAGCACTATATTACCACAAGAGGCAACAACATAGTTGATTTGCCAACTTGGCTGCTATTTACAAAGCTTCTCACAGACAAATGTTATGGGCACAGAGCCAGGAAAACAAAAATCATATCTGCCAAGTTCCAAATATTTTCCAAAAAGTTAATCAGTCTGTAACTAGATGTGTTTGTGTCCCATTTGTTTTCCTAAAGACTTCTACTAGACAACTTACCTGGAAGTTTATCAGAATATAAATATAGATTTGCACGTCTTTTCAAGAAAGCCCCTCCCTGCATTGAGTGCAGAAGGAGTGAGCTATTTCCAACACATTAGCTCAAATAAAGTATGGAAAGAGAAAACAACATGCAGATTTTTTGCTTTGTACTGACAGAAGATAAAACGTGATCTGAGCATAAGAAATATGCAAAATTGTCATAAAAGTGAGATAAATAAAACTAATTAAGGTTCTATAAAACAAAGAAATTAATATATTTTTGGGCTAAAGCATGGGAGGGTAAAAGTAGAGGAGGAGGAGAAGAAAGTGACTTGTGGTCCTGTCTCGTCTGTGTCTTGTCTCAGTGGAGCCTCCTCCTCCTGTTGTCCTCAAACCAATTTCCATCAATGCCACAGCTAACCTTTAGAGTCATAAAAATAATTTCAGATATTCATGTATGTAAGAGAAGTTTCAGAACTCTTATTTCTCCTATCACTTCTAAAATAGACATTCCTCACAAAAGGAGCCGATTGACGCAAGAGGTTATATCTGTGCCTATTTTTGACACTCCTGGTTATTTTCTAGCTTTTTCCCCACTGACAATATATTTGTGTGATTCAGACCAGTTTTACTATAAACCAACACAGCATGATAGATGAAATGTTATACATAAAAGGGCCAGCTATTCAGGAAATCTGGTATTGCTTTTGAGTATATTTTCACAAGTAGAAAGGCCTTGAAGTTTGTGGTTGTGTTGGCAGATTTAAGTCCAGATTAGCTAAACCAGTAACAAAACACAAAAACACAGATACAATGACCGCTATCAGGCCAGCGTTACTGCAGCAAACAGACACTGGCTGCTAGTCTCGATACCTTGCTTAAAGCGCTGAAGCGCCTTGGAAGCACATAATTCATGACAAGAGCAGTGACTTGTTTATGGTGGTAACTACTCAGTCTGTACCCTCTCTATTTTCTCTTGGTTTCTCTACAGTACCCGTAGTCCTCAGTTAAGTCCAAATACTTAGGAGATATCAAACTTTGTCTGAATTTGAATTGGTCTTACAGTGTGTTGCAGGGAATGGACAGATCCCGCCGAAAATAGAAACTTTCACTGAGCTCTTGCATGCATTATTAAGATTACTCACATTGCTTATTAGTGTAATGATCAGCCACTGTATCACTTGGTGAGATGTTTGAAGCATGTAGCCTCATTATTCATCAGAGAAGCCAGGATGGGCATGTTCTTTGAAGCTGTTTCTCCACAGACAGCCAAGACTGTTGCAACATTTAATGTAAATCTGACACATTTTTGCTAATCTGATGCTTGTAAATCACAAATTGGCTTGAAATTTGAATTATCCATAATATGTAGGTTAAATTATATGTCTTTATAAATATGTGGTACATTTTCAATTTGCAAGGCTGGTTACAAAGCTACTTGATTATGCATATGCCAAATGACAGCAGTGCAGCAGAGATGAATTGACCAACTGAGTGGGACGATAGCCGGAGACAGAATAGTCATTTCTTGGTCTCTCAGTACTTTTTCTGTCTCCTATAACTCAACTTTATTTCACTTGATTGTCTCAGCAGGTGCTGGCTAGGAGGAAAGAAGGGTCTGCAAGGCAAGGTTCTCCTGCACGGGCCACCTGAGGACATGTGGAGAAAACTGTGTCCTAAACTATAATTTGTACCATACTACATAAATCATGAGCAATAAAATGTCTTCACTGAAAGGGTGCACCAGTGTTGCTATGTGTCACAACACAGTTAGTAGTAGTATTTGTAGAATGGGCTGCCAGAGGTTTAGGGACCTGATCACAGCTAAACTGGTGGCTGTACCACAACATTCAGTCAAATACTATTGGTTGCCAACAACAAGAAAGGATAGAGACTCTTACCTAAGCTGTGGCAAGTCTGACTAGTTAGTTCTCCACTGGTCTTTCATTCATCCCCAAAGCATCGCCACTAGTTGAAGCTTTGGTTGGACAGTCTGTGCCTTAGCTGAGCTTGCCTTCATTTCAGTTCATTTATGTTAAAAAATGAAGCAGACAGAAACTAAACCAAAATACTAGAGAGGAGGGTTATCATTCGTCTGTTACGCTCTCAGTGAAAGTTGTTTCTAACAGCAGCATGCCATTCTCATCCATCAATCTCTCTCTCTTTGTGGCATCTTCTCTCTGATAGGCTTATTAGATACTACCAACCTCTCTAGAAGCTTGACAACTTATCAAAAATCTTGAATTTGACAACCGGTCACAGTGGCAATTGTTTTTACCTCAACAAATGTATAGAGTTATACTAGATTAGATTAAGTTCAATGATAAACCAAATGCTCAATTATTTTTGTTTATTATTGTTACTTAATAAGATGAATTCTAACCCCAAAACTGTACTGAAATCCCTGCAGCTGTTACTGCGCATTTACAGCATTTCTGATACTTCAGTGAGTAAATCCTAAGCAGATAACCCAATCAATTTTTGAAATTATTCATTATAGCTTTATTCTGTTGGGAAACTGGTTTAGTTGGTTTGAAATACGTAAGAGTTTTTGAGTTAAGGGTTTGATGCATGATAGATGCAGTATGTATAAATCATATCAAAATGCAAAGAGATTAAGTCTGAGATTTGTAGATAACCTTTAAAATGTCACTGATCTACAACAGTCAACTCATAATTCAAATGTGTTAAATCTCCTGCACATTTTACCATAAAGCTTCAAAGCCTGTCAAGCACAAACATTTCTTTCGAGCAGCAGGGGTGCATGTATGTACAAGGAACATCAACAATGTATGTGTATCTTTCTGGATAGTTTTATGGTTCTCCTTTCCATCCAGCTCGGCAGTCAACGGTGGCCTTTCCCTCTGTCACGGTCAAGTAATAAATTTTCCCAACCTTCCTCTTGGCTGGTCCAATATTTGTTGTGGAGAACCTCTGTGTGAGGAGTCCAGTCCCTTATATCGCATCACACTAGCTCGCCTGCTTAAAGCCCCAGAGCTGTCCTCAAACGGAGCTGAAGACATTAGACACCTACCAGCTAGTATCCTCACCAGTAATGATACCCACATTAATGCCTGGAGCACTGATGGAGAGAAACTGGACTTAGCCATTGTGCACCATCTCGGTCCCTCTCTAGGTCTGGCGCTGGTTCTATACCATCTGCTTGGCTTGGTCCTACTCAGATAAACCTTGAATTGGTCCACTGAAGTGTCTTTTAAACAGTGGATCAGCATCCAAAATTAGCTGGAGGCTGATTCTCTTCTTTTTTTTTTTGTGGCTTTCCAATAAATTTTTCATCAATTCCCAGTTTAGGAAATAAATGTCCATCACAGCATCTTGGTATAACCTCTGGATGAACTTCAACAAAGAAAAAAATAATGCTCAGCCCACAGGGGTCTGAGCCGATCTGCCCAGTCCCCACTAGCTTCATACCTATGCCCAGCCTAGCTTTATCAGTCTCAGCCTACTGGAGGTTAATCTTGGCACCATTTATGCCCCAGCTCATTTAAGCAATTGGGCAGAGGGGCAGGCAGGTTCGGTACTGTGCTCGAAATTAAATGGGTCTGTCTCACAGAGCATAGGACCTTCGCACGCTGTGATTCACAGCAGGGTTTTGCTCAAGGGAAGCTCCCACCACACTTCTAACACTCCCATACTCCCATTAAAGGGTTTGACTGCACAGCCTCTGATGATGATCAGAGAGAAAAGAGGGGAAGAATGAAAGCGAGGAGGATTGAAAATTTTGATTGAGGGCAAAGAAGAGGTGGGAGATGAGAGGAAGGATGGGGAGAAACAAGGTCAAAGGAGACAAAGAAGTGATTGAAAAACAAAGAGAAAAATAGGTTTAGTGAAAAGAAGAGCAATGATGGCACTGGGTAAAGAAACCTGGATGATGCATCTTGAGGTAGATTGCAGCTGACAGCCTCCGATGAACATACTGTAGCCTAAACCCTTGTACTCTCAGTCTTCTGCTGCTTCAGCCTCCCATCTTCCTTCCCCTCCTTTCCTTTCCCCCTCTCTGATCCACCTCTGCAATCTCCTCCTCACCCCGCATGTGGGAGTTTAATCTTGTGCATAGAGAAATAATGAGGGAAAGGGAGTGGAAGAGAAAGATGAAGTTTGGTGATCAGGAAAGACTCGTCAGATTAATTCCAAACAGAGAGACACAGATGGAGATTGATACTGAGACTCAGTGGCAGAATGGATAAGGGAAGGAATTGGGGAGACAGAGAATTGAGGAAAGTGAGAAATGGGAGAGGGAACAAAATGATTGTGGGAGAGAGAAATGTGAAGAAGAGGCAGAATGATACCAGAGAGAATGAATGAGGGGGAGAGAATTCAACAGAAAGATAGAAAACAAGAGGGAAATGCCTTTTGACTCGATCCGTGAAGGAGAAATCAGTGATGCTACTGAGTCATACATTTGCCCAGCAGCACGCGAGTGCTGTGGTCATTAATATGCATAGCCAATCCATAGAGGGGCGGTGAAGGAAATACAGTGATATCTTAAACTGTGAGGGTCACTCTATTATCTCTCAACAGATAAAGATTTACAGTATGTATGCATATATTCCTTGTTTTTTTCCATCTTTTCTGTTATGCATATAGGTCATTAGTCCTAGGAGTATTATACATATGTTAAGGAAAAATGTAAGATTAGACTGTTCTTTTGATATCTTATGTCTGTTCATATTTTTCAAACATTATGTTTTCCATCTTATCATTGCAGTAGATAATGCTAAGGGGAGATTACATTAGATGTAGATGAACACAGATGTGTTAGGTGATTCTAACACTATTCCAGTTAACTTTCCAGGGGATTTCTAGAGTTCTAGAGAGTCTTATCCAATTCCACTAAAGCATTTTATAGAGCTCCTAATGTTGAAATCTGATAGTCCCCAGTTAGGTAGTAAGCTAGTTACCCAGACATGATTAGGACTGCAGTTTATATTAGGGCAGATGCACACTCTGTTTAAACCAATTCTTATTCTTTTTCCCTTGTGTTTTTCGTTTTGGAAAGGCTAAAGTAATCCCACCCTGCACACACACTTAAATGTCAAGTAACTGTCTTTTTATAGTTTCACACCGCTGTAACGTGGAGAAGTAAAAATCTTTTCTAAGTTGTGACGAGACAATCACTGTTCAGGGGAGGGTTTTAGCAAACAGTAAATTGTAAACATGGATGATTGGTAGTGATTGTTACTTTGGCCAAGTTAATATTGAGTCTCTGAATCTGTGTAATGTCCAAGTATTTAACAAAATATCTGGTGATCATATAGTTAGCTATCAAGTGTCATGACCCTCAACACCAAGGTCAACATCATGTTGTTGTACTGTGTGTCTGTGAGTGTGTGTGTGTATGCATATGTTTCTCAGTCACGAGTCAATGATTAACTGTGTGAATGTGGAAAGTCATGTTTATTAATGCTGGAGCAAACCATTCACATTCCCATCTGGACACTCATTAATCATTTGATTAATGAGTAACTGATTGACAGAACTATTCTAACATGAATCACCAGCAAGCTCACTGAGGAGGAAGAGGGGGTGGTGGGCTGAGAGAGAAAGAGAGAACCAAGCACTGCTGTTCAATCTTTGATGGATGGGTGAATGGACTTCGTATGCTGCTGGAATGCTTTTGAATTATAAACAGCAGAATACAGTCAGTGACCGGGAATGCCTTGAGCCACTGGCATCCTAGCAAATCATTTTGGACAACCACACAGTGCTTAATATGCACAAGATGGGTTTATCTCTTTATACCTTGTTAGCTGGTTTGTAATGTTTTTTCATTGCTTTGTTTATCTTAGGCAGTTACCAAGGTGCACAATAATCACAAACTAGTGAGGCTCTTTGAAGGGCAGATTTTTACACTTTGGGTACATGGCACAATTTCCAGTGTTATATCTGAATATGCATTCTAGTTAGCTAACAAAATCCAAGAATATGTAGTGAAAAAGTATATTAAAAACATTTTTAACAAAAGAGGCATAATTTTCAAACAAATTAACACAACCTAAGTAAATATAACCTGAGTCTAAGAATAGTTTCTTCACTCTTTTGACATGGTTATGTAGGGCATCATTAGGCAGGAAAAAATGGGACAAGTTTAGCTATATTACTATTCATTGTGTAAACCTCACAGCTCCCAAGGGAGAAAAAAAATCTTGGGAATTTCGTCACATCATGTTAGCAACACTTATTCAGTATATGATTTGGGGCAGATCAGTGACCTCAAAACACTAATGGTCCATAAGCAACATCTATTCAATGTGTGAAATGCTTTCCTACTTCTTTATGCTTATCTTTGATCATTGAGCAACAGTCGCCCATGAAGGGCTGAACGCATTTTGAGTGAGCAGCCAGTAAATATAGGCGTAGTGAGTCACAAAACTAAAGGCTTCTATTTCTGCTTGCTTAATTGCACCATTGCTGTGATATTGTGAAAGTAGTGGAGTGTCATTTTGTTTTGCATCACACAGTTACTATCTTGTCTATAGGGTGGAGAAAAAGAGAAACCGAACTGCAATAAAACGCTTTCACTGCAGTTTATACATGTGTTAAAACAACAGAGGAACTGCCACTTTGATCTAATAGTAATAAAGTAATCCTCCTGAGGTCGCAAAACAATCACACACAGGCAACTGCCCAAACACAGATGTCATAAAGCATTTAAGAATTTGATAAACAATATCCAACTCTACCTTTGATTCACCTGATACAACCCAGGGCTTAATCCTGAGGAAGACTGGTGTGAGGTTGATTTGCACATATACGTTGGTCTTGTTTTTAATCATGTACCAATGTCTTTTTTTTTGTTCCAACAGAGTAGAATAGTTATTATAAAATTCACTTTTTTGCATGTTTTGCATTATCTGTGTGCAGGTCAATTTTGTTGCAGCTCCGAGTTGCTTGACTGTACTGAATAACCCCATTAGAATTTGCATGGTACTTCACTTTCTGAACACTTATGTATAGAACAAAAAAAAAGTGAGCAATCGTCTGAACTGTGATTATACTTAAGTAGTGCAATGCCTGTCTTTTTGCCAGACAGGGTTTGCTTGAGGCTGCAGGACCTTCCAGTCCCTGAACCAGCTCCCCTGGGCCGGGCTGTCTTCTGCTTTGCAGAATGATGTTTATAGATGGCTTGAACTCCTGCAGTCACTCCTGAGCTCCGGGACAGCCATTTAATATGTTGCGATTCAATATGCACTTTGTTGCTTTGTGATTAACTTATGCTCCTGTCACCACTGGGAGCCGCCAAGGCCTGAAGCCAACCATCAATTCAGAGACTGGCTTTACTCTGGCAGACACCCCCAGTAGCTCTCCCTTCAGAGGCCTCACCACAATATACATTTCGGCTCATAAATAGTTTAAGCCAACAGTCTCTTTGGAAAATAAATAAATCCATTTGTCTTTATTTGGCTTGGTGACTGAATAGAGGCTTTTTGTAGAGATGCTCGAAGGTCTTTTCTGTTTGTGTGTGTGCAAGGAGTGGTTTGAACACTTTGTATGCGTGACACGTGTGACATGCTGATACCCCCCAGTGCAGTAAGTCCCATGCCTCCCATCCATCAGAATATAATAACTCATCAGCACCACAACACACCTCTTCGCCTCTGGACATGTTTACGGTGACTCTGGAGTGAATGCGTGTTACCATGCACGCATAATAAACACACATGGGTGTTACTGCACATTTAACACTCTGCAGGTCCCTCCTCTGTCATTTGAGGTTTGCTTTCACAAGGACACTAACTCAAGACTAACCCAAACTTTAAAGCTGCTTTGAAGGACTGTTTTCGTCTGTCCTGCCTCTTTTCAACTTCCTTTGTGCACTCGCCACCATTAAAGGGGATACAAACACAGCGCACTACAGATTAAAAAGATACAGAAGCTGAACTAACAACCTTGCACATCTGACCAAAATTAGCAGAACTACTGCTGTGTCTCAATAGAGCTCATCTATATTTTACAAATCAACACCAAAAAAATAAATAAATAAATAAAATTTTTGCCAGACGGTTCTTTGGCACTTTCTTTTGTACTTTTGGTAAATATGCTTGTACCATGTATGCAGATTTCTGTTGAAATAATAGTTCTAATCTGTATTTGTCTGTGTATGTGTTTATTCAAAATCACCCATCTGTATTCTAACAATCATCTAGTCATGCCCGGGTCAAATAGTGATTACACCTTTATTCTTTCTTTAATGATAACTTGAAGGATTGACTTTGCAACAGATGAGATTTTGATAGTTTATATACACACTACAGTGGTTTTCGAACTTTATAGTTTACTAAATTGTCCCATGTGGCTACGCCCCACCTCCAAGAACTTAAACATGCTACAAAAGGATTTGCACCACTGTAAGTGAGCTGTTTCCTCCCTCCCTTTCCACTTTCCTCTCTCCCTCCACCTCTTTTCCTGTCCTTCATTTCAGTTTTCTATTACTTTTGCCCCTTTTTGTTCTCCATCTCTACCTGCACCTAGTTACGCTGAATGTGCTGCATACGAAGCACTACCTGAACACCATCCACTGAATGGGCTGACTAGGCATGCGAAAGAGTCTGATTTGGCTGGGTGGCTACCTGCTTGCCTAACTGCCGCCTGCAGTGTGTGTGTGTGTGTGTGTGTGTGTGTGTGTGTGTGTGTGTGTGTGTGTGTGTGTGTGTGTGTGTGTGTGTGTGTGTGTGTGTGTGTGTATACAGGCCAGGTGCATGTCTCCATCCTCGCCCTGTGATGACGCACATAGCATTTGGGGAATGCTGGGGGTGGAGACAGGGGAGGCTGAGGAGGAGGGAGGCAGTCAGCTACAAGCCCTTGTTTCTCTCTCTCTTCTGCACCTTGACTTGTTACGCCAATGCTCGCACACCCTTCTTTCACAGGATCACACTGTTGTGGGTACAGTAAAGACACAGCTGAGTGTACATCATGTGCACATGTGTGCCTGTTACTCTGAAACCTTCACCTCTATCTTTGAGCTTTAAAGATGAAAAAAAGCAGGTTGCTCTGATTTTGAAGTGGTGCCTGTATCTGTATTTCAAGTTACTTTTATATTGGATCATTTTTGTATGGACACAAACATACACACATATGCATACAGACATTCTGTCATCTATCCCACATTTGATCTCTAAGTGTACACAAGTGAACAAAAGCTAATCATAAAGGTAAAGTGTAGATGTTACTCTATAATTGACAACATGGGAGGACAGTACGGTTTGTCCTGTGTGTGTGTGTGTGTGTGTGAGTGTGAGTAAGAGAAAGAGAGAGAGAGAAGGACTGCACACCTGCGTGCATATGTGTCAGTTCCAGTGCTTTGGTCAAGGCCATGTTACTTATGGAAATGTACGCGGTGTTCGGAGGAAGGTGTCAACATGTGCCCTGGACTCAATGAGGCTCTTTGTCCATCCCTCTCACCCGCTCCATTCAACCTTACTCCCACTCCATTCCCCCTTTTCTCTTTCTTTCTTGTTAGAGCTCAAACGCTGACCACATGTCCTCTGTGTTTGTGTGTGTGTGTGTGTATGTTTTTTGTGTGTTGTCTTGCAGACTACCTGACGTGTGGGTGAATCAAACAGAGCGATCTCAGCTGAAGACTAAAGTGGTGCACTTATCCCAGTTACCGCAGGACACAGCCATGCTGCTAGACCCAAACATCTACAGGTGAGTGTGTGTGTGTGATGACGCCAATGGCCTCTTTGTGCACACGCTCACACAGACACACAAGCACACACTGCTATAGATCCATTTTGTCTCAGCCAAACACATGTTGCCCATGTGTAAATATTATCTAATCCTCGGTAGGATTCATTTTGTGAAGCATTAAAGTGCCACAAGAAAGTGTTTAAAAGCTATTGCCTTTGCCCTCCAAACCTGTGTGTGTGTGTGTGTGTGTGTGTGTGTGTGTGTGTGTGAAAGAGTATGTGACGGTGGATGTGTGTGTGTGAGGGAGTGTATGAGCCTCTGTCTTTCTTCTTTCTTCCACCAGGTGGCACCAACTCCTGACTCCAGCAGTCAGGTTAAAAACAAGTGCAAAGAAAACATATTTTGTTTTGTTTTGTTTGTCTGTGTGTAAAGAGTCAAACGTCGTCTACGGTACAACCTGTTGAAGGATGTCAGCTTTAGCCAGATATGGTGGCTGTTGTTATTTGTCATAAATCTCAAACATTTATAATGAATAGGTCCTGTTATTTAAGTATTAAAGAATCTTTCACTTCAGGCTGCATTTCACTTGTATAAACTTGTTCAGTTTATAAATAATATGAGAAGGAAAGATTTACATGAGGAAGTAATACAGTCTAAATTGCATTGCTCCTTTTGAAAATAGAGGCGAACACATTCGCAGATTTGAATCCAAGATAAATCATATCATGCTACCACACAAATGTAACTCCACAACATATATTTTCTCTGTCTTCAAATGCACCAAATTGCACTAAACATTAGCTAAGATATTGTTTGAACTAGTACACTCATCACTGAGATGAGAAAACAAGATTTGCTTTATGGTACACCATAAAAGGCTGAAAATGAATCCTGAAAGAGGAACAATGTGCCTAAAATAACAGAGCGGTCATCTTACCAGAGATATATGGCACACAAGTGTGCTGATCAGCACACAGGCTGACTGATTTTAATTAGACCTGAAGGCTCAGTAACTGCAGGGGCTGCTGCTGGACTCTGGTTTCATAGTTGAATATAACCATCAGCACTCAGCCAATTTATGTCAAGGTTGTCCTAATGCATGAAATCCCCAAACAAATGAGGTGATTGGTGCCTGTGGCAGTAAATATAGCAGGGCAAACCCTTGTACATGTAAGATGGGAAGGATGTAAAGAGACTGACATAGTGGCAGTTTAGGACTATATTATTTCCACAATGTTTCCATGTTGAGGTTCTTGCATTTTGTCACAACTCAGACTGGACTGAAATCAGCTCAAACACATTATCACATTGTATAACATATATCACAAAGCTGCTCTTAAACATCAGGCTTACAAACTTTTTCTGTGTTTTCAGAGCACTTCCTCAAAAGCGGCTGAAGCGCAGGTAAGTTGAACCAGTTCATTGGTGTATGTGTTAGATATAGATTAAATATATTGATAAACACTTATAGATTTATTGATTCTATACACACACAGTATCACGGTGTGTGTTTGGCCGAAACACCTTCAGTAGCTCGCACCTAACAATTAGAATCGTGTTAATTAGTTACAGTAAGTGCACAAATAATTTGACCTGTTCATTGATGCCAACACATTAAACTACAAATGCACAATACAGAATTTAAAGTACATCCTGCACAAAAACAAACAAAACCTCACAAACTGGCTTGTGAACACAAGTCTTATTGTACCACACTACAACCATAATACACACTACAGGTAATAGGAAAAGAAAAAGTAAGTACTAAAGTAGTACTAAAGTTAGTAAATGTTGTATTGGCACAGTTTGTAGCAGCAATGGTGTAGTTAGATATGTACAGAAAGACTAGGCTTGTGCATAAAGATAGAAGCATTAATGTAACAGCATCAGTGTCTTTGAGTGTGTATGAAGACAACACAGCGCCGCCTTACTCTTGTTTGTTTACTCAACTGTTAAAGCCACGTCTCTATTGTAGTAACCCACACATTTAAACGATGCTGATGTCTTGATGAGAAGGAAATGCATTCTCAGTATTACCCGTGGCTCTGGCTCTCCTGTGGTGAAACATCATCATTGATGATTACTTATCGCCCACAGTTTCACCGTTCTGCATACCGTGAAGCCAGCTATTTGAGAAACAAACCATTTTGATGACACGACCCTTGGCATTTCCTAGTCTCACTCAAATTTGAGGTCATATTTGGCCGTAGGTCTTTATTCCTTTAATTGTCCTCAGTAGCTCAGCACAGCAAAAGCTCTTAAATACACAGTGTAATATGTCTGCAAAGGAAGTCAGCTCAATGTCTGAACATCCAGGATAAAGCCCATTTCTCATACTGTAATCTCTCTCATGACACACTGAGAACAACTCATTCTCTCCCTCTCTCTGTCTTTCTCTCCTGTCTTTGTGCTCAGCCTGTAAGGAGTCAACTGTGGACTTGATACTTAAGGGGAAATCCTTGCTCATAGGAGGTTTATCTATGTGGGATGGGACGCTCTTCATCTGTCTCTGCTGAACGGGGGGAGTGAAGTGGCGATAAAAGGAAGTAACTTGGCTACTGCAGTTCTTCTTTTTTTTCCCCTCTTAAATTTTGTATATCTGAAACAACTGTTGTAGCCAAGTGTGGTGTATAATGGGACTAACATTTTTTAAAGAGTTTGTGTTCATCAAAAACTTAAATGAATGTTTTTTTTAACAAGCACCAAGCTGAAAATATTCTTAATACCCAATGGTGTAAAAACTGTTTTGTGTAACCTTGTCAGAAAATGCAGCATATTTTATAACTGTTTTGTGTAAAATATTTATGCAGATTTGTAACTTATTTTTATACCATGAAAATGCTGGTGTATTGTGGATTTTTGTGAAGGTTTTGAATAGAACCGTATTTACTGTGATAATCTATGTTAACTGTCACTTGTAGGGATATTTGGACATTTCTAGTTGTAATTATGTTGTAAATAACAGAAGTCTTAATAGATAATCCTATTTATACTTACTGAATGCAGTACTGTTACCCGCGTGCTTGACAGTGAAGTGTGAGGTTGTGACAGTCATGTCAGACTTTCATGCAATGCAGACTGTTACAGGAGCAATAACTCAGTAGTTAAGGACACTACCGTGTAGCTCTCAATCTTACCTGGTCTGTAGAGAGTACAGCATAAAAATGACTCTGACATTTCAGCACACACTTAAAAAGTGTAAATCACACCAACTTATCTCTCCACCTCCTCTCCCCCAAGTAACATGAACTGTGTATATCATAGTTGTTATGATAAATTTACATCACCGCTACTTAAGCACTCAAGAATTATTGTTTAAAAAGTAGCGTTTTCTACTGTGTGTTGTCTCTGGAAATGAAATATGTGTTTGTAATAAAATGGGGAATTGATAGATGTTGACAAACGCAAGTTGTTTGTTCAGATGAGGATGCAAGGTGTTGGAATGGCAGAAAGGAGCATTGCATCCATTTTTGTATGAATATGAGTTGCTTATGTGTGCGTTGGAGGGATTGGCTGGGTTATTTGGCGTCCATTAGCAGAACAGCTTTGGCAGCATGCTGTGGTAGAGCTAATGACTGGGCCAGCAGGGCAGAGCCCCCGCTGGCCTCAGCTGTTAGTGAGCATGCCTGCAGAGACAACTGAGTTCAGGGAGAGGTCTGCTACAATACGGCTGTCCTGCTCTTCAGTATGTCATGCACTTACACACTCACACATACAAAATTCATGGGAATTTAGGACTCCAGCATGTGACATAATGAAGCCTTCAGGTGTTGTTCCATTGTTTTGTGGAGGAAAGCAGTGAAACTTTGTTGGCACCCTGTTGTTTTTGTGTGCTTTGTATTATGTCTTTCTCATATTTGCAATGGTCTGTGGCAGACCATTAGAACTGTTTGGTGGCAAATTGATAAGCGATAAGACCAAGAAATGAAAGCAGCACATTCTTCAGTCATTACAAAGGTCCCTCTAGTGCCAACATCAGCCCAACTTACATTCCAACAAAGCCTTCATATCTTCTGGATACTGTTATCAGTAATTCAAAACTTTAATACTCCAAACCGAAAAAGTAATATGTCATGGAATATGCATAATTAAGACGTGAGCCAAATTGATTGATGATTGATAATGATAAACCAATGCTCATGCAACTATAAGAGTCCAACACTGCCGCAACTTAGGCTAGAGTCACTGTTTGAACCCTGTCATATACATTCACAGAGCAGTTAATTAGGAACACCTGTACACCCACTCATCCATGCAGTTATCCAATCAGCCAAACATGTGGCAGCAGTGAAATGCATAAATCGTGCAGATACAGGTCAGGAGCTTCAGTTAATGTTCACATCAAACATCAGAATGTGTAAAAAAAAAATCTCCATGACTTTGATTGTTGGTGCCAGATGGGGGCTGCTTTGAGTATTTCTGAAAGTCCTGATCTGGGACCTTGAGGCAGAAGGGCTACAAGAAAAGAAGACCATGTTGGGTTCCACTACTGTCAGCCAAGAACAGAAATCTGAGGCTGCAGTGGGAATAGGATCACCAAAACTGGACAGTTGAAGACTGGATAAACATAGCCTGTTCTGAATGCCCCAGCCATTCTTAATATTGTTGCTGACCATGTGCATCCATTTATGGCCACAGTTGACCCATCTTTTATCTCTACTGGCTACTTCCAGTATGATAAAGCACCATGTCACAAAGCAAAAGTCGTCTCTAACTGGTTTCATGAACATGACATTGAGTTCAGTTACCTCAGTGACCTTCTCAGTCACCAGATCTGAATCCAATAGAACACCTTTGAGATGCGGTGGGGAAATTCGCAGCGTTAATGTGCAGCTGACAAATATGCACAAATTGGACCTGAATCTCACAGGAATCTTCCCTACATCTTGTTGAATCCATGCCACAAAGAATTGAGGCTGTTTTGAGAGCAAAGGGAGGCCCTAACCAGTGTCAGTATGGTGTTCCTAAGAAAGTGCTTGTGAGTGTATTTTTCAGCGTATTTTTACAGTTGCCAACAAATGTATTCTAGTCAGTTTCAGCCAATGAAATCATTCAGTCTAGAGTCAAAGCCATATTTCTGCCCTCTACAGGACAGATTCAATCTTCATCATATTCCAAAAAAAAAAAGCTGTACTAGTTTGAAAATACAAACACATTAAATTGACTGAGCAAAGTTTGATAAAAACTGTACAGAAAATCTTTAAAATTAAATGTTATACTCAGTCCCATTTAAACTTTAAAAGTGAAACTGTATTCAACATCCACTTATTTTTGCTTGTGGTCTGATAAACAGTTTGGGACTTATCACAGGATCACAGATTTTAAGTCATCGGTTAGCAGGAAGTTCTTGATGATAAGCATGTCCTGTGAGTTTAGAGTGCACACATTTACAATATTGTAGTTGCTCATGAGTCACAGTGCTAGACAGTTGAATAGACCTACAGTTTCTTGAGTGAATAACATTCCCACAGTTCTGTTGACACTGAAATAATTAATTTCAGATGATTTGGCTGTGACCAAGTTGGAGTCCATGGTACAAACAGGAGATGGGCCAATCTGCTCTCTCTAATAATGATCAATATCACTCAGTAGGAGGACAGGTCCTTTTTGCACATGTTTGCAATGTACTGTGCTCTTTTTGGTTCTGACAACTCCTGTTTGCAGCTATATTTGTTTAAACAGACTGCTCCTTTGTGTTCTGCCCTCGATTTTTCCACAATTGTTGAGCATTAGCAGGACGAATCTGTGCTTTTCACAGCACATGTATTAATCTAGCCTCAAATCTCAGAACAAACTTTTTGTGCATGTTTCTTCAAAAATTACTGGTTCTTGTTTCTGTAAAATTGCTGTATATATTACTTTGTTTATTATGAAATACTTGATGGTTCCCCTGCAGTCCATCAGTGTGTATTCAATACTACACCTGTTTATTTCATTATTTCACAGAGTTATTGTTTCATAATTGTTGTCATAATTTTGACCTTTAATTTTATATTATTGAAAATTATGTCATAATATTCACAATATTAATGATTTTTATCTTAAGTATATCTAAGTCCTATAATCACTACAGTTGAGTATCCACATTTCTTTAATGTCTTCATCCCCTTTCGTCGGATCATATCTCTCGCATTTCCCATGAGTGATTATTTGCAGGATGTTTTGAATAAAACAATAGCACATTGTTACTGAGCTTTGTCTGAACCATAACTTCAGAAGTGACATCAGTTGGAGTGAACAGAATGATTGATAGAAAGACTGGCAGGCAGATTTAGAAAGCAGACAGCAGCACTGCCTGCAGAACCTAATCCTGCCTCAGCCTGGCCGTGAAGGAAACGCTGGGAAACTACCCCGAAGTGACGTCTGTTCACTCAGCCCAATAAGATGAGCTTCCCCCCTTCATCTCCTCTTCCTCCAAACACTGAGTGTGATGCCAATCCCTTCGCCTCTATCTTCACTGGAAAATCCTTGATAAACAGTTTTTGTTTTGGATTAATCACATCATGTTTGCAGATGGGAATTTATTGATGACACATACTTTAATATTGATCCAAGTTACACTAGAAATGGAAGCACAGTCTGCATTGTGACATGTGAACCTCATTAAGCCGATCCATTAGTCATGTGTGACACTGTCTGTAAGTGTTGTCCACTGGCGCTGTGGTCCAACTGTTCAAACCTGGAACCTTTCCATTGTCTGCAGCTCTGCTTACACTTGGTCCTGAATCATCCATCTGAGTTTCTCATTGTGCACAAAATCTTCCCTTTGCTTTGGCTACATGCACCGCTGTCTCAGTGAAGAATGAAGGCATTACATCAAGAACAAAAGCGATGAGCTGCTGCTCTAAATCCTGGACTAGAATTATTTTTCCTCACTATCTCACTTATTTCAAAGAAAGAAATGCTAGGAAATGAGTAGGACTTGTTCACTGGTAAACTTGAAGAGTTCAGTTCAGAGTATTGTTGCGCAAGTTGATCAATATGCCTTCAATCAGGAGCAGTGGTCATCAGAACAGTGATGTGTTCAAAACATTTTTTACTTGTCATTTCATGCAATTTGCACACATGTACATCCATGGCTTGGATAATCTTTTTATTCTTTGGCTCAGATAGGCATATAAGCTTCTTGGCGAATGCATTCTTTTTCATCAACGCTATCTAGCTTTGGAAATATTGATCGTAAAAAGAATGGCAAAATCAAAGAAATGTGTTACAGAAACATGGCAGTTTAACATGCATCAGTGTGACAACAGTCAGCTGGAGCAATATGCACATGATGCGTGCCTGCTAAAATAAGGACAGAGTCATATCAGCTGCAAGACAGTTTGTAAACTGCCTAAATCATCCTTTGTAGGACTCATCTTCATTGGTTTTCCATCATGTTTCTGATTCATCTGCTACAGCAAGAAGCCCTAATGGTCTTTTTATTGAGTGGCCTTTCCATCTCAGTGTTTTTCTTTTAAGTCTGTTTGAGATGCCGCAAGTCTGTGTTGTGACATATCTGTCCATCCATAGCTTCATCTCCTTGTATTATTCATGCTGATGGGTCATTCATTTGTTTAAGCATTGTGCACAAATGTATTTTGACAGCTTTGGACCCTTCCATTAGTGCAGACTGCATACTGGAGAAACGGTCAATAATATATCCTTAAATGGCCCTGACTGTTGACCCTTGCTGTCAACACAAGGACCTGATCCTGTCTAAACATCTTCCAGCTGGGGAGCCAGTCAATCCTCAGTGGTGGTCTCTAGCTTGCTATCCACCAGGTTATAGAGCGGATGATCCCTTTCCTCAGTGGATCAGGACTTTTTCTGTTCTCAGCATGGAATAGTTTGACCGAAAAAGCTTGAAAGATCTGTGGCTGCAGTGTTTGGTCACAAGTTATTATAGAATAGTGCCATGCTGAATCTCAACATATTGTCAAATGACCACAGTGTAGCTTGAGGATATGGATGTTTAAAACAAAGTCAGAAGCTCAGTTAACACTGTCATGTCTGGAGCCAGAGCCAAGAGGCAAGAAGCTTTGCTTAGAAAACAACTAGCCTGGCTCTCTCCAACATTCAAAAATCCACCTACCATTATGCCTAAAGCTCAATAATAAATGCTTATCTTGTTATGTTTTGTTTAGTGTTGATTAAGCATTGATTGTTTTCATATTGTGAATTATAACATTAGTCCTATTCATAAAAAAGTCAACATTTTTACAAACATGCCTTGCCCAATTTCCAGTTCCCACCCCAAGAGAAAAAGAAAAGAAACAATACAATTGTGAGAGAAAGTACAAAAGCTTAAGTCGCACATGGGAATCAGTGTGCTTCCACTTCATCCTTTCACTTTTTACAAAAGAAATATGCATGCCCTACTTTAGATACAGTATTATTCTGTCTTGTTACACATCCTACATGACAATCTGTCATATGCAGCAACTTTTTCTAACTCTGTCGCCCTATCCTGAAAAAAGGCTCTCCAGACCTCGTGTGCTTTCCTGCAATAATTGTGGAAAAACAGATGTTACAGTCTCCAAGGTGCAAAATTTTGGGAACAACACAAACTGCACACCTGTAGTGTTAATGATGTAACTGACCTATTTGGTTTGTTTAATCTGAACACAAAACAGTACATGTAAAGCTGATAAGTTGTGCTTTTACAGTTTGTTACGTGGCTTAACAATATATATTTCTTGATGAAGTATTTCTTTAATGTATTATGCGAGTCAACATCCTTATATAGACTGTCCAGTCCCAAAGAACCACATGGTTACACTCTCAGTACAATCAGTCTAATAGATTCACAGTTAATGACATGCAAATGTCACAACAGGACCCTGTGAAGGGGTAAGTCAATGTGTAGAGGTTATGTAAGTCGTCATTACAGTTGACGTGCAAGCAATGGGAAGGCCTGCATTAATGAGTTAATGTCAAGCTCTGCCTTCGTGCTTGCCCAGGACTCATTCACTGCTGCCTCAACATTCAGGCTCTGCCACAGTGTCGAATAGCCCTTTGGCCATTTACCCAGCATCATGCTCGTTCTACGCTCCCATCAGGCTGTGCAGCTGAACAATAGTAACAGCTTTTATTTATAGATTATAGTATTTCATCAGATCCACAGTGTGTCATCAGCACTGGAGGAAAAACAGCAACAATGGGGAGAGAAAGGGACATAGTATATATGATTGGAGGCATTATGTGTTTCCTGTTTCAACTCAAAGTAATGTCCTGTGTTTGAAATTGTTATTAAAAAAAACAAAACAAAAAACAATGAGCATATATCACATCTCTTTTTTCATGTTTATTTTCTGGTTTTGGTGAGAATAACTGGGGATCTGATTGGATTTGATTTTGCATAGAGATAACACTGTACAACCTCCAGCTGGTGATCATCATAAGACAAATAATCACCAATATGAACATAAATTAATTATATTCCAATCTCTCGTTAGCATTTTCTGACCTCTGCTCATAATTTATGCTTCTGACTTTTATTTATTCGTATTTATTTATCTGTAAATCAGGTTTTTACAGTTTTGTACAACATACAGTGACGTGAGAATTAATTTACATCCTCAAGACTTATTTCAGTTTACAATAGAGGATACCCAAGTCTGTGAAGAAATTAGAGTGTAAACAGATTTTGGGAGTGTAGATGATACATTCCTGATTCCTGGCCAGCATCAGCATATTTGATTCCAGATGGCACTTAACTTGTTTCAGTTTTGACATCGCGTCTTAATTGTGGCAGGTTGACAGGCTGATTCATGAGGGTCAAGGGCAGTGGATGGGATGATAGTGATTGCAGCATGCTGTGCAGTGATGACAGATGCAGAAATAAATGGTTAGGGCTGTTTTCTGTGTTCTGAACTCAGGCCCTGGGGAGAACCAATTAGTGAAGGCACATTAGCCATGCCCAGCGTCAGCTTCTCTTCTACCTCATGCGAAACAGAATAAGTCTTTCTCAATCCTTTAGGTATTATGCCATAACATATTTCCTATGCATATGTCTCTGGAGGATGTAGGTTGTGTGTGACTGAGGTCACCATATGGGAATAATGTCATGCTTCTTGTCTGCCTTTTAACCAATTCCCTCCTGTCACATTGCTTGAGATCATCCTCAACTTCAGACAGATTTAAAGGTACTTTCTCTCTGACAAAGGGGACACATGACAGACAGGGAGCAACATTGCACTATTGTGCAAGATAACATCAAAAGAAATTACTCACAGGACATCAGGTTATACACTAATCATTGCCAGAGCAATGATTAGCATATGCTTTACACTCATCAGCATTATCTCTACATCATTGGCATCTCCGCCATCGTCACGATCGGTATCAGTGGAGTAATTGGGACTTGCTGGTTGTGTTGAGTTTCCTCTTCTGTCTAAGCTGGACCAGTTTTTCTTTGATGATTGAATACATTTGTCCTTTAAATGTGATTGGTCTGCTACCTCTTCTCTTGCAGCCTCCCATTTTCCAGGCCTCGGCAATTTATCAGCATTGCTGCCCAGCTTTCTGTGTGGTCTCTCTCTATCTCTGTCTCCCGCTCTCTCTATCCCCTCCTCCCTTCATTATCTTCTTATGATATTGTGCACTAGGCTCTGACAGATACAACTCTATTTCTCTATTTCCGCCTCACATAGGCAATATCTTAGAGTAAAATGAAAGTCCATCAGTCCCATATGGATGGAACAGGAAATAGAATATGATGTGCATGATTTACTGAGTGTTTGAAACGCTCAGTTACTGTACACCAGCATGTTTTATTAGGTAATGTTGTGGATCTTGGATCTTGCATGGATCTTGATGGTGATACAGCTCTAATGAGAATAGTTTATCTGAGGCTGGATATCTCTGAGCTAGCCTTTTAAAAGTCTGTAACAAACAATTCAGGCCCAATGGCAATGCAGTCTCAACTTTTGTCTACATTTATGTTAAGTAAATATCACAGAGCAGAACAGGCTATATTGTATATACACAAGTACAATCATTAGTCAGGTGGTTGTCATCTGCATAATTAATTTGCATAATTAATGATCAGTCTGCGTCCAAACAGAACCAATCAGAGCAGCACTAGACAGCACTGTCCGATTCATCACTAGAGGATAAAAATGGGCCTTGATAAAAGGACTACAAAAGAAAAGAATATATAGTATGATAATATATTGAATCAGCCACATCACAAATGCTTAAATTATACAAAAAGTTAACAATTATTATAAAAGAAAAATCTAAATGAGTAAATAGTAATATACCAGTCACCAATAAATAGTAAGTAAAAGAAAACAAGTTCTGTTGACCACACAGTGTCGTCACAGTTGTATTTCGTGCAAATGAAACTGTTGAGCTGAGCTTGTTAGATCCAGCTGACTTGCAAGGTTAGTGTTTAGCTGCCTGCTCAGGTCAGATTATTTAATGAAGTGGTGACCAGTCTGTCTCTCCCTCACACGCACACACGCACAAGGAATGGGCATGTCAGGCTAACTCTGGCATGGATGCTACCTCTTTCATCTAAGGGCCAGCCCACATCTCTGAATGGGCTCCCCAACACCAGCTGCATTGCCTGATATGGAAATAACTGGTGACTGTTAAAGTGTTGGTGTGTGTGAGTGGACGCTTGTGTCTTTTTAAACTATCAAACTAGTCTCGTGTCCAAAAAATAAAGTCTTGCCCTGACCCTAACCCGACAATACTTGAAGCCCTCAACAATGTGAGAGTGACTCTGTTGCCAAGTAGTCTGTATCTTTCCAAGAATGGCTGGGAGGGTTTTTTACTTGTCAGAATTAGCAGTGTTTGCACACAGGTAATAGCTTACCCAACCATTAGCCTCTGATCTTTGTGTCAAGTGACCACTTGACAGCCATATCCTCCAGATAACATCATGAGGCTCAGCTCTTCTTATATTTAACATGTTTCCTAGAACACAACATCAGAAGAAATCTAATCTCTGATGACAAAGCTCTAAATTCTGAGCACTATTTTACTCTGCTTTTAGCTGACACATTGCTGATACAAGCCCAACATGGAGCTTTTAATGCACTGTCTCGACTGTTAAATGTTGCTTTTCCTTTCTAAATCTGTTTTCCAGGACTATATGTCATGTTTGTTAGTTGTTATTGGTCCCACTTGCATGGTAAATCACAGTTGGGGAAACAATGGTTTAGCATGTGGACAGAAAAATGGAGGCTTGTATAAATACCTGGGCAGGATTAATGTTGGCTATCTGTCAGTTTTGTTTTGGTCAGTGCATTTTCATCCAGCGGGAGCCACTAATCAGATGCAGATTCCAGTTTGAAATATAAACATTGACATCATATTTGCTTGTTTAATGGATTCTGGGTTAGAACACCACAAATGAACACTTAATGGAAAACTTATATCTTTACTCAGAGTGGTTCCCAGGTCCACAGTCTCATCATCATGTCTTTGCTGCCCAGATGATCTAACCTTAACCTCACGATGAGATACATGACATCCGCGCATAGCAGCAGTAGCCAAAGGCATGATGACAAGCTGCCTCCTGCTCTCAGAGAGACTGAAGGAGGACAGTGATGTTAAGGGCTGAACACAGAGCGCAGCAATGTGTCTCTGTGCTGCAGTTGGGGATGACACGTGGTGAGGGGCCTTTGCAGCCTCCTGCCTCTCAGGGCTCCTTTGGCCTGTGTATAATTGATGAGTGGAGTGAATAAGAGATGAGTTTGTGACTGTCAACCAGCCTGATGGGGACAGACAGAGCTCAAGTTTGGCTCTCCTCATCTGGCTGATGATGACAATGATGGCAATGATGATGCCCCACGTTTTCTTCCGCAACTCTGTCCCAGACTCTGCCCGGGCTGTGCATCACCACTGTCGTCACTGCTACCTCTTCTGGATGACAACACAAAGACAGAGGGACGTGCCAGAAAAGAAGGGGCAGGGAGAGGAGAAACGGACGAAGGCGGGGTTGGTGTGTGGGGGAGATGAAGAGCGAAAGAGGAGAAGAAGGATAAAAAGAGGGCAGAGGAGGGGGAGGGGGAGACCGCAACAGCGAGTGAAGGAAATTACTTAAAAGAAAAGACATGCTGATCAGACTCACTGGGGGATTCAGTTGGAAAACAAATAAGTCATTAGAATCAAAAAGTTTGCAATCATGTGTTTGAGCAGCTGGAAATTATTCTCACCTATAATCCTTTATTCATAATTACACCATATTCAGTCTCCTCCCATTTCTCTCAAAGGGAAATAGAGGTAATTTGGGTAGAAAATGTGTAGAACTCGTATGTTTGAAGGCAGGTCTTCCCTCATGAATACTATGAATACTATCATGGCGAGGTCAGCTAGAGTCACCAGGATTTGGTTTGCCATAAGCCTTTAAAACCCATGGTCTGATGGGATAGTTATTACACTGGGAGATGAGCTGTCCCTGCATGTACAGATCATTGTTGATCCAGTACACCGCAGGGGTCAGGACCTTTACTGTGCCTCTGTGTGCTGCTCATCTCTCCTGGAGACTGAGATTGATGTGAACGCGCACAGGTTAGGAGCAGGGAGAGGGAAAATGTCAGTATATGCCCCTGTCACATAGGAGTTGACGTCTGGATGTGAGACAGCAGAGCTACCTTTAAACAATCTGCAGCAGAAAGGGAAGGAGGGCAAAAAGCTAAAAATCCTGTGACAGTTTCTGTTGAGTGCTACATTTTACGCTTAAGTTTTATTTTGGAATATTTGTAGCACACCAATTTAAAATGCCCCAGAGGGAGCCTCTATGGCTATTTGTTTTTATATTTAGAATATCTATTTTCGCTCTTACACTGCTGTGGAATATGTGATGGAATTATTTGGGTATAAATGAATGGAGAGACAGGAGGTTTTAACAGTCATATTCCTTTTACTCTGCTCTGTTGGAAATGTATCAGGAAGAATTATGAAGTAATTATTGCGAGGCAAGTGCCAGTGATGGCATGTGTTACGTTTGAAATGTTCGGACAGCATTGTTCTGCTGTAGTGTGAATACATTACTGAGGTCATCCCTGAATCATTTTTAATCTGTGTCCCCTTTTTAATAACCATTCTGCCATTCTGAGACAACAATTTACATATCAATGTGTTCCTTCAGAGAGGGATTACCAACAGAAAATGGACTTGTTACAGATTTGATGGAAAGAAGCGTTTTACAAATGGCTCATAAAGGAATGCATTTTCTTCCTCCCTGACATGAATGCTGATGCTAAGTTGTCATTGTAATATCCAGAGATAAGTCAGCTATGCTCAAAGTTGCTACAAGGTAGTCTGAGGACAGAACTGTGAGCAATTGTCCAGGCTTTGAGAGGTGATAATTCCCTACTACAGTTAATATGGGTAACATTGTAACACGTGATCTGTGTAGTTTTGAGAGTGTATGTATTTACATATTTGAACATGTTAAAAAATAAATTTACATAAGGAAAGTTGTTGGCAAAATAATATGAAAAACTAACTTATGACCATGTTGAATTTTCCACTTTCAAGGTCATGATTCATTTAATTGGTGCCAGATGGGCCATCGTGAAGCAAAACAATGCTGTAAGGGAGCAGGTGGTGTCTGTGTTTTTGTATACTGTAATCCACATTGTACATAAGAAGACGATTTAAAGGTACTTTCTCTCTGACAAAGGGGACACATGACAGACAGGGAGCAACATTGCACTATTGTGCAAGATAACATCAAAAGAAATTACTCACAGGACATCAGGTTATACACACTCAGGTTATCTCCAAATTGAATCAAGACCACAATTTTCTCACAAAGTACAATCTAATCTTCTACATCAATTAGCAGATGAAAATTAAAACATCACCTGGCATTTGCCTTTCAGTGGCTCTGAAATATAGATTGTTATATTATCAATCATAGGTTATGGGTTAATGTCCTTCAGCTGGGGTTCAGCTCTGGCAAACATTCAGTCTGCTAAAAAAGTCTTACTAATTCTACGGATCTGGGCCTCTAAGGACCTGTAAGTAATTCACAGTAAAATTCACAGAGCATCAGTCTTGCTAGTGATTGAACTGTTTTCATTTCAGACTTTCATCTTCCCTTCTGGTCAGATTTGTGCACAAGATATGTTGTAACCTAAGAGGCAGACTGCCTTTGGAGCACATTTATGCTGCCAATCCCTATTGATTTTTATGACCCTATGGCCTTTTCTATAGAGGGTCAACCTCACAAAAAGCTTTAGAATTCATGCTTTTATCTTAATGATTCACTGTTAAATAGGCAGTTTTATGAAGCAATACCACAGATATCTGATTTTAGAGGAAGACTTCTCAAAAGGGTTTCTGTTGCTCAAAGACCACAGTGTATATGTATATGTCATCTACAGCTAGCTGTCTGCTCCAGTCTTTGAAAATGAAATGGAGACATACTATGGGAATCCGCTGGTTTAGTGGATAGCTGCGGTGGTGCCATGGAGAAAGAAAGTCTGCCCTTTACACAACCGCTGGGACTGGGTGACTGACATTTCTGCTAATGCCATCACATGAGCCGTGCCATTTCAGTGAAGACATGGACGGATGCCACCCTGTGCTCACACCACTGTGACCACACAGGAAACTCCATGTCTCTCTGTGTTTTCAAGTGAGAGCCTGTGGAGGTATATTCTTATAGCCATCTATGGAAGTACGCTGCCTCCATAAACGTCCTATGCTGAATTCTTCAAATGATCAATGAGTGCAGGTGACAGCAGGGAGGAAATGCAGGCAAGTACAGTATATATACTAGGACATCGTGTGGCTACACCAAACATCACATGTGAAGCTTTTATATGTTGCATTTTATAGTTTCAAATGAATCTCAGACATGGCAAGTTGCGTGTCTGAATGTTATTGACCGCTTACATTTTGCAGCGTGTTGACCTCAGACGAATCCTGTTTGTTAACAATACATGGTCCACTTTTACAGCACTTTTTGTAGTCTGAGGAGAATAGGAGCTTGCAGGGCTCAAGGACTCTCTCTGCCCCCTCTGACTGTACTCTCCCTCCTCTACTTTGTGTCTTTTGGGGGAAGGTGTTAGTTGGATATGAAGCAGGCGAGTAGGCAAGCACTGTAGCGAGGGGAGCTGAGAGTTTCAGCTGAGTCCAGCGTTTTTCTCTCCGCTCCCTGATGGCTCCCAGATGTTTTTTAAAGCAGCCGCTCTCTCCCTGCATTTGCTCTCTTTTTTATCTTTCCCCCCTCTGTGTCTCTCCAGCTCTCCTTTCACATATCATGCCCCCTCCTCTTGCCTGTTCTTCCAATTTTCCCTCTCTTCAGGGATCACACCCTTCACAAAAGTACTCGCTTCACCTTGTCTGATCGTAATCACCCCTCGTCAAATAAACAGTCGTTCTCCGCACTTGTTCTCTTTATTTCTCTTTTGCTTCTCTCCTTTTCCCTCCTCTGTTTCTTCTCCTTGCTTCTTTCTCTCTCCCTCATCATTCATCACTCATCATTCATCTGGTCTGGTCTAGGGAAATGGCATACCGTTTCTCCTATAATATACCGGACCATGTTATGTTTTTGCAGTGTTTGACCACAGAACCAACTGTCTTCACCATTAAATGCATTGCACATGCAAAATTCATATGATTCTAATGCACTCTAGCACCAGTTAGATTCCTTCCTCTACTCATTCACCAGGAGCTCAAAACATGGCAGACAATAGCTTCAGCCATTGAGTTTCGGTGCTGAAATGCCTTTGGTTTAAGTGCAGAAATAGCAGTTGTACTTAACTTGTGAGTGTTGTATGAAAGCCTCTTTCCACAAGCATGAATTGGTGTGTGTATAAAAATGTAAAGGCAGAGATATAGAGTGCAAGATAGTAAAGTGAGTGAGGAAGTGTGTGTAATCCTCCCCTCTCTCCCGTAGCTCTCCTGAAATGTCATATGAATGAAAACAGTATTCTTAATGGGAGACTGTCAGGCTCCATTCACCATGAACGTGTGTGTATAGTCTTAAAGGAATACACCAGGGTTTTTTTATTTTTTATTTAAAGGATTCATTAATCAGTTTACCTGTGAACATCAATATTAAAACAATATTTGAGGTTGTGGTACTTAGTGCTAACCACTAAAAAGTAAGAATATGGAAACTTATACCAGCTCTCAGGTCAAGTAATAAGTTCAGTCATTTTAAATGGTATGCACAAACATAGCAATTTTGTTGGAGACAAATGAAAATACAAGTGAATAAAAGCATATTAGGTTATTCTTAAATCCAAATTCTCCAAGTTCATTTTTTTTATCCTTTGAGGTAAAGTTTGCAAGACTTGAAAGTTGGCTTCCACTGGCAAGAATACATGCTTTTTGAAAATACGATTTCTGGCTTTTAAAGTGCAGTTTTACATGTCTTTACACTAAATATTTATTCCAGATAGTCAGAACTAGACATGCTCTTGCATACTCCTCCTGTTTGTCTCTTTTTGGTTTCTGTTGTTGCTGTTACATTCTATCATTTCTTGATGTGCAGCTTATTTTCTTCTAATGTTTGTGCTTCTGTATGTGTGTAGGTATTTAATGTAGTCCATAATTTAGAGCACATTTCCCTAAATGTTGATGCACATGCTCTTAAAGCATGATTGTCCATGAGGGCCACTGTAATCGCAGTAAGTAGTCCTAAAAGATCATCTGTGGCTCAGCTCCAGCATATGAGCTATAAAATTAATGGTGCATCATACACTTTGGAATTACTGACTCCGAGGGGAATAACAATGTCTTTTTAATCGCTGATATCACACACAACATGTCAGAAGCTACTGATTAGATCTGGCCAAAATTTAAGGAACTTATTTGTCTGATTGCTCTGTTTGGGCATATTCAATTTCCCTGATTAACCTGAAGAGGACACCACACTGCTTGTACAACCTGCAAAAACCTGTTAAGATTTTTTATGTGAGTAATGCCTCTACTTCCCGTTCTCCTGCTACATATTAAATACACAAGGTAATATGACTTTAAACAGCTATGAGCAGATTGCTATAACAGAGTTATATGAGTGACATCTGTGACATATGATTCGTTTAGACTGTGTGAGTGGAGTTTTTCCCTTTCTCTCTTTAGATACAGGTTTCACTTGAGTGTTCACTGACAGACAGTGAAGTTGACTGTAAACAGTGCGGTGTGTTTTTATGACGCACAACCCACTGCAAGTTCATTGATATGGAGAAGAAACTCAGGGCAGGGGCTTCCTCATCAGCAAACACATTCCTGTGATGTTGACCAAATGAACTCCAATTTTTACCACATAGTATTTAAATGCATGTGGGTAGATGTGCTTGAATCGAGTAAAGTCCAGAAGTTGGTTCTTGCAGACAACTTGAATTACACTGCTACACTCATGACATACTTTACGCACTGCAACACCTGTCCAACGTACCCTTTGCATTAAGGCTGGTCACTCATGAGGCTCATGAGTGTTCCTCCCATGTCTGGTCTGTTGCCTCTCTTTGTGTAGTATTTGTTAAATAAGTTTTCCTGTTAAGTCTGATGATGGCATGTCAGTACATCTTTGTGGTTTGTCTAGTGCTTCCTGGTGACAAAACACACTGAAATAAGAGTCTATGTTACCTGAGTTTAAGTAGAAGTAAATGTAAATTAAAGAAACACAGTTACTGTGGGGACTATAAAGCACAATACAGCCTGATAATATGCAACAAATGCATGTGTTGCAGAATTGATACCACTTCTGTGCTGAGCTTGGTGGATGCTTGTTGACGAGGTCAGAGCCAAACACCAAATATCAACTGTGTACAGTATGTACTCTGAATTTACATAATTTGTTTCATGTGAGATGGGTGTCTGAAATGGTGTCAGTTTTATATGTGTGTATTCACACAAATATGCAAAGATACAGGGGGAGAATTTCTCATTCAGGCTTTGAGCAATTACCAATTTCTCTTTCCTTTAATTCCTATTTCACAGAACTTTTGTTTTTTCTTCTGTTTACTTAATCCTCAACCCCAAAAAACATTAATGAAAAGCAGATATGTTTGTGGTCATGTTGATACTGGAGTTTTGAGCTATGTGATGGAAGAAATCCACAGGGAGAAATTTTCCTCTTCAAAAGAGATGGGCATGAATGTAATTATCGCACAACAATGCCTATAATTAGCAGGAGCACAAGCTGGTGCACTTCAGCACAATGACGAACCTTGCTCCAGATTCTTTGAATCATATGTTTTTTTTTCCCTTCTTGAAAAAATGTTCATTATCATATAATGAACTGTTGACCTGCCTCTTCCTGCACCCACCTCACTCTGCTCATTTCTCTGTCACTGCAGATAACCCTCTTCCTTCCTTCCTTCTTTATGCATTTCTATTCTTCAAAAGGATGTTTACCCTGCTGTTTTTTCTGCTCACTCTCTCTCACTGATTACCACTTAAGTAAAGAGTCCTTTTCATAATCTTTCCCCTCCGTTCCCTCTCCTCCCTCTGTCCCTCCCTATTCTTATTAAAAACTCTCCCACTTTAGTGCTGCCCTGGCCCAGGTCCCACTCGCCTCCACTAAATGATCCGAGGCATCCTCCAGGCGCTTTGACTCCTCTCCTCTCTCTCCACCTTCCCTCCCTACCTCCTCTGCCAGTCCTCCCTCTCTACTTCCTGCTCTCGCTCTCTCTCTTTTTCTCTCTCTCGCTGGCTTGGCATGTAAGGAGTGACGCACGGGTCTGCTGTCAGGGAAAGATAGCAGACCTGACTCTGGCTGTGACGTCATCAGGTTATCTCCAAGCTGTCCTTCTGCAGAGCTCAGACCTGCTACACACACACACACACACACACACACACACACACAGTGCACCTATAGTATTTGGCTGCATCCAAGCGCCATGATTATGGAGCTTCTGCTTGTACAGTGTATGAGACGAATGCACACACATGCAGTCATGTCTCACACCTCCAAATCCCCAAACCAATTATCAGTGCACACGTCTCATGGCCACACTCCTGCATACCAGTCACACCCAGTGTAAATCCCTTACACATCCATATGCAATTATTAACATGCAAGATTTATCCTTTTCCCAAGTCTGCAAATGCTCAGTGTTCCTTGGACTTGTAATTCCAAGAATCAACCATGAACAGATATTCTGGGTATGTTAGGATCAGACATTCTGCATATGAAAAAAATGACAGCTTGTTCACAAAATCTCAAATAAGAGATGATCATAGACTATCCATGATGGACGGATGGGGTGGTACCAACCCCTGGACAGCTGTTTCATCAAGACACTCAGTTTGAGCATATACATTCATAATCATTCTTTGTTGTTTATGTCTTTTTCTTATTCTATCTTTTTTTGGTTCATTTTCTGTTTGTTTCTCTCAGTTTTTCTCATCAACTGCAATTTTTCTAGTTCTGTCTGAAAATATGAAATACACAATAACAATACCGTACAGTGGCTGTACAAGGGTTAATTCTGTTTATTCATTTGATGTTATCAATTGGGATGCAGTCCCTTATGCTCTGTCCAGTTTGAACCCTTCCTATTATACCTTGCTTCTAATACAAAGGTAAGCTTTGTTCTTGTTCTTTGTTAACGTGACAGCATTTATCCCTGAGGTGCTGTCAAAAGTACGCCAGCTCCACAGAGAGCGCCACAGGAAGAGAAAGCTTTTTCTTTTTTCAAATAAAATTTTCAATGCCTGATTTCACATTTACAGACAGTCTTAGAGTAAACCCCAACTGGGTCCCAAGCTGAATGGAACCTTTACTCACAAAGCAGAAAATAGGGCCACTCTCAATATTCCTTTGAAGTGGAAAATCAGGCAACGGTGAAGTTCAGTGGGTTTGGGTGGGATTCACATGAATAAAATTGAACGGCACGCTTTTTTTTGCCATTTCATTGAATTCAGATCAGGACATGACGCCAGCTCTTAGATATGTTGCAGAATTTGGCAATGCCAGTGATGGCATAGACGGCTGTATCCAACAGCTCCCCACCTTCATTAGAATAGAAAACGTAGTCTCCCACAACATTTTGATCATCCTGTTGTTTGTTGGAGTTTATGGATCCTTCTCTTTCATCTGATTGACGTTCTCCTCTGCTTTCTTTGAAAGGAGTGAAGAATGTTCCAGATTTCATATTGTTGTTCTAATATTGGCGTACAGTCACTCTCAGGATACATTGTCATCATCATCCTGTCCAGCACTTGGCTGAGAGGGATCTGTGGTCTTACCAGAACTGGGACCGCCAGATGCAGGCAGATGTTTGGAGTGGTGTCTGGGTGCGGTCAGGGACTATATCAGAGGACAATGGAAACAGCAGGACAGGCTTCCCCCAAAGTAATGACGCTGGGTATAAAAGCAAAGCTGCAGAGGGCTGGGATGGATGGAGCCCCTGCATTTTTCCTTTGTGTTCACCAGCTTACATCAGCCAGACATGATGCAACATGGTAAAGGAGAAGAGGCTCACAATAGACATTGCAGTTTTGCAGACTAGCACTTTGAACCTGAACTTTGTGTGAGAGCATGATGTGACATTTGCAGCTTGTCAGGAGAACTCAGATCAGTTTTCTTTTAAAGTTGGGGCGTAGAGCTCATAATACTCTGACCATTTGATCACACTCTCCCTCTGTTCACTCACTTTCAGCTGAATCTGAGCTCTGTGGAGGAGGAATAGCGTTACACTGGTGTGAATTTAGAAATGCTGGAACCAGATGAAATACAAACAAGATCAAATGTACCCAGTAGAGGGATTTGGCACTCGTTTGCATGCGTGAGGAACTTTACTCCTCATTTCGAATCAGTATAGTCTGATGTTTGTTGATAGTGATGGTTTGTGATGCATGTGGTGTCACTGTGGCACTTTTCCAGCTGTGGACCCTTACTCTTAACACAGTTCTATTTTTCAATTCAAAATCAAGGCTCACTGTGTAACATTATTCTTGATTGTGTAAGGTGACACTGTAACTACAAATTACTTACACTCACTCACTTTACAGGGAGGCACAGATATGCTTTTTTTTTTTTAAGATTAGTTTTACATTTTGGAAAATTTGCTTATTCACTCTCTTGCCAAGAGTTAGATAGCTGTCTATTAAACATGAAGCTGCAACCAGCAGCTCTTTAGTTTACCATAAAGACTGGAACACATACAATAATATCAGTACAAACCTTTCATTTTCACTGACGTTTTTAGACAAACTTTTCGTTCACTGGCTCAAGTAAAAAACTGATAATTCAGTGAATTTATTGCCGTTCAGTGTGTTTATATTGTAATTTACTGTACTTGAGCCTGCAGTCAAGCCATGTTCTCAGGGATAAATGAAACTACTCTTACATGTATGTAGCATATATGTGTGGTCCATTTCTCTTCAAATATGCAATATGCATTTATGTTGTCCATAATGTTCTAGATGTACTAACTTCCTTGTCAGCACACAAGTCCACGTCATTAAGCCGAGCTTGATTTATTGGAACCTATAAGTAATTCAGAAGCATAAACAATACTCCATAAACAATGCATGAACACTGCAACTGAAGAAAGTTAAAAGTGAACTGATTACACAGAGAATGGATGGGAGGAAGTCACCTGAGAATGCTGTCAGTCACTTCTGATTACATTAGAGCTCCCACCATCATAATATATTCATTAGCTTAAAAGAAACTGGTATAAAGACCCGACACTGAAAATAGATTTATGGACATAGATGAAGCATCCTGGTTCTTTCATTTTTTAATGATTCACCTCAAAATTCAAGCCACGCTTGCTACAATTCTGTCCAGATGGATTCAAGAGCTTCCATAGAATTAGATTCCAAATAATTATTGAAATATAATTCTCCAAATAGCATCAGTTGTCCTCACATCTTATAATGTGCAGTGTACCTTCATGTTATTGAAAGATTATTTGGATTCTGGCTTTGAATTGTGAGATACATATAAATCACATTATTATAATGCATGTATTCATATATGCTCCTGAGTTCTTTACTGTCTGGCTAACATGAATAAAAGAGAATAATGTAAACAGTATGAATGAAAGCGGGAAACAGGAATAGCTTCAAAGATGCTTGAGTGTGTCTTTCATATTTCTGGGCTCCTACTTCCTGAATAGTCAACACGTGACACAGCACCAGGCAGCACAATCGTCTCTTGGCAAAGATGCAGTCAGGGAACGTGTGGTGATGACATTCCTCTCTTTTTGGGATCTCACTCCTGCAGGCGTTAGCAGTGTGATAGTGTCATAGCTCATCTGATTGTTAGTCAAAGGAAGGAAAGGGTGAGAAGAGGGACAGTGACCACAATCCCTGTGTGGCCTCAGATGTGCCAGCGAGCCTTTAGCTCACACGTTTACGGTGATAAGTGAGAAATGAGTGATCTGAAAAAGGGAGTTTGTCTCTTGAGCTCCAAGCTGTTAACCTGGCAGAGGGAGATGAGAATTAAACTTTAGTTCTTCACAGTGATCAGAGACATCACAGGAGACATAGACACTGCCAAGGCTGGGAAACAATCTCTTCATTTTTTGACATCAAAAGAATGTATTGTCTGCAAATGTAACGACTCTAAAGAGGACAGGAAAGAGATTAGTTGAGAGCTTAAAATGGGAGACAGATAATCGTGTCCTCAGTTTGCTTTGGCAAGATCCTTTCCTTCCTAAGCCAGAGAATTCAAACAGGTCAATGACCAACAGAGACAGATAGCCCCAGAACCTTAGCCAGTTTCATCAGTTACCCTTCACTGATGGCAGATCTCCTTCCTGACTCAGTGTATTTAAAATTCACATAATTCACACTGCAATTTTACCTCTCACTGATTGCTACAGTCTATCCACTCAATAAAAGTTGTTGCCCAGTTCGCTTCATGATGACAGATAGATAATAAAAATCCAAAGCATATCCAAACTTCATGTTCTGACAACAAGCCATTATTCCGTGTTGTGTAGCTGGCGAGGATTTACTGGGCTGATTGAAGAAAGATGATTTTTGAAGAAAGATGTTGTTTTTAAGAGTTTATATCTACTATGGGAATGTTACTGTGCTTACACCTGCTGCCCTGTGTCTGGGGAATTAGTTGGGTTTTTTAAAAAGAACATTTATTGTGTTTATTACATACAACAGTGATTTAAATAACTGTATAAATTATTAATGAAATTCTAAATTACTGTTGACATGTAGGGGTTCAGTATGCTAAAGGCAAAAGTGTCTATATGTGTTCCAAAATGGCAACACTTGAAGGCATGGTGAACAGCCTGCTGTCACACAGAGAGGTAAAAGGCAATGAATTCTACAAATGAGGATAATGGTTCAAACTGACGTGCGCACCCTCAAATCTTCGCAACTGCGTAATTGGGGCTGGCACAAGAACCCGACGCGTGCCTCTAAAACTTTGAAACATTAGTCTGTGGCCACACTAACTGTTGATGATTGACTTGCTGGTCTGTGGAACCCCCCGACCAAATCACTTTCTTTTCCACCTCCTTCCAAAGCACCAGCAGCCAGAAAGCCGACAAATTTATAAAGACGAGAAGAGTGAGGAGGCAAGTAGAAAACAACAACACGTGCTGTGCAAGGGCAATAGACCATTGAAATGAGTGTAATTGTGGGATTGTAGGTTTTGAAAAAGAAATGTCAGACACAGCACCTCCAATTCCGGAGCTGGAGTGGTGTGGAGGGGGATCCAGATGCTGGTAGACAATCCAACAAGCACTTTGTTTGAAGTACACTGATTTCTTATCAGTTGCATCTGCTTCTGCTAAGTGAAAGCCTCCACAATGTCAATGGTTCAAAGCCTGAAAAAAGGTCTGTACTGTGGTGCAGGTGAAAAGCCATGAGAGGTGTAAACAAAGGGGAAATGCCACATGTCTACTGCTAATGTTACTGGAAGTAATCACTGTCTTTTGTCTGAGTATTTGCTTGTTTGGTTATGGATTATAATCATGGTATTACTGTAACCACACAGTTATACTAGTATCTTAAGCATATATTTTTATAGTGTAGTTCATATTAGGTTGTTTGTAATCAGCAGTGAACTGTAACAATGTAAGCGGTACCAAAGTTTTAAAATTTAATATGAAAGGTCAGTCTTGACCTTAAAAATAGTTTTTTGAGTTTTAAAAAAGAGAGAGAGAATCTTAAGTCTTAGTGACAACTGAACAAACGTAAAGTAGACTTTGAGTTAGGGAATTAAGTTCTGAAGGTTGTCTGAGTGATTTAAATAAATCAAGATGTGATTACTAAGACAAAGCTTTGTGTTCATAATGCTGGTTTCCTTTACATTTCTACTGGTTTACCTAGAATTCCACACTTTCATGGGTTGCCACCCTTCAAGCTATCCAGTGATCAGTTAGATAATCTCCTCATGTAGTCAGCATGACAGTAGAAGGCCAAACCCAGAGGTGGCTTTGATAGATTACTGTGGTGGCCTCTGCACTGTTTATCAGACCTCATCCTCTTTACTGCCTGCATCTATCAGGCTCACAGTAGTTAAATACTGAAGATAAAAGCATATAGTGCAGGGCCCACATAAAAACACCCACTCAGTTGATTTATTGGGTTGTCCTCTGCCCAAGATCTGTGATTCTCAGGGCCACAGTGCAATGACGACTGCCCCGCAAAATGTCATGTAACCAGTGGTGTGTCGTATCCACTGACAGCTCTATCCACTGTGCCTCCTGGCAATAATTGTCACCTCCCTAATGGCTCTGTTTTTCTGCTTTGATGCATTTTCTCATGTTGGTGAAACATGGAGCTACTTGGATCATGGTGTTCCTTAGGTGGATGGGTGATGTTGCACTAAAGGCTAGCTGGTGGCACATGTTGCCCCACAGTTGTGCTGTGCCACAGGTGATTGTGTTGCTGCTGCTTTTTATTCAGTCTTTGAAATTCAAAGGGTTTCTTGATTTAATAGGACCCAGGAAAACACATCTCCTGTGCCCTGCCCGTGGTTAATCTGAAGCTGACACCACAATGGTTGTTTAAAATGTGTTGCCTGCAGTTCTTCTCTCTATTTGATTGACATTTAGAGATAGCAGAGGCTGATGGAAAGGGTCTGTTTGCTCACAGCGATGCAGGAGGAGGCTGGGGAGCCGAGAGAAAGAGAGGGAAAAAGATAGAGAGATAGAGAGAAAATGGGAGAGCAGAGCATCATGAACTACGATAACCTTACGTCCTCTTCTGATGACACATGCTCCCATCTCTGACTGGTTTGATTATGGTGACAGCAGCCTTTGCTCGTCTGAGTCTAGCCTCTGCACCACATTCCTCTGATGAAGACACTGGGAAGGAAAAAATAGTCTTTGTTGTTTGCTTTGGGAGCAATGCCTCTGTGTATCTATGCCTTTACTGTGTCTCACTATAGAAGAGGGCTTTCTTTTCATCAGAAAGAAAGATCTCCTTTTGAAAATATCAAATGAAGGTTTGGATTTTATATTTTTAAAAAAACATCTTAAACAGGTTGAATTCTTTATTTTGCAGACCTGAATTATATATTCCAGGTATAGAAAATTCTAAACATACCGTTGCTCTGCATTGTTTATCTTTAATTTTATCAATATTACTTGCACTACCTTCTTTTCTGAAGATAAGTGGATATTCTTCCAAAAACTGACAGTGTTAATGAGGAAGTGTGCAGCCTGCCCTGAGATAACTTTGCCAGGCTGTTCATAGGGATTCTGAGACAAAGTGCTCTTTGGACTCGCATCGTTTTTATGGCACTATAGTGAACCTTGATGAACTGCTGTCATGTTTAAGTTATTTGATTTGATAAAGATGCTGACATACATGTTGTCCTTGTCTGGGGCCACATATTTAATGCCTAGGCCTTCATTAATGAATGGCTACAGTTAGACTCTGTGTTGCTGACTAAGTGTTAAATGAAACCATAGATAATTTTTAAAAAAAAGATTGAATGTAATATTCTGTCATCTGCATCACTAGTGAAGGCTTGGACGTCAGTTTTCTGAAAACATCTCACTGTGTGGTCGAGTGTCTGTTCCTCTAACACAGCTTGGTGGAGCTTGTTGGCTCCATCGCAAGACTGGAATGTACTGTGTGTGTGATAATATGAATATTTGTGTGTGTCTGAGAGAGACTGTGTGTTTTGTCTTATTTTTATTTTATTTTATTTTTTTATTTGACTGTTATTTATCCAGGATTGTCTCTGGAGATTGAAATCCTGGCAAAATGGTCACGGTATGAAAAGACGGAAAAACAATAAAAGAGATTACAAGACTTTAATGGGGGCAGGCACATATATACTGTGTGTGTTCATATGGCTGTTTGTGCATGCATGCATGTCTTGGTCTCAAGTGATTTTCTACAGCCACTGGCATTTTTACATTGCATCATTTTATCTCTTACATGAGATCATGAATGAAACATAGTGAGCGAGGCTGTTGTTCATGCCTTTTACATTTAGTGGAACACTATTCTTGCATGCATTTTGATTTCCATCTTGTTGCTCCTCTTATTCAGGACATTTAACATACATGCGTTCGGCTGCAGCAGACACAGAGCCGATATATGATTGGAATCTTCCAGCCTGACCACAACCACCGCTGCCGTCACCACCGCTGCCACAGTCCCTCTAAGAAATAGATCACCTTCAAATATTGTGTTATGTAACCTTTAAACAACTGCAGATTTCTCTCTCTGCTTCTTTCTTGAGAGACACGGGACCACAAGCGTGCCTGGAGGCCAGATGCAGATGATGGTCTGTCAGTTTGCGGACCCATGGTCAGGCCATCATGATGACATTAACACTCCAAGAATGTCTGTAGCACTCACTCTCAACCATCTTTCCACCCTCAGCTCAAGCAATGTAGGCTAATTCTTCCCTGCAGAATGTGGATTGTTATGAGGGATTGCTTGTAGAGTATGTTTGTTAAACCGCAGTGATCGCACTTTAGGTAAGCCCCCTTTTTTTCTTTTTTCTTTTTTTGTGGTGTATGAAACTCTGTATATATACTATGATATACACTATAGGCCAGATTATAGACCAACCTTTAGGATGATTGAACTTTGACTGAATTCCTTTTGTCACCATTGAATTTTGATTCGAGGTGCAAACATCAGCTGAGTTATGTGTCATATGGTGGTAACAGAACAGACAGTTTTGACCATTCGAGCAATGCTGTGCAGAGTCGGGGTGTGTAAGTGAGGACAGATGAAAAGAGATTTTTCACGCGTCACAGAAGTCCCTGTGGATCCACTCATGACATGCACAAAAGCTTCAAATACTTTGAGGGAGTCAAGCTCATTTCCATTGGCTCAATTGCACCACCTGATTCCAGTCTCCTCCTCTTCCTCCTGTCTGTCTTTCTCTCACTGACCTTTTTTGTGATAATAGCCCTGATATGACGAGGCTTTCGTGAAAGAGATATTTAGACAGATCACAAGCTTGAGCCCATGCTTTGAAACCCACGATGGTGGTGTTGACAGCAGCTACTGGAGTGCCTAATTAGGCTGCAGAGATTGCACCTCTGTGAGGGCTTCTCTGATGCAGCTTGGAAAAAACCCAGCTAATGCCACCACACAGTAACACTGCGAAGATAAAGCCTCCGAAATAACTGATTAGTGTTCACACTGTGTCACTAACATCTCTAGCACGGATTTACGTTCAGGGTGTAATTGCCAAGTGCTTTGGTGAATAGCCGGGTGAAGCTGTTAAGCTGTTAGTACACTGATCTGAAACTTGAGGTTAGCAGGGGTAAAAGAATTGGGCTTGGCATGTTTGATGTGCAGCTTGCCGAACATAAATCTAGGCCCTGAGTTCCGTCTTGATAAAATATCTGAGGCAGGAAAGTGGAATGGCTGTCGCCTGTAAAGCCAGCTTCCTGTATGGAGGCTTGCTCTGCGGGGCTTGTATGAATTAAACATGGACCAGGGCCATTATAAATGACAGGGTCAGGACAGCCAAATAGGGATGTTGGAAAAACAATGCGACCAACAGAATCTATCATCTCTGCCAGCTCAGTGAAACTTTGTCAAGTAAGGCCAAGTCAGCAACTATAAGACTACAGCTCCAGTGAACACTCTAATACTGAAATAAACAGAGCCTCATTCAAAGTATGTATGACGCTAATGCCTGGAGAGGAGTGCAGTGACGTTGGTTGTGTACTGTGGTATTGTTGTTGGTATGTTATGAATGATAATCTGATAGAGACGGCTTATTACCCTTCGATTAAGTCACACGTGCACAAAAAATAAAGCTGTTGCATCCATGACAGGCTATTTTCAACCCTCTTGGTCACCTAACTTGTCAAGGTAATGCTTTCGATTATATTTTCTAGGGTTGCAGCGAACAGTTTTATTATCAATTAAGTACACATTATCCTCACTTTTGATTAATTGGTTGATCATCTATAAAAGTCAGAAAACAGTGAACAAAACTCATTGCAGTTTCCAAGAGCTTAAGGTGAAGTCTTCAGATGTCTTGTTTTGTTTCACCATTGGTCCACAATTCTGATGTATTATATTTACCAGCAACACCAAATTGGTAGGAACCAGTAAATTTACATTTTTGCTGATTACTTTTACCTTGATCAACTAATTAAATAACTGACTAATCATTTCAGCTCTGACATTTTCCTTTAATTCATTTTATTTAGAGTTGAAACGACTAGTTGTTTAATCAGTTTTAATTATTTCATTAAGTAAAAATGCAAAAATTCTCTGTTTTCAGCTTCAGATTGTAGAATTTGCTGCTTTGTCATATATGATAGTGAATTGAATATCTTAGGGATTTGGATAGATGGTTGAATAAAACTGGATAAATCAATAATTGAGAAAATAATCAGTATTAATCAATAATGAAAATAGTTGTTAGTTGCAGCCCTAATTTTGTTAACTTATATTGTTTCGTTTAGGCCTAGTTTATGTTAAAGGTGTTTGTAGTACAGTATCTGTTTACTGTGGCCAGTGAGACACACACCTCTTTCCCTTAACAAATGAATTGCACTTGAGTATTTAATGGATTTTCAAACAAAGCCACACTGGCATTTCCTGACATCACTGACTTGCCACTAGCAAAACCTCTCTTCAGGCAGGTTGTTTTTCATGTTAAGTGGTTTGTTTTCACACAGCTAGAAGTGTGGAGAGGATAAATAACAGCTTTATAGAGAAGTACATTTCATAATGATCAAAGAGATTATGATTGTCAAATCTCCCCATATTAATCACCATCTATCAGTGGTTTTCATCCTCACTTGTGTCATTGTCGCAGCAGCCTTAAATGCACTGTGGTTTTGTGTCCTCACAAGGCGTTGGTTTGTCATATTTGTCCAGCCTCTCTGCTGATGATGGGGGTGACACTGGGTGCCAAGACTCTAGCAGCTCCATCCAAGTCTCTCACTGGATAAAACATGGATTCCCTCTTTGTTTCATATGTCTGAGCTGTGTTATCTGGACCAGGAACAGACACTTTGATGAAGTGGACTCTTGAAAAATGGTGCAGATTGACCAAAACACATCTGTCTCTCATGTCATGAAAATAAACCAAACAAGTATATAATTAACACACAGTCTAGGGTGATCCTTATTGAGCTTGGCTGAACAGTAAACACTGTTGGTTTTGTTTAATTCAGAGACAAATTACAATATAGTGGAAAAGAAATCATTTATAAGATATATTATAAGACCACATCCATTACCAGTAATTCAGAGCCATGTTCTTCATGTGTAGATAACTGAGTTAGCCTGAAAAATGTTAGTTGATAAATGTACATGACACTGGATTTTTTGAGGTCTTCAAAAAAAAGGCTGTTGTTGGAACAAAAACCCTTAATCCAATAACTGAAGTAACTGTTTTTTTGGCCACTTGGGGCCACTTGGGGACGGAGAAAACAAGTTGTGAACTAAACATCAGCTACTGAGGTTGATGGCGCATTTGTCAGCAGTTTCTTATTTACACGCATAGCATTTATAGTGTAGAGCTGTGTTTCTGGCCACTTGGGGAGTGTAAGTCAAATATTCATTCTTTTAGTTCTCTTTTTTTGGTAAGAAATGAAATATCTGGCTGTGCACTACACTGTGTTGACCAGCATGCCTCTAACTGTGCCAGTCTGTCATTTTTATTTATTTATTTATTTATTTATTTTTTTTTTGCAAAATCAGAGGCCTGCTTTTCTGCTACCTCCATAAATAACACAGATTGAAACAAATCTGTTAAGTTGTGGGCCAGACAGCTGAACAATGAGCAACAATGAGCTGAAACTCACTATAAAGATGGTGCTGTAAATTAGATTATTTCACACACATAACTTTAAACTGACTACACACTTAATCATGCACATTTCCTGTCTTGTTTTGATATGTAGTTTTAAGATAGTCTTTGACATGTTCATTTCAGAGTTTAGCTATGTTTTAGATAAGATATGTTCCCGAGTTTTATATTAACTACTGCTCAGCTGCAGCTGCCTTCTCTGTAAGACTGGTGATGTGCCAGCCAGTTCCAATAATGTTACCTTTACTTCAAAATAAGAGCTTGTAGCTGTCAAAGCAAACTTGATCCAGGGTTAACAAATCAATTCTTCATTTGTGTTTGAAAGACAGAGTCATCCAGGTGATGATTAACAAGATAAATTGTGCTCTCTAGTATGACAATGGCCTGGATTTGTCGCGCAGTGTACAAAGAATGAGTACAGCTGATTGTCAGTGTGTCAGTTTATTTTTACAACAGGGTTTTACAACAGGGCACCAGACATGTATTTGTAACTCAGGCTGTATCTCGCTTAACAATAATAAATCTCCAAGTTTAGCAAGAAGCATAACCTTTATTTTTAAATTGACTTCATCCCATACATACATGTTGGGATTTCTTAAAAGAGGTCAAAGGTCAGGGTCAGCCATGCTGCAGTGTCTCAGGAGCAGTTAAGGGGACAGAGCTGATATTTTAAAGCTCTGACAGGGTTTAGCTGAGTTGTGTGAATATTATATTTTTTGATATCATAATCCACCAACACGGAAGATCTCAGTTGTAAGATGATCTCTGGAAACTGAATAAGTCCTTTTCATCCCTTGACTTTATCTACTTCGCTTTCAACGTCGGGCCTTTTCCCACCCATAAATCCAGTCTCTTACAAAATGCTCTAAAAACCATGTAATTGTACATTGCTAACCAAACAGATTCCTTTGTTGATTACTGCTCAGACACACTAGCCAGCTGGAAAGTTTCCCTTGTAGATTTGGTCCTGAAGACAGAAGAGCAGACAGAAGAAACACTGGTGGGGTGTCAGGGAAGCTTAGTGTTCAAAGATACCCTCCCCCAAACTGAAGGGTCAACAATTTGATATGCAGGCCTACAAATACAGGATCACAAAAGTAGTACAAAATACAGTTAATTTTAAATTGTGCTATCCTTTTGGATGCTGATGACATAATGTCTGATCATCTGGGATTATATTAAAACTACATGAAAACATCTACAAAATACTGTTGGCAGATAGGAGAGTAGTCTGGTCAGGTGAACACCTTTACATCTTATTTCTCTTATATCTTACATAGGATATTCCTACGCTGATTTTCCTTTTCCATTGTAACATTGTTTTATATGTGTATCACACTGTGGGTGTCCTGCAGTGTTAGTATGACTGTATCTCTCACATTCTTCCCTGTCAGATAGACTGTCGTCTAGTGTGGTCTGAAAGGTAAACAGGACCTAGGGGGGTCTGGGAGCTCCAGTCTGCATTTACTGCTCAGTGTCAGAGTCAAGTGTTGGCTAATAGAGCCTGTCAAAATCCCTGTAGCCTAAAACCACCTGCCTTGAGAGGCCTTGTGTGTGGATGTCAGCTCACTATAGTAATACCCACCAGCCCTGAAGCTAGACTCAATACTATGCTGTCACACTTGATTTATACACTAAGTGGAGAGGAATAAATGCTACAATTAATCTTAATTAAGCCTTAGTAATCCTGACAGAACTCTATTAGCTGTGACTTGTGTGACCTCTAAATTGAAAATGCCTCTGTGTTGACTTAGTCAATATGGTAACAGGCCTGCCATAATTTAGTTTTACGTCTGTGTGGCTGTGTTTTTTGTATTTTTATGAATGTATTTTCAATATATTTGATATTCTGTAATTATTTGATTTCCTGTTGTGTACAGGGCTGTACTTGCGTCTCAGTAGATGGATAGTATAACTACACGCACACACACAACATCTTCATGCATAAAGAAAGAATAAACACTCTTTGTTGTTGCTTTATAATGATTATCTATGTAAATTTAAAAGGTCATGAAATTTTGCTAGTCAAAATAAACTATAAAGTCAGCTAGTTGATAGACAGAAACTATTACCATTAATCAATTAATCATGAAAATAATTGCCATATTTGATAATGAATATAATCGTTAGTTGCAGGTCTAGTTCTGTTACTGACCAGTACACAATAACACAACAAGAACTTATTTTTCCTTTCATTGCCTAAGCAAATTCCTGCCGCTGGGACACATAGCAGTTCACATTCAGAAACCAGACAATTTCTAACTTCTAGCTTTGTATTCTAGTATGCTGGTCAGTTTTGTGCTTAACTAATTACAAAGTAGCATGCCAGTATAAAATAAACAATTCTTACATAATTGTTTCAACAATGAGGCATGTGAGAATAAAACAGATTTACTGTATATAGAGAGGGATGTGGCTATATGGGCTTATGTATATCACAGGATGTATTCAGGATGTATAAAATCAGTGTAATTTGGTGTGGCCCACAGTGTGATGTATTATTTACACAATTTACACATAAGTGAGATGTAAGCTTAGAATCAAACTAAAAGTGATTATATGAATGAAATGCATAGTAAAATGGATTATTTATTCAACAGATTTTAGAGATAATGGGAGGGAGAGAACGGTATGGAGCATCTGAGTAGAGTAATTACAGTGTTTACTATACCAGCCATCTCTGTATATCAGTGTATCATCAGGGCATATTGTATGTATTGCAACTTTGTGGAACTAGCTCATGAGACCACTCATGAGAGAGCATTACCATCCTGCTGAAGATATAGAACCTCAGGTTTTCACTCACCACTCTAAAGTGAAAGGAAAGTATTATGCCAGCTCAAAAAGTCTTGTATTTGGACTTGCAGTTTACCACTCCCTGTAAAAGTTAATTGTATTTTCTTTTGTTCATCCTTTATTTATACAGGCCAGGATAGCTGAGTATACATTCTCTTTTACAGCAGTGCTCTGAAGGATAGCTAAAACAATGTCACAAACAGTAAAGGGTTGATAAACAATCGGGATGCATGGTCTGTTGTATGAGTGAGAGATTATTGCGCAGCCTTAAAGTCACAGCGTAGTATGTTTTGATTTGCAGATTATTCCATGAGATCAGTTTGCTTACAGTAAAAGCAGTCTTTCCTAAATCATCTCTAGTATGGGCTCCCATAGCATCAGCCAATAGTTGGAGCGAGTTAAGTATGGACCAGCGTTCCAAAAATGAGACATAAGATGGCAATTTTCCGACAGAGGCTTTGTAGATAAATAAATGCCAGTGTTTATTACGTCTCTCAGTCAGGAAAGACCAGCCAGCCTTATCATATAAAAATGCAGTGGTGAGTGTTGTAATTATCTCCAGTAATGAACCTGAGAGCAGAATCGTAGACCGGATCTCAGGGCCTAAATGTGGAGGCAGCATCATGTCTACAAAATTACACCCCGTAATACAGCACTGAGAGGAAAACTTTAGTAATCTTCTCCCCACAGCTCAAGCTGCTCCTGTTTCTTTACAAGAAGCCAAACTTTTGTTTATCAAGTTTATCCACAAGGTTGTGTATATGATATCTAAACATAAAATTCTCATAAACACAGGGTAAAACAATACATAGTAGTATGAAAATCATTGTTTTCTGTATCAATGAACTGAATGAATATGGCTTCATTCTAAATGAATACCATTTAAGATTTAAAAGTTTGGTTGCATTAAACAAGAATTGTAGTTACTCACTGGCTAATTGAACAGACTAGCAGCACAGCAGTAAACAGTATCATCTGCATAAAGATGTATGTCATCCTTTAACATCTCTTTTGATAGATATTTTATTTGGGCTGTGAAACCCCACAGTTGACCGAGGATATCAGAGTGTGTGCTTAGACTGGTGGTTTAAGGGAAAGAGGTGTGCTAGGGATCTGTAGGTGTGCCAGTCATTTGTTTGTCCAAACCTTATGGGAGCTGTGGTTGTTGAATGTTGAAACCTTTACCAGCATTTAAACAAAATATTCCTTGACACTGCCTAGTATGAATATTGACACAGCATGCTAGTATTTCTCCATTTTAAATCAAATGGATCGCTAAATACATTTGCCACTGGAACCCTAAATCAAGCACATGCAATCAAGAACTGGAAAACACATGATTTCATTGACCATAGTCAAACTTTCATTTGATTAATGGACACTGACATTGACCTACGTCTATTTTTAGGTGGGTATATTAAATCCTGGGTGGATATTTGTTGAATACCTGTGTATGCTTTTTAAAAGTTTACCATGTGTCATCCCCAGGTCAATGAAAGAAATCACATGACGTCAATATCTCCTAAAGAGCACACTACACAGCAAGTGTTTCTTCGTCTTTGTGCAATGGAAACTCCATGCACCTTCTCTGCCAGTCATCATGGATCAGCAAAATATCCAGCCAAGGAAACTTGAAAATACTGACCATGTTCTTCCCAGATGGTGTGCCTGCAGTATCAGCCAAACATGATGTGCATGTGCCCTCAGCTGCACATACAAACAAATATAAAATGCTCCCGTACACATTCAAATATAGCTACAGGCTCGGTTTGTCACGCACACTCAGTCATGGTTACATGCTCATACATCTATCCACAGGCATAGGTTCCCTTAACAGACTTTATCTTTGGATTCCTGAGTGGAAGGCTTATCGGCTGCAGAGGCCAGAATCAGAGTGCACGTGTAGAGGAAGGAGCTCTTTCCTCGTGCACCAGAGTAATAACAAGCCCTGCTGGGTTTTCTTGCCCAGCACAGATTAGATCAGAGCCAGGGCCTGATGGTTTGGTCTGTCTGAGAGCTCCAAGTCTTTGGCTTTTACCACTTGGACTACGTGGAGGCCCTCTCCCCAGGGAACAGTCCAGTTCAGGCCAAGCGGAGTGGAGTGCTGCAGGGAAAGTCCAAGTCCAACACACACTGGTCTGAGCACCAGGAAGTACAGACAGGAAATGACCTGGGCCTTTGGAAGTCATTAAACCCTTAATCTGATACCACAGGGATAGGACACACTTCAGCAGCTCCCATCGCCTCCTGTGGATATTTTATTCAGTTTTTCCAGTGAATTTTTCAGTTTGTAATTTTTGTGTTTTTGCTGCTGGAGACCATATTTGTTTGATTTGATTTCTGATGATGGCTTGACTAAATTATTAAATCCATTAAAGTGTTTTGTCTTAAATATTTCAAAATTATGGCAAAGTCAGATAGAAATAATCTTGTCTCCAACATACTTCCAACAGAGAAATCATTATCCACTAATTTGGATATTCAAATATTGATCAAATAAAAATTTTGAAAACATAAATCGTAAAAAACTAGACTAGATTTTTTGTCATTTTTTAAAATGTTTTTAATTTCTTAATCTTGTCTTTTTTACCTCTTTTTTGGTTGTTCTGTAATGCAGCGATGGTATTACTGTATGACACATCCCCCATGAACATCACACTGGTAAGACAGCGAGAGGAACAGTGCAGTGCACAAGTCCGGCAAAAGGGGGGTGTTTAAATTTTTTAACATATGCCATTTTAGCACTTTAATTATTGAACGCTCCCAGCGAGCCGTGAATAACTGGTGCATAATGCAGGCCCAGAGAAATGTTTCAGCACCATATATTCTCAGAAATTTGGTTCCTGCCTGTACTCAGTGTACTGCTCATTACAGTTTTCTTACAGAAAAAAAAAGAAATAGTCAGGGGTTTGTTACATCACAGGGCTCAAACCTCAGCAAAATGTATTGTCAACAGGAAAACAAATATCTAGACATGATGACCTGGACTTAAAACTCATTTATTTATTCATTAAGGCTCCTGTAGTTGAGTGAACACCTTTGTAAATGTACTGGTGCTTATACAAAAGCACGACAGCACAGATTACGGAAGACACAGAGAAGAGTCCAGATGCCATTAATGTCCTTAGCCTCACTGTAGACCTACAGATGCCAGCAAAGTACTTCCTGACTATGATGTGAAATGACTAATGAAATATTTTGAGAGGAAAAGAACATAATGTTTAAAGTTAGAACATTTTCTTTCTCACAGTGTTTTATTTCAAATATACTGGAAACTTTATTACTGTAGCACAGGTTGGGGCATCTCAGACTACAGCCCAAAACATCTGTACCCCTCATTCTCAGTCATTATTTCAACAATAACACGTATCTCCACTGGCTTTGCCTTTAAAGGGTAACAGGGATGTGTTGGTACAGAGTGTCTGTGCATGCACCAGGCTCTTATAAACACTCCTGACACAGGGCAATGTTCAGTGTATCCTGGGGCACACATGCCTTCTGTAAATTAAACCAAATCTCTTTTGCTCTAAACAAAGTCAGAGTCAGACAAAGCTTAACATCCAGAAACAAAGGAAGACAAATATTGCAGCTTTAAAGAATGTAGTTTTTGCAATTGTATGCTCTAAAATACAGTGATGAAATCTAGGGTTTCATGGTAAATTAAACACACGTTCTTTCCTTGTGCCAACACTGAATCTCTGTTTAAACAACGTCAGTCAGTGAAATCCCTATTACCAACAAGCTCTGCATTTATAGATTAATCCAGTCAAATAGTTTTGCTGAGCTGCTGCTAACTGACAGCATTTTATTTGTGTCAATTTCCATGGCAATCTAGTAAACATATTTAGGGGGTGAGGACTTGACCAACTGAGGGAAAGTGACTTGACACGTGAACATGAAGAAAACAAACGTAGGGAGACATGGAGAGGAAAACATGTTGAAGCAAACTTCTTGAATGTCCCCCTGTTTCCTGTGCAGCACTTTGTGGGTTTGATATGAATATCAGATAAATGCATTCTCAAAAGAAATAAGTTTGCTGTTTTTCTCTTGGAGGCAATATGAACTAAAACTACTAAAGTGTGTAGGCCCTAGTTCTTTCCCATTCTTCAGTCCACTTCTACAGTACATCTGGAATTTCAAAGCTGATTATTAGTGTTTTTCCTGCTGGGGTGTCAGGCTTTCACTTATAAATGACATGATGTTTTATGTCATGCTAGATATATCTGCTTGGATCTGTGAGACTATAACAAGGTGTTATATGGTATTATGGAGTAAAAGAATTTCGTTCCAGTCTTATGAGGTAAATAATTCATAGCATTTGAAATTCTGCCTAAAACTTAACTTATAGCACATACTGTACTTGGCAGAAGCTCATGAGCAGCAAGGATCACGTGCAATTTTTCCCTAATGTTTACAATGCTCTGGCTTAACCAAATGACAAGTGTAAGCTGTTAGAGAGGTTTCTCATTTTTGTCAGTTTACTTAACACAGCCTTTCCTCCATTAAATGACGTCAAACAGCCACTGGGAAGGCTAAATAGGGCTTTTTAAAGTCTGTTGCCATCTACACAACTGTCCTCACACTGTTCTTAATGGGAGATTTTAAGTCCCTCCCCCTCAGCTCGATGAGGGGAGAAAAGTAAAGGGGTGGAGATGCTTTATATTCTCAAATTAAGAGCTAAAAATGTTGCCTTAAAAGTCTCTGTTTAGGGTATCAGCCGTGTTGGTGTTTCCCATAAAATGTTATTGATAGAGGAGAGAACAAGAGTGAGAGTTTGTAAATGGAGGCCTGAATCTATCTGCCTGCTTCCTCTTGAGGGACCACACACTTTATGGATAACTTCCTCCTCTTCTCTGGCCCAAGAACGGCCTGACGTGTGCCGGCGCCATGCTCTGTGATGGCAACCAGGATAAACGGTGTAAACCGCGGGGGATACATGGCAGCTTAAAAGCCTTTGTCCCAAATAAAAGTTACAAAGAAACAGAAAGGAAGAGGAGCTGTCAGAATCTCAAGATGAAGACCAGCCATGTGAGATGCAAGCTTATTGGACATAGCCGGGACAAGGCAGAGCCTGCTGCTGCTGCATTCTTGGGGACAGGAAGTCTGCTGTGGTGTCCTGTCTTGTCTCTGCCTCTCCTCCTGTTTGGGTGCCAGTTTGCCTGTCTGCTGTCTTTGTCTGTCTGCTTTTTTGAGTGCCAAGGCTTCATAGGTCAGCCAAATCAAGCTGAAATCTCATTCTTCCCTTTTCATCACAGAGCAAAATCATGTTTTACAGTAAATCACCTGACAAGCTATTCAGAAAAACTGACTTTTATGAAGGTCTGCTTGAGTTTGGAGGATTTGGCCTGAGGAGAGGAAAGTTGACTTGCATGCTTCAGTGAAAGCCCACAGCTGTTGGCTGATTCTGAGTGGTACCCTAAATTGTTCCGTAGGTTTTCATCCTTGATGATTGTTTGTGTCTGGCATTTGAAAGACCAATAGCATGTACTTCAGATTCCTCTGTGTATGAAGCCCTCCCTAAGCAGCCAGACACATTCTCCAATAGCATATTTACACCCCAGGAGAATATAGTGGCCAGCCAGCCTAGGCAGTGTCACTAAATTATTACTTACAGCTTGGAATCTGACCTTTTCTCCACTGATACTGATTCTGATACATAAACTCAGGGGATCTGCCAATACCAGTGCTCTCTTTTTCACAATTTTAAAATCTGTAAACCTCACTGCCTGGAATTTATTGGGATAATTTGTTTGTAAGGTTACACGAGGCTTTTATGTCAAAAGACATCACTTCTCAACTAGAAGTGGACACATTCATACACCATAAATTGTCCTTTTAGCCATGTGAAAAAATGTAACCTACATTAACTGACTTTTGTTACCTCTTGGGGGCAGTAGAAATGTGCTTTGAATACAACATTGACATATCATCACATTTTAAGTAGATATGGCAAACTTGTAAGCAAACAGTTTCTTATTTACACATCTAACAGACGCAACTCTACCATCCATTTGAAGCCATGTTTGTGTCCACCTGATGAATGTAAATTCAATATTCCTTCTCCTTTTCGCTTTGTTTTTGGTCTCTACCATCTCCTGAACTAAATATGTGTTTGTTTACCTGCTAAATGCTCCAATGTGTTTGTCCATGCAATGCTTCATGAGGGCCGCTGGACGAAAACTACATCAGGCCAGCTTTTGATAATATTGGCTACTTTTCTGAGTTAGCTGCCAGCCATGACTGAATGATTGTAAGTGACAGCAGAAACACAGAATTACATATTGACAGCGATAAAAACAAATGTGGATCATAATGTATATGTATGGTCAATACCACCTTAATAAGGACAGTATCACCTTGGTGCCCACTTTTATTACCTCATCCCCAGTGGACTGAGAATTTTGCTATGAATAAAGGTCCCACTGTGAAGCAGCAATAAAGGTCATATTTACCAACTTCAACTGGGAACTGGGAAAATCCATTCAGAGATTTACATTTGCGTGGTCAACAGGTTTCAAATAATCTATCAGTCACATTTTGCTGCTGCAAAGTGAAAGTGCGCGGTTCTCCAAAATGTCAGTTGCTCAAGGCCTGACAAAGCAGGCCTGTTTTTAGCTCGACAGTTATGCATTTTTGAGTTCATCCAGTTGGCTTGGAAAGAGTTTCATCAGCACAAGTGTTATGGGATTTTGTCATCCCATAAAGGTCCTTGTGATCCTTCAGCTGAAGAAAATCAACAAAACTGGAGTTGCACAGTTTCTCCCAGCAGCAATGATTCCTTTTGAGGGTTGTTCCAGGTAATTAGTTATTTAAACATACAGAACAAGGCAGAAGTATGTTGCAGTCAATAAGAATTTGTTTGATTGTTGTTTGTGATTATGCTTTTGGAAAAGGCTGTCCATTACCCTCATCCTTTTTCCCGACTGGAAAGATGCCGTGAAACACTTTACCCATGACCCCCTGTTTCCCTGACAAGTGAATAGAGCCTAAGGATCTGTTTCTGGGCCTCAGCTCCCAGCAGCATTCCTCATGTTTAGGAAAACATGTAAACTGACGTCAAAAAAATAAAAGTGAGCAGTCAGCTCCCTTGGCCTTTCTCGCCTGGCCCAGATGCCCATATGAAAGCTGACTTTTGTGTGCTGGACAACTCTTATACAAGGTGGATGGCCGGTGTTTTTCCTGGCATGTCCTGAACAAACACAGACCAATTACACTGGGCTGCCTGGTGTGTCAAACCATGATCTACTGTTTTATTTTGCATTATTTGAGAGGGTTTAGGAAGTAAATCTGTACTCTGCAGAACAAAAGAGACAGAGATATATAATACAAGTTCCTGCAGTTTCCCTGGGTTAGCATAAATCCCCGGCTCAAGCAGATATCTAGTGTCTAAGACAAGCACCATGTCCCATGCCAGCTAACTGCCACATGGTCTGAGTGTGCTGTGGTGGCAGAACAGCTTTGAAAACTTTGATCTGAAATATTCAAAACTCATACATGCAACTTTCCTAACTCCCCTGAATATATATGCAATAAAATGTGTGGCTCCTTTCCCACTCAAACCTTGGAATTGCATTATTCATCTGAGGCAGTGTTTCAACTTTCTCTCTTTCTCTGCCCGCAGCACTCCCACCCACACCAGTGAATTAAGTATCCGTCTTCTAATTCAATCCCAATACTCTTCCCCATCATTCTCCAAAAATTGGGCCCTCTAAGCGTGTACATGTTCTGTGAATATGTGCATGATGGAGACACACACACGCACACAAAACAATTTAACCTCAACATTATACCAGAGAGTTTGGGCAGATTAAGATTACATGATAACTTTGTCCATAACAAATGTATAATTGTGTATGATATATAGATATATATTCTGATCAATTTCTTAACTAAAAGTAGAAATACTATACTGTGAAACTATTCCTATACAAGTAAAACACCTGCACCCCTGTGAGGGTTATACTGTTTAACTAGAACTATTTTGCACAAACTGTTGGGTGGTTTAAACTATAATAATGAATCACATTTAATGAGCATTTTGTTTTTTGTTTTTGTTTTTATGTAAAATTTAAATTTATAACGTAACTTTTTACTATTTTTATACTATAATAAATATAGTGGAGTACAATATTCCCCCTGTAATGTAATGGAGTAGAAATCTAAAGGTACCTTGAGATGGAAATTCTCAGATTAAGTACAAGTACTGCACTTGAGTAGGCTACAGCACCTGAGTAAATATACTTAGTTATATTCTACCACTGACTACATATATAATAATTAGACAGATATGCAGCCAATTTTGGCCTTTTATATCACTGCCATCAACATTGTAGATGTTTCTCCTGAATCAGTTTTGTGCACATTTCATTGATTTGTTTAGTTTTTCCATTTTTCTATAAATACATTTTTAAATTTAAAATCTGTAAAATGAATGTTACAGTTTTTTTCTGTTAAACATATCTAGAGGTACCAAAATAATTTGATTTGCATAATCTGTGTAGAGGTAAATTGTCGTACTGGTCAAATGTTATTTCAGAGGAAGCCTGAAAATGGGCCACAATCAAACTATTGGTAGTCTGAGAACAAACTTATTTTTATTGGCATCAACTTTCAAAGAATGCATCTGATAAACAGCAGTGTGTGTGTGTGTGTCTGTTTTAGTTTGCATGTGCATGTTTCCCAGATAAACGCCTGTGTTGGTGTGACCCATGCATGTTACAGTCTGACATGTCTGGTGTCAGCAGTGTTATTTACCAACAAACACAGAAGGAAAGTGGCAGTCAGAGCCTGTAGATGAGTACAGTAAACTTTAGTGAACTGTAAGCAGTGGATTATTTTCACCTTTGGTTGATCCATAGATTACTTTCTCTATTAGGCCATTGTTTGGTCTGTAAAACATTAGAAAAGTGTGAATAATACCTCTTACACTTTCATTAAGCCCAAGGTGATGTCACCAATTGTCTTGTACAAAAACCAAAAAGCTGAAAGATATTCAGTTTATTTAGTGAAGTAAGACAAGGAAAAGCTAATCCTGCACATTTGATAAGCTGAGCTCAAATGTTTTGCATGTTTGTTTAAAAATGGACTTATTGGTTATCAAAATTGTTGCAGATTTATCTTCAGTTGATTGATGGCTCAGTTGTTGCAGCTATAGATCAAACACTTTTGTATTCCCTAGAGAGGAATTGCAGCATACATTACAGACAGTATTGGCCTTGTCTTATCAGTTTTGGCCTTAGTATTTTATGTCAGTGTATTTCACGAAAGGCTTTATAAAATTCTATCTAAATCCTGCAAGTCCATCGTTCCTGTGAATCCCTGGATTGTACATGATTTAAATTGGAATATTGATAGGAACAGTTTGGCAGATGTTGAAATCATTGACCCAGACTCATACATAATGCAGCTGGCTCTGCTGTAGGTTCTGCTCCATTTTTGCTCTGATTGTGTAATACAAGATAGCTCGGACTAATTACAGTTTGGGCAACGACGTTAGGTCAGATGCACGAGAAAGGAAGCTTGTTGATTCCTCGGGTGCCCAGCCTAGGAGATCCCTGTTCTGTGGGCACTCAAGCAACTGTGTGTATACACACATGGGCAGATGAATGACTGTGTCAGAGAGTGTGTGCACGTGCATGTCTGTGTATATGATGGTGGTAGTGTGTGTGTGTGTGTAGAGATGGGTGTCCTGAGCACCTCAGTGGAAACTTGGCCATGAGCCGACCGTTGCCCATGAGGGCTGGTAAACATGCTGCAGTGGATCACACTCTGTGAACACAAGTGCCAAACACAATGTAAACGTGTTTCCATCACTCCATTCAGCAGCTCGCTCCTCTTTCCTCTGTTTCTGTTCCTTAGTCTATCAAATCTGAATCATACTGTATTTAATGTATAATCTGTAATGTGTACAGGAAGTTTAACCTTTGATTGCTCAAACTGCTTTTTGTGTCTCATTACACTTCCTGTTTAAGTGTGATGAAACAGACAGCTGCTCTTGATATATACTTATCTTTAAGATTATTAAAAGCTGTTTACAGCCATATTTGCCTGAAGTGTAAATCAAGTGACCAGTATATCATTAGTTTGTTTCCACATTGATATGAGAGGAGTATAGGGGACTGAAGGGTGAAGTGGTTTAACGGTGAACAACAAGGAAACCAGCCATTGGACATTCACACTTCCTGAGTATACATCAGATCTGTCATCTGCAGCCCCAGAGGCCAGCACAGGTCTGAGCAAGGTCACAAGAGATGACTGCCCCCCATGCAACATCCAAACCAGATGTCTGATGAATTGCTCCTCATAAAAGATTCCTCTTTTACAATGGACCGTGGCATTGCCAAATAGGGTAAGCCCATTACGTGTTCATTCCCAAGTCGTTAAAATTCTTACCGGTAATTCAGAAAGGCCTCTAGACATGTTTGTAGAGACAGCTGAGAGAAAATTTCGCAATGATCTTGTCCTGAGGTGCTGGGTGTAGTGGCTGCCGAGGACTGAAGTGATTCATTTTCATCTGTCACAAATTACATCTGAACCAGAAAGTGATGCTTTCCACAGGGGAAAGATGCAGGTTTATGATGAGTTTCATTCTTCCTGGCCATTGACAGTTTGCAGGAAAACAAGGCCAGCTGGTGGCTTTCACTTTTGATGACATGGGTGTTGTTCCAGCTCCTCCACATCTGGCATCAATGTAGTTTTTCTCTTGTTTTCCAGCCTATAATCCGAGTCATTTTTTATTACATTGCCACACACATTCATAATTATTTTGGACAAGGTCTTGCTCTTCAAATGATGAATTTGCCTCTGAAATGTTAAAGGGGACCAACTATGTCACAACATGAGTGCATCACCATATCCCACAAGTAAAATGGATGCTTGTATATCCCTGTTTCCTGGCCAATCTCAACTCCTCTCTCCTTTGTCTTGCTCTTATCTACAGTTTGTGGGGAGGGAATGTTTCTGTTCCTGTCACCCATGAAATAAACCACTCACATGATGCTGTATTGTTTCAACTCTCCCAAAGGAAAGTTACCTATGGGCTCTGATAAGGTGGAAAAAACAAATGTTGTTGAAGAAATCTGCGCACACTTGGAGCCAGTGACTGTCCTGTGTGATACACTGTATTGAAAGGACTGTCTGGCACTCAGTGAGCATGTGCTGAGAGATGACGGACAGGACCTGGCCTCCTCCTGCTCCTATCGCTCCCTGTTAGCGCTTCTTCTCCTCCCCTACGCCCCGCTAATCACAACTGACAAGCGATATACAGGACTCTGTCTACACCAGTGGATAGAAAGAGTCGTGCTGACCTGTCTCAGTCTGGGGGCATGAGCACAGGTAGAGAGAGGGACTGAGGGGAATGAAAAAAGCCATGAACATCAGCATCACAGCCTGCTAAATATGCTGCTGCTCTGTTCAGAAGGCTGTAGGATTTCCATAAATTAATGAAGGACATGGGGTTGTAAAAACAAGAGCATGGCATGACAGAGGTTTTGAGTGACAAAGCTCTGTCTTCATTTAGATGCTGTGAGAAGACCAGATGTTTAAATGCTTCAGGGTTAAATGTACAGTGTGTGTGTGTGTGTGTGTGCGAGAGAGAGGGAGAGAGAGAGAGAGAGGGAGAGAGAGAGAGAGCGAGTGAGTTGCAGAGTCAAGAAAAAAACAGAACCTGACTACATGCAGTTTGTGCGTCAGCCTCCTCATATGAGCATAAGCAAACGTGAGCGAGATTACATGTGCTTGCTTGGCTTTAGACATCTATATATTTGTATATTGTGCATATATCCACCTTATGTGAGAGGGTGTGATCCCATGAGAGCGTCACATGCACATATGAGGGAACTGTGCCTCCTGAACTGTGAACACATGTACTTATGCACACGGAAGATCTGCGTGCTGAAACACTGATGGAAACCCTCCACTGTGACGCAACACATCATCTGTGACACTTTAAGTGGGATGAATATTTCAATGACCTGGTGGAGTGGGGGGACAATAAGGAGACAAACTGGAGGGCAACCATGGGACTTTTCTGGGAATTTCACTTGAAAACTGTTTTCCTGCAGAGCTCCCATTTCTCTAATCAGCATCTAGACACTTCTCTTCAGTTAAAATGAATTCATGTCAAGGCAGTTTGAAGCCCTCAGGTTGGCTTGGTAACCTTAGAAAAATATAACCAGTATACCAATTATATTACCATAAAAATGCACCCATTAAGCTAAAACATGGCCTGAAATGTTTGTTTCCTAAATACACCATATTTATTCCCTTCAGAGAGGAACTCACTAGAAAAATATAGGTCAACCTCATTATACAAAAAAAGCAGTTTTTGTTGCAGTTTAAATTAAATTTTAAAAACGCATAAGAATAAATATATATATTTATATATATATATTTTACAAAATATGGTCTTTAAAAAATTTAATGAGAGAAAAAAATGTAAACATAAGACAGATCTACTGAGGACAACGCCTGCTGGGCTGGCTGAGGAAGGCTTTGGGGGTTTCACTGCTGCTGCAATATCTTGCTCCCTGTGTGGAGTCGGAACGGGGGTGTGAATGAGCTGAGACTCACGGCTGGTTGGAGAGCTGGTGACAAACAGTCCGGATTTGTCCCTCAAAACGCCCAGCAATAACCCGACGGACACTCAAACCAGCTCAAATTCCTCAGCAGCGTTTATCCTCGAAAGTAACAGGAGCCCCTACCGTTTCGAGAGAGATCTGGAAGTGGCCAAAAACAATGGACACAGAGAGCGTGGTTCATCGCTGAGTGTTCGCGGAACGGGACTGATGTTTTGCGAAGACTAGCTGCTGCACGGAGCGGGCCGTGGAGTCACAAAGCGAGGAGAATGACAGCAGAAGTCAAAGAGACGGTGCGCCACAAAGGAGGGCAAAGCAGGACGCGTGTGTGCAGAGAAGCAGTGCCCTAGATCTGTATAACATCTGAGTTGCTCTGTCATTCAGGCTCCTTTCATGCTGTTTACGGGCAGCAGTGTCCTCAACCCGCACCTGGAAAAACAAAGAGAATGCGTTCAGTGGCAGCACATCCCCATGCGTAAATGGAGACGCATCTGTGCGTATTCGCCGTACTTTTTCATTATGCGTACAATAAATTATGTTTGTTTTGTCACTAACTCATGACCTGTCCCATGACCACACTGGTATAGATGCATAATAGACTTCCTCATACTTCATATCTGCCATGAGTGATGGCGATGTCTGCAGAATCTGACAGTACCGGTGCGCATAGCAGCACTCATGAAAAAAGCTTCAGCGCACCGGATCGCAATGGTTATGTGAAAACATGTGTCATTCCACTGTGCCGTGACCGAGACTACGAGTCGTGGGTGAGGCTAATGTTCACAAAAATATGGAGTTCCCAGAGACTCCGGAGTGCAGTGTGTGTGGGGTCGCTTTCGGTTTTTCTCGCTCTGTTGGTCAAATGTGCAGACTGGAAAGCTGAAGCCAGCGGCGGCAGCAGCAGCAGCAGCAGCGCTGACAACAGACTCTTGCATTCATCGTCTCCCCTTCAGTTCGTTACAGGCTGCGCGGCGGAGCTGTTGCAAACTTGCTGGAGTGTGGTTTCGCCATTGTTCACCCTCGTATGTGCCTTCTTTTGGGTCGGTGTGTACTTAATCCGCTGTGGGGTTCTAATCCAGACCGTCCTGTCCCTCCTAACCGTGTGCCACCTGGGCGAAGCGGCGGCGTGGTCTCTCCTGGACGGGACAGATGAGCAGCTGTTTTCATTCACGACAGCGGCCGTGGTCGTGCTCGTCTGCGTGGCCACCGGCGCACTCATGGTAGCGCGGCTGAATCAGGGCATATCTGTGATCGTTTTCATCAGCATTATCAGGACTATTTCACTCTTCTCACTCCACAAAGTAAGGGCCACTTGGAGACCGTACGTAGCGTACCTGGTTGGAGTGCTGGGCATCCTGCTGGCGAGGTATGCTGACAAGCTCCTTCCCAACCAAGGGAGACACAAGGAGGGCTGCACCCCCGTGACTGGAGCCAGGGAAGAGATCCCTGTATTTAAAAGGCGCAGGAGGTCCAGTTCTGTGATAGCGTCAGACATGGCACACAGTCAGTCCAACAGTAAGTCACATCGCCGGACCTCTCTGCCATGCATCCAGAGGGACCAGGTAAGAAGTTTCTGTCCCATTCAACTTTTCTATTTCTGGCTTGTTTTCTTCTTCCACTGACGAGTTTTCTGTTTGACGCGAATAGACAAAAGGGGGGCTCAGTGCAATGTCAATAAAATCAGGACCGTTTTTCTCTAATTAGAATAATCTGTATTATTTTTTTTTATTATTATTACCGTTAAGAAGTATTATTAATATTGAAGGCTACAGAGCAAAGCTATATGTGTAGTGTGTCACTTATTATTATTATTTTTATTTTTATTTTTATTATGTTGCTTGCATATTGTGATCCTGTTTTACATTGCATTGTGGATGTGACAGTTTGCTTTGGTGTGCTTTGATGTTTGATCAGTTGTTATTGCTCTGATCTGCACAGATCATTTTTGGACAGACATATTATGTAAAGCCATTTGCAGCTAATGGCAGGAAAACATGAGAGGATAACAATTTACACTATTTGTCTTCTAGTTAATCTTCACAGTAACATTGCTTATACAATGCCTTGAGGATGAGGATTGAATGCCTTTTCTTAAATAAAAATGTTCTTAAAAAATCTTTTACTAAAATGATCAACTGAGCCAATTTTGCCACAATGTCCTCTGATAACGTTGTACCCATCAGAGCAAGGTGATGCTTTTAATTCATGCACAGTATAGATGCAAGTGTAGCTCTCTTCTGTCATTTGAAAATGAAAGAACCAAATTTGGTATTTTGTTGCTAAAGGGATGCTATTTTAGAAACAGTGCTTTCAAGTGCTGATGAGAAAGGGAAGCTGAGGATACAATGTCAGTGATTCATCTCATCCCTAATTATTTATGTCAAACATTTTCCCTAGATGATCTCAGAGCCACTGTCATAAAACTGACAAATGCATTTCTGTGTTTCTGTCCTGGACCCTAATGCCACTTGCTCCATATCACTCATCGGGGCTCGCTGTCCTTTAAACCCCAGGAATTTAGCAGTTCTTGCTTTTAAACCTCCTCTGATACTGATACACATGCATACCTGTGTTGAGAGGAGATGGGGTTCTTCACTCAACCAAATTCATATCAGCTCCTCAGCCCTCCTTATGGAAAATCAATGAGCATGCTGAGCATGTGAATGGGAAACAGATTTTTGCAGTGATCAAAGCTCTCGTTGTGACCTGTGAGTGCGGTTAGGTTGGGAGATGAGAGGCTGCACTGTCGGCCCAGCCACTTGAAAGATGCCCTCAGCTCTCAGGGCTAGTTAGCGTTGTAGTGTACTTGTTTGTTTTTCTTTGTGGTCACACATACGCACACCTACATATACATGTGCACACACACACATGCACATACTTATACTGGATATGAAAAGACTCTTAGATATTTTACAGTTTACACTTCAGATTTAGGTTTGATGTCTCAGCTGAAGCCTATTCAAGTGTCAATTTTTGTTAATTTGATATGCAGTCATTGCTTTGCTGCAGTAATGAAGTGAGAATTTATCTTTGTTTTTGATTGAGTGATGAGCTGGAAAATGGCTGGCTGTATAGTTTACATTGGATAGTTAGTGTATGGCTGTAAACAAGCATGTGTACAGATGGCTGATTATTTCACACTCTACTGTCTTCTAAAGAGCAATGTTGCAAATTAAAAGAAAAATATATTTATTTACAAATATAAAGAAAACAGTGCATTTAGTATACACTGTTGTTCATGTCTCTTTTGCGTTAAATAATGAAGCTAAACCCTTCATCCATGACCATGCATTAAAAACAACATGGAAGCGGTATGCAAGTGACAGTAAAAAACACACAAACAACTTCAGATTTTTTCCACTTCACGCAGTAGCATTTTCATTACAGTAAGAGTGGACATAGGCATTAGACAACCACGGTGCAGTAAAATCACTTGTTTTTAGCTAAAGCAATGCACAATTTCAAAGACACCAAATGTGTAAAAAAAAACAGGAGAAGAAGACAGATACCATTACATTTAGATTCAGACTCCATTACTATAAAGGACTCAAGATGGAGTTACTTAGAGAACAATAAAAAGAGCCCTAAAGAGAAGGCATTAGTCGTTAACAGCTCTCATCGATGCAACTATGGCAATAAACACGTTTTAGCCTGCTTTAGATTTTTTTTTTTTTTTTTTTTTTGTCTCGCAGTGATGTCCCAGTAAAAGCTGAGCAGAATGGGATAACCAGACAATGTAGATAATATCATGCAAACATGCTAACATTTCACCACATCTCTGACACTCTTCTGTTCTGATACCTCAACCAAGCTGGAGCCCTCTGCTGAGAGATGATCTCTATTACATGTTTTTGTTGTGGCACATTATGACAGCAGTGCTCAGACTGTCTCGAGTAAGTAAAGTTAAGCTTATGATAGATTTTCTGTAACAAAGCCTGGACCTACCATTCCCGCTCATCTCTGGCAGTTGTGCTAAGCAGTTGACCAGTCATGTCTTGCCTGTAATTGAGACACACATGGTGTACATATGCTGTCTTAACCGTGTCTTGTCTGTGTGGTCTGTAATGTGTAAACAAGCCCATGCTGACCCACACTAGTCATCACCTCGCTCACAGGGGGCTCTGGCCTCCCTAAGGGGGGGGGGGGGGGGGGTGCAGACGCACGTTCAGGGGCCACAATGCAACCACCACATGGTGACGGGAACAGTGGAGACAGCATGAAGTGTCTAACTGACTCTGCCTGGAGGAACAAATATAGGTTTACTGCACAGCAGCGATGAGGCCATAATTTTCCAGGTAGTGCTTCTTAGTTATATGACCTAAAGAGGCTGAGTGATGTTTTAACAGGCTTGTGCTTTTGCTGTGTTCAATAGAGTTATGATGTTTTAAAGAAGCAGCAAAAGAGGCATGACAAAGAGTAGATCTGCACTTTGTTGACCTGACAATGTTTACATTAGTGCTGTACGTCTGAAGTGTTTGAAGAATAGTGTCAGGTTGGATGGAGGATTACAGTTGATACTTAACTCTTTTCTCAGGAAGCTTCACCCACAGACCTTAGAGTCTTATATAAAGGCCCTTCAGATTGATAGTCACTGTGCAAAAACAGTTTATGCCCAAATAAATAGAGCAAAGAGAAATCCCCCTGTCTCTTCGTCTTCACAAGCCTTAAAGCTGCCATGTTGCCCTCCGCTGCTCCGCCAAAGCCATGCTCCTAGGCTATACTTCAATCTGCACAACTGTAGATTTAATAAACAGCCATTTGCCCTCCTTTTGATTACAAATTGGCTGCCAGCATCTATCAGCTCACTAAGTAGGTGGATTTTGCAACGCTGGGGTCGTCCTCCCCATCATGGGCATAATAAAAGAAAGTCATTATCAGCTGATCTGATAGCGGTTAGCGGGGGCCTCTGCGGGATAGTTCTTCTTCTTGGGTTAATACAAAATGACAGGCCAGTCGTCTGTATTTCAGTTGGGGATATTGAACTGGAGGAAGAGGTGTGGACTTGTGGTGTGGATCGCTTTTCACAGCGTGTCAGGAAATTTGAGTCCAAGGCTCTCCTGCTGCAGACATCAGCGCTGTCATGGAACTTTCTCTCCTCGCAAGCAGAGGAAAGCAGTCTGCCATGTTGGCAGCACACATCAAATGTTTTTTTTAACTAAATCTACCTGAGCTGCAAAGTCTGAGCAAAGAGCTGATTAGGCAGGGAGGGGAGTGGACATTTAGTGAGTCGCTTCTGCTTTTTAGAGGATTCTCTTTGCGAGGTGTTGGAAGCACCTCCCTTTTCGGTCAGTGGCTCCACCCCTCTCCACAGCACTCTGCTCTCTGTCCTCTCACTGACACCAACACAAATATTATCCCAACCAGAGGAGGAAATTCTTTCTTAACTTGGATGATAAAGATATTCTTGAAATCTATGATAATGACTTCCTGTGGAATGGGATCCAAACACAATTACTGTTGCTGTTGTAAATGTTTCCTGTTACTCTATTTTTGCTACACCGTCCCTAATTGAATTGTGTTTTGGATGGAGGAGGTTGTTGATAGCCTGTAGGGCAGTGATTTACCACCGGGCCACTGCGCACTCTCATCCCAAACAGCTTGTTTGTATTCTAAACACATAGCCTCGTGGGATATGATGTTTTTTTTCTTATTTTTTTTATTCATTTTTTTTTGACTGGACTGGCCTCTGCATTAGAAACGGTCTCACTGAAAGGCTCCCCCTGCATTCGGAAAGGAAGCTGATATCAGCATGGGGTTGTGTGTCTTGTGATTGGGCGATCCACTTCACACTTTCAATCCCCATTCAGTCCCAGTGTATTAGCTGCGCTGTGCGTGTGTGAGGAGGCAAGGGGTGGAGGAATTGGGGTAGGAATGAAAGTAGGTCATCCGAGGTTTTGTTTAGTAGCCAGGCAAAACAGCAGGCTTACTCTTACCCCCCTGTACGATGGAAGAGTCTTGTGTTTGACTGATGCAGTGTAGCAACTTTACTTAGTGTGCTTGTGCTCCAGATTTGTATGTGTTACCTCTGCCATGTTGGCTACCCAGCGTGAAGCCACATTACACTGAGTTTTGGTCTGTGGTGGCACAAACAGGAGCTCTTTTCCCACATTTTTTTGTTTCACCAAACTGACAAGTTCTGCACAGTTCTGAGATAACCGACTCCCAGCTGTGTTAAGCATAACTTGGGTTTATTACAACCTGGGTTTTATTTTCATAGTCTTGGCAATCATTTCAGTCTGTTATGATAACACTGTACTCACCAAAGTAATTGTTAAGATTTGGAAACACAATGACATCATTACAGTAAAGTCTGATGGGGCAAGAAAACACACAGAGAGACTGTAAACAGTTTAGCCAGATTATGTAAACCACTTTGTGGTGAAAACCAAAAGTGTGACTACCTGAAATGCTGATAATAATACCTCATTGAAAAAAGTATTTCATGCACGCTGGCTCCAAGCCACAAAATAAAAAATAAAAAAATGAATATAACATTTTGACCCAGACGGATCATCATCAGGATTTTTTTTCAAGAATTCAAGAATTCTGGATAATAATTTTACCATTTACCTTTGTTTATTTAAAGGAATAGTTCCAACATTTCATATTTATTCACATTCTTGCCAAGAGTTAGATGAGAAACTTTATACCCCTCTCACATCTGTATGGTGAATATGAAGTGACGGCCAGCGGCTGATTAGCTTAGCTTAGCATAAACACTGGAGGAGGACAGGAGGAACAGGAAGAAACAGTTAGCATGGCTCTGCCCTGTTAGCTTACACTCTTTACACTAAGCTAATCAACTCCTGGCTATAGCTTTATATTTAGCATTCAGACATTAAGCTGGTCTTCTAATTTAGGCGCATTTCCCAAAATGTAAAATAATCCCTTGAAAACCTATATGAGCATCGAACTTCCTGTTTATTGCCCCTTCTATGCTGTTTTTGATGATGTTTTCGTGTTCTCAGAAATTAACTGGGTGAAAACAATGGGTGAGAATCAATAGCAATAATAGCCAAACTAGGAAAGTAAGCCCCCAGTCATAATAAAGTGGAATTATCCTTTAAACTCTACATTACATGGCTCACCCATCTGTGTCCAATTCTTTCATTACCTTCATTTACAGCAACAAGAGTAGCTCATATCCTGATTCTTGCCCTGCGTCTCTGATCACCTAAGCCAACCAAACCAGAGGTCCAGGACTAAGTGTAGTACCCCTCTTCCATCTCTTCCCTGCCCCTGGCACGACCACGATCTGGCTCCCTACTGATTACCATGGAAATTATGGAAGGACGTCTGTGTGAGCATGTGTGTGCATGTAAGTGAGTGTGTGTGTATGTGCATTGCCAGCAGCTTGATGGCTGCCAGCTGCTGCAGGCTGAGAGGTTGAATCCGCTCGGAGAAACACGGAGGGCCTCAAACCACAGACACAACCCAACGCAGCTGGAACTGCTAGACAGGCACAGGCCTCCAGTCCTGACACACAGCACACATATTAACACTTCAGGATCCTAATAACTGCCTCTTATTTGAATAAAATGGTAGAATCTGAAGCGAATCATGGATATTTTGTGCGTGTTGAAGGCTAGATTACACATCGTACTTTGTTCTGCTGTCTGTTGTAGACTAAGGCAATTATGTCACTCAAGTTTTCTGTGTTACCATAAGAGACCGACTATTTCAGTGATGGAGGTGAACAGAATGTTCCTGGCACAAGTGTGTGTATGCGTACAGTATGTGTGTTCGTGTGTGTGAGGCAAAGATACAGAGAGAGAAGTGTGTGTGTGTGTGTGCATGTGTGAAGAACTGGATGCACTTTTATATGCGCATATATTAGGTGTATGCGTGAAACGGACTTGGTTTTAATACTGCAGCCAAAATGATACCTGAGTTTAACTACCATTACCATAACGATACTACCCTGAGAAATATTAACAAGTTTTTCTACAGACTCCTTTTTTTCTTTAGCAAAAGTCAAACTTCTCAAATGTTGAATGTTGTCAAAACATAAGCAACTACGAAGGCTGTGTCAGAGAATTTTTTTGTTGAGCTGGTTGCAGGCTTCTTCAGGGACTATATGCAGATGTGTGACATTTAAGAGTCTTATACAAACTACAATTGTGTTTTCTATTACTCTAATACTGGTTACCTACCATTTGCTAACAGTAACAATCGCTCAACAATCGTTGAATGTTCAAGATCAAATTGATAACTTTGGAAAACTGATTATAGACAAAATAACATAGAAACTACACATCTCAACAACAACTCTTAGTTCGAAAGGATGCATGTTTAGTGACCTTTAGTGCTTATTCCAGCTCTGAATGAGTGTTTGGCAGAAAACCCTTTCTTTCCCCCAAATACAATTCAGTCTATATTTGGACATTTAAATGAATTTGAAAATATCTGATTTAGCCAAGTATCCATTGCTCACTTTCAGCACAAGTTTTCGATACTCTGTGGTAACAACACATTTAGGTCTGTACCAAAAAGACAACACATGTGGAAAAAAGCACTGCTGAAGCAATGTTTTCTCTCATTAAAGGATGGGCAGGTTAATAGGTACCGGTATATATCCGGTACGGCAGCACATCACTTTGGGGAACTGAACGCAACACGTTTGGCTTTCATCTCTATTTATCCTCTTAAAGGACCTTTTCAATCACATGAGGAACCCACATTTAAGACAGTGATCCCTTACATGAGGGGGACATTCCTGCTCTTGCCCCACTGCTGAATGAACAGGAATGTGCAGGTTGAGCAGGCCCTGAAGGACAGGCCTGTGGGCCCATTCACCCAGCCCTCCCCTCCTCGGCCCTCCTCTCCCCACACACCCTGACCTGAGCCAACACCACCATCCTGGGCTGTCACCAGGTGTGCAGCTGGCCTCTACCGAATGAATAGACACTCTCACATCGCCTGGGGAAGTGTGTGTGAGAGTGTGTATGTGTGCATGTTTGTGAGAGGGAGGTAGAAGGGGAGAGTGGGGGGCGCTCCTAGATGTAAATAGCTGAAGTCAGTGGAATGTGTGAAAAACAAATGGAAGAAACAACTGTTAATTTCCCCTCTCAGAGTGTGCATGTGCACATCTGGGACAGCAGTGTCCCAAAAATTGATCTCATGGCCTTTGATTTGGTGTCCGGGTTCAGAGAGGAAGTGCAGCTTAATCCCTCAGGTCCAGTCTGGCCACTGTGGCTCTGTTAGAAACAGAGCAGGCTGCAGTCGCTGCTGCTGCTGCTTCCATGATTCATTTAACAAGCAGGAACATTTTGAACCCCTCTGACTGAGGCTGTCCAATAAATCCAAACATAGTCAGCTATTAATTGATTATATATTTCAGGAGCATGACAAAGGAGGCTGTTTTCACTGATGGATGATTGTATTTAGTAATCCGCTGCCTGGTTGGGTACATATGGCTACAACTGGACAGGCTATTGCATGTATTTTATTTGATTCAGATTGTTAATGCAGCACACATTTTCCCCAGAACATTACAACCTCATAACTTCACCACAGGACTGTTGCACATTATTTCCAAAATACCAGGGGTAGGAGAAGTATTCATATCATTTACTTAAGAAGGAGGAGAGATGTAAAACTACTCCATTACAAGTAAAAGTTATCCAGTCAAACTATTATTAAAGTAAAAAAAATACAGACGTTTTCAGTTGTTTATATTGTTTATATATTATAAAATGATCCTGTTTTTGTATGAAAAGTCTTGATCTGCAAAGTAACTAGTAGCTATGGCAGTCAATTTAATCTAGTGGACTAAAAAAAATATAATATTCCCCTCTAAAATGTAGAGTAAAAGTATAATGCATTAGAAAATTAAGAAAAGTAGCTACCTCAAAATTGTATTCACAGTATGCACAGTACTTGAGTTAATGTATTAAGTAATATTCCACTACTGCAAAGTACAAGCAGTTATATTCTTTTAAATATTTTAGAAAGCAATTATTTTGAGTCCAAATTTCCTTGTATACTTGATATTTTCACATTTTATTCCTCATAAACTTTGCATCAATGATAGAATTCCTGGTATAAACACAGATATCACCGGTAGAGATCTAACTTTGGAGTAATATCCTCTGGACTTAAATGTTATGAGGTTCAGTCAGTGAGCTGCATGTCTGTCTAGCTCAATGGCGTGGTGCGAGGAAATGTGTTATTGTAACCTCTGCCTGGTGAGCCCTCCCCGTCCGTCCAGCCCGCTGCCTCACTGGCTCGCCATGAGCCTGTCTGTCCCTGCAGCCAACAAGGCTTCTGCTGTTCCCCGCTCAATGCTATGTTTTACTCTCTAAATATGTAAGAGAAAAAAAAAATCTGTCTGTACATCTGTCTGTCAGTCGGGTTATTTCACCCCTTGCAGGGGCGAGAGTCTTAGGGTTTGGGTTAAGGGCTGTTTTCGCACAGTCACTTTCAATTAGTCAGATATTTAAAGAGCAACATATGGCTGTTGCTCTGTGCTGAATTTGCATGATGGTATACAGTGTCTATATGATTTACATTTTTATGGCCTCACCGTATATGAACAAATACCAACGTTGGAATGCTGGTAATGATGCTCAGTTTAACAGCATGGAGCCATTTTTTACCACTTTGGTCACATTTCTGAATCTGCTCAGCAAACAGAAACCGCTAATGGTCAGCTCAAGGAAACAAGTTATTTTTATCAATTAAAATTAGCCGTAAATGGGAAAAGAAGTCAACAATTGAAAAGCAGTCAGCTGTTTTTATTTTTAAGTTTTAAAAACTTTTTTACTCTGTGATTCTGGTGTTAACCATTTATTTGTTTTTATTAACTTTGTTCCTTGTAGAAAGACTAGAATTTTGTGTGTATGGAAGTTTGTGCATGATTATTTATTAATATAGGACACAGAAAAAAGTTTAGAGTAACTTTTTTTCCCTTCAATGTGTGCAGTAAATATTTAATTTTATTTTTAAAGTGAATGTCGTCTCAAGTTGACAGTCACTTGTAAGGTACATGGTGAAGACAAGACATTCAAAAGGCCTAGAGATATTCCCACACTTGCAAGAGTTCAACTGCACACTGTATTATTCAGTTTGAAAGTTTGAGTCTCTGCTCAGTTGTTAAAGAATTGGTGAGACGAAGGCAGCTGCCATGGCTTGTCCTCAGTCCATTTTTCCCAAATCTCTGCTGAGGCTCCTGGCTTTTTGTCCATGAGGAGTTTGATGAAGTTGTGACCCCTTCCACTACTACTTTTCTATACACTGTAACCACCTGCTAACACACACACACTCACACACACACACACACACACGGTTCAGCAGACTGGCTAAGCAAGATCTCATTGATTTGTTGCTGCTATGCTCTGCATTGCCTGGAGACACTAAACGATGTCAGGGCTGACGTGTTCTTGTGTAGGTGACATCCGTTTATACTCGGCCACAATCGATGGCTATGAACAGCAGGCTCTTCTGTGCATACGTGTGTTTGTTTGTGTGTATCTGTGTGTGTGGTCGAACAAGTCCTGTGTAGTGGAGATAGTGGGCTGTTGGTTCCAAGCACCCCTTCCTGCCCAAGATAGCCCAGCTAACCGGTTAATTGTTTTATGCAGCATAAGCTAACCCTGATCACGGATGCTGGTTCCAGGTCCAGGCCTTTGCCCAGGGCAGAAGTGAGGAAAAGACATACCACTTGTGACAACATATGAGCCGCATTGATAAGACACATGGCATTGTTTCGAAACTAAATGAATCCCCCATCATGACCCTTTATACGCAGATAACGCAGAGCCACATGCTCAGTGTATTTCTGGAAATCTCTGTGTGTTGTAAAGAGAGGTGAAAGGTGAACATAGGACTCACAACAATGTGATTGGGGTTAGAATAGGCATATGGGGCCTTTATTGTAATGGTTATGTGCCTGGGGCTGCCTCAAGTTTCTCTCTCACACTCTCTCCATAATGTTTTCCATTAGCTGCTGTTCCATTCATACTCATTGGTCCGTGTTGTCTCCTTTGGGGCTGGACAGCTTAAATGAAATCTCCCTTATCTACCAACAGACACCTCCTCTCTTCTCTTCTCTTCTCTTCTCTTCTCTTCTCTTACTTTTCTCTTCTCTACTCCATTTTTCTCTAGATCTGTTCTCTCCTTTTGACTGTGGAAGAGTTCAGTGTCAGGTCCTCAGGCTCGAGGCACTTTAGCAGCCTCAGATCCTGGATAACAATGATGGCTCCTGAGACCACATTGTAGATCCTTTCTTTTATAGAGCTGTGAGTACTACCAGCGCTGTATGTAATTCTGGACCCCTTACTTTACCTCTTTCTTGCTGGTCTCCTGTTTGATCTAATGTGAAAACCATGTTGACATTTTTATGTGTTTTTTCCTCCGAGGATAACTAACCCCTTCACCTTGTGTCTCCCGTCATGGTCAGACCCCACTTCAGTGTTAAGATTGAAAATTGTGAGGGGTTTGGCAGTGATTCATCAGAGCTTTGGGTAAGCGTTTTTACATTATGAGACGAGGAATGGCATGTAGTGGTTTTGTAAGCTCCTACAAACTGGAGAGAGCAGAAGGACTTTTGACGTCATGGGAAGCGTGACCCCACTTCTCAAGGCGGGCCTTGGGCTGGTTGAGCAGATGTTGCACAGATGAGCCTCGTGCACACACATACACACACACATACATAGACACACACACGTGAGACCTACCCTGGCACACTTTCTACTCTGCCTTTATGTTCCATTAAAATACCACAGAAAGAATCAACAGCGCAGGAACTTTAGCGGGTCTCATTTGGGTTTGTGGTTGTTAGCAGGCATGAACTGATGTAGTTTGTCAGCTTATGGTCTGGCGTGGTATAGCATGAAAAGGAAGGGTGTTATGGGTCATTCAGGTATTCACTCTTAAACACTTTATCGGAACACCTGTACACCTGCTTATTCATGCAATTATCTAATCAGCCACCCATGTGGCAGCAGTGCAATGCATAAAATCATGCAGAAACAGGTCAGATCAGAATTTGGCATCAACAACAAGAATCCATTGCAACACACGCTTGCATCAACAGTCCAGGCTCCTGGTAATGGTGTAATTAAGTGGAGGATGTTTACATGGGCCTGTAACAATCGGTCATCGAAGGCCACAGCCTATCCCAGGTATTATTTTGTTCCTAATAAAGTACTTGGTCGGTTTTCTCTAACCTGGTCTCAAAATGGTAGAAGGCAGGCGTCTACGGTGTGTCTATCAGCTACATCGATTCTGTTCGCCAATGCGGATGTAGGAAGACACGATGTTAGGTCTAGAACCTCTAGTTCAGTTCAACACTGGCTCCACATCACCCATCAACCGAGGCAATCTCCTCCTCCCTCCGCCATCCTCTTGCACTTTCAGGCATTACATAGCTTTCTTTCTGGTCTGTCAGTTTGTTAGACATGTTACAGTACAATAGGCTCTCTTTATCTCTCTGCTGTTGCCTTTTGTGAAAATGTAGAGGTGTCTGTCAAATGCTTGTTCTAAGGGTAAGATGATCACTGCTTCAGGCTGACGTAACAGTGGAGCATGTAAATGTCGCCCAGAGCTTTCTGCCCTGTCTCTCCTTTGCCACTTTTATTTTATTTTGATTTTAAAGCCGCTATAAATATTCATTAAACTGCCAGTCACATGAGTGCTGATATGTGAAAGTGTTTCTCATTGTTACAGCTCTCTCCATCGGAGTGAATGCCAGCCCAAGGTTCACTCTTGTTTTTACCTGGATTTCTATCACTCTCCTCCTCACTTTGCCTCCTCTGACAATGGGAACTCTTTTTGACTTTGCCTGGTAGAGTTTTCCACGTTAGTCAGTTGTTTGACCGTCACTGCCTAGAAAGCTACTTATATACCTATAAGGGGAAAACAAAATATCGTCTTCGGTTTGATTGGACAATACCATATCTGGAAGTTAGCTTCCTTCAACTTCCTTCACATTTGTCCTTCATTCATTCAGCTGCAGCTGGATATACTTATGTCAAGGGCAGACTCACTTCCTGAAGAGTAGATGTGACGTGTAAGTCACAACATTTGCTAACAAGTTTGCCATGTCACCATAACAGTGATGTTATTGTATTTCAGCTTATTCTGCCCTAAGTGGCCAAAACCTTTGCTACTACAGCTATTTAGCAGCAGCTATTTAGGCGTTTTTCTGCATTCATTTTCTTATCAATTGTTTTGTCAGTTCATCGGTTTGTCATGTGCCACCATGTGAATCTGAACTCACTTCCTATTGAGGAGATATGTCCATCTGATTCAGCCTCCCGACCTGACACACATACACAGACACACACACAGGAGGAATTGTTCCAGGAAAGTGGCATCTGTGCAGCCCATTAGACAGGGATTCAGTGGACCTGTGAGGGCCTTTTACATATGGTGGTCAGCTGCTGGAAAGGAACTGGAACCAGGGGTCACATTTGAGAGAAAACATTAGAGGAGATGATGCATGTTGGACACGCACACACACACACACACACACACATACACAGTCTCTCTCTTCAAAACCCTGTAGTGCCCTTCACCACTGCCCCAGTAGCATTGCACTGGCCAAGTTGTTCATATCCACAGGGCCTGGCTGCAGGTCGGAGCAGACAGCTACTCTGTGGGCTGCAAATAAACCTTCACTCCGTCTCACACATTTGGAGGTTCAACACATTCTAACACTCGTCTCCTCCTGGGTCACTCCTTGAATCATTATCCCTAAAAAGTTTGACATTTGTTCCAAGGAAATTGGTTTGTGGGACAGAGTGAACTCTGAAAGGCCTCAGTAGCAACACAGTTATCATTGTAGGAGAAGTCCAGCCTCCTGTAGTGATCACTGAAATGGCTCTCTTGAGTGTAGATCTGCCCCTTTGACCTAAGTACGAGAAGAGTGAGAAAGAAAGAAGAGGAGTGGGACAGGGAGTGTTTTGCAAAGGGTTTTTGGGAAGTAAAGTATGGAGGAGGCCTTCTCTTCAGACCATGCAGCTGTGATTCATTAGTATATTTGTGTTGCTAGGTCTGAGTTGACTGGACCAAGTATGGACCTAGTCCAGACCAGGCCAGGATACTTCCTACTGGGCCAACCACATATCTTTGAACTTTTCTCACTGTTTTTATACCAGAGTGCAAAGAGACATTCCTATTACATGTGTAAGGGATAAAACATGATTGTATTATAATGAAAAATAAAGCTGATAATTTTTAGTTTTCATTTTTCTAAACATTTAGAGAAAAAAACAAAACTTTATCAATATTGGTTTTGAATATTAAAATGTGAGGGAAAAACACAGCAAACAATCATTGTTAATAATAAAGATGGCATTTTTAGCATTGAGACTCCTTTTTGATCCGCTGATCTGCTTTTCTTCAGTCTTTGAACATTGTCCTTGTAGCAGTAATCCTAACAGCTTTACGATGCAGGGGAACAAATCCAAAACTCTCTAATCTAGTCCTTATAAACAATCCATAAACAATTCTCTATAAACATTTTAGGGTGGCCATGGCTCAGTAAGTGGAGAATGTTGTCCATTAATCGCTTGGTTGCTGGTTCCTGCTCCTCATGACGAAGTTTCCTTGAGCAAGATGTTGAACAGCCAAACTGCAGAGCCCACTTGTAATCCAAAAGTTTTACATAGGGCCCCCGTATATTTTATGTATATTTTATCATTTATTTTATGAAATAGATATTTTACTGCACAGTAATGTTGTGATTGGAAACTTTACATCACTCCATGGCTCAGTTTTGTTTAGGTGATCTGATGTAGTGTCTTTTTTATATAAAATGTGTTGTGAGGCACTGAGTTACTCGTTGTGATATTACAGTATTTACCTGAACATGTGTTGTTCTCTCCCACAGTGGTTAATCATCATGATAATGATAGTAATATCATCATTACCATATACTTTCCTTCCCTCCATATTCTTCCGTTTACTTACATGAAACTGGAGTGGATTGACCATTTAAAACAATATACTACATTTATAAGTGCAGTAGAAAGCAACATGATTATATGCACTGTAATTATATTTCTCAGAAGCTGGTCAGTAATGAATTACATTTGGAAAGTAACTTAATCACCCTGTGTCAGATCATGTTTAGAGAGCCTCCCCTGTATTTAAAAGTTAGTCACTGTCAGGTAATGTCATTAGAGAGAAGTTTTAAAGGAAAATGTTCCTTCTGGGTGGTATGTTGTTGGTCATGGTGATATTACGAGAGGTTCGACCCGCTGGGAGGATCCTGCTCACGTTGTTTGAATATGTGTTGTGTCAGAGCACCTGGTCAGAGCCTAAGGCAGCGGATGTGGCTGCACATGCTGCATGAATATGAGTCTCATTAAGTTTGCCGGCCTGCCAGGTGGACTGCAGCTTACTTCAGCACATGCACGCACACATGGCGCACACACTCACACCATGATGCATGAATGTATTCATGTGTGCTTGCTAATAGGTGCACAAATAAGACACTTTCACACCCTTTGCAGGGACAGACAGAGGGAGAGCTATTGGGCTTGTAAGCCTCTAATCAGATCAACTCAGATATGGTATCATTGTAACCAAATTAGCGATGATGCAGAGTATAGTATATCAGGTTTTGGCCAGAGCTCAGTCACATTTGTAGCAGAGAAGTGACATGGAGCACTTGTCCCAAATTCAATAACTGAACTTGCGTCATGCACATTAAGGACAGTTGAAAATACAGATACTGCAGAGGAAGATGTACTGAAGCTGGATGAAGGTTACACATGTAACGTATTGTACGAACACAGAGAGACACTTCTCCGCTGCAGTTACAATGGTCTTTTGATCAGTGCTAATCTGTTTCACATGCAGCGGAGACTTTTTCAAAAATAATGAAGAGCATCATTACAAACAGAGGCATCAGTGTGCAATATTTGACGAGTAGGCTTTCAAATGAAACTCAGTTGGAATAGTATTGATGTCTTGGCAAGTATTGATGTCTTGGCAATTATAGCTCGCTTTTATTTTGTAGGGAATTAATCCATTTTTATCATGAATACTATGAATACTGTGCTTTACAAATGGGTGAAAATTATGATGTTGAAATGCCCAATGCAACACAAGCACTCTGTTGTGTAACCTTTTTTAAATCATTATTGTTATTATTATTATTACTACTTTCATTATTAGAGGAAATGTGGTGAACAATTAACTTAACTTATTTGTAATTTCTCCCCATTTTACTTCCTATAACTGGAAAATATGCTGTGCTCACTGAAAGATTTCTCTGTTTAGAAGAAATTAGGCATCTTTAAGTGAAAATTTAAGCTGTAAACAATGAGCCTTAAGCCGTTTCTAGACATGAATCTTGTCATTTAAATGTAATGGCAGAGCTCCAGTTTCTTTACGTAAAAGCTGTGACAGCAGTTACAGGGTTGAACTAAATAACATCTGTTAAAAAAATTTAACACAGCACAAGTCAAAATTGAAGGCTGTCAGGTTAACATGAAGGACGCAACAGTGGGAGATTAAATATGCGTTTTGTTTACCTTATTAAGAGCACTGTACTATGACGATAACTTCCTATTTTTAAAACTGTTTAATAAACTGCAAAGCACAGTGAATGAGCCAGTTTTAAGTTAATAAGAGTTGTATTAGGGAATTGAGAAGCAGGGCTTACGATGCCTCCCCATGAAATTTATTGTAGAGTAAGTTTTAAAAAATCAGTGATTCAGTATGTGGCAACAGAGAACACTCTTCTTCCTTCATATCATTACCTTTAAACTCACTCCTATTGTCCAGTAGTGGCACTGCTCTTCTCCCTCTCACACACCTAATAATTACATTAGCACTGTGGCTCTTTCCTTGAAGATCCTGTCATGTCTGAATAAACACAGACATAAGGGATTCCCATGTCTGAATGACAAAAAGCCTTTATTTTAATAAAGAGATAACATCATGTATTTCATGTCTGAAAGGGTCTTTATGTAGCTGTTCTGTGCACTGTGTATCAGAAATCATTATTTTTCTTGATGCCAGTGATACTCAAGTGACTTTTTAAGTGAAAACACAATTGATATGATCACAGCTTAAACTACTGGAGTCAGTCTCGGCTTTTGGGGTTCTGGTGACTCTCACCATCTGTCTGGACTCACCTAATGGTCTTTGTGGCGGGAATGCATACGGCCTTAGTAATGGAGTCTGGATCACATGTTTGTCTCGGCATACTCTTCTCTGATAGGCCCATGGTTCTTAATTACCAGAGTGAGTGTTTATCCACACTGTTTGCCTGGATCCTTATCAGCCCTAACAGTGTTTTAATTCCCAGTGGAGAATGTGTGGGAGACAGCAAGAGGAAGTGTGCATGCTTGTGTGTGTGTTGTGACGCACAATAGCGTACATGTCAGTGTGCATGTTTGATGTACTTTGTCAGACATGGGTCAGAGTGTGTGGAATGCAGAACATGCAGATTCTGCTGGCGATATCCTGGTTGTGGTTGTGCTGATGAGGTAGAGTTTGCGCTCCTTGTTGTCAGGATGGAGAGCCGGACTTGTGGTCTGCAGTCACCGAAGCGACACCCATGTTGAGGTTTTAGTGCTGAGCGATGAGTGTTCAAGTTTTCGCCTCATTCCTCAACACCAAGGTTATTTAGCAAACATTGAGTTTGCTGGTTTTACATTCCAAATCAGGAGCCCTTGTAAAATTGTGCTGATTTTACTGAGTCTGGATTGTAAAAATGTTCATACAGTGTATCATCAGTCTGCTTTTTATTCAAGCATGGAGCTATTAGAATGAGTTGGCACTGTATGTGTATATACAAGTGTGTATCCATATGCTTTTGTTTGTGCATCTAGTGTATGTGTGTGTGTGTGTGTGAGAGAGAGAGAGTGTGTGTGAGTGTGTGTGCATATGCAAGCATGTGTGTAACCTGAGCTCTGGCCATCTCCCTGTGTGTGAGTAATGGTCCCTGTTTTATTGGCCCGCTCCTCAACAGACTCTATGAGTAATCACATAATGCCTGCTCTGACGTCAGAGCTGTTTCCATGGTAACACAGTGCTCCCCACTCTGGGGAGGTGCGTTCATTTTTTTCTTTCCCCCACATCTTCTTCTATGTGCGCTCAAAGCTCTGGCTCCAGATGGAGACATTACTCCTCGACCTGAAATCTCCTCCCCCAATCTATAGTTTCACAATGTGCTCGTATGATTAGAGTGCCGGACTTTGCTCTCTTTTACCTTCCACTTCTTTTTTTTTTCAGTTCATCCCCATCTCTCTGCATCTGACTCTGAGCCTCTCTCCCTCTCTTACTTCACTGTCCCTATTTTAGCCATCCTCTGTCTCTCCTTGCCTCCCAGCTCCCTCTCTTTCACGATTAGCCCCCGTTTTATTCTCTGTCCTCTCCCTTCCCCTCTCCTTTCTTCTCATCTCCAAACTCTGTAATGCCCGACAAACCACCTCTCCTATTTCCACGCCAGATGTATTCATTTTTCTCCCTGCCTTTCATGCACTGTTGAATTCCACTGAACGGCCGACCCCTCTCTTTTCTACAGGTTCTCCCTCTTTACAGTTTTGCTTTTCCTTTTCTCTTTCCTTGCTCCGATGAGAGGACAGGCTTGGATGAAAAGGAAACATACTCTCCTCTGTATCTGTGCCTACATAATTTCCAGCAATCCCCAGGGTGCCAAAGGACAATAAAGCAAGTTCAGAGTTAGTTTATAACTGAATTGAAAAAGGAGTAGCAGGGAAATTCACCACCTGTCTAATTTTGTGGTTGCTTTGAGTGCACAGATACTCTGTTAATTCATTTGTAATGAGCTTCACATTAAGTCAGATACATTTGGATGTAGATTGCCAGTAACCAGTGTACTGTATGTGAAATTCAAAGTACCACAAAAGCTTTTTAAGCATGATAGCCAAAATCTATCAGAGTTCCACAAAGTCTGACTTTTTCCAAGCCTGAAAACCATCAAAATGTCAATAATCAGGCCAGCCTTGATCTCTAGCTTGCAGCGGCCAGTCTGTCTGGCTAGCCAAACACTCACATAGTGAAGCCGTTAATGGCTCTGTGTTATGTCTGTTGTCATTGCTCAGAGAGGCCTGGGCTGAAAGCATTACACTGCCCATTTCCTACCCATTTCCTTCCCCCATTGAAAGTGGTATATCGTTGCCGAGGAAAGGGGCACTGCTGTTTCCCAAACCTAGAGTGATCCACCACCGCCTCTCTGTCATGTGGATGCACGGCTCCGTCACTCATCCAATCAGGAGTGTGATTGGTGGCTAACAATGAAGACTGACTGGTTGTCTGGGTGACGTGTCTGGGCCAGGAGCAGGACCGCTGTAATAGACTCTGTGTCTCTGGCTAATCAACAGGGCTCGGCTCGCACAGGCGTCCGTCTTCATTTTCCAATCAATTAGACCCCAGTGGAAAACAGACTGTGTGACACAGGTGCATGTGTGTGTGTGTGTGTGTGTACCTGAAGTTTCTCCGTAGATGTGTGGCTGTGTGTGAGAGAGGAAAAAGAGGCAGACAGAGGAAGCATGAGGGGTAGTTCATGAGAGTGTGTCATTCTGTGCAGTTTGCCAGAACTGCAGCCATACCAGATGATGGCCATAAAAAAGTGCCGCCTTACAGCTCAGCCCCGAGTCACGGCTGGGTTTCTGGCTGACTTGGCCTTGACTTTCAGAGGCCCAGGGACAGACAGAGCCATGCCCATTAGTGCGTTCTTGCATGTGACTGGAGTTTTGACCCAGGACCCCGGGGGCGTTATCGAACCATAACCCAATGAGCCACAGTTGAGGGTGTAATTGCCCGAGGCGAGGCCCATTCTGCCAACACAGGTCCCCTGGTTGCTCACATTTTAGCATGGCACTGCCAGCTCAGCAGAGGGATCGAACCTAGTCAAGGACAAGAGACAAGGTGAGCGTTAGAGCCGGGGATGGATTTACACACTGCAACGAGGATGTTCTAAATACAATTTCAAGAAAAAATATTTGGGAAGTAGAAAAACAAAGAACAGTTCAACACAGGGGGAAACAGCTAGCCTGGCTCTGTCTGCCCACCAGATTTTCCTAAGCTCACTAATTAACATCTCATTTGTTTAATCCATACAAAAACCATGTCTTGGTTGCAGCTCATACAGATACAGTATGAGAGCGGTATTGATCATGTAGTTTATCCCTCAGAAAGAAAGGAAACTGTATGTCCCAAAATATCAAACTGCTCCTTCAAGTGAATCCCTCTCATCAGCAGTGCTGCCATGTTACAGCACATCAGTGTTAATTTACCAGTTGGTATCACAGTGAATCAAAGATGAGAATGAAATGTGACACATGGAAAATGCACTGTTCTACTAAAACAATCTTCCCTCGACCAGACAGGCATCATTTAGCCACTGGCTTCCAACTTCTGACAGCTCATTATTGTTGCTGTGATTAGTTCTATAATGTTGTAATCACTGACAGTGAATGTTTTGGATGTGGATGCAGGTCGGGTGAGGTCTGTTTGCAGATTCCTCCTCCACCACCATCTACAGGTTTTTTTACAGTGTGACAGTGGCAGTGATGGCCAGATCTGTGAGCTTTCCATGCACACACCCCCAACCCCTTTTCTGTATTCCTGCTGGTTGTCTGCACCAGATCCATTTGGTCCAGGCTGGTGCAGCTGTACTAATCAGGTTATATGGGGAGAGCTAATTTCTTTTCGGGTCTGTTTTCCATTAGATTAATGCACACATGCAGATCATAAATGTGCAGATTTTTCGGTTGTTTAAAAAATGAGTATTTGCCTAAATTTTTAAAGTTTTTAACTCTGGGGCGGCCATTTTGTATTTACAAGTCGTACACAGTACAGCCTTATCAACGGTGCAGTTGAAGCTGTTTATAGCCCAGTTTTATGATACCTCTCTTCTGGTCTACCTCCCTAATTAATTGAACTACTTCCCATTATACTGGATTATCCTTTCCAATTGGGCATTTTTCGAGCCAGGATTGTGAAAACAATCCTGGCTGATGGTCGTCATTTATTCAGAGCTGCAGCAGACGTTATTTGTTTCTGCTTTTACATGGTCTACGGAAAGTGCAATTACAGCAATTACAGATGAGAAGTCACACTAGCTTCAGGCTACAGACCCACTTTGTCGGACATATATGGGATGTGAACCCCTGCTGAATGCAATCTTAAAAACCAGGATAAATCTTTCTTTTCATTATTTGATTAATTATCCTGCCATTGTTACTGATTAGCCAATTAAGAAAACAAATGAGGATTTGGACAGTGCAATGACTGAGCGTGGTTGAACACAGCCTCCATCACACTCTCCAAGATGTTTTCTTCTCTCAGATGGTAGCAAGATGAGCCTGCTGTTCTGTGGTGTCTTTGGAGCATGGCGTGGGGAGCAGAATGTTAAAGGCAAAGGTCTCAACAAATTGTTTCCTCAGCTGTGCTGCAGAGAGGACTGTTTAGGATAGGCTAAGAATTTAGAAGCCCTTTTAGAGCTTTGTTGTCTTACATTTTCCCTGTTGTGAGACTTTTTTTTTTTTTTTTTTGGTTTTCAGCAAGAAAATGTAAAGTATGAAGCCACCATTTTGTCAGGGAGACAAACTAGTCAAGAAGGGGAAAGAGGTGGACACATTTTAATCTAACAAAGTAATGAACAAACACATATTAACAAATCACATAAGCTTTTATACGTTGCTGTCAGGATTATATTTACTTAAAATGTTTTTTTGAGTAACGGAGGTGTTGTTTTTGTACTGCATGAAACCTGTGGGGAGGTGGATTGGGTTGATGTTGGGCCATTCAGAAGAACAGGGTTTGCATCCTCAGTCACACATGTAGTGAAGTTTCTGCAAAGAAAGCTCTTTGGTTAAGTTTAGGTGTAGTCAGTAAATAGATTTTCTTTTGTGCTTCAACTCACTGTTGACTTTAAATGCAGAGCCCCCTTAGGGTCAGCTGAGAAAAAAAAGGGAGCCATGTGTTTATTAACTGTGCGCATGGATTCGTAATCCATGCCCACGGATTTGCAATCAAAATGGTGGGCACGGATTGCAAATCCGTGCACATGGATTACGAATCCAAGAGCTTGGTTCATAATATGTGCGCACGGGTTGCTAAACCGTGGGTATGGATTTGCATATGGCTCTTTTTTTCTTAGCTAGCCACAGGGGCGGCTCATACTTTGTCAGTATTAAAAAAGACCAAAGTCTTTCTCTTATCCCTTAAACAAGTGCTATGAATGCCTAAACAGTCTACCCATGCAGTAGGTGCCACAAGTGCGTATTGTCTAGCAAGAGCAGATATTGTAGGAGAACAAATGAAATACAATGTAGGGGAGCATTTTGCTAATATTGTGCTAAGGGTGCTAATGTTCAGTGTCAGCATTTTTCATCTTGCCAGTTCATTAGGTTGTCCAGCAGTCCTGTTCAGCATTATGTTTCTTTCAAAGTGTAGTTAGTTACATATTATTTATATATACTGTTTAAATGTAATTTTTAGGAGATAGGGTTGTGATGAATACATGGTGGGTAGCACAGTGCCATTTCTGACTAATATATGCCCTTCTGTGACAACAAAATTATTTACATCAGGCCTATATACATGCCCTGAACAGTCTGGCTTTAGCTAGTAAATATTGTAGTTGGTTTAATGGCTTTTCAGTCGTTACCTTTCAGGCCACTACACAGACCAAATTACATTCAAATATACTGTAATGTTCCTCTTTCACATCCTAACTTTTCATAGTTTGAGTTCTACAACAAGTTTGTGCTGTCTATCCAGCTATCATACATGTATTAAAATGTACGATTGTTGTTGCTATTGTTGTCCTCTATAATATAAAAAAGAAAAACACACATATAATTTAACAATAAGCTGCCAACACCATAAGCAAAACGCACCAAACAAAACATACTGTAGTTTAAAACTGAAGTATTCATGGATATTTATGTAGTGAGTTGTTTTTTCCCTGTATCCATCTCTTGACAGCAATTTTGCAATTATTTATGGATTCCATGTTTTAAGTGGAACAGGAAGACTATTTCAAGCAAAAGCTGTTCATGAGCACACAACTGCTTATGGAAACAGATGGCAAATACAAAGTAGTGCTTATTTATTTGATCATGAAAAGATAAATATAGCAAACACACTTCCAGCGGATGATTGCTGCTTTTATGATGTATGATCTCTGCTTGCTCTGTTCGTCAGCATCAGAGACAGTATCAGTGAGAACTGAGACTGATGAATGTTTGGAATGTAAGCTGACGTCACTGGACGTCCCGTAGCTTTAGTCACATGGCTAGGTAAACACAAGTAGCCGTTTGACCTGGTGTGAGTGGTACCAGTGGCTCTGATCAAGAGGATTCAGGAGCAAAGTGTTCCTTCAAGGGAGCTTTGCTTCATATTGTTGAGTGTGAAAAAAGAAACAATTACTTTGTGTATTCTTGCTAGGATTCCTTCCATGTTACACTGACTAACGATGTTTTTAAAAAATGTTTTCCCAACTTGTGGTCGGCCTCAATGCTGTTTCAAATCCTAGGCACACATATACATGTACAGTATTACACAACTTTATGCACACACAGACATGACCCATGGATAAGCATATACTGTATAGGGATATACTATACACCTATCCATGGATAAACTCAGACATATGGTGTACACACAACAATCCTCATATATACAGACATTTGTGTTTACACCAGTTGTGGGATGCAACTTTTATTTCCATTTCATGCTACTTTATACCTCTACTCTTCTTCCTTTCAGAGAGAAATAGTGCACTAATGCACTGCAGAAACATTCCACTACATTTATCTGATCAAGATTTTACATATATTTCAGTCTGGACCAAAGAGGTGGACTGACTGACAGGCCAACATTGCCATCACCTGAACAACATGCTGCTGGTATGGCTGATAAAAATATAGCTGACAAAATAATGTCACCACAAGGTCTTTTGGTATTGTAGATGTAGATGATCAGTCAGACCCCGCACAGGATGAAGTCCCTGATAAACCTCTTACAAACTGTTAGTAAACACTAATAACAGACATCCTAATAGACTTATTTGGGATTTGAGTTGGTATTGTTATGCAATTGTTATGCACAAAGTCCTAGAAATAAAAATAATAAAATCTGTTGTATTTAATCAGGTTTTGCATAAGTGGTGCACTATTTTCTGTCGACGATTTCAAATCCTGTCATCAGTTAAAAACTGAGTTTATCAAGTTTATAAGAAATTCTCCTGATAGTCTCTCTATATTTTTTTGGTTGTTGAAGAGGGTCTCCAAAACTCCAAAAAGAACAGTAGAGTTAGGGAAATACTGAATACAGAGATGATGAGTAATGAGTTAAAATTAATAGTATTTATTTATTGCATTTAAGAATATTATTACAGAGACATAGCTATAATTCAGTCCTCAGTGGAAACATGAACGCAGCATGTCATCATCTTCCACAAACCACGGAAGAAGGCACGCACTCGCTTCCTCTTAACATCACAGTCCTGCACCAGGGATTTCTCTGTCTCTGATGCCTTCACTTCCTTTTGCTGTGGTATTTCCAGCTCGTCATCCACGTACACGATCACATTGGTCTCCAGTCTGGCCAAGGATGTGCTCTTGGTCACAGTAGTTTTCACAGTGACTGCCTTTTTATCTGGAGAGACCTCTAGAGAAGCCTCTCTCTTCCCCAGACATCCCTCTGTGGCAGTGACTTGAGGAGAAGCCTCCCTCTTCTCTATGAGTCTCTGTTCCAGCTTCTCTGGGGAAGCGGCCTTCTTCCTCTCCAGAAGTCCCTCTTCCAGCCCCTCTAAGGAGCTCTGATGAAGGTGAGCCTGGACGGATTCAGCAGGGCTCTTTGTGGACCATGTCCTGGATGGCAGAGATGACGCCCTCTCTGTCAAAGAAAAAGCCTTCATCATAGTCATAGTCCATCTGGTTAAATGACTTGGCCCGGATAATTCTTATAAATGGCTTTGTCTGCTCCAACGCTGCAGACACCAAGCAGAAGAAAACTGATCCAAACTAAGAGAGGCAGGGAGCTGCTGAGTTAGTCAGTAGTTTACCAATCTCAGTGCTGGCAGCTTCACTCTTTGTTCTCCCACTCTGGTTCCTCCCGCAAGAAGTTCAGAGCAGTGTCCACCACCTCTGGTACCAGGGGTGAAGTACTCTGTTCAGGCTCCAAGAGCTCTGTGGGTCTAGCATCCACTGTAGAGAGTGGACCGATGGTGATCTGAATGCCACCAAAGATTCTCAGCAGCTTGTTGTGCAGAGAGGGAAGGAGGATTTGTACATCCTCCTCTGTTGCTGGGTGGACAACAGAAACAAACATCTGAAGGCCGTCCAATGTGACCTTCCCGTTGAACAGCTGTGAAAGCTGCTTTTCTTTCCTCAGCTCTTCTAGGAGCTCTTGCTCCATCTGACTGAGAGAGAAGTCAGAAACTGTGGTCTATGTCAAAGAATAAAATCAATGTTTAAAGGACAAGAATGGAGTCTCATGGCAGTTTGTGAAATATTCACAATATTTATTTTACTGATTTGTGTACATGAACACAAATTTTCCATTATTTTCGTGACAGTAAACTATTAACCTGTAGCAACTACAGCTTCATTACACTTATTTATGGTTATGTTTAGGCACTTGGTAAAGGTTAAGGAAAGATTGTGGTTTGATTTAATACAGAAAAAGTTCACAATGACTTCAGACACAATGTGTTTATTTTATTTATAAATGTAACCAAAACCACGACCTTTCACTTTAAAAAGACCCTTTGTTTCACAAACCTAACCACAGGTGGGACTCTGTATGTGAACCCTGGTCTCTGTTGTGATGGTTGTGAACTTTGTGTGCCCGCCATCCACCCCCATAACCTCCTTGCAGCTCCGCTGCCGTTAATGAATACAGTGCTTCCTTCATTCAAAGTAGATTTTTCCAACTGAAATACATTAGTTTGATACTTGTTTCTGCAAAAAAGTGGAAATTCCTGTCCATGTACACAAATGAATACATTGAATTTCATGACTATTTCACAAACTTCTGTTAGAGTGGTTTGGAAACATGGAAACATGACTCCAAACTATTGCTAATGTTGCTCTGTATCTGCTTGATGTGTAAATTAGCACACTATTTGATAACTTTATAAGGTGATAATATGTCAGTGTTGGGTACTTCTGGCCTGTTTTTCTGCCCCCAGATGGCAGAAAAAATATTAATGCTGCTTTAAGTAAAAATTTTAATGCAAGATCTTCTTTTTAATACCTTTACATTGTGGTATTACTACTTTAACTGACATAAACGATCTCATATTTCTTCTACCACTTGCTTACACACATCCAAACAAATATAAAGAGTGTATCCACTCAGAAATTCAGTGTTTAAAATAAATGCGTCTCTGCAGTGGCCCCTGTGAACAATCACTCTGGGTGGTCCAGTCACAGAGCTGTTGTCACTTTTCAGTAGCACCATACATCATGATATACCTTTGCCGAAGGCACAACTACTGCACAACACAGTGACAGCATATTATTACTACACTGTCTTTGGTTATTATCACACCATATATCATTTAGGTGAGTGGGACAGAGAGCTTTAAGATGGTATATATTGTTCATTGCTTACTAAGCCTCAGTGAGCCCCAGTGAGGGTGTTGTAGAAGATTTCCTCAGAGGGTACCCAACATCTTGTATCTGATCCCCCTGTTTGCTTTGCGTTAAGCCAGGTTTCCAAAATGGCTACCATGATGGCCGGATCCTAATGGCTCTGTCCTTTTCCTCACAGAGAGAGACCTGCCAGAGAGTGTCAGGGAAGGCCGTTTCTTGTTCCTCTGTACCTTCATGGTCCCCGCAGACCCCTGCATTCCTTCTACATGGGGAACCAGAGCCCTCTGGGAATTTCACTGACAAAGCAAGCATTTTACAAGCAAATGGTGGAAAACCTGCCAATGGGGCTGACCTGAGCCTCTTCTAGGGGAATAGGCTCTGTAATGCAAATCCTTCCACCTGCAAAAAGGGGAAGCAGAGATTTATGCCCCCACACAGGTACACATGCTGTTTATTAGAGGCTAGCATTCACACACATCCATGCACGTACAGGCGCTTCGAGTACATCAGTCAGTACATAGGCGCTGTCGTGACTGTCCGTTTATGTTTCTACATCAGTGATTTATAAAGGATGTGATTTAAAGGCATAGGATTGAGCGGACAGTCGCTGTCTGTTTGTTTACTATAGTCCTGTGGGAATCTTGATTGTAAATGTTCTATGTGCAGTTGAAATAGTGGGGGGAGATGTGTGTGGTCCTCTCCATGATGAGCACAGACCAAACACAGAACACAGACTTTGCTGAGTCAGGCCTGTGAATAAAAGATAAGATAATGTATGCACTGGAGGCAGAATGCATGCGCAAATCCCCATACTGCTTTAATAACATTGCCTTTGACTGAACTCTGTGTTCTCAGATTCTCATTCCCTATTCGCTGAATTATCTTATAGCAAATCTTAAGTTGGATACTCAAGCTAGATCAATGTAAAATCAAAAAGTAGCTTTCCACAAAGTTATTATTTTGCCAAAATTCACATGATTCAAAAGTTCAGTGCATGTGCCTCAGTTCTCATGTCAAGGTCAGATCCAAATTGTTTTGTTATTCAACTGTTCATTAACTTTGAAAACCCCTCTTGACGTAGATCGCCTCCTCCAAAAGAAATATTGCCTCCTGTCCCAGTCAGACTTATGGCTTCATAAAAACATTTTATAGTGGAACTGTAACACCCAGCCCTGTCGTCTGAGACCTGCACTGTGCACAGAACTAGCACAAATCTATCCATTTCTCATAGCTTAAATAAGACCTATGAGCAACAAAATAAAGAAAAATGTAGCTTAACCCTTTTTATCAACCCACCTTTCTAATCCTCTGGCCTTTTATAATGTAATTCATAAACGCTACAGAAAGTCTTTAAGAAGACACATAAATCAATATTACCATTTCCATTTTGTAATGAAAGCTCAGCTGGAAAATGCCCAAGTGGTTGAAGTGGACTGAAGGGCTGAATCACCAAGTTGATGGATGATGGGGAAATGCACTCTTTATCTTGTTGCTGTCCATCTTTTTTGATGAACATGAAACCAGGCCAATAACACATGAAAAGCACGTAAGACAGAGTTTGTTGTACCCTTGGTGTGTATTTAATTAGCCACAGAGCAGGTGCGGTCACCTTCGGGAAATGTATCGACCACTGAGTGAGTGACAGCACTAGTGTAATTTCTCTATATATCAGAGCACGAATAGTTAGCTTAGATTTATTAAATGAATTGCAGTGTCACAACCGATTTATTCTGACATAACTCTTTGAAATTAGTGTGGTGTGGGCCAGGAGCGTCCACTATTGTTGACACACTGTACACCGTTTGAATCAACTGTGAATTAAACCACACAAAGCCCACTGGCACCTTGCAGACTGAACAGGGCAAAGGATTGTAAAACAAACAAACAAGTGAGTGCTGTGTTCCCTTCTCAGCTCTCCAGGCCCCAGCAGTAATCCTGACTGGACCATTATACACTAATGGCTTTGGCATGCTGTTTTGAGGTGGGCTGCCAGGTCTACCCAGCCAGATCCCCTCTTTTTCACCCAGCTGAAAGTGTGGAGCTGGGAACCTAACTGCTTGAGAGGGAGCTAGCCAGGACACATAAGCAAAGAAAAACAGTGTGTACAGAAATTGTATTATAAAAAATAAAAGAGGATCCTTTTTATTCATGGATCATTTAAAATTAATTCATCCTATCCATACAGACTTTCATGAAGACTCTTTTGGTTTGTCAGTGACTCATTTCATGCCACCGTGTTAGCTTTTGAGGTCAGAATATGGGGTACTCCCATTGAGGTTTTCTCTAGGCCATCCTTGTGGCCTGGGCTTTCACCCTGGGAGACTGACAGCTCTATCTCTGGTAGAGACTCAAACATTGGGCTTCTTCTAGGATCAGGCTAAGTCTCTCCCAGGAAACATAAAGAAGATAAATCCCATTAGTCACACTTCAGAAATTAGAAGAGTCTGAGTAAGAAAGTGTGAAGAGTAGGGGAGGGGTAAACAGAAGCCACAGTGCAGATGATACAGAGTCAGTGTGAGAAATATATCATGGGGTCATATTCGTGCATGTGAGCGTTTTTAATGCATGTGTACATGTGTTTTTTTTTTTCTATAAGTCTGTGTGTGCTTCACAGGCCAGCGCATGAGACAGAGAATGTGAGAGGGTGCGGATGCCAAACAGCTTTTAGGTGTGCGTGTGTTAATCTTTGTGTACACACAAGTGTGTTCCTCATTCCCTGCACACAGCCCCCTCCACTTTGGCAGCCCACCTCAATAGTTCCCTTCCCTACAGCGATGACGCAAATGACCCACGATGACTGACCCCCACGGTAAAACCTGTAAAACATTAGCCAGCGTGAATAAGAATGACTCTTCGTACTCTTCCCTCAGCGGGCAGGCGGGGAAGGATTTATAGATGTCCTCCTAGCGGATGGCTGCCGTGCTCGGGGCGGATGTGGTGGAGGAGAAGGTGGGGCGAGGTTTTTTGGAGTCACCTGGACAAAGAGCCAGACAGTTTGGGTCAGAAACTTGTGTCTGCTTGGACCCAAGCCTTTCCACTCTCTATCCCTGCAGTTTTACTGTACACTGTACACACCCCTATTAATTCTTAGCACTTTAATAACTGTTTTCCTTTGCCTTCTCCTATTACTATTGCCTTGTGTCCAATTAAATTCAGTTTATGGAGACATTTTCAAGGAGGATGATGTTTATTCAATGAGTTGAAAATATCGAGTTGTATACATTATTGATGGAAGGAGTATTAATTCTGTTTTCTACTTCTCATTTCCATCTGTTATATATGTTTCTTAATCATGTAAAAATCTAACCTTTAGGTTTTTTTTAGCCTGTCATAATGTTAATGATGTTGATAATTTACATAGCTGGTATAGACTGATTCTGCAGTCCAAATGCTAAATTTAGAAATCTCTGAGGCTGACATTTATTAAAAAAGTAACACAAGCTAATCTTTCTTACCTGGGTGGCCCATATCTGTCTACACTTCAGTGTGTGAAATAGATAAAGAGCACCAGGTAGACCAGCAGGGTTCAATTATCAGAGCTCTGCACTCAAAACTTAGGTAGCTCTAAAATATGTATTCTATTTTAACTGGTGCAACAAAATTCTCCAATTATCCAAGAAAGCAATCTTGTAAATATGCATTGTCATGATTCTTTACAAATATCATAAATCGATAAGGACAGTTTCCCAAAGAGGGTCCCAAGAGAAAACAGCTATATGGCACTAATCATGAGAATACCTCCATCTGCAGGTGCAAAACAAGATTACACCTCATTTTCAAAGCCATGACGAGCAATATAGAGTTCACAGTGGCACTAACCCCCCATGAAAGTGAGTACAAGGATGTTTGATTGTTGCCTTGATGGTGTCCTTACAGCTAAGCTCCTGTCATAGCCGAAGCCTACAGATAGTGAGACTTAGTAGAATCTGACCTACTTTCTTTGTGTGAGCTGAAGTGAAAGTGAGTGCAGGGATGTCTGAGTCAAGCACTGCAGACGTCAGATTATCTTTGACAGAGAGCAGTGATAAAAGAACAAAGGGGGAATAAGTAAGAAAATATTCGGAGACCCTGAGGCAGTGGGTGTGAGTCTGAGTGCATGTGTGTGTATGTGCACTTACGTAAGTAGGCGTATATGTGAATTCATGACTTTGCAGACCTTACTGTAAGTGAGAGCATAGTGAGTTTAATTGGACAGAGAGGTGGTGCATAAAACCCTTGGGTCAAGCTGATTGGAAATCCTGCAGACTGATCTCCTGGCTCTTCAACACCGCTTTAATTAACCCAACCATGCTGAAAGATCAGCACTCTCTCTTTTCTGCTTCTCTCCTCTCCAACAGGAGCTTTCTGGTCGACACTTTTTGTGACTGTGTCCTCAATGGACACTGAATTTGAGACCCAGTAAATCCAGTGCACTAACAAGCTAACACAGCTACTGAAGATCCAAGTAGACACACATCAACTCCTCTCATATCAAGCCTGTAATGAGGGACAAAATTGGACACGGGAGGCAGCGGAAGAAAAAGAATGAAGGTCTGATCATGAATGAATGATTAAGAAACACTGCGAGCAGTTATCTTGCACTGAGCTATATTAGGCCGAGGCTGTTTCCGGTTCCCTTTCCAGACTGATTTAGAAAAGTGCTCTGTAGTAAGTCGATGACAGTGGGTCGGGCTTGTTGCGAGGCTTCAGGTTGATCCAAGTGTGAGTGGAGCTTCAGTATGGGTGCTACTGCTGTAGCTCCGACCACTTCACACCCGCAGGGAAGTGGTTCTCAACTGGTTATTGGCTGCAGCAAGTTAAACAACAAGCATATTCCAGTAGTTTGTTTGTGCTTTGACACCATGGTGTTTATCCAGCACCTCAGAGGCATGGCAGCTTGCTGTGGGCTGTGGCTCAGAGCCATGGTGGTGGACAGGGCATGGCTGCATACTGGCATCCACAGTGCTGCCCTCTTAACACTCTGGGTGAGAGGAAGGCTGGGAGTTTACTTGGCTGGCATTATTTTGAGTCATGAGAGAGCAGTTCATTTAAAGAGGGCGGTGGGCATATTTTGGCTTGCTGCTTTCTTTGTATTTCTGACATTTTCACATCACCTACTTACGAGTATTCTTCCCAGTATTTACTTTTATGGCTATAAATGTTTCTAAACAAACTGTCATCAAGCTAGACAGTAAAAGACAGGACATAGAGAGGTCTACGGACACTGACTTAGGACCTCTTGTACCAAGACACACAAATCTAAATCTGTAAACATCCCTGTTCTGCATACTGGCCATGAAGCGATTCCTTCTTAGAGTGATTACACTGTAAGAAATGTGGGACAAGATCCACATTCCCTGGTTTTGGGCAAAAAGACATAATACAGTTCAGCTGAAGCAAATATGAAGTTTCATCCGTCTGAGTTAGCTGAATCAAGTCAGTATCTTCGTCCTGGTAGTCATGTGAAGTTAAATTGTTGGTGTTTTCATTCAGAAACAAGCCTACAGTAAATGCAGCTTCTGGGAATTATCACTCTGCTGCTTAGCAATGAAACACCGTCCAAGGTACACAACATAATGGGGGAATTTTGTGCTAAAAAGATTGTAACATCTGACTTTAACACTAACTCAATTTAGCCTACTCAGACTACTCAGACTGGAGTCTCCTTCAAAGGGTCAGTTGATCCAAATTACTAAAAAATAAAGGATTCTCTCACTTATTTTGAGGGATATCTAGCCATGCAGAACATTCTGGTTTAATTTGTCCAAGTTTTGCCTCCACCCTAATACAATGACGGTGAATGGAATTTTGTTTTTAGTGCTCGCAGCACTGAAAAGCAACATCTCTTTCCAGGAATAATGTCTTGGTTACTCTTGATATTCCAGAGCTCACTGTGTACAGGCTTCATAGGTAGAAAATAGTTCCAAAGAAAACTGTTGACAGTGAGGTCTGTGGGTTATCCACAGCAACTAGGACATTGTTCCTGGAAAGACACATTACTGTTTAAGATTTTAAATAAATTTCTTAATGCTGCGAGCACCACAAACAAAATTCCATTCATGGAAATTAAACGGATGCTGCAAAACCTGGACAAATTAAACCAAAACTATCTGCTTGCCTAGAAACCACTAGAGCAGTGATTCCTAACCAGGGAATTGTACCCCAGGGTGCACCTCAGCAGTTTGGATTTGTGGACAGCTTACATAATTTGAGAAAATAAATAATGATATTGCAAAAATCTACTACTGATAACTGCCAGGAAGATCTTTTGTATTCATGTCACAATAACTGATAAACTACAACGAAACCCAGTCAGTTGTATCACCACGTGCTGTGATTTAGAATGTGTGAAAACTAGTAAGCAAGTAGAAATATTGATGGAAAAATAGTTCAAACTTCCAGCCGCTGCCTCTCCAAGTGACAAAAGTACAAATGGATGCTGCCAAAAAAAGATACTAAAGTCTAAACATTGATGATGCCAAAATCATCACATCTTGTGTATAAAAGAAGGATCCCTTTGCTTGTCTGCGCCTTCTATTGAACTGCAGCTACTACACCGACTACTTCATCTAACTACACTGTTATCGCTTCCTCCTCTTGTTTGCGTCTTGAGAGCATCACTTTGGATCATGAAAGTACAGTAAATCTCCAGAATGCATTCACAATGGAGCCAGAGTCCCATAAAAATGCCTCAGACCTCATCAAGTGTGTCATGTTACTCTGATAGCTATAGCGCCATGATTGAAAGACATACTTCCATTTTCAAAGACACAAAGCATTTTTTTTTCCTCCTGAGGACTGGTTTCAGTCTCTTATAAATCACGTGTATTGCTATAAGTGATGGAAAGCCACTGCTAGACCTGGCTTATTCTGAGTTATGGGGCAGCATAATGAATCTAGCAGAGGGTGAAACAAAGGGCATAACTTCTACAAAGTTGTTATTTTTCCCAGTAGGTGCACCAGAGCTTTAGGACAAAAACAAATCCATTTGGAAATTTTACTGCTTTGACTGTGTTATACTGCCTGGAGGGTGTCCATGAAAAACCAGGAGATATCTAAGAAATCATTCATATGTGGTTTTACCCCTTCAGACATAATATTGGCAGTGAGTTGTCATATGTTTAAGTATAATCTTAGGCCACGCTTCTCCATCCTCCAGGAGCAAAACAAGGCAATAAAGATTAGACAAGACTTTTTGTTTTTCTTGTTTTTTATCATTATTGTTTGTAAAGGATTCAAATACCTGAAAAGAAGACTTATAACCTTGTCTCTATTTAATCATATTTCTTTTTTCAGCAGTACATGTTTTAAGATGTTAGCTTATTGTCTAGTTCTGCTATTTTTTGATACTCTTGACTGATATTGTTGCTTTTTGTCTCAGATGAACAGATGATGTTTGTGCTACAGCCATTTCTTGTTTATTCTAACACTGGTGGTTTGAAGTTTGAAAGCGCTGAAACCAAACTTTGAAATTTTGTTTACTGATTTTCCAACAACATTTGAACACAATGGCACCAGACTGCACCCACTGTTTGATTTAGTGAGTGAGTAGTACATCATCCGCATGTATTTGTTGATCAAATTTTTTTGAGCCAGTCTCAGAGGAAATCAACTCCATTGCGGCCTGTAAAGTCACTCTGTGCAAGAGGCTATCTGCGGCGCTCAAACTTTATGCTCGGCTTTGACTTAGTGTGGGTTTTTTTTGTTTTGGCACATCAAAGGGCCCATGTAGACTTCTGTGTAGTCTGGGTCTTTCTCTCTGAGCAGGGAGATGAAAGGTTGGGTTACATAAGTTCGTAAGAGCGAAAGGCTGTTTATGTGTGTGCCTGGAGAGCCTCACTGATTCTAGGACCTTCTAATGGAGCAGGACTCTGCTGCGACCACGGTGGAGCCCGCTGCCAGCTCCTATACTGTAAAAGCAAAACCGCATCATCGGAGCCCTGAAGGATAAGGCAAGCAGCTCACAGGCTGACTCTGGCTAATACTATCATTTACAGTAATTTACATCTCATACATGAGCCTTCTACACAGCTGATTGCTTGTTAACTTCCTTTTCCATCTTGTATGGTTATTTTAAATGCATGAGAAGGTACGTGCCTGTTTGATGGAGCTTTAAAGTGACTCACAGATATTATCAAGCTGATGATTGGAGATTGCAGCTGTAGTGATTGGGCTAGAAAATGGAGGATGAGAGAATGAAGCTGTTTGTTGAGAAAGGGCAAACTGCTCATATTGCATTTTTTTAAACAACCTTCTAAATGTCAAACTATGGAAAGGCTGTTGTGCTTTATGAATGGGTGTGCACTGCATTGTGTGTGATTGTTCCATTAGTGAAGTTGTTTCCTAACTGTCAAGGTTGCCATTTTTTGTGGAACAGTACCCATTGTTGCCAGAACCTTGACCAAAGGATGAGGTGGACAATAACTATCCCACAAAAGTAGCCAACAAACCAGACCTCATGTCCTACCCTGCTAAATATGTCAAAGACACTGTAAGTGATCAAAATGTCAACTAAAGGGTCCTAACCAAAATTCAAGACACAGGATTTAAACCTGCTATGAATCCTGACTTGATTTACAATAGAGGTCTGTAAAGGCCTCTCAATCAGCATCTTACTATGAGTGATAGAATTCTACATGAATGCACCCCTTTTTCCCAAAGTTGTAATTGTCTTGGTTATTTCACATCAAACACTTCTGTCTGTGCTTGTCTCACTAGTTTGAAGAGGGTGGGGTTCATTTAGAAAAAGAGATTTTTAGGATTTAGCAATATTATAGGCTACTGTCAATCAAACGTGATCAAACCATGCCCACATAGTGCTGATGACACACAATAACTATCACCAGAAAACAGCCTGATACAAGTTTAATATATATGTCTATTTGATTTAACACATAATTAAGTAAGCAGTAAAATAATGATTATGATGACTTCAGTTATAAGTTAATAAACATTAAAAATGCCAATGCTTCACTGGGATGACTTTCTTCTGAAGAAATCTCAACTGTGGATTATCTTGATTACTCAGGGCTTTGTATCTACCAAAACACATTGCTGCTGAACTTAAATTTTTAATGCTGTAAGGAACACAAACTAATTTTCTAATTACCTCTTCTGAATTGGAGTGGGAGATGAAGTGTCAGGACCAGATAACTTAAAAACCTCAGCACATAAAACTAAAACTATCTGTGTGGTTAGACACAACTAGAGGTGTATATGAGTGAGGGGAAAAATGAGTATACATTAAGTAACATCCCTCAGTCTTCAGTTCAGTATAAATATCACTGTATTTTTGCAGTCACAACTGTACAGAGTGAACTCCCTCATAATAAGGCAAAAGGAGCAGTTACACCGCTATGGTGTTTGTTTAGATCTAAGCAGCACGGTGGGAAAACACTCCACAAAACAACACTGTCCAGACGGGCACATAGCACTGGCGACTGAAACCCACGGTTTTTCTAATGTTTTCCCTCACAGCATGACACAACTCAATGACCTCCACTGACACAGTAAATTACACCTGAATTATCAATTTGGCTCTTATACTGAGCCCCTTGCCTCAGTGTGTGCAGCAGCAATTTGTCACAGCGACATGCTGGGTTTCTCTGGGCCTCTCAGTTCTGGGGCAGAGAGGCCTGACAGAGGCAGGGGAGGGGGTGTGGGGGTGTTAATGTTGACTTGGCTCTCCTGCAACGTGTTCACCAAAAATCAGTGACAGAGCCGCACCGATGCATTTGGTGACTCCCAAGAAAGTGGAAAACAGGTTTACAAGGCCTGTGGGAGGACACAGTGGCTGGTAATTAGACAGCATAAAAATCCTCAGCCTCCACCAGCCCCTTAGGCAGTGAATAGGAGCTAAAGTAAATCAAACCTGACTGTGAAATTGCATTGGATGTCTGCGCTTAATGGAAAGTGAAACAAATAGACAAAATCCATTTTTTTTGTTTCCATTCTCCCCACACTTCCTCAGCTCTTTGCATCACCACTCCTGCTCCTCCTCTTTCCCGCTACCACACAGTATATCTCCGTTATGGTGCTGCTTCTGTTGTAGGACACTAACAGAAACAGGATGTGCAGGTCTGCGGTTTGAATATGTTTCTGTCTCTGTTTTCCCACAGATGCTCCCCCGCTCAGACTGGGACCACAAGAGAGGCTCCCGAGGATCACAGGTTAGCACTGTCCACAGAAAAAGAGACACACTAGTAGTAACAATAATGATAAACAGCTGACAGGAAAACACACACACAGGAACTAGCTTCCTGATCCCTGTCACTCGCCTACATACACCTTATAAATGACGCAAAAGGCAAAAATCCGACCACTAATAGGGTCTGTTCACCCACTAATTTTAGCTGTGGTTAAACAGCATGTCCAGAGGTGTCACTTCCCGCCAGAGTCCTTGTTGTACTCTGTTAGTCTAAAGGACGCAGGGCTGTAAGGTGCTGCACAAGCCATTAAAGCCCAGGGAATTGAAACTAGAGGGACTCGGCACAGGAGACATAGTGTGTAGAGGGCAGACACATACGGCCACATCCTTGAGATTACCTTTCCCATCTTTTGGGGGGCATACTGTGTGTGTATGTGTTTGGGAATTGAAATATTGAGCTGCTACAGAGCCACAGGGCTGAACTCTGGAGTACATGAAGAGCAAACAATGCCGTTGGCACTGGCATGGCCATATACAGTATGTGTGTGTTCTGTACTGCATGTTCTCCTATCAGGAGGATATCCTTTGGAAATGAATAGACTGTGCGTCTGGGCTAACATACAGTATGCTTGGGTAGCAGAGAACGCCGCAAAGTTGTGTTTGGAGGGAAAATTAGGGGATTTTTCATGAATAGTGATCATAACTGTGCAGTGCAGGATTGGGCTTGAAATCAAATTATACACTGTATAATTTCCTAGAAATGCTAAGGCTCATATAGTGGTATATCTGTTCCCAAAATCAGCCTTACAGCATTATCCCCTCAGAGTGGAGAAAATTTCAAATAGCATGTTACCTCTTTGAATTATTGTCCAAGGCTCAAATCAATTTGTTATGTGGGGTTAGTAGGCAAGCACATATTTTTTGATTGATGCATTCCCTAAGCTGCCATTTAAATTCAGTGGTCAGTTCAGTCTTTTTTTATTTGGATTGGTGCTACATGTTAGTCAGTGGAATCCCATAATAGTCCAGAGACTGACAAGACGTGTAAGAAGTCAAGGCTTATGTTGGCATCTCTCTCCATCTCGTGGCTATTTTCCCTTGGCTCCGCTCTCTCGGGCCAGGTTGATGGTCAGAGAGGCTGGTAGCACTTCCCTATGGCATGGCACCTCGTAGTGTGTGTAAATCACACACTCCACTCTTTAGCCAGTGACCAGAGCGCTTGATTGATCTCCACTGTGTTATGTTCGCCAACATGCGCACATTAGCAGGCTCAATTTCCAAACCACATCTCTTTTTTTTCCCCTGTCCAAAGCTTGCGGTGGATGTTTTAGCTTAGGAATTGACAGTGAAGTTATGTATGGAAAGAGCTATTTAAATATTTGTATTCGACTTGAAAACACATTGGTTTTGGAACATTACCCGTGGAGATTATCGGAGAAAAGAGTGTTTGTAGGCCCGGATCTTGTGACTGTTATTCTAAATTACAGAAACGCTGGAAGAGTGGTCTGTGAGGCAGACAAGCCATGACATTGCAGTCATGTTGAAGATTCCTCAAAGTCACTGTGAGCACTTCAAACACTTGAGATCAGCGTTTCTTAAACTGCTGGGTTTGGGAGTTGAAAAAGGTCACTGCCCTTTTTCTGGTTGCTCCCATCATGACAGTCTAGTGGAGTATTTTCTCATTAAATTGAGTCCTGTGGCAAGACTAAATTTAAGGCTGAAACAGGATGGAAACATTTAACTACCTGCGCTTTTTGACTGTCCTCTGCCTGTGAAATAATTGGATCTGCCCACAAATGATACAGAGGCATTAGCAATTTTCAAACTCCTACTTTTTGTGACGTGGGATAGTAAAACACCTCTGAGCTGGTGCCATTTCTCTGAGAGAGACAGAGGAACTTGGTTTTATTTATAGTATGCCTATTCAGTTTGCAAGATTTTGAAAAACTTGTGACTGTGCCCACTGCAGTGCTGATGATGGATATATGTTTAACCACTTGTATCATGTGGTAAGTCATCGCTCACTCATCGCCTAGCATAAGCCATCTGTTTTACCTCATGCATCTCTTTTGTTTGCTCTGTCCGTCATTTCTTGCTTCTGCCTCTACCAGTCTGTCTGTGTGTCTGTTTCTCTACCTCTGTTTTTTTTTTTTTATCTTCGTTGGCTCCTTTGCTGGAATCAAACACCCTGAAATATGTGGAAGGAAAAACAAGCCTCTCCTTGGAGATGAGATGCATGCATGTTAGGGGTCAATTGGCCTGACCTTTCCCAGTAAATATTTAATGAGGCAGTTATTCTTTTTTGTTTTGTTTTGACCCCCCAACCCCCAACATCACCCACATCCCCCAACACCCCCCTCTTTTAATAAAATATGTAATAGCGTGTAATTGTATCCTGGCTGCAGCTGAGGACCTGGCTCAGCAGAGCTTCAGTCTTAGCTGACGGAGGGGTTGTGAGGGGAGTTGGGTCGCGGCGGGGGGGAGGGTTGGTTTGGAAGTGGGAAGTTTTGTGCTGCTGGGCGTAGTTTTGGCTGTAGGAGCTGAGGCAGGGAGTCGAGGAGTGTCTCGGTGGAGTTTTGTGTTACTGCTCTGCTGTGATTCACACTGTATCACTGCTCTGTTATTCTAAGTAGAGAACATCACCATCTCCCAGGCTCCTCTTCGACTAATCCATCTCGACAGATGTAATCAGGGCCATTACACTAACTGCGCTGCCACTGAAATAGAAAACTGTGCAGTAATGATTTTTCAAACATGCTAAGAGTTCTGCATAAATGAAATCAACCTGAGAAAAAATAATGGACTCACTTAAGTATTTATTTTTAATATATCCTCCAGTTTCTTGCTCAGCACATTCCTACATTTCTCAGAGTGTGAGGGTTTGTGTGTGGGGTTAATTGCAACGTAAGCACCACAGTGAGCGTATCTGTGTGCCTTATTAAGAGCCAGAGTTGCTTACATTATTGAAATGTGTTTACTAAGAGAATCAAATACCTTTCTTTCTCTAGTAGGCCCCTGAGGCATTTGTCCGGTCTCTAGCTCTCCCATGGGATACATTATATTCTCACCACTGCACAATTTCAAGAAGCCCACAAATCACTGTCATTTTACCAGAGGCTTAGGGGACTGTATATTTAGATGAGGAAGTCAAGGGGTTAAAAGTGCATGTAGGGGACCGTCTCAGAAATTGCAAATATGTGACCTCTCTGTCTGTGTATCCCATTAATAATCGTCATTAGACAGAAGGATCAGTGTTTTGTTTGTTGCACCAAATGCACTTCATCTGTTTTCTGCAGGGTTATTGGCAAAAAAAACATGTGGACACAGCAGGAACACCAACAACATATTTCCATCGCTCAGCGTTGTTGCAATGGTCGATGGCGTCGCTTGAACTAAATTATGTTTCACATGAGAAATCTAAATTATTGTGGATGCACTTATACACACTAGCTTTAAGCAGATAGTGCTCAGCTCCGTTTATTTTATGCATTTTTTTCTATCACTTCAGAGATGGGTGTAGTTTGATTTTAGTTATTCATCAAAAACAGTCAAATCTCCACTGAATTATTTGCAAATATTATCTGGTCCATTTTTGGTGCACATTACTGCAACTAAAGCTAGAGACACAGCTGAGCAGGGCCGTGAGTACAGAGAGGCTGTGTGGACAAACAGCTTCTCACTCACAGGAGTGATTGCTGGTTTGTTTTGACTGGCCCTCGGTTGGGTTTACATGAACTGCTGCGCGGGTGTTAATCTATGGCATGTCTATTGATGTACTGTTCCAAACTGCGTTCACACAGGCAATTAAGAACATTGATCATGTACACTGTTGTTATTCATAGTAAAATGTCATAACAGAATGTTCATGCATGGTTTAGTATATTAATTGGCTTGCTGAGGAATCATAAAAACTGTTTATTGATGCTTGTAGTCAGTTTCATCAAATGTAGCAGCAGAAGCTGGGGGCTTGAGACCAAATATCACACAGCTTTGCGACCAAAGTTGCTGGCACAGTGGCCGGATTAGAAGTATAACTGGGTGTGTCAAGAGCTGGCATCAGTCAAATCGGGAACTTTCCTGCTTTTAAAAGTGCCTCCTGCCAGTTAAGTGCAAAAGATTGGCCAGCCACAAAAATACCAAAGGGTTGCAAGCAGGAAAAAATCCACATGCTCAAAAAAATGACTTCTTAGCACAAGGTCACTACAGTATCTGCAGCAGCACAAAAATAGACCTGTAAGTGTTAAAAATTAAATAAATGCTGCTCTAAATAACCCCAGCTGTTTAGGTGCCCTTGAGCAAGGCATGAAGTTGTAGTTTACACTCACTTGTTCCACAGGCTGAAGTGCAACATACTGTATAGTGTTGTTTGGCTGCTTCATATATTTAATACTCAAAAATACACTTATTTGCGTTCTTGCTGAGAGTTAGATGAGAAGATCAATATCACTGTCATGTCTCTAAGGTAAAAATAAATCTAGAGCCAGTTTTTCTAGCTGGCTATCCACAGGTACATACTGAACAAACAAGGTACGTTATGTTAATAATTGAGCATCATGCCCGTAGGTGGATTTTGTTACCTTTGGACAGAGGCAGGCCAGCTGCCCCCACCCCTCCCGTTCCTAGTCTTTATGCTAAGCTAACTGGTTGAAGATGGTAGCTTCATATTTACCATAGAGTCAAGAGATTGGTATTTTCTCGGCAAGGACTCAATAAGCATATTTCCTAAAATGTCAGACTAATGCTTTAACACCTTCTCTGTGTTCCTGGGTCAGTAGTAGTAGTTTTCAGAAGTTTTCAGTGTCCAAAAAGGCAAAATAAAAGTGCCAGTGTTCAATTAAATAGGCAGTATATTTATCTGGCTGAATGAGGGCTTGTCAGTTTGTCACTTTCCCACCATGCAGGCTTACTGCTGCCAGCTGTTTTCATGGCCACCGACTGTGCGTATCTTGCCTATAAAAAGAAAGATTGATCCATCTCACTTGGAAACAGAGTAATAATTAATCAGTTTCATACCAAGGAAGCTGTTGTTTTGATGATCAAAGAGACAGCCTTGTCTTGTTGCTCTGTAATTTAAAGTCATTACTCCCGTATCTCCTCCACACAACTCTCTGAGGTGCTGGATCCCAGACTAACTCTGAAGGGTGTATTTCTCAGAAAAATCTCCACAGAGAGGAGTGTGAGCCAGTGGCAGACGGTTGTTGACAGTTCCCAGATGTGAATGTGTGTTAATATGAGTGTGGTGTAGGGCAGTAAAAAGAGCTTGTATGCTTGAGGAACCATTTAAAAAATAAGTAATTAAGCACATATACAGTCTAACTGGAAAGTTAAAATACACTGATTTTAATCACTGTGTTTAATGGACTTTACAAACACTACACATGTGTCCAAATTGGGAAAACCCACTATGGTATTCTCTGAGAAACATTAAGAATTTTGAAGTGCGCCATCGTAACATCTGTCCAAAAGCTTTTTCCTGTTATACTCGCAGGGCTTTTTCCCAGACAGAGGTCACTGTGTGGGGCTCATGCAAGATCTATCCTCTCAGAGGATGAAGCCTGCAACTACAGAGGTGGCCATGGCTGATGAATGAAACTGATCATCTAACCTGACAGGAAATGCTTATATAACCTTATGATATTATGTAACTTACTCTCAGTTTGATCTGTTACAGGATGTCCATTGATGATTCTTAAGTTTTGGGTTGCAGATTGTTGGATGATTAGGAACATCAGGAGGTACCTTCCAGCCAAGAGCTTTTAAGGGATGCATAAAAGTTTGAGCCAAGGATGGTCAGGACTTTACATTCTTTATCTTTCCCTGCAGTCAGCTTTGTTTAATAGCTCAAAGCTCTAAGAGAAGTTCAGAGAGAGGGTTTTTCAAGGTAGACATACTTTAACAGCAAATTCACTCTAATACAGCAAGTTTATGGCTTGTATATCGTAGCAGACAGGTATTACCACTTTTTCAGGTCAATAAGAATGGGACAAATTCAGTGTAAACAAGAGCCCCACTGTGTCCCAAAGCTTACATCTCAATTGCTACCCATGCACCTGGAGCCAGCACCACACTTTATTTTTCATGTCAGGTTTTGGGCATTAAGTGGCTTATTCCCGGTGCAAAATCAAACCCAACACATTCATCATGCCCTCCCCTTTTATGGCCACCTAGGTCCAGTTTCGGAGTAAGTCAAGCTTAGTGACGCAATGCTCATCCTCCTCGCAAAGTGTGCTTATCTGGGTGCACATGTGTGTCTCTTTGCTGCATGCTCAGGACAATGCCTTCTGTATTTGATCATGCCAATGTCACGGTTTATATTTGTGCCTGCCTTGTTGTATGTTCCTTATGTTTTCATTTGGCTGTTTTAGAACTGGGGCAAAGTTTTTAGAGCTTAAATATAAGTTTTTGTGTGCTTGCACACATGTTTAGAGATGCTCAGACCCCCCTGAGCATCACTGTCCTGCCAGATGTTCTCCAGCAGCCATATTGTCCTTTAACCCCTATTTAGCAAACTCCTAAATTAGCCTGTAAATGAGCTGAGAGACATTCGTTTACATCTTATGCTCACAGCATGCATTAGAGCAGAGTACAGGAAAGAGGGGAGGTATAAGAAGAAGAGAAGATGTATAAGAGAGGAGGGATGAGAAGAGTACAATAGTCATCTGTCCAGAAATGTTCCATCAGATGTCCCACAGGAGCACCGTGCCAACACTGGTCGTATCACATTTATTAATAAATGTGTATCATCACCACATGTGGGGGGTGCCCTCACATTGCTGAACACATCTTTTGTATTTTTGCAGACCAATAGGAACATTACATACATCTGATGTGACTAGGAAAATAAAATGCTAAACCTTCACTGTTGCCACAAGCGGAGGCAAATGAAAGGTGTTCACACGTGTTGTTCAGGTCGACCTCTTGCCACTTAGCCAGTGTAAACAGAGTAATTCTGGGTGCCTGGCAGCTGGTGTCAAAGTGAATGGGACATTGGGGGAGAAAAATCTGATAACATTCTTTGGGGAAAAAGGGAACTCGTGAGGTTATTAGATAAATTAGCTGGCAGCCAAGACTGACCTGTGTTTAGTTGTGGTTGTTCAACTGCTCTAGGCGCAGCAATTAAGAGTGGGTTGTGAACTTTTCACTTTACCCTGTGAAAACAAGGCCAGCTCACACTACGCCGGTGTCTTCAAAGCTGCGGGGCAGACGGTCAGAAACAGACGATGGCTGTTGGCCGTCTGAGAGGTCAGGAGTGAGGAAGTCAAAGGTCAGATTCTTGCTGAGACATTGCTAATGACTCCATTCATTAAGCATCAAGTACTACACAGCCGTGCTGAACATGTTTCAGCCAAATGTTGTTGTTGAGATCTTTTAAAGGCTGCTAGTATGTCAACTCCTACTACTGTGAAGAACCACTCCCTGCTCCTCCTCATGTTTTGCTTTCTCTGAGCTAAAAGGAGCCATATAAGGTATAGAATAAAACCTTTGATGTGTGAGTGCTTGTAAGTGTGCATGTTTGTGTGCGCGCCTGTGTGTGTATTGCTGTGATACCACAACTACAATAGACTTTATGAAGCTTGGCAGAATCTCAGTCTGACACTATGACTGAATATATCAGCTGTAATAGTGGCCCAAAATCAATTATCTATTGTTTTCTTACTTTCATATTGCTCTTAGTTTGGGTATTGTTCACCGTTACCATTTGTTTTATTATGTGCCATGTTGGTTTTTCCCTGAGCTAAGTGCACTTTTGAAACATGATTCGGTTATGGCTTTGTGTGCTGCCAGTGTCCTCATATAATACATTCTCTATTAACATGGGACAAAGCTCCAGACAAATGTTAATTTTTGCTGCTGCACAATTGGCCTCCCACATTAAATTTGCTGCAGCAGCTTTCAAATCAGTCTTTGTCTTTGTTGTATCAGCTCTAGTTTATTGTTGTGATATGATATTTTATAACTGAAGAAAAACTAGAGTTGAAAGAAGTATTCAGATCCATTACCTAAGTAAAAATACCTACAAAGCAATGCAATAATAATCAATTACTAGGAAAAGTATGTTTAATTTTTTAGCAGTTCAAGTTACTGTAGAGATATGCATCATGTTTTAAAGTCCAGGTAGTGTACTATGGGTTTATCAGAGATATCAGAGATCAGAGGCACACAAATAAAACTGATGAGAGCAGTGAGTCTGATACATGTAATATGACCCATTGTTTATATATAAATATTGGTTAGTGCAACTTAAGTTAGGAACAAATACCCTAGAATTGTGCTTAAAAATAGTATTTGAGTAAATGTACTTTGTCAGTTTCCACCAGTGTGAAAGATAAAGCTTTTTACACAATTTTGTTGTACTCTACTGTACAATGACAATAAAGCCTATTCTATTTTTATCTTGATGCCAACACATTAACTACTGTATAACATCAGCATAGCTTGACTGCCAGTTCTGTAGGATAAACAACACAAGTGATGCCAGTGTTACCATTAACCACATTATGTTCTCACAAGGGAGCTGCTGACATAGTTTACGCACCTGCTCTTCACGCCTGCCACCAAGAAGCTGCACACAGCCGTTATCAGACCCAGGCATTAATTAGCATCAGCTCACATCAGCAGCAGTGTGAGGTTTATTTCTTGTTTCTCTGTCTTCCTGTCACCCCATAGTCATCAGGCACCACTGTCATGGTGGACATAGCAGTGATGGGAGAAGCTCACGGACTAATCACAGACCTGCTGGCTGACCCCTCTTTGCCCCCCAACACCTGCACCTCACTGCGGGCCGTCAGCAACCTGCTAACCACCCAGCTCACCTTCCAGCCGCTGCACCGGCCACGCCCTGCTCCCCTGCTTAACCCCAGTGATGCCTACACCTGCTCTGACTCAGAGGAGGGACCTGAGAAAGGAGAGAAGACATCCATCCACAAGGTAAGGACATTAATGAAGATCAAGTGTCGTGATTTACACTTTACTGGTAAGATATGCAGTTCTAGGAAACCTAGGTGAAAGTGGATATTTCACCCAAATATCATAAAAGTCAGAATTGTTAATCAAATGTAGTCAAGGCCCAGACACAAAACAATTTTATTTGGAAATGGCTGAAATAATCCTTAGATGGAAATGCAGTCCACCTTATTAGGGCCAAATGATTTATACACCACACAGCGCTCCCCACACATGTTAATCTTTTAGCCCATGTTTCAGCTAATGAGTGTTTCCTGCTCTCAGAGCTTTTAGCATCAAATGAAGGAGTGTATTTTCATAGAGTTGAGTGAAGAAAAATAGAGCTCGTCTACTGCTCGGAGCACTGTTCTCCCTTTCATAGCCACAGCTGTGTCAACATGACAGATGTGCAAAGCCAGACAGTGTGTGTGTGTGTGTGTGTGTACGAGTGTAGAGAAGAGGCAACATGAAGGTGAACATATCTCTCAAAAGGTTACAAAGAGGGACGACTATGTGTCAACGAAATTGGACCCCCGCCACTATTATAGATCCAGCCATTTACTGTATCTAAGGAAGATACCTATCCTGACTGTTTTGGAAGCTGGTGTGTGTGGTCAGTGGCTGCCATGCCATCTACCCAATCACTTGTGTGACAGGTGTATTTTTACATCATCTGAACTTTGTGAAAGTACCTAAGACAAACTGCGCCTGTGGAGTGGCCAGTGAGGCTGCACTTATTACGACTCCCCAGAGATGACGTGCCCGGCTCTGACTGCCCGTGAGGAGAATAGCAGGGAGGAGTGAAGGCGGTTAGTGGAGGAGTGGAAAGCCCTGCGCTTGCTTTTCTGCCTGCTGGCTAAGAGTTTGATGTCCACCATGGTGCATACTGATGCCTTTCACTTTTCCAAAACTCATTTATTGTCCAATGCAAGGCATGTTCTCTGTGCTGCAGAAATGCCACTGCCTCAGAAGCACATGCTATACAAACATCAAAAAAGTTAAGTTAAAGAGTTACATTGATCTCACCTCATTTAAACTTAAACAGCTTAAACAGCTTTAGAAATAAGTCCACTTACACATTTAAATTAACATTGGCGCAGCAGCAGGCAGCAGCTGTATTTTCTTTTTTGCAAGGATGGCCTGGTTTTGCCAGGCAAATTGCCGATGGTGGTGTGTGTTTCTGTGTCATGGTTGTTTCTGCTTTTGGTGTGTGTCTTCAGGGCTTTCATTAAAGAATGGAACAATGGAGCTGCAAAATCATACTACAGTACCATTACTCTACTTTTGTATTAGGAAATTAAACACATATTTTCATGCAATTTTAGTGTACACTTGTATAGGACACATTAGTAATACATTGTTCACCGCACCATCATATACACTGATTGTGCTTGGCTTTTTTGTGGGCATGTTAATCTGCAACTGAATTCAATGCATTCTAATATCAAAGTCATTTTCTATCTTTATTGGGCTAATATTAAGGTTACGGTAACAGCTCCAGAGTAAATGTAAGTATGTCCCCTAAAGTGACCTAAACCAACCCCCAGTGTGAGTGTATGTGTGTGCTTGCTCTCACAATATATGACGCCTTGCTGTGAATGGGCTCATTCAGGATTCTGAGGCGATCTTTACTAGGTCACCCTGCAGAAGACTGAGAGAGAGAGCCTGCCATGTTTAGTGCTGCTGTGCCAAGGCTGCTGCATGGTACCGAACAGATGGAGGCATCGCAAGGGCACAGACCACTGGGAATCACAGAGAAAGAGCAAAGAAAAGACAAATAAAGAAAGCGGCCGATAGAAATGAGACAAAAGAGACTTACTCTTGGCTGAATCCCTCTGATGAAATGTATCTGTGCAATGCAATACTGACATTGTATGTAATAATGTACCATGAGTAGCGCTCCTGGCACAGCTGCCTGCCAGTATCCTCCAGTCAGTGATGACCGCAGTGTTGATTCTCTGTGAATAAAGTGAAAAAAAAAAGAAGAAGAAGAAATGTCTCCAAACAAGAAAAATTTTCCAAGTTATATCACCTGCATCATTTGTTTCATCTTAGGCAGATGCAGGAAAAACAACTGTCTCATCTAGATGATCCATTTGACTGGAGACAAAGCGAATAAGCATTTACTTTATCTTGCAGGTGGGAGTACTTTTAGAGCTTTTATCTAAATGCAAACACAATTACAGCCATGTTTTTTTTTACTCCCGCACTTAATCATGGGTGAAGATTGTATTCATTTCCAATACAGTGATGAGGAGGGTTTTCCAGTAGTGTTAACTGTATATGTGTATGTATATATGTTTTTCCTGTGTGTGTGCAGCGTCTGAGGCGGAGTCTCCACCCTGGTCTTCTGAGGAGGATCTCCTCCACATGGACCACCACCACCTCTGCCACAGGCCTGCCCACCATAGAGCCTGGGCCTGTTCGAAGGGACCGCAGCGCCAGCATCAAACCTTACCATGAAACACTCACCTGCAGGTACCTGAGCTACAACTGACTGTTACCTCATTCTCATTTTTTTCTTTTCTCTCCCAGCATAAACCTCCTCTGTCCTCAGACCCTTACTTGTGTTCAAGCAAGGGTCTGAGCAAATGCAACCCCACTTTTACTTTTTTGTTACTTGCTAATTAGGACCTGCTGTGCTGTGCTGTGTATTATAGGTATACATGACTGTGAGACAAATGGCTACCACAGAATGACACATCACTCCGAAGGCTATGAGATTCAGTCCCAGCAGTGTGGCTGTAGTTGTACCAAAGACAGCAGTGTGAGTGAACAGTAATGGCGCAGCAGTTTGGAAAAGGATGTGTGTGCAAAGGGAGCCAGAATGGAAATATGCCCCACAGGCGAACACATTAACCTGAATAACTAAACTACACATCAACTCTAAGCACATTAGTGCTGAAGATAGAACAAGACAACACAAAAGTATCATGGTTGTAGGCCTGTATGCATGTGATATAATGGACAGGGCATGGCTTTATGTGGGTGTTTGTAAGGTTTTTGAGTATTTTATTTGGGGGCATGGGGTTGTAGGACTGAGAGGGGTGCAGGTTATGTGTGCATGCGGATGAGTGTTTGTGTGCATTCATGTGGTACTGTGTGTGTGCAAGCATGTATGTGTGTGGTGGGGTTTGTGCCTGGATGCATTTGGTTTAGCCAAAGCTGTTGAGAAAATCTGACCTGATAGTTGTATTGTGTTCAGACAGGACTTACACAGATGCAGTGAATCAGTAGAAATATAAAGATACAACAGTCACATATTCTTGAAAACACAACAAATAACTGTTTCTGCTATTTTTTAGTTTGCCATAAAATTACATTGCTGCATTAAATCTTGAGTAAACACAGTCCTAATTTATTAGAGTAGTTATGATTATTAAGTGAACTCTTTCAACATAATTTACCGTGATCAGTGCAGAGATTGTATTCCTTACAATTACATTGTGATTACTGTGACGTTATGTTTTGATACTCTTAGAACAGCTCAGGGGAAAGAATGTTTTTTATGAATTTCAAAGGGGTAGAAAATGGAGATTCAGCTTGAAAATCTTCAGCTGTGCATGTTTGCGTGCACTTGAAAATGAGTTATCGTGCATGCAATGTTTTTATGATGTGGATGCTCAAGCAGTGCGAGGCAGCACGTGCTCCCTGTCCTTAAAATATTGAATATGCCTCAACAAGAAAGAGTCTCTTTCAGTTTCCCCACTGCTGAGTTTGTTTCACAGGCACAAAAGTCTTGTGATGGAGGCGAAGTAGCAATACAGATGTCTGTGGTATGCCAGACTGGGGGGACACTTGGTACATGGCGTAGGTTCAGAAAGCCATGTCTGACTCAAAGACGTGGTGAAAACAGCCTACTTGGATTCAAATAATACAGTTTCAGCTGATGATCACCTTTGTGTTGTTCAGTTGCAAGAGCTGTTTCCAGTGGTGGAAAGTAACACTAAGGTTCAGCTTCTAGTTCAATCATTAGTTTTCCTCTACTGAAGCTAGCATGCTAAGCAGCTAGCCCCAATTCAGCCAGCCAGTCTCATCACTTTCCAATAGCTTTCCTTAAGCATCCAGTCCATCCATCACCATCACTGCTCCTGGCAAGAAGCTACATTTAGTGGCAGAGAAAACTTACAAATAGCCCCTTTTAAAAGATACATGCCATGTCAATTTAGATCTCTTGAGCTCAGTTTTCACTACAAGCTGTATGCCTGGAACTTGAGATTTGAATCAGCTTGCTCACATATTTACCAGACCAGTCAGCAAACTTTTAGATAAAAACTAACTCACTGCTTTTGCAAACTCCCTGAACTTTGCTAACAATTGTTCAAACTAGGTGTTTTAGATGTAAAATGAGGCATGACTCTGCAGCTGCATGGCCTATTTCCCACCTCAGATTAATTTAGAAACTAATTTTGGTGGATTTTTTTGGAGAAATTTGATGCTTCCAGAGGAGTTTTTCCAATCACAGGGCAGCAAGTGGTTTGTCCAATCAGGTGTACAAAGGGTTTGTTGTTGGTGACTAATTGAAGGGTACTGTCTTATAGTTGGTATACTGTGTACTCTTATGCAGTTTACTTGAAATGATGTCTGTCTCAAATGAATTTTTCCATGTTGCTGCCAGCAAAGGAATCTGTATACTCTTGTGCGTCAGTATTGTTTGTTGTGATGAGATTTGTTTCATGAAGCCATTAATTTATTATGGCTGTACTGTTAACCTGAACTGTTCCCATAAAAACACGTGGCTTTTGTCTTCCAAGGTAGTGGTTTAAGCCCAGCTGCCTGGAGAAACTAACTAGCCAGCCAGACATTGTCTGCAGCTTGTGTTAGATAGACACAGCTACAGTATTTGCTTAGACTGAAGATTAGATCCAGTAATATTTCCATTGCTTTTTATCCTATTGGCACATAGAAGGTCTTCTTTCTAAGCACTTATTAAAAAGGGCAGATCAGTGTGCTGCTGCATCCATCAGGACAGATCATGTAACACATGAGTAAAAGCAGCTTGTTAAAATATTTATACATTTTGTTAAAATAATGTGTGTGACATATGAATTGAGCCTTTTGCAGAAAGCTGACCTGCTCACACTATAAGGCACACACTAAAGTATGTGGACACGTCTGTCCACACTTCATCCTCACTTTTGTGTACTTTTGGCCTGGTGCTGTTTTTTTATGTTTGGCCCCTGTGTTTTGATTACAGGAAATCCTAATTTTACAACATGTAGTGATATTTTAGATACTAGTTTGTGTCCACCTTTGTGGCAAACGTTTGGAGAAACAAGACACCGCTCTAGTGCACAATGTGAAGTCCATAGGGACATTTTTTTAGAGTGGACATCTAGGTTTCCCTGCACAGACACCTGATCTTAACTGCATTAGTCACCATTTGGTTGAATGTGAATGCTGACTTATTGCCCAACACAGTGCCAAAGTTTTCTAATGCTCTTATGGCTGAATGGGAGAAAATCCCAATAACCAGGGTACAAAATCTCTCAGAAAGCAGAATGAAAATTTTAACAATCACATGTTTTATGTTTTGATCATGGATTCTGGTTGCCAAAACTTATTTGAGGGATAGAAATGCTTTTGAAAGAACTCTCTGTGACAATGATATCCTCATACTAATGATATATTTTAAGCTGAGTTAACACTAATCACAGCAGGTGTTATACAAATAATACTAAAGTTTATTGAACCATTTTTCCTCCTCCAATTCCTTTAATAAATAAGTTTATTTTTTCACAGTTTTCTAAAAATTGTAATACTTTACATATGACAATTTATCCATAAGTTAGTATTGATGTAATTTACTAGAAAATTGATTTTAAAAAGTCTTCAACTAAATCCAACCTTCAGTTCTAAATGATATTGTTTACTGCTCTGAGCAAGGCACTGTTAAAAAAATCCCACACACTGTTTTGTTTTGTATTGAGTCCTCCAAAGAACTGTGTGGGCTGTGTCTGTCAGTGGCTTGTTTGGGTCTCTTTCCACAATGACAGTGTGATACTTGAACAAGTTCTGTAAATGTAAGCACACTGAGCAGCTTCTGTACACAAAGCCCTGTCGCCTGGTCTTCAAGCTCAGCCCAGCCCAGCAGCAGGCCCCAGCCATGGCCACTTATGGTGGTGTGAGTATAAACAAACACCTGGGCCTCTCCCCAGTCACCAGAACTCCACAATTAATACACACTCAAACACACGCACACACACGTGTGCTTGCTTAGACACACTGTCACAGCTGCTTCTTCTGGGCACGGGTTATACAGACACAATTGGAGAGTACAGAGAGTCTCTGGGTTTAGTTTACTGCAGCTGAGAGGGCTCTCTTCTGACTAACACTTCATGTAAATTTTGTTTTTCTAAAATGAAAAAGAGGGCTGGTAAGGCCTCAGTGTCTGGCTAAAAGACACTTAAACAGGGCCCATGCCTAAACACAACCACTCAGTGTTGTTGGGATCAAACCTGTGATCGTCTCTCAGCAATCGGCAACCTGCCAACACATTACCTCTTAAGTGGGCTTTAACACTGCGATCACAAGTTTTAGGGGAATAGAGGGGAGTGTTGTAATTTATGTGCTGTAACCTGTATATGTCAGTGTTATCCCTGTTGAATTTATTTACAGATCAAACAAAGGACCAATAACCATTCCTGATATGTAATGAGTCCTCTCAGAGAAGTGATTTTTTTGGAGAAGGAGAGAGAGAACACATGGAGGGGGGGTTGGGGAGAAAATGAACACATGGCTTCAATTGAATTCTCTCTGCTCCATCATCAAATCTGTACAATCTTAATTAGGACATTAGGCTTCTCTTTTTTCTCCCTCCTTTTTCCATCATGTCAGCTTTCAGTGACGTACAGTGTTAAGAAGAAATAACACCAACTTCAAAGCAACAATATCAGCTTTTTATCGGACAGACCCGGTAAAAAGAGGGCGATTGAATACCTTCCATTTCCCTCAGCCCCAGCCACTGTGCTGTTATCTTCTTCACGTCATCTGGCTCCAGAGTAGGTAGATTACTGGAAGCAGAAATAATGGCTGCTGTGTTTATCGTGGCTTGGACACTGTCCGTTTGGGCTCTGAACCAAAGGTAATCTGTCAACCTGCTGTGAGTGGTTAAGTATAAAATCTGGGAGTAAACTGGAGCAAAGAGGGAAGCGGGCAGAGACCAGTCAGGGCTTATTACATGGCTCGATACATTAAGATAAGCAAAATAGGAGGAGGAGAGGTGGCGGGGCTGTTCTCAGAAAAAGTAGACAATGTTGCAATTTATACAGTATTTCCTACTGCAGGATAATTAACTTCATTAAGGTTCATACTTACAGTAAGAATGCCATGGTGCATTTGTTTTAAAGTTAGTGAGAACAGGAGGGATTTTCCACTGAGAGACAGACTCACAATTTACAGTTGTACAACAGTTAGGGTTTTTTGTTTTTTATTATTTTATTACATATGAACCAAAAAGCTAAATTTGACCTTTCATCACTGCTTTTCTGGAACTTAGTTGATAAGTTGATTAGTCATAGACATAAATTTCATCTGCAAATATTTTGATAAGAAATTAATCATCTAATCAAAAGTGACAAAAATTTCAGTGTGACGTTTCTCAAATGCAAATATTTGCCTTTTTTTGTTTTGGTTGCACAAAACAAGCAATTTAAAGAAGAACTTCAGAATTATGAGAGCCATTTTTTTTACTATTTTCTGACTCTTCATAAACAAGAAGATTAATTGATTAAATGAGAAGATGATTTGTGCATTAATCCATGATGAAATACTCACTAATTACTAATTATTTTATCTTATCTTATCTTAATTACAGCTCTAGGTATATCTGTAAAATGTTGATTGACAACATATTTAATTTGTTTTTCCTTCAGTAATTCATACAAACGATATACAGTATCAGGCACTTGTAGTAACTACAGTGTAATTTAGGTTTTTATGTTTGCAATCACAGCATTGATTAAGGTTGGAGAGAGATCATGGCTTTCGTTATATGATAAAATAAAAAAAAACTCTTTTCCTAATCTTTTCCTCAGTGTTTTTGTTTCCTAAACCTAACTGCACTGCAGGATGTTTCCTTCACTGAACAAACATGTTTGCAGGCAGCAGTTAAGATTTTTCCTAAAGATATTGGATAAAACAGATTACCGGTATATACATGTCATTTCTTGGAGACAGGGTTGAAACAAAAACATACAGGAATGTGTGTTAATACTGTTAGTATATCTCAGTGGGACAGTTAAATTACTGTAACTACAGTGCTAACTACTGTAACTACACTTAAGAAGTTTTTTGTGATAAAAGCAGAGTCACTTCATACCTGACTGACAGATTCCTCGAGTGAAAATGGCTGGCCTTTCTTATTTACATTCTGTGCTGAAGGCTCAATGTCAGTAGCTGAGGTTATTTTGCTGCATTAGCAGAATAGGAAGAGTGTCTGCCAGTTCTTCAACTTTCATTAAAAGTAAACCTTTTAAGCCAAGTGCTGCTGCCTGCCCAGACCCCCCTGACAATAATGTACTAACTGTTCGCCCGCCAAACTATCAAACTATTTTATATTCCACACCTGCTAGGCATTACACACAGTGGTCCGACCTGGCCATGCAAACACAACAGAACTTCCTTTGTTGGGGCCTCAGGACCATTAGGCAGGGTGGGTACAGCTCAAAAGTGTTCAAGAAACAATTTATCAGAAGAAGATAGACACACTACAGGCCTTTGTGCTCCCTGTGACACCGTGCTCTAACGGCAGGCATTTCCTGCTCTGAGAAGGCAGGTTTTACAACATTTAGGGAGAGGTATTTTAATTGGAACCACCTACAGCCAGACAGTGGCCTCAGTGGAGAAACATGGAAAAGCTGTTGAGAGCAGCTCGGGAGGCTCCCCGTGGTGTCACCACGGCTAACTAACCCGCACAGGCCAGCTTTAAGGCTCTTTCCGTAAAAGATAATATTTGTTGTTTGATTTATAAACCAGTCAGTTAATGTGAATATTTTCATCTGTCTCCTGAGGTTGTGGCTAGCAGTATACGCTGTTCCTGTGGCTGACAGTGGTCTGTCATAAATCTCAAAGAGGGTGGGCTCAGTTTCTAATGAGTCATTTATTACAGCGCCAGTACTGGCAACTGTTTCGCATTTGTTTTGTTGTGTATTCCCATTGCATTGTGTTAATGTGTGCATCCATTAAGTTCATTAATGAGAATTTTTCTTGAAGCATCTGTAGATCATCTGTTTCATGTTGGGACAGCACAGTAGGAATCTCATTAGGTTTTTTTTTCTTGACAACTTCTGCCGACTGGTTGGACATCAAAGACAGATGTAGTGAATGGCGTTATTCCCAATTCTTTGGCATAGCTACAGACACCAATGGCTTGCACATTTTGTTTTCTACAAGCAAACACACGTATTATTTTGCATTTGTCCCCCCCCAGTGTTTTTTTTACTTTAGCATTTTCTGCTGATTTTGGGGTCTGGAACAGTTTTTAACTTAATGTTCTGCCAAACAAAACCAGCTATGTAGAATTCTCGACATTATGAATCACACCAAATTTACTCACAACAATAATTGAATTTCGTCTTATACCACCAAAACTACAAAACATATTCTTTCATTTGATTTGTACAGCAGCTGTTGTAATACACACTTGGATGCAAATCTCAGATCAGAGGATTAAATTGATCGTGATAGTATGTTGTTTTTTGACATTTAACCTGCGTCTTTCAGTGGAGCCTCTAGAGCCTACAGAGGTTGAATATTTCCTTCTTTGAAAATCATTGAAATTGATTATTTCTGACATATATATATATATATATATATATATATATATATATATATATATATATATACAGTAGCCGAAGATGCAGCACAGCACTGGCTGCAAATACCACAGTGATACAACAGGGAATATCATGTGCTACAGAGTTAAATGAAACAACTTCTTTTGCACTTTATCTCTAACTTCTAAAACCCCTCTGTGCTACAGCTGTGGGAGACCATACATCAGACTGAGCCATGGGGAGGGCTCAATAGACAAGGGAGACAGGATACCACGGTCAGGTATGCTCTCAGTCTTTGTTCTTTCTGCCTCCAAGCAGCATGTGATGTGTGTGTTTTGGGCATACATAGTGTATCACAGTGTTTCTCCCTCCCTCTGAGACTGCAGCCATTACAATGTGCTGATATAGGTGCTTAATATATATATAGTACACATGTTCACAACACTCATACGTGCTTCAAGCTAATAATCCTTTTCAGCTAAAGGTGAACATCAGGTTTTGGTCTCTGCCAGAGCAAAAAATTCTTTACACATTCACCAATTTGCGAAACAAATCAGGAGGAAATTCAGTGTTGAAAATGCAGACATACCAGTTTCTCTGATACAGACTCACAGACTATAAAGTAATGCAGCCACCACTGAGACATGTTTTGAGTAGGGGGCAGCAATCACCGAGATGCACCAGTGTTAATGAACAAAGGCGCTCACCATCTCTGAGACTTTCATTTTGAGAATTGCAGAAAATAACCAACTATAACAAATTAGGATTAGGGGAAGTGGATATAGCAGAGGAGTGAATTCATCACCCCCACCCCCCACCAAAAAAAAAAAAAAAAAACCCTGCTGATAGGCATCAAGGAGATTAACAGTGGATTTTCTCCTCAGGCAGCAGTATGACATTTCTTTGTTTTTTACTTCTACCAGCAGAGGACCAAGTGGTCGTGTCATCAGACTACGACAGCACCCATGAAGCCAACCACAGTGACAGCAGTGATGTAGCACATACAGAGGAGGACACAGAGGAAGGAAAAAATGCCTCCCAGAATGTCATCCTCCACCCACTAATACCTCCTGAGGTACAGTAGGGCCAGTCACATTAGTAGCCTCTGATACAGTATAACTGTTGATGAAGAGCAACAATCAGTCATACTGGAACATACATTATTTACACTGTATTTTTATGTAATAAGTACTTTTCATCATGTGTCATTTGTACAGGACAAACCAATTCTGGCTCCAGAGCCGTTAATAATGGAGGACTTAGAGCCTCTGATGAGTCAGCTAAACAATTGGAACTTCCCCATCTTCAGCTTGATGGAGAAGACCAATGGGAAATGTGGACGGATCCTCAGTCAGGTGAGCACATCTGAGAGCATCAGTGACTGAGCTCAGAGGTTAGCTAGAGCGTGACTATTTGCTTAGTTATATATAGGATTTAAACACTTAAAAATAATACAAACTGCTAAGATACTTGGTAACATTATGTTTCTTTGCATTCTCTCTTACAATTTGATTTTTGTGTTTCAGGTCTCCTACAGGCTCTTTGAAGACACTGGCCTGTTTGAGACCTTTAAGATCCCTGTAAAAGAATTCATGAACTACTTCCATGCCCTTGAGAATGGTTACAGAGACATACCATGTAAGCTAGAACACCTCTCTCCTTCTCATGTCTTTCATTTTGCTGTATACCCTGGTTTGCAGCTGTAACAATGAAACCAGCCACTAGAGGGAAATGTTATACAGTTTTTTCCAGTGTTAGTCATATATGATATATGGCAGCCTTTATGTTGTTACAAGACACAAAAGCAGCCCAACAGTGCACCCTGGTGGAGAAGGTTACACACCCTGAACAGACTTGTTTTCTTTCCTGACCCAGATCACAACAGGGTCCATGCCACGGATGTGCTTCATGCAGTCTGGTACCTCACCACGCAGGCTGTGCCTGGTCTACCCAGTCTCATTACTGATCATGGCTCTGCCAGTGACTCAGGTGTGTTAATTAGTACATGCATGCAGATATTTGCATTACCTGGTGGGGGTGCTGGTGTGGATGTGAATCCATCAAGTTCATAAAAGTGTGTCTAAGGTTGTTAACATCAAGTTAAGATGACGCATAAGAACAAATGAGCTCCTATTTCATTATTGTTCAGTTTTTCCAACTTTTGTTAAGCCAGTTATGACTGTAAAGATCTTCTATAAGTAGGCCAGACCTTTTTATTTAGATTTTTCCCTCTGCCTGCAGCCTCACTGTGAGCTATCTCATTAATGTCAGAGCATCAAACCTGCAGGAGTGTGTGTTCTTATCCTGCTCACAGTTTGTCTTATCTTACTCAGGCTTTTGGCACTTGCATTTACGTAGCAAACACTATTTGAAGTCGAGAACAGCATGAAATTAAAGGCAGATTAGAGTTCCCTCTCACCCGTATTTCCATAACCTCATTTGTATGCCTTACTAGGGCCATCCCTTTGATCCACATATAAGTGGATTTGAATGCTCAAGTGTGTGTTCCTGTGTGTGTGTGTGTGTGTGCTCTAGAGTGCACGCATGTGTGTTTAGGCATGTGCACATGAAAGTACAGTATATGTGTTTGTGTAAGTTGTGCCACCCTGCTCTTCACCCTCCTCACTTTTTCTTTTCCCCTGCGGCCAGACTCCGACAGCGGAATAACACACAGTCATATGGGCTTCCTGGTTTCAAAGACCTACACTGTGTCAGAAGATGGTTACGGCTGCCTGTCAGGCCTCATACCTGCTCTGGAGCTCATGGCCCTTTATGTGGCCGCCGCAATGCACGACTACGACCACCCCGGGCGGACCAACGCTTTCCTTGTGGCCACCAGTGCCCCACAGGTACTCATGCTTTTCAATCCATAGCGTTGATCAGCATTTGATTTGGATCAAAGTACATACAATATTATTTGCTTGATTTACTGTCACACACTCAGTTTTTCTTTGGAATCAACAAGATGATCATTTGTTGGCAGTTTTCCTCCACTATGTCTATTTCACTGCCAAACTGCACTGGCAAAGCTGCGACGAGTCATCAGTCTTTGACAGTGTAATCAGACCATCACCAATTACTGTAACTCCTCGTTGCTTGTCAGATGCTGACAAGTCAAGCTTGGAATTACACTGTACTGAGACTGTATTTTCTGTCTTAGCATATCTCCTAAAGTTGGGGATGTCATTATACTGAAGGATAGCTTTTATCAGAAAGCAGCAATGTAGTACAGTGGCCCTAATTTTATTGACAGTGCTTTGGAAGCATCATATGGTTTTCCCTTCCTGTGTAGAAATACTTAAGATACAAATGCTGAGATCATGTGTATTGATGCATTAATTTATACATAATTTTTATGGTTGCAGCTGGGAAAAGCAGACTCTTTTTTACTGCTGTGTGTGCAAGATTGTCTGATTCACATACAGACATTTTTGTGCTTGTTTATTGTAAATGTATTATTGAAGTGTTTGTGTGTGTTTGCAGGCAGTGCTCTACAATGATCGATCCGTTCTGGAAAACCACCATGCTGCCTCAGCTTGGAACCTCTTCTTGTCACGGCCAGAGTACAACTTCCTTGTCAACCTGGACCATGTGGAGTTCAAGCGTTTCCGTTTCCTGGTCATTGAGGCCATACTGGCCACTGATCTTAAGAAGCACTTTGACTTCCTAGCGGAGTTCAATGCCAAGGTAGGTCTATATTAAATACTGAAAAGACATGACCTTTAGATCTGGAGAGATTTAAGTCCTTGAAAACTTAACTTGACAAAATCATTAACTTAAAAACTTCTCTTTCAATTCTTCATTGACCTTTAACTTATGAAGCTTTAATAATGAATTTAAGCCAATGCCAACACAGGGTTATGAATACCTATCCTTGCATATGAAGTGAAAGGTTTATGTATGAATAGTTCTTTTATTTTGTTGTCTTTGGAAGCTGGATTAGCTAAATGATGAATTGTCTAGGACACTTAAAATGGCAGTAGTATTATTCCGTTGTTTTAGTGTATGTTTTTTTTTGTTGAGTTTGATTGAGTAAGTGTATTCTGTAGGGGTGCTTTCCTCATAAATTCATACCATGACTCTTTTAATAATAAAAATAAGCTTCATTCAAAGGGAAATGCCCAGTGGTTTTCAAGGAACAGGTCTGTTTGTGCAGAACATTGCAGCACTTGCAATATGTCCAGCTCAAGTCAACAACACAAAGCACCCTGCAGCTTTTCAAGAACTCGTTTAAGTGCAGACAGAATGTTGGCTGTGGATTTGAGGGTCTTGGGTTTTTCCATTGTGAGTATTAGTACAGTGGTGATTCTCGAGGGCCAGGGCCTGTCAGCTAGCATTGAGCTCGCTGGCTTGGCAGCAAAAGTAACAGCAATGTTTCCCACTGTAGTGCACCCTGCTCTGCTCTTCCTGGAAGCAAATTAGCTTTCTGTGAAGTACCCATCAAGTTTTGCGCTTGATCTCATGAGTTTCCTAGGTTATAAGGTTAGAATGATAAAACTCTGAGAGTGAGTGGTCCTCCTTCTTCAGGTCTGAAGCTCATTAAGCAAAACTAGAAATAATGAATTCATTTGAACTTTCTGTAGAGTGATGCAAGCCTTAATGTCATGTGTGAGATTGCTGCCAGGTCTCTTGAAATGAGTTGTTAATCAAAATTTTCACTGATTTAACCCAGAGAACTTCATAAATAGTTATATCTTCTATCTTACAGAAACTGGAAATGGTCATATGTTATTTAAAGCATAGTGATTGTTACCTCCACATTTTTGAGTAAAGCACATTTCATCACAGGAAAAAATCTGTGCTTATGTGCTTCATAGTAGAGGCAGAAGCTACATTTAAAAAGCTTTAACTTCTAAATGGACCCAAAAGGTCCAGGGAATTAGGAGAGTAACAGTTGGGATTAACCCGAGGAGAAAGAAGTAAGGAAAACAGACATATAAGCACAAATAAGGATTTTATTAACAACTTAGATTAAATGAAAAATAAGTACAACAAAAAACATCAAGGACAATGGAAATTTTGCTTCTTATAAACAGAAGGAGAAGCTGATCTAGATACATACTGAGTCTTAAACAACTAAAACACAGTTGGGAAAAAAATTATATAAACAACTTCCCTCCAAAAAGGGAGTAAGACTACAGATATCGCTACACTATAACTCAAGTTGACAACACCCAGCCTGAAAACTGCCAAATAGCCCACTGGCATGGCCAGCATCTCTTCTCCCAGTCTTTGTACTCCCGATCCTGATGAGCAAGTGGAAGCAGTCGCGCTCCACCACCCACTGCTCGAGGGAGGAGGACAGTACCTGGAGGAGCACAGGAGAAAGAGAGCAGAACAAAACAACAACAAGAAGAAACACGGCACTGCAGCCAACACTTTTTTCTCAGGCGGACTAACGCTTCCCTTGTGCCACCAGTGCCCACAGGTACCATGCTTTCAATCCATAGCGTTGATCAGCATTTGATTGGATCAAAGTACATAATATTATTTGCTTGATTTACTGTCACACACTCAGTTTTTCTTTGGAACTTACCAAGATGATCATTTGTTGCGTTTTCCTCCACTATGTCTATTTCTTACTGTTAAAACTGCACTGGCAAAGCTGCGACGAGTCAGTCTTTGACAGTGTAATCAGACCATCACCAATTACTGTAATTCCTCGCTGTTTTGTCAGATGCTGACAAGTCAAGTTTGGAATTACACTGTACTGACTGGTATTTTCTGTCTTAGTATATCTCCTAAAGTTGGGGATGTCATTATCAAAGGATAGTTTTTATCAGAAAGCAGCAATGTAGTACAGTGGCCCACCCTTATTGACAGTGCTTTGGAAGCACTCCGCATGGTTTTCCCTTCCCGTGTAGAAATACTCTAAGACACAAATGTTGAGATCATGTGTATTACGCATTAATTTATACATACTCTTATGGTTGCAGCGGGGAAAAGCAGACTTTTACTGTTGTGTAAAAGATTGGTCTGATTCACATACAGACATTTTGCGCTTGTTTATTGTAAATGTATTATTGAAGTGTTTAAAGTTTGCAGGTGCCTACACAATGATCGATCCGCTCTGGAAAACCACCATGCTGCTTCAGCTTGGAACCTCTTCTTGTCACGCCAGAGTACAACTTCCTTGTCAACCTGACCATGTGGAGTTCAAGCGCTTCTGCTTCCTGGTCATTGAGGCCACATTGGCCACTGATCTTAGAAGCACTTTGACTTCCTAGCTAGAGTTCAATGCCAAGGCAAATTATATTAAATACTGAAAAGATAAGGACCTTTAGATCTGGAGAGATTTAAGTCCTTTGAAAACTTAACTTGACAAAATCATTAACTTAAAAACTTCTTCAATTCATTGACCTTTAACTTGCGAAGTTTTAATAATGAATTTAAGCCAATGCCAACACAGTGGTTATGAACACCTATCCTGCATATGAAGTGAAAGGTTTGCATAGAATAGTTCTTTATTTTGTTGTCTTTGGAAGCTGGATTATTAAAATGATGAATTGTCTAGGACATTTAAATGTAAGGTAGTATTATTCCGTTGTTTTATGTATGTTTTTTTTTTTTGTTGAGTTTGGATTGGAGTAAGGTATTCTGTAGGTGCTTTCCATAAATTCATACCATGACTTTAATAATAATAAAAATAAGCTTCATTCAAAGGGAAATGCCCAGTGGTTTTCTTTCAAGGAACAGTCTGAGCTGTAGAACATTGCAGCATTTGCAATATGTCCAGCTCAAGTCAACAACACAAAGCACCCTGCAGCTTTCAACTCCGCGGCGCAGACAGAATGTTGGCTGTGGATTTGAGGGAATTTGGGTTTTTCCATCAGAGTATTAGTACAGTGGTGATTCTCGAGGCCAGGGCCTGTCAGCTAGCATTGAGCCTGCTGGCTTGGCAGCAAAAGTAACAGCAATGTTTCCCACTGTAGTGCACCCTGCTCTGCTCTTCCGGAAGTACCCATTGTGAAGTACCCATCAAGTTTTGCGCGCTGATCTCATGAGAGTCAGGTTATAAGGTTAGAATGATAAAACTCTCTGAGAGTGAGTGGTCCTCCTTCAGGTCTGAAGCCCACATAAAACTAGAAATAATGAATTCATTTGAACCCCTCTTCTGTAGAGTGGGATGCAAGCCTTAATGTCATGTGTGAGATTGCTGCCAGGTCTCTTGAAATGAGTTGTTAATCAAAATTTTCACTGATTTAACCCAGAACTTCATAAATAGTTATATCTTCTATCTTACAGAAACTGAAACAATATATGTTATTTAAAGTATAGTGATTATTACTCCATATTTTGAGTAAAGCACATTTTAATACAGGAAAAATCTGTGCTTATGTGCTTCATAGTAGAGGCAGAAGTTACATTTAAAAAGCTTATCTCTAATGGACCCAAAAGGTCCAGGGAATTAGGAGAGTAAATAGTTGGGATTAACCCGAGGAAAGAAAGAAGTAAGGAACAGACATATAAGCACAAATAAGATTTTATTAACAACTTAGATTAAAATGAAAAATAAGTACAACAAAAAACATCAAGGACAATAATTTTGTTTTATAAACAGAAGGAGAAGCTGACCTAGATATATACTGAGTCTTAAACAACTAAAAACACAGTTGGGAAAAAATTATATAAACAACTTCCTCCAAAAAGGGAGTAGACTACAGATATCGCTACACTATAACTCAAGTTGACAACACCCAGCCTGAAACTGCTAAATAGCCTCCACTGGTATGGCTGCATCTCTTCTCCCAGTCTCTTTGTACCTGGGACCTGATGGAGCAAGGGAGTAGTCGCTACTTCCACCACCCACTGCCCGAGGGAGGAGGACAGCACCTGGAGGAGCACAGGAGAAAGAGAGCAGAACAAACACAACAACAAGAAGAAACACGGCACTGCAGCCAACACTTTTTTCTCATTCACAGTGCATTCCAGTGTTGTTGTGTGTCTTCTCACTGATTAGTAAACCTTCCAGACATTGATATGAATACACAATCATTGATCAGCATATTAACTGCATCACATTTACTTAATATCTACAAATCACCCACTGTGCCTGCCAACATGTATGAATATGTTAAATGTCAACATGTCCTTTGATGATCCTCTAGGTGGGTGATGATCCGTCTACAGGTATTGATTGGTCCAACGAGAATGACAGGCTGCTGGTCTGCCAGATGTGCATTAAACTGGCTGACATCAATGGGCCTCTGAAGTGCAAGGACCTGCATCTGCAGTGGACAGAGGGCATTGTCAACGAGTTCTATGAACAGGTGTGTGAATGGTCTCTGATGGGAACTAAGACCTTGTTTGTATTCGCTAAACTGAAGATCATTGTGCTGTCGTGTTTGTATGCAGGGGGGTAACACAGCAACACAACCACCTGCACAGTATAATACACTACAGCACAGTACAGTCTGAAATAGTAAATCATTCCTTTGTGTGTGTCAGCATTTTCAAGGCCAAAACTGAAGTGAGTCATTTTATCGTTTTGATTTTATTTTACATATTCATATATAATATAAGTATATATTATTGCTTCTTCCATTTACTCTGACCTCATCTCCATCAACAGTGAAGCTATGGAAAGAAGAATTCAGCTTTTGTATACATATAAATAAACAATGATATTCCACCCATCTAAATAATTCAAAGCAGAGGCCTGTATCGCCACCTGTGTTGTTCCCCTAACAATCAGTATCAAACAGCCTGTCTTCTGGGCAAACATCATTGCTGACCTATGACCTATTCTACACTGGAATCTTTTAGGTTCAGTAAACAAACAAGACTTTCAACAGCTTTAAATGGGACACAGTGTGAAGGCTTGACAGCTGCAGATACACCATATAATCCAAAATAAAAACATTTAGTTGTCATAGACAAAACTCAATTCAAGACAGACAGCAAATGTGAAGAAAAGAGAAGAGTGGGTGAATGTGCATGTGTGTATTACTGTACTTGTGAGGAGCTTCACTGATGTGATGCATTAATTATCCACTAACCCTAACCTTGAAGGATAGGTCTGAAAGTATTCTATATTTGTCTTGCTATCCACGAATCCCATTAAAAAAACAAAACCAACAGTAAATCAATCCTACTAACAAGTATGTCTGGTTATTTAAAAGCCTGCTGTAGCTCTTTCTTTTGTGCCAAAGACCTCTATTGTTGATGTTAAAAGATTAACATCCTATAGAAATGAATGGGCTTCATACCAGGAGCCAGAGACAGGTGAGGGAAGTTGGAAAGTATTGAAAGATGGACTAACACTTCATAGGTTTTGATCTTTTCATGAGCTTTGCTTAACAAAAATACAGAAGAAAAATTAAGAATATTGCCACCCTAATCCTTTCAGCACCACAGCACTACATGCCTTACCTTAATCTGACATACCTGACCCTAAACGTAATTAATGTAAACCTAAGTCTAACTTTAACTCTAAAACTTATCTCTGAACCCTCACCTCTGTCAGATCTTTGAATAAACGAGAACCAGCCAGAACATTCTTTCTATGCAAAATGTCCTCATTCTTCAGATAGTAAAATCAAAGTGGTGACACACACACACACACACACACACTCTTCGACTCTGAAATAGAAAACAGCAAGCAGACAGACAGAACAGAATGACCCCTCATAGCATGCTGTGTGTTTCACAAAGTCACTCTATTCTGTCACAAAACTCATATGAGCAAGCACAGAAACTGAAATACAGTCCTCCCTCTTTATTATTTCCTCCACATAGACTTTGGACTTCAATCTTGATTGAGTTTACTGTCCTTAATTAATTTTTCATTCAATCTCTCTGACATATTGAGGGAGTAATGGCAGTGTGCCTTCTGAGCTGTGGGCAGCTGTCATAATAAATGACAGGATTTATGTGTCTGTTCAGTTATGTGTTGTACATATATTAATTTACATGGTAGTTAATCCAGGGAACAGCAGAGACTGTAAAGGTATCTTGTAGTTTTAGCTGTAAGAATGGGCAAATGATTCACATGTATGTCTTGTATATAGGAATTTATTGTCAGTGTAATGATATACAGTGCTGCTTTAGCAAGCAGGATCTGGTAATGCCTTCAGCCTACTGCCACCCTCAGTGACCTTTGTTACAGTATGTCCCATTGGCACTGAATGGCTGCTAATCTCTACTAATTGCCTCCAGGTGAAGCATGAAATGCTCAGGCTCTTACGTACCCTGCTACTTGAGCTAGGTGACACAACAGCTTGTTACAAGCCACTCTGAGGTCTATGGGGGAAGACGCAGAGAGCAGGAGCCTCACAGGAGAAATGCTCTTCAGTGACAATAGTTTTAGTGCCACTGGATGTGGTGACGCAAGCAGGGTGCCCAGGCAACTGTCATTCAGGTGGAGCAGCCTCTGATTGCACTGACTTGAGAGTCCGACAACGTTGAAAAAAGCAGCAGAGAAATACAACATAGATGTTCAGGCATGTATAGAAAGCATACACAACATCATACACACACAAATGCTTAGGGTATCGAGCACGAGAAAACATGTTGAGAGAGCCTTGAGGATGAGATTTGTTCACCATGCTGAGAGGCTTTCTGAAACTGATTATGATGTGTGAACCAGGATCTGGGTGTCTTGAATCTGTATTGTAATACTGGATAAATCTCTTGGTTTACTGGTGCTGACACTTAATAAATACTTAATAATACTTAATGAGTCCTACTGCAGTCCAAAGATGACCAATTAAATGTGTTAATATGGATAGCTGAATTAGAATACATCTGTCCTCTGTTTCCTAAACATATCTAAAATACACAAGGCATCGATTTGGGAAAGTCTATAATGTCTTAAAGTCCGTTTAGGATGTAGTCATGGTGACAGCTTGATCTCAGAGCTCCTCTTCCTCTTGTTTTTTTCACCCATGTATGTCTGTTCACCTGTCAGGAAATTCCATCAAATTGCTGATCCATCTGAAATCCCATTTTTTGATGACTTTCATTGTGCTTTACATCAGCAGCTCAATGGAGGAACAGAGGCATTGTACTGTACACTGTATGGGATGACACCTGGGGTCAGTCACCAAGGCAACCAGGAAACCTTGCTATAGCTGTTGTTCATTCGTCATAGACAGCACACATGCAGCTGCCCCTCAGCCTTTCTACCATCACCCTATATATTTATTTTATTTTTTCAATAATTTCCTGGAAAATAACTAAGATGTAACTGTACATTTGTAGGAAGGTTCTAGGAAAAGACTATGAAATTATATTCTAAATATAGGGAAACTGGGGACTGGTGTTAATCTTAAACTACAGTACTGAGTCATTTAGTCAGTGTACACCATGTAAAACAGCATATTTGTCTAGAGGTATGTAGTAATAATACATAGGTTGAAATGCGGCAGTCCTTTGGAGGAAATCAACAGCAGCTTATAAACCCAACACAAATTATTAAACTCAATTGTGTCTGAATATCTGACTCTATTTTCTTTCCTATTGTGCTTCTTTCCAGGAAACTTATCCAGAAATCACTGACATGTCAAATATAGTGTTACCAAGGTTTTATGTAAAATATGTCTTCTCTTAGATTGCCATATGGAGTGTATGCCATAGTAAATGTCAGTGGGGGTATTATGTTATCAACCAGGCACTTGGTTTCATTCATTTACAGCAAGTCAAAAGCCTCAGCAATGCATTTTAGTATCTCTGGGGGCCCAGGTAGGTAAAGACTTAGAGCATGGGCTCAGCAATCAAGTCTATGCTAACAGCATTCCTGGCCTTCAGGGCCCAGAATGATGCTGGTTTAATTGCATTCACTTGGCATCCCAGGTGTGAAATAGTTATTGATTAGCTGGCTAGAATCAATATGGCTTAAGAACCAGTATGAAGAGCTACTGGTCTATGTCCAGCTTTAAGCTTCCCTCTTTTGTTCCACCTGTTTCACTAAGTAATTTCCTTTGGTTTCACCTCTCTGATGTAGTCAGCACCACACTTCAAATTCTTACACTATTAAGACTCAAAATTAACTGTGAAACAAATAATTTAGTGAATTATTCATTATAACTGTGGGACAAATAATTTAAGGCTTGATAGTGTTAGACAATCCTGCTTCTTCATTCTGGTCTAAATTACTCTGTTCTTTTGGAACTATATCTGTGGTGAAATGTGAATCATGCCATGTCTTGGCATTCAGTCAGCTGGTGATGGTTTTGTACTAATGTGGGTAACTCTTTGTGTAGGGCGATGAGGAGTCCAGCCTGGGTCTTCCTATCAGTCCCTTCATGGACCGAGCGGCACCACAGCTGGCCAAACTCCAGGAGTCATTCATCACACACATCGTGGGACCGCTTTGCAACTCCTACGACTCAGCCTGCCTCATGCCTGGACGATGGGTGGAACCCAACCCAGAGGCAGAGGAGCCAGAGATCACAGAGAATGAGGAGGAGGAGGAGGAGGATACTGCAGAAGAGGACACGTCCACCAGCTCAGAAGCATCACGTAAGCTAAGCACTATGGTCTAGAACAAAGCTGTAAACCTGAAGTAGTAAGCAGCACAAGCAGAAAATCTGAACATTATCAGAAATCTTGCCTATAATGCCTGTCTTTGTATTCATTTGTTTTCTGTCGCCATTTAAACACTTTTGATTATACAATATAATGTACGGCACTGCAGGACATTCACAATTTTGATAACATTAACCAGTGGTTCTGCCACTGAACAATGCAGATCTTGTTAGATTAGTAACACTGAAATTTAAAATTAAAGTCTCTGTGTGTTGTGAAATATATTGCATAAAATACAGTATATACATATCCACACCTCAAGTTTAATATTTATATCAATGAATTAGCTTTTAGATATAATGTTTTACAGCTATATTTCTTTATATAAGTAATGGTAATGTAATTGCAGAAAAACTACAGACCACTTGAGGATATACAGTGAAAATGTTTGAGGCTGCTTTGGTACATGTGTAGAGCCGCAGGTGACACAAAAACCATTTGCTTTGTAACAGCTAAATGCACTGGGTTTGTCATATGTTCTTACAGATAAATGACTGCTATTGTACATTCATTTTAAGTTAAGGTATGCATTGTGTAAAATCATCAAAAAAAAGTTGTTTCTTTTTTTCCAGAGAAAGGAGCTCCTAAGAAGAGGAGGAAAGTTTTCTGTCAGATCACCCAGCACCTGCTGGAGAACCACGAGATGTGGAAGAAGGTGATCGCAGACGAGGCCCAGAAACAGGGCCAAGGAGCAGAGTCTGTCCATTTAAACAATGTAGCTGAGCCTATTCTGGCTATCCACGAGGAAGAGGAGGAGCCAGGCAGCAGAGAGGAGCTGGTAGAAGGAGAGGATCCAGAGGAAGGAGTGGAGGAACCAGAGTGGCCTGTGTCTCCACAGGAAGACTCTAAACCTCCAGAGAAACTAGAGGAGGGGGACCCACAGTGAAACAGCCCATGGGAAATATGGCGTCAGTCAGGGCAAGGACATGAAAAAGTATTTCTTTGTTTCTTATCCTATCAACTGACTCCTGTTTTTGCCAGCACATCACTTAGACACAACACTGTAGATGTTTGGGAAATGTGTGCCTATACAGAAAAAAACAGGGTGGGAAAATTTGTGCTTTACACATTTTATCTGAATATCTGGTTTCACCAAACATTTAAAGGAGCTTTCCATATTGCAATACGGGATTATTCGTGTACTTTGGGATACAGACTCTTTTGCTACTGTCAAGAGAAGAGGAAGACTGGTTGCACAGACCTCAACCCATTGTGGTAACACAGGACTGCAGACATTTGCTGCCAATTTATACATAATTATTTTCAGAATGCAATTATATATAAACATCACAGTTACTTGTACTTGTGTTTCAATTTTAGCAAGAGTTTTTGAGGTCTCATATGGGCCATAATTTTTTTTTCTATATATGGATTATAAAGGGAGCAAATGAGGAACATTGGCATATCTTTCTTCCTTTCAACCTCTGCCAAAATTAATCACTCACCCATGGGCTTTAGCATAAAAACACATATATTTATACATTTTATGTTTTACATTTGTTGCCAAATTAAGTACGTTATACCATTCATTGTAACCATTTTAGTTTAAGGAGGAAGACTTGAGGCTCCTCACACTATGTATGTGTGTGTGTGGGTCTGTGTTTAAACTAATGCGCTCATGTGCACAATTCGTCTGCATAGATAAAGTCAGCAGATTACCTCCTAATTGTGCCATCTCTGGTCTCCAGTCCCCAAGGTAAATATAGCAGTCACTGAAGGCTTCAGTGTCCCGTATATTGTAGTTTAAAGGTCTGCATTGACAAAACAACAGTGGGTTGTTGGAAATTAATCTGTGCTGAAAAACGACAGGGAAAGGGAGAACACAGGGTGTACAGTAACACTACTAGAGTGTTAGGAAATACAGTAAAAGGGAGAAATACAGAAGCAGGTAAATTAATAAAAAAAATTATTATATAGATCCAACTTAATCTATTAAATATAAATCCCCTAAATAGATTACACATTTAATTTTAGGAAGTTCTTGCTTTGAACATAGTCATAGGTGGACTAACCAATACAGTTTCCTTTTGTCTTTTCTATACATTTTTGACTCTCAGACTATGTATTTGGGGTCCATGTGCTGTATTATACTCTGTACTTACTGGTCCTTATCATGTAAACACCTGCAAATGATGCTTGATGACCTTCAACCCTCAGGAAACCTTCAACTGTTGAAATTCAATGTAGACATCTGTATCACCTATGACGACAGTAAGTTAAAAACATGCAGGAAACGTGCAGTAGCTATAGAATATGTTCATGAAATGCTGAAGAACAAAGCTGAACTTTATGTCACCACCCCCCACTTTTCCACTTTGACTGTTATAACATCTTTGTAGATAAATTCAGTTAATCTGTCTGAATTCCTCAGGGAGATATTCATTCTCTCAGAGTTATGAGCAGACAGGACTTCAGAGCGCATTACATGGTGATGATATACGAGGGAAATTATTCTGGTGAAATGTTTTTTCATGTAAGGAAAATGTAGTTTGAAAGGTTGATAAAAGGGTAGACTGTGCTGTAGTATCAACATCAGGCCATTGTATGTCAGGTGACCTGTCCTCAGCTCAAAATATTCTCATAACAGTGGTGGTGCAAGGTGACTGGAGCCAAAATCAGGTCTCTGAAGTTAACTGCTATAGCTGTTTGATGCTGGTAGAAAAGATTGTTCTATCTTTAGTGAGACAGATATACAGTGGATATCCATGGAAAAGTTATCAATAGTTGGCCAATATAACAGTGATGGCGGGTTCTTTTATCAGTTTTACACTTTGAAATGTAAAAGTTGTTATTTGGGATTACCCACAGCACAATGTTTTGTTGCTCATGCTCAGTCCATGTGAATTTTGCCCCACAATAGCTCTGAAGTTGTGTGTACCATCACTTTTTATGGTGGAAAGTAACTGCATTAGTAACACAATGTGATTATATTCAGACATTGTCACATTGTTTATCTATAATGCACACTGAGTCATTGTTTTCTTGTTGCTTATTGCTATCACTCAACCAGAAAATTGAAGGTTAGTTTTAGTCATCTCAGACGTTTAACTGTTGAAATCAATTATACTAAAGCATAGAGAGACTGCTTTCTAAGAATTTCCAAATAATTTATAAAATGTGATCTGCTTATGTGATGAGAGTAAATGTGACTTGATCTGCACAACACGATAATTGTGTGAAGGCCAGAACATGATGCATGACATCTGTAAAATGTTCCAGTCACATGATAGCCCCTACTCTCATCTGAGACAGAGCCATGAGGTAAACCAGTTCCATATCCAGCTGCACAGAGGCAGTCAAGTAGGATGCAAAATGTCTCAGATGAATATCCCACTTTCCTTTAATAATTCGCATTTACATAGAAAAAGTGTATGAGAGACCAGTAGATCATGAGTTTAATTAGAGTTGGCGAGTCAAGTTACTGTCACATACAAGTGCAGTGAGACAGTATGTAATGAATTATCCACTGGTAATCTTGTTCTCATGACCTACATTCATATCTGAATCTCTTATGGGTTGGTATCTCATAGTGTACCACTGCTTTCTTCCATAATCTTAGTTTTTCAAACTGATCTTAAAAAAGTGAACAACACATGACAACCCATAGATAGCATATGACAGAGTCTGCCTGTGATTGAAGTTACATTGTTGGATACAGGTGTAGTCTTTGTATCCTTGCAGATCCTGCATTTACATACCCTGTAACCACATAATGTTCCCTGTCTGTGGTGAATAGCACACTCCATCCATATAATGACCTGTTTACTGCTGCCCTGACTCTGCTACAGTCTGTGTTAGAGGGGGAGGTCATTGGTTGACCCTGTTTAGAAAGGCATTAGACAGAGAATAATTTACCCCAAACCCTATATCAGGCCAGAATTGTCAGAAGCCACTGAATCAGAACAACCTTTTTGGCCTCTAATGATCATGTGTTGCCTCACCCATTGTATCCTATACAACATGCCTGCTGTTTTCAAGTATGTTGTCACTTCATCCCTAATGAGCTATAATCATCGTATGAACACAATGGATCCATTTTCCTCAGCTTTTGAAAAACCTTATAAGATATCATCAACTGGTTTAACACCTCTCTTTCTAAAATTATTTGGAAATTGAAAAAAACCCACCTTTCTTTTGTATAATTCATTGGCCAATGTAATATCTATTCTAGTTTCCATTTCAGCTCTGCTTTGAATTATATATACAGTGTGTGTGTGTGTGATAGAGAGAGAGTAAGAAGTGTGTGTCTGTGTCTATTTAATTCTTCATTATTTCTCTAATGTGACTGTCCTGCATTTGACGACTAATTGTACTGTGAGAAGGGAGATGCTGCTTCAACTCTCATAGAGATGATGCAGTTAGTAGTTTATCAATTCTTATCAGATACTATATCTGAAATGAAATTATTCACAGAAGGCCCTATAGCACATTTCTCCTTGCCTTCCTCTTTGATCTACATTACTGCTCATGCAGTCTGGAATCCTGACTGGCAACAGTAGTAAAACATCTAAACATCTCATAATTTAAGGTGATGGCATCTGTCCTGTGATAATTTGTTGATGATCACTTTTTTCTTCTTTTTTTTTGAGCGTGCATACCATTTTGCCCCAGTACATCAGTCTCAATTCAATAGCATTGAGCTGATACAATATATCAGTTTTGATAGTGTATTTTTTATGTCTTATTAGTTTATTTGATTGTACATACTTATTCACATTCTTAGCATAATTGTAACCATGGGAACAACAAGCTTTACAATTATGTAAACAAAAAAATGAGATGAAATATTTTTATATAGTTGACACATGATTAAATAATTAATTGCTTTCTTCTCACTAGTTCCTTGCTTACCACATGTACTAATACTTACACAGGAAGATATCCAAATACACAGTATTTGTAGTAAAATAATTAATTTCCTTGCAGGTTGATGCTCCATTTTGTACAATACACATATACTGTACAGTAAAGAAAATTTTAAAACTACAAAAACTCTTAGATATACATTGTTTATTTTACCATTTTGTAATTTAGACACTATACTGTAGCTACAATGTGTGCCAGACTTTGGAAGTGCCTATGGTGGTATTATGTATCATACAGTGAATATGTTGAAGATCATTAGAAGTTGTCTAAACTGAACCATGTGGATGTTGTAATGTGATACATTAGTTACAAGACCTAATTTCTGCCTGGTATCCTGTGTCTGTGTTGTGTTGTTATTCAGCGTTGGTTCATCGAGAATCTGCTTCATATTAAAATCTATAAGGTAATAGTACATCCAGTTCTAGGTACCAGGCTTCCTCAGACTTTTACAAGCTTGAGTTGAACTCTAAAAGGCCAGTTTAAATACCTTAAGGTGAACATTTCTGGTAATCTGGCAAATTGCCAACCACTTGTACTTGTTTTCTTTAATTTTTAAATTGTCTTAAATTGGTGAAATAACACACAAGTAGTGCATCCTTATCCTGTAAATACATCTGAAATTCGTTGAGACTAGTAATCAATAAACACCCAATCATTTTAAGTGCTATTACTCAAATATTTGACTGTACTGAATTGGTTATAAGTACAGACAACAATAGACACTCCACCAGTCTCTCTCTGAGCACAGATGGGTATGTCTATAGTACAAAGATAATAATACATATATACACAAACTAAATGGATGATGATTTTCTGTATTCATATTTTACTAGAAATAATTCATATATTTTATAAATTACACTTAATGTTGTTTGATAGAATCACTTAGGCACCTTTTGCAACTATTTAGTCATTTACCATAACACTTTCACCGGTGAAAAGCTGTCACTACACAAAAATGGCATAGATAAAACACTACTGAGGTGAGTATACATTGCTAAACATCTTAAATAATTTATCAATACACAGCATTCTTCTCTCAGTGAAGGTCTTTGCTGAGGGGCAACCATTGTCTGATTTTGTAAATAATGCAATAAGAGATTCTATGAGTCCCATAATGAAATTGTGAAACAAAGAGTGTATATGTTCTCTTTTTGTTCAAAATATATAAAATAAACGACTCATAAAATTAGAATACAGTCTTCCAGTGAATATGTTCTTTGTAATTTTCATACATTCCTACATTTGAGTCATTATAGATTTATTCTTGGTCCACTCAATTTCTGTATTTGTTAAGTTTAGGACGACATCCACTGCTGCCCACTCTATAACTCTAAAACACAGCCTTGAAATAAAATAATGCTACCAACATTTTTTATTATCTAAGCCATCCTTGAAAGCTGTAAACACCGGGGGCACAGAGGAACAATTTATCCACGCATACTGTCTGAGTAAAATGATAGGAGAAGCAAGTCTACAGCACTTCTGGCAAATTAATGTCATTTAACACGCTGCAGGTCTAATCGATTAGTTATTCCTTGAGGAAATGTGACTCATGGCTCGGGGTTGTGGTTTTGCCGACACACTGCAGATGTTTGCAACAACACTTCACTGCTGTTCAGCTTATTAGAGCTGAATGAAAAGGTGGGATGTGGTGTGGCAAGTACAAATCGCAGCTCTCTTCGGCGCATCACGTGTGCTTCACAGTGAACACGGTGTATCCACCCTGTCGTCTTTAGTGAAACACACTGCGCTCCGCTGCCGAGGAGCGTGTACAGTATGAGTAGGTGACTTGATGAGGGGAGGGTCATTTTTATGCGGCTGAAGGCGTTCAGGGCAACAACAGGATATTTCATTTTTTAAATATTGTAAATAAGTAATCAGAGACATCGTGAAGGGAAAGGTGTGAAGCTCAGAGTTGGGTAAGTATCATGATGTTCTTTTTAGTAAAGATTCACTGTCATTTACAAAAATCATGCGCATGTTCTGTTTTCTGACATTTTGATTATTTTGAAGACTAGAATTAGTAGCTGCGATATGATTTCAGGTGATTTGCAGATTTAAGGGACAAACCCAAAACGTCCCAGTGTCACTGAGGCATCAACTCTGCATCACTTAACCGGTGCAGTACACCGAGCTGTCTCGGAAACAGACCGGGGGGATTTGCAGAATCCAGAGAAAGCTTATCTGGTTACTCAATACGCATTGTTTAATTAACCCGAGTGCATGTGGTAACCCTAATAATAACAGAGATCACGTGATTGATGTTGCGTTTATTCCTAGGCGGAGGATATTACTTTGAATTTTCTTTTAACTGCATAAGTTTACTCCTTCTTCTTTTTGTGTATGAAACATCATAATTTATTTGAGATATATCAGAATCACTGCGTTTCAAATCCCCAACCCCCACCCCCCACCTGCTGATTTGTGTCTATGCACCCCTGTGATTTTAAATAAAAAGGTCATTATCAGCAACCTAGCACTTGTAGATTATCGTCAGGAGTCTTCATCAGGAGGCCAGTCAAGAATTAGTTTGTGTAGGGTACCTTTTACCAGTTTGTCAGCAAGAAAAAAGCATATGAGTCGTAATTAGCATGGCAGGTATTAAATGTATATAGCTTGAACTCCATACAGAAAAGCACTGACATACACAAGGGACTGTTGTCAGATAAGAGATATTTGGAGTCACCAAAGAACTTTACACTTGTGAAGTACTTCACTGACCTTTGAGGAACTCCTCCCTCACCTGTGTGTGGACATCTTCAGTCTTGTATAAATCCCATAGTGAGTCTGAAGAATAATTGTGCAAAGGGAATGAAGCTCATTAACAGTCTCTCAATAAAGTTAATCATCATTGTAATCATCATTACAAGATGATTAAATTAGATGAATAGCTACTCATTCTACTTTAATTGGTAGGTCATATTTTAAAAAAGGCAGCTTTGCTCATGCAATACATCAACATGGAGGTCAGTATAGTTTAAAGACTTGCTGTGCTAAAATGCCGTTCTACTGAATGTCTATTGATGTGAGATGAGCACGAAAGCCTTCATGTCATCAGCTACAGCTACAATTTTACTTGCAGAGTTCAAAGTAAGGCTTTGGTTTGGCTCAGGGAGGAGGGATCCATAGGGAGTTTTCATGCCACTGAATAAGCAGTCTGCCTCTTAAACAGTGTCAAGGCTCTGCTCTTTGCACTGCTCCACTCTCTCTGTCTCTATACTTCCAAACTAAACAGATAGCAAATATCTGTTGTTTTTTGGTTACTGAGACAACTCTCCTTTTCTTTGTCATACTCATGCTGACATTCATTTCCATCCTGTTTTGCTCTCTAGGTGGCTCACTGTTGTATTCAGTACATTATGTCCCACTACATTTTGCAGTTTATTTCTGCATTTTTTTCTGACACCTGTTTGCTTGCACGTTATTTGTCAGATTGCACTTGCAAAAAGGTGAATCCTAAATGGGATAATATTATTAAGAGCCACCAATTTCAATTCCAAAAAAAGAACAAACAGTACTGTTACCACTGTAATCTTCACTGAGTGATTACTTAACATTTTTCTGTCATCTGTCAAATTCTGTGATTCCTCTCAAAGTTAACTTTCACCTTTTCTAAAAGGCTCATAGTATCATCAGTGACACTGAAGAGATTTTTCTAACAATTAGATGAAATTACATTTTTGAAAATCACACATCTAGTCAGAATGATATAGTGCCTCCGGTGTTTTGTTGTCAGACCTGTAGTAAAGATAAAAGGCCTTGTGACTTCTTCAGGTTATTAATGGTGGTAATAGATGATGGTGATTTTTCTATAACACATGCACTTAAACCAGTATTCCGTGTTCCCTGATCTTCACAGAGCTTTTCAGACTGAGATTTTCTTGTTTTAAGACACAAAAGTCTACCAAATTCATTTTTACTGCCATCATGTTTTCACTGCAGTCCACTTGGTTATTTGGAGAACACACTGGCCTGTTTTTTGTTTTTTCCTTTCTTTCTGTCTTTGTCACTTGGATTCTACAAGATCAGTTGTAATCGGTTTCCTCTCCAGTGTGAAGTAGGTCATGTATTTACTGAGCTACCCATTGACTTGTTAAGTCTGTGTAAGGCTTGTTTTTATTTCCCAATAGGTTCTTGAGTGCATTGTGTGTTGTTAATGCGGGCATAACTGACCTGTATGTTAAATATGATGTGAATACAGTCAAGAGTCAGAAAATATATGTCATGACATCTTCTTAACCTCTAGTTAGTACACTGTGCATTTTTTTTCACATCACTGAATCATAATCTACAATCATCAGTGAAACAGTGATCATTGACCTTGCTTTAAATGATATTTGTATTCTGTTTTGAAAGCTATCAACTGTCAGTTGTGTTTGCTCTGCTTGATTCACTTTAGATTTGTGATGTGACTCATTCATTCATTCATTCATTGTCTTCACCCAATTATTACAAAGGTTACAGGGAATTTTTGTCCAGGGAAAATTACTACTTAGGGTAATTCAATGAATTTCAATTGTTATGCTCATAGTAAATACATCTTATAACTACAGCTTATAAAACAACAATTAATATATATTTCTATACGCTGAAATTGTCAGTGGAGTTGATTGGTATGGGTATAGTCTCAGTGCACCAGTAATTCATTTGAATCATTAGCATTAGTCAGTGTCAATTAAATGGAATACTTGGTCATTTTGGGGATCAGAGGCTTCTTGTCAGTGTCATTTTCATATTGTTCAAGGAAGTGGTTCACCAAGTTTATCCCAAAGCAGTGGGAAAGGGCTAATGGCTAACTTTAGCTGCTAGCAGAAGAAAAGAATGTGCCTCCCAACAGCTGCAAAAGTGTTGTGATTTACTTTTTTTATTTTCCCCAAATTTTTTAGGGCATTTTCAGTCTTTATTGGATAGAGACAGTGAAGAGAGACAGGCTGGGAGTCCATCAGGGGACCAGCTGCTCAGGGCATGTGTCTATATGGTATGCGCCCTAACCATTCGGTCAATGGGTCGCCCCGTGATTTACTTTTTGAACAGCTATCATGCTAGTTAATAGCACAGCCAAGAATCACCAGGGGGTTTGACATCAGCAACTTCATGCTGAGCACAAGTTGTCTTAGATGCTGTGTGCAGTCACTGCACCCAGCTGTGTGTCAGTACAGTAAATAGGTTCACTTCTAAGGATAACTGCGTTGTTCAGTATGTTAAATGCACAAGATGAGAACAGGGTGCATGTATGAAAGACTGAAAGAGATAGAGTAGCCATTTATCCTTGTTTCCAGTGTTTTAAGCTAGGCTATACACATTTGTGAGTGCACAGAGATAAACATGACATTAACCTTCCTTCTATGTTGCTCAATCTTATTGTAGTCAAAGGAACCACTATTCCTAAAACATAGATCAGTAATGACATGCTCAGATGAGTACAGTGATTCTTGATAAGCAACAAATGAGTTAATTAATATTTCCTTATCTCTAAATCTGAATTCCTTCCTACAGGTGTGAGTGAGGACCGCCATAGTAGATCATCTGAAGAGAAGCCACAGCTCAGGCAACGCACAGTAGGGAGCTGCCATGAAGAAAATGGACAACACAGCCACAGGCAGCTGGACTCTAGACAACAAACCTACCTCCTCTGCAGTGAAGAACTCCTGCCACCCCAATCTGAAGGTATTGTACTTGGTGGGAAAAGTAGCTCCTCACTGACAAGACCCAAACCATATATAATCATGTGAGACAGTTCATGAGTTGTCACATAACAACAAACTTCAGTAAACTGGGATGCATAACTTGAGTTCAGGGTCAGCTTTATTTAGCAGCAGTTTATTCAAAACTTTGGCATACTGTAAATAATTCTCCTAATAGTATGATGAAAAATGTGACCATGAACGCTTCTGTTGTCATGTTTTGTTTAAAGACAGTGCAAAATGTTATGTATATCAAACCACAGAAATACAGTTACACAGGCCACTGGGGACAGCGCACACCAGTGAATGGTCATAAGAACATGTATGAAGTGTTTCAGTCTGAAAGGACAGAGGGCCCACATGTCTGTCATGTTCAAAGTCATCTGACTGGCCTAGAGGGGACACATTAATATGACTGGACTCATATGTGCAGAAGAGAGTGAGCCACAGATTGCATGTGTTGGTGAATGTACCCTCTTGTGTGTGTGTTTCATGTACAATATTTAGAGGATGTGTAAAAGCCACTTACAGCTGTAGGCACCTCTGCTGCACCATGATTTCTTCAGCCACTTCGTTTAAAAAGCAGATTTTCTACGGACGACTGGCTGAATAAAACCACTGAAGGCGTCTTCTGTGTATACATGTTGATGTAAATCCTTAAATGTTTGAACGCCCACTGAATGTTTGGGCTGAGCGTGCTGCGTGTTTCTGGTAGGCCTAGTTTATGACCATGCAAGGTGTTGAGTGCAGCAGTTCTCTGTGCCCTTTGGACTGGGTATTAAGTTGCTGTGAAAAATTCCTTAGACAGAGTTTGTGCTTCAGGAAAAGAGGTCAGAGCGGAGGGTCTGTACCACTTTATTGGATTAAGAAGCACATTGGACAATAATTAAAAAGCCGCTTAGTGAAATGCTTGAGCTTCAAGCGACAATAATAAGGAATTCCAGTCATGCTGCCTTTTTGTCCATGTATGTTTTTTCCTTCTGTGTGGTAATCCTACAGCGAACGTCTGAGTGTGGTGCTTCTGATACAACATTCACTTGTTTATCTAGAGAAAATGTTTTTGTCTACTGCTGCTGTATGTTGCTGTAGCCCAGATTTGGATTATTCTACATAATGTATATGTGTTTTAGCTCATGTGGAAATATTGTGAGATAAAGGTAGTCATCAAATTGTTACCACAAAGTGACAAGCTAGTTTCTTAGTATGGTTTGAAAGTGTAATATTATCAGGAAAAACCCTACTTTTACCACAACAAGACTCAAGAAGTGAAGAACAGTACAGTAACAATAAGAGATGTTGAAACATTATGTTTCAGAATGTAAGAAGTAAAATCTTATCTATCAAATCAGTCGAGTTCACAAGGTGATAACTACCCCAGCAGCTACATTATAGTGATTTTATTAATTGTAATCTTAATTTAGTATATATTCGTTGCTAAATATATCTGTACTGTTAAGGGTTGTAAAACCACATTTTTTAAATTGAAATAAAACGTTTTCCAGATAATTAACAGTTTTACACCTGGTAGTTTTAATGTGCTTTTGTTATCCTCATTGAGATCAGATCTCTGTCTTCTGGAACAAAACCTTTGTGTGAGTAATCTGAAGTGGCAAAAAATCAGCTGTAAGTGTCAAAAATGTCTTCTCAAATGGACCTGTTTCTGTAGGAACTGTCCAGTTATGCTTGGGCGGCACTTTCGATTTTTTATCAATTTAGCTGACTTCTGTCGCGAGGAGAGTCAGTGGCATTTGCAGTCAGTGGTCAGAGCAGGAATGATGTTTCAAAAAGTAGTGAAGGTTCCTTTAAATTATGGCAAAATAGACAGAAAATCAACATTATTAATGTAGTCATTTTAGAGCCATCGTGCCTCTGCATTTATGCAGGAGCATTATATCCAGTTATATTCTGTGGCATGAATGGTAATTATGCACTTGACATTAGAGCAAAGCCTGCCTCACTGTAGATTGAGAGGTGCAGACCACCCTGGCGGTTGCCATAGCTCCACTGCTCCCTCATAGTTCCTCACAAATTTCTCATTTATTTGCCATGATTGATAGAGGTTGTAGCAAAATCAATTTCCACTCGGGCCTATATCTTTGTTCTCATCTCTCACTCAGAAAAAAAACATGCGTAATGGAGAATACAGCTGCAGAAGAAATAAGAAAGAGAGAGGAAAAATGAAAATTGTTGATCAAATTTGAAAATTTTCAGATGAAATGTCTCACCTGATTTCTAAGGCTGCATGCACATGATAAGCCTCTGGGTTGGGCACATAGTGGATAGAGCTTGGCTCTACACTGTTACCTCATCATTTACATAATCTACAAGTAAGAAATGTTAAATTAATGCTGAGAAAAAGTCATCACACACTTTTGGAAACTCAGAGACCTCTCTATTTTTAAGCTTCTTGCTCAGCTGTGTTCTGATTGGATGATATTTGAAAGGTCAGTGACAAATGGGGTTACAGTTCACAAGACTTAAAATCTGAATGCAGCACAGAGGTGTAAAATCTAAGGTGTGTGCAGTAGCACTTCGGCAAGATTCAGTGTCAGGTTGTCAGGTTCATCACTCATGTTGTTCAGGACCTACTTCTGATCAGGGATTTCTCTGTTTCTTTGGACTACTAGTGTCAGAGTGCCAGTATTACATGTGGTAGGCTCAAAGGCCTAATAGAGCACCATGCACTGTTTAGTTTATGCTTACACTTGGAGCCACAATCTGAAATTTTTTTCATTATTATGTATGATAACAAACCATCTCCTGTTAAATATGTCTGTTACTGTAGCTGATTTTCACATATTATATTGTCCCTCACCAGACAATGTTTAATGTCTAACTGACAAAAGTATCAAGGTAGATTACTGTAAGACTACGTATTACCATTGTGTTAAAGTAACTTAATTTGCAACTGTTAACACCTTATGAAGATTGCGATGCTTTTGTACTTTGAACCAGATCTGAAATGATCAGTGAATTAATTAGTCTCATTAGTTGATTGGCAGAAAATCATTCAGCAACAATTTTAATAATGATTCATCTTTTTAGTTTACCAAGCAAAAATGTCACTGCCACCAGTTTCTCAGAGGTGAATATTTACAGGTGTCTCAGTGATCTATGTTGGTCGGTGGCGTGTGGATGTGTCTTCTGAGCCTGGGCTATTTTCATCCCTAAGAGAACAGGCTATGGTTACCTCTCACCTGTTTCCAATTATACTGCGTGTCGGTTGGTCTGTCAGCTCATAGCACATTGGATGTGTCTGTGTCCTGGTGGGATTGTCTTCTCTAATCCTCCCTTTGTTAGTGACTGTCAGCATCCACAGGTGGCTGAGCAAAAGGAGGAGGGAGCTCAATACACTCTCTGGACCAAGCTTTAACAGCACATTGACAGCTTTTCTTTAACAAAGGTCTATCTGCCCTGCAAATTCATGTCATACATATACGCACACACTCGCTTAGAGAAATACATGCACTAAATCACAAGCTGGTGCCCAGCTAAATTAGTGCACTTTTTGTGCACTTAGTTGTTATATTTTATTTGCTAAAAATTGTTTTATTTATTTATTTTGCTTTTCAGTTCAACCTTTAGAAATGTATTTTCTGGCTTTTTATTTCTGATTATTGAGTTATAAACATTAAAGAAGAATTGTGTGATGTTTGAACCACTACTACCACTACCAAAAATGAAATGATAATAATACAGGTTAATATATTCTTTTGAAATTAAAATGGAGATTAGAAGCACTTCAGGACCGTTTTGTCTGACACAGTGTTCTGTCCTCTTTCTGCAGATGTTCCTCGCAGCCTTGTCCTTTGCCTACTTTGCCAAGGCTTTATCTGGCAGCTACATGAAGAGCACAATAACACAACTGGAAAGGCGATTTGACATCTCCAGTTATCTGATCGGCATCATAGATGGGAGCTTTGAAGTAGGTGAGTTCCCCCGTTTTTGTCTGTGTGTCTCTCTATTTACTCTGGCTATTCGTGCACATGTTTTGAAGCATTTAGATGCTAATGCAAGTAAGCCAAGAATATGTCCTCAGCATGTTAGCTGGTTTGACACTATAGCATATTTGCATCCCCGTCGAGCTTTGAATAGTCTCTGGTCGCATACCTAATTGACTCTTAATGAGTGAAAAATCCTTTGAAGCTACAGTCATGTAGGCTTGGAATAGAGGGATTTTGTTATGATTTGTGTAGCTGCACAACAGACTGGGGACACTGCATGAAGAATATGCAACATTGCATGTATGCAGATAAATATGAATATTTACGCAGACTTTGATCAAAACCTATACAGTTCTCTGGTGGGGCTGAGGCTGTAACCGAGATACTGCTTGTGACATTCAGACACATACAGTAACAAATATAACAGATCAGCCCCACCCCCAATCAAATCGAACCACTGCAGTTTTCAAAATGACCAAACAGAGCAAATTCGACAGCAGCATTCCTCAAAGGTTTTGGGTAACAGACCAGTGCCATGAAGAAGCTGTTACGACTGTTTACCAGCAAATCACTGGTTAAGACTGGTGTGGTATGCCACTATGTGGTATGCCTTTGTGATTGTAAGAAAATGCGTTTCCCTGTTTGAGTTGCTGCAGTAGGCAATCCTGCTGCATACTGATCAACTGGCTTCTTATCTCAAGGACAGATCCCTCCATGGTTTTTTTTTCTTCAGAGGCAAATACAAGATCAATGGTACAGAAGGTTACATATATCAACATGCATCACTTAGATATTTGATTTTTAATTTAAAAATTGATTTCATGCAATCCGATGCTTAGCATTCCAGAAAGATCTTTCATACTTCATGAAATTGATCTTATAGAATACTGTATTGAGATTCTCAGAGCAGGGTTTCATTTAATGCCTTTGACTCATCTCACTTCTCTTTAGTCTATTATAAGCCTGCAAATTTATTGGTATTGCCTTTGTGAGCTATTTGTTTTAGCTCCATAGGCCAAGATCATAGCAGTGGCTGTATCTTGATGATATCTTCAGGACCCTATGATGTAATGCCATTTCCATCATTGGCGGTGAGCAAGTGTCATGTCTGTATGCATGCATCGCCGGTTATTCCATCATATATTTCTTTGATTTCAGGCTTCAAACACTGTAAACACATTGTTGTGACAGTATCTCTTGGACTCTGAAAACATGGTCTGTGATGTTTTGCATTTGGTGCCACATTGCAAAATTATTCGCGATGCACACCTGATGCTTCCACTTCCTTGTTTAACAGTGCATTGGTATTTTATGCGCTTGCAACTATAGATCGAAACATCAATTAGATCTTCAGTGAATTCAACCAATAACCTCTCTCCATATTGACAAGCTCACCTGAGTCCATCAGGGCAGGTGACAGACCCTCTGCCCTCTAAGTACGATAAGCAGTAGAATCATATCATGTAATCATGAAAGTTTTATCGTTCTGGGACTTGTATTCAACTCATTTTCCTATTTAATTTTTAACTATGAAGCTGGCAGGCGGGTCCAGTGTTGATGTGGACCTACGTGTTTCTGGGAAATGTCCTGGATTGGAGAACTCCAGTAGCACCACCAGGAATCTCACCATTGATGATTATGCACAGTCTGAGAATGCTGCTCTCTATAGCCAGTAATGTACCTTACTCACGCTGTTTATGTTAGTAGTTTTGGACTGTAAGTGATACCAGATTAAAGTCACTTCATTTTCAAAGTAATTAGGTGGGAAGTGGTTTTCTTTACGATGCATATCAAATTGAAATGTTTATGTATCCAGGCAACCAGGAAATGACTTATTTTCCTGTTGCGAAAACTTTATAGAGCTTATAGGTAGTAGCTGTTGTGTCTGCCATATTTTTATTGGAAGGGGTTATTTGGGACTAGTGATCCTTGGCTTTTACATGATCAATACATTTAGAACTTTGCAAAAGAAAAATGTTATTAAAATTGACTATACCACCTAATGTAAATTTTGAGAATTAGTGGTGTTGTGGCTTCATCATCTATTACCATTTTATTCTTGTCAATACAGGTTGTGTCAGATAATATCAATCGTGGTCCTGTCTTTGGGTACCTGGGGTCACTTTAGTATTGCCAAAATTTCGTTGATATTGGCTCACGTGGACATGGGTGAGTAAGTTCAGGCTACTGTCATCTGATAAATCTTGACTCATTATTAATAAACAGTATTTGTAGAGAAAAACTATATTGAGGTTGGTTGGGTGTGTGGATTATCATTTTATTTACTAACATAGATACACCAACACTCCACTGTGGGCTACATTGGAAATTGGTGTGTACATGACAATGTTGAAGCTGCAAAACTGTACATGAAGGCATTGGTCAGACAGGGTAAATCCTATGACACAGTATAATCTGACTGGAAGCAAACACTTTTTAGGCTGTTGTAAACCTTCCCTGTTTAACAATACAAGTCAGGAGACATCTCCTCATGTTATAAAATATTGCCTTTGAACATTTTCCACAGCCCAAAGTTTAAATGTATATAAGCACACTTGAAACTAACTATATAAGCATTCTTTCGTAAGATTTCCTTACTTTTACCTTAATTAAAGGTTACTTAAAAAGAAAATGCATCTATAATAAATGACTCTGAGAGCAAAGAAAGTAAATGAATCCTCATGCCGTGCTGAGCAGGTTCTTATCTCTTACAGAGACTGTGACTGTACCCCTGATGCCCGGCTGGGTGGTGGGGCAGCTGGCTGGCTGGGCTACCTCATAAAAAGCTTGGTTCCATCACTCTCATGTCTGCTGTTTCCCTTCTGGTTCTGCCAAATCACCTGCAATGCCACATTGGATAAACCGACACCAGCTGCACTCCAGGCAAACCAGGTTCATCAAAAGGCTATGAACATAGACGCACAAGTTCAGACCTGAGGCCAGCTAATTTCATCAAATGGCCAAGGGTATGAAAAAGCGGTAATACTTCCAATGAATACTGAGTATTCACATTGTATCTGTATTCAGTTAGTAGTGGTCTCTTGGGAATAATGCCACATTTCCTTTCACTATCACATGTTTTTTTCAACTGACTCTGTTTTGTGACTAATTTCTCAGAACCCACAGTATTCTCACATCTCTACAACAACTTTGCAAACTGGCTTTTTAGAACTTAATTTCCTCTTATGAATTTAAATGTAGAACAGCTTTGTCTGCAGGCAGTCCCATTAAACTGTACACTGATCAGCCATAACAATAAAACTAGTTACCAGTTTTAAGGTCATGGCTGATCAATATATGTAGGTTTGGACATTTTAAACACATTTCTGGGTCATCTATAAATTAATCAATATAGTACTCAGATTGGCCACCCCTGTTTTTTTAGAGGGATAAGATGCTGATCACGAACTGCAAGGCCATGGGTTGAGCTTTGTTGCATCTCTCTCCTCCTCCTCCCTTTCTTCTCTCCTTTGTCTGTAATAAAGGCATAAAAATCCCCCAAAACACTCATAACATATGTGTTTGAAGATATGGTACTCATTCATTTAAATTCCCCAATGCAGAATTTGTGCCTACATTGAAGAGTCTCCTTGGAAATCCTGTGTACATCATCTACTTATGCGTGACCATCATTCAGTTCAACTCTCTCATCGGGATGGTCACCTACAAACCCAAATACATTGAGCAACACTATGGCCAGTCGGCATCAAAAGCCAATTTTCTCATGGGTAAGCAGATTATTTTATAATTCATAATGTTTACCTTGTTTTGTGATTTCTGTATGGTCATTTTATTTTTGCAGATGAGTTATATGCTTGTTCAAAACCTGTGTAGCTTTGCTGAAAGAGAAGTATTTAGGGATGCAAAATGATGTGAGCTGGATGGTCATCATAAGTGTTTCATGAGCTAGCTTGTGATGAATTTTTTATGCTCCAGCTCCCACATCCCTCTTAAGTAAATGCTGCAGCTTCAAGATGACAACCAGGTTTGCTACAATTGTTGGACATTCTGAAATGACATTTATGCATCGATTTAAAAAGCGCACAGATTAATGAAACCAATCATTAGGTCAACATGAGGAAAGCGAAGACAGTGTTACAACGTACCTCTTTTCATCCACATAACTGGATGATGAGAAATGTGTTCCATATCCTCTCAACCATCAAAAGTCATTTTCCTCTCTCACGACATGATTTCAGTTCACTTTACATCAAATATGAATGAGACTACTTTGATATGAATGAGTGTTCTGACTTTGATCCTTTTTGGGGAGCGATGTCGGTGCCTGATGTTGCTTGTACAAGTTGTTTCCTGATCCTCTATCCTTTTAAGAATGCGTTGTATTCTGTGGTTTGGCCAGGCATGATCAACATCCCGGCTGTGGCTCTTGGGATGTTCTCTGGAGGGGTTGTCATGAAGAAGTACAAGCTGGGTATCATGGGAGCGGCTAAATTTGCCTTTGGGACTTCCCTGCTAGGCTACTTCCTGTCACTCTTTTTCTTAGCCATGGGCTGTGAGAACTCCAAGGTGGCAGGCATCACTGTCTCATATACCGGGTATGTGATGTCTGTATATATTTATCTCTTACCTTAATGGAATAGGTAACACTCATAAGAAGGAGCTGGGTTAGGTTTTAGGAAAATTCTTTAATTAAGCTTTACAGCTAACACACTTCCTAGGGCTCCCTCTGTGTTGTGTTGCCTTTCTTCTTGTGTCCCTGTTTTCATATTTAATGCACCATGATGGCAATGGCTTCTTACTTGATGTATTTTTCATATGAGCTGTCAATAATATATGCATTTTCTTCATGTTGTCACATGCAGAGTGGAAGGCTTCTCTTATCAGGAGCGGTCTCTCTTCTCTGACTGTAATTCGGGCTGCTTGTGCTCCAGTAGAGAGTGGGATCCAGTGTGTGGAGAGAATGGCATCACCTATGTGTCTCCATGCTTGGCTGGATGTACCTCATCCTCTGGCTCTGGGAGAAACACGGTCAGATGCACACCTATATGTCTTAGTATAACTCCTGGCTAACAAAACTTAATAATGTTTACGATGAACTGCTGTTTTATTCCTATCATACAGTCATCTTTGCTGCTGTTCGGTGTATGTTGATGCCTAAAGCGTTACCCATTTACCCTAAAGGGCAAGTGTTTCCTCCTCACTGACACACAACATACATTCTTTTCCTCTCTGTTAGATATTTGACAAATGCAGGTGTGTGGCACTGGCTGATACCCAACCAGGCAACCTGACGGTCACTCTGGGCCAGTGTCCACGCAGGGAGAGCTGTGACAGAATCTTTCCATACTTCCTGGCTCTGTCTGTCCTCAGTTCATTCATTATTTCTCTTGGGGGAACGCCTGGCTTTGTGCTGCTCATCAGGTCCGTCGACAACCCACTTGTGGGCTCTTGTGAAAAAAGAATTCATTAGACTATTTTGTCATTCTTGGTGACAGATTACAGTTCTTGATGTTATTGAAATAAATTAATCACTTCTGTACGATACAGTGTAATTGATGGAGATATTTCTGTGAATAAGTAAAGCTGTCAGAAATGAGAGGTTTGCATTAAAGAATTTCCTCTTCTTCTGTACCTTAAAGCATCTTATTATATAACTTATTAATATAATATTCATTCATGGCGTTTTGAGTCCTCCAGTAGAAAAATTAAGTCTATGATTGTCATTCTTAAATTGTTGTGAGGTTGAAAAGTTGAGTCTCCTTTAACTCTTTGATCTTGTTTCTATAGGTGTATTAAACCTGAGCTGAAATCCCTCGCGCTTGGAATCCACACACTGGCCACTCGCACACTTGGTGAGAACCATCTTTGGTATTCTGTACATTACTGTCCACTTAGTTTGAATGTCAGGCACACAGAAATCTCCAAAGAGCTCACATTCAGTATATAGAATATTGGAGCAAGGAGAATCACTGGAATAATGTTTGTATGTATGGAAACAGATCGTTACTTGAAGCTCATCATTAAATATTCATAAGTTATTTTAATTGTACAACAGCTGGAATACCTGCCCCTATATACTTTGGAGCCATAATCGATACAACTTGCCTCAAATGGGGATACAAGATGTGTGGAGGAAGAGGAGCATGCAGAATATATAACACCTCAGCTTACAGGTAAATAAACCTCTGTGTGCCCAATCCACTGGGATGTCTTTTGAACTCTTGGAAAAAACATCGATAACCACACTAGCAGCACCATCAGGCTCATTAAAATTATTCAGTGATTGAATAACGCTTTGCTATTCTCAGATCCTTACCACCATTGGAACAAATAAGACAGTGTAACACATAAGTTCACCACAAGAGTGGTACTAGAGAGAGAGCCATGTTAGCTCCAGCCTAATGTAGAGACTGCAGTGTTTGTAAGATGCAGTTCCTGAAGGTGGAATGTTTTTCTGCCATTTAGCTGATTCTTAGTCTACAGTATTGGTCACTTTATAAAGGTTGTATTTCTTATTCTGACCCCTTCTTATTGTTATTTTTTTCCCTATAAAAGTTTAATTAAAATGAAGAAGAAAAACACTATTTAAACAGATTGGACTTAACTGTACTTCCTTGAGACTTGAATTGTAACTTGCCCTCAGTGATTTGGTGCTTGACTCTGATAATGTCCTGAAAAATTATTCTCCAGTTTGTACCCTCACAGTATTACTTAATGTCTTCTTGCAGGATAGTGTACCTGGGCCTCACTCTGGGTCTGAGGACAGTCTCTTTCTTCTTTTGTATTTTGGGTTTTGGTATACTCAAAAAACATATTAAGAGGGAGGAGAAAAATGCTCTGACCAATGGGAGCGCAGAGCTGGAGTCACTAAGGAAAGAGGAGAACAGCTCCATTCACTGTGAGCAGTTTATACTGGCCTCGGACTGCAGTCCTGACAGAGAAACCCGCTTGTGAGCCTCAGCACAACCTCTTCTCTTCTGACTCAGCTCCGTGGAGCACCTCAGATGTACAGAGGAATGCACACTGTGGACACTTTTCATAGCACACAGAGTATATATATTTGTACAGGATTTGTGTAGGCGTACAATATCTTATAAACATTTTATAAACAAGACATGCTATTTCAGGAATGTATACATTTATGTGTTTATGTGTTTTTCATGAATTGAAGACTTTCGTAGAAAAAAACGTAACTGTGCTGTATTTTCTATGTTGGTCTTTGTTTTTATGATTAAACTTGATAAAATCGTTTTTCAGATTCAATATATATTAAGGTGCCTGAATAATATTGTTTAATGACATCATCTCAGTCTTGTTTTCATAGCTTTGGTTTAATTTCATATTAAACCTGTCTGTTGACTGTTTCTGTGGTACACCTGCTGGAAGAACTGTGAATAAGGCTACACTGAGGCAAAGTAAGTGTTTCAACTAGGTCAACAACTAGATCAAAGCTAGAGGCAACAAAGGCTGTCCACTGAAAGATTATCCTGTTGGTATATGGAGGGGAAACTATCACTTCCTGTCCACATATAACAGAAATCATTCCTGCAGTAGGATTATTTCATTTCACTTTGTGGCTTCTACAGAGAAAGTTCTCTCAATGAGAAGCCCTCAGGGTACCTAGAATCATGTTTGTGCTCAAGTTTGAACATCTGCAGTACCATGGCAAACTCAGTCTGCTGATCAGGGGGACTGTGTTATATGGTCAACCGCTCCAGAACAAATGTGCAAGTAGAGCTTTAGAATTTTGAGACTAGAGTTTTGCAGCATTGGTTTACAAACCCTACCTCATCGACTGTTTGTGATGCAGCCACATGTTGTTTTCAAAATGTGATCCAGTGTTGTGTCAGTGTGGTGTCAGCCTGTAACAGTGACTCCATGATTTATCTCACCATGACAGTGAGGAACACACTATGAAGGGTTTTCTTTATTTTCAATGCCCATGCCTTTGTCACATACCAACCAAACTGTCAACAAATATCAGGAGTAGCTGGGCCAACTCAAAATCAGTTTGCTACATTATATGTACCAAGGCTTGAAGGACAATCCACCATGCAGAAAGCTTAGTAAGGTCAAAAGGCAGCTCAAAAAAGAGATTATTTACAGTATTTGTAAGAATTTGAACATCTGTTAAAAAGATGTTAATAATCATCACGTCCAGTGCAACCCTCTCCCTGAACTTTAAAAAGAATTTAACAGCTTTTGTCTAGTTTGAAGGTTTATAACAAATCCAAACAGATGTGAAATAGCTGTGTGACAGACACTATTATGGTTGTCCAATCAGTGATTTAGGAATCATTACTACTATAAATACTGGCAATAACGTAGTTCCAAAATATCTACATTGGTCATTGTGTGCTAACAGGAGAATACTAGCATGGTGGTCTGAGGTACTTATCAGATATTAGTCATTTTTAAATATTAATATTCACATTAAGCATGAGCCCCCTGAGGTAAAATAAGGACAATATTTCTATTCATTTGTAGAGTGAATAGTTATTAAAGCAACATACAAAAAGACACTTTGTGTGTTCAAAATACAGAGTTTCGTAAGAAGAATTTTCAGCATTTGAAAACATTAAATACCAGTGTTTATCTGCTAAACTGTAGTCTATCGTTTGTTAAATCCTGTGCCTTGGTTCAGGCTTAAATGAAAATGATAATACAAATATGGCCTCTGGTGGTCGACTGCATTCAGCACTCAGTTCTAGTGTAATGAGAAGAAAAGGCATCCATAGATAGGAAAAACAACACAGAAGTGCAACTGCATTCCTGTGGTTACTGATCCTTTTTGTCTTCAGGACTCTGGAGATTCTGTGGATCAAGTAAAGGATTAAAAACTGAATCAGTCCACCATTAAAATCAACGTACACAAAGTATTCTGTGATTGTGTATTTGTATGCACACGTGTGTTCTGTATGACTTTGTGTTACCTGGAGTTGATGGTGTTCCCTTAATAGTCTGTCATACTCTTGTGCCAGACCTTTCGCCTGCCTCTTCATGGCTTCCACTTCAGCATGAGACTTGCGCACAGCTACACACACACAACAGATGTACACTATAAATTGCTCTTTACAGTATATCATCAAAGCCCCTTAAAATTATTCTTTCATAATATCACAGCTGTATGGAAGAAGCAACCCACAGTGGCTCATTATGAATACCTTTTGTATGAACACGTATTTGCTTTTGAAATGTGTGACTGCAGAGCACCCAGTCTGAAGGCAGTGATGATTACTCACCCTCCTCTGCAGCCTTCAGTTGAACTGCCAGCTTCTCAACCTCCACCTTCAGTTGCTGGTTTTTTGCTGACATGGATTTTTCGTCATCCAGGAGAGCCTGAGCACAAAGGGTAGTGTGTCATTACCAAGATTAAATGGTTTATTTTAACAGCCGACATCAGAATACAAAAATAGAAGTCACTGAGAAGTAGGCGGATATGACCCACAAAACCATGCAGTTATGTTATACTATTGGTACAGAGTACATGATGTTACATGATATTGCCTATTGGGGGAGAAAACAAACTGGTTTTATGAAGCAAAAGAAAAATCTGGTTTTGTCAGCAGGCTCTGATGAACTCACTTGTTTGAGCATCCGGTTGTCCTCCTGGTGCTGCCTGGCTGCTTTGACAGCAGTGTCCATCTGTGCCTGAAGGCCTGCACTGGTCTCCAAAGTGATGGCAACCTGGTTCAGCAAGGTGACAACCCGACGCATGATACTGCGATGAGTTTACAAGACGGGAAAACACAAGAACCGGAAAGAAATAAAGGCAGGAGGTGAATTGTATAAGTTAACGGTTTTTATAGTTTTCTGTCATTCTGAATGAATGTGGAAAGACACTTAAAAATACAACTCTAGACTGACAGCCAGAGGAAGAGAGAGAAGCCAGATATGTAGAGGTTCCTCTGGGCTCTGAACAGCTTCATGTGGACGTGGTCGTACACATTGGGGTTCACCTTGGCATCTTGCATGGGCTCAGGACCCGAGTACTTCTGCACCTCACGGACAGCATCTGAGGGTGAGCAGGAGAGGACAGACATATGACTGTTGCTGCCTGGGCTGAACTTACAACGTGTGAGCCTTCTAACAGCAGATTGTCTCTGACTCATAGCATATTGCTTACCCAGGAACAGAACAATAAGGACCATGATCATAGTAAAGAAGCATTTGTTCCAATATGGCGATAACCAGTTCCATATTCTCCAGCTGAAAACCAAACGCCATCTACAAAGTGGGTCAAAAGGACACTGTGAATGTAGCTGTCACAACAAACAGTAGATGTTCCTAGAAAGGATTTTGATGCACTCTGCTGGTGATCTGCGTGAACTGCCTCTTTATGTTTATGTTTTATGTTTTTCTTACAGCCAAACCCTTGCACAGGACCTTTTTATGATTATTTCTGAAAACCAGCTGCTGCACAAGATGCTGACCATGTGCTGCTGGATGGATTTAGGATTATGTTTTGGGTTTGTGCATTACCTCTTTGCTGATATAAAGGGTAAACACAAGATGAGGTTGACTGCTATTTCTCCATAGAGGAAGAGAGCCACAGCCGTCCACTGCAGAGTCATTGTGACTGATTTCCTGAGGAGATTCACAAGATTTATTATCTCTATGTGTAATATGACTAACAAACCAGAAGTGAGATAATGTAAAGCTTTACACTTTGAGACATATCCCTCCATTATCATACATATTATATATTTCAATTAAGTAATAATAATTACATTAAATTCTCATTCCCACTAAGAAAGTTGCAGTGGAAATCAATGAAAATACAAAAATATTACTATATTCTTATTTACTCTTTGCCTATTAAACCATATACTGTATATACCACTGTATATACTATACTACTCTTTTACATTGTGGAATGACTTCTTGAGCATACACACACTAATATTTCTCTAGGCCTACTTCATACAACAGGAAATCTACAGCAATCATTCATAGCCTTTTGCTATCTTTAGACTTTTCTCTATAAATCTATTCTAACTCTTCAGCATAAGTATCACAGGCTGTTGTTCTCGTTTTGTTTAAGAGCGGGAGGTAGTCATTCCATTCCAAGCAATAAATAGAGCTGCTGGCTTACCGTACAAAGTTGAACGATCAGAAGAATGGGAAAGTTCAGACATGCGCACACACACATTCACAACAGCTGCTGGGGAGCATCAGAGGACCTACAGCCCTAAATAAAACTCTGTTGGCCGGCTGACCTCATTGGTCAGCCCCTTTGGATTTGTTAAAGACCACAACGTTCAGGCCAAACAAATGCTTTATTTTCGGTCTACTGAACAGCTACAAGATTTGTCTTTTTGCTTCTGGACCACTTGTTTTTTCCCCCTGGTGTGTGAGTGGAGCGTGTGAGTGTGTTTGCTTGTGTCTTCTCACGTTTCATGTCACAGTACAAAAATAGTCATATGAGGAGGGACACTCACTGTCTAGTGATGAAAGCCTAATGTGTGAGATTAATCCCGAAACTCCTGAAATAAACAAGCAGACCTGATACTTTCAATGCTATGTTGACTTTTCCTGACTGGGCATTTCCTGCTCAAGACAAGTCAAACACTTGTCCACAAGGTGGCGATGTTATCTAATGATATAATAATGAGTGGCTTCTGTACAGGGGCAGGAAGAAGGTGGTCCTGTATGTTTTGAAAAAAAGGGGATTAAATTCAGTCCAAATATTACACACCAGCTGTATATAAATAGTTGTCACTGAAGGAGCAGATATAGGGCTCAATCCAAAAGCTCATTCATTACAAAAAGGATTTCTCTTTTTGTGTCTTTGTGTGCCTTTTAAAAAGGGACACAAACAGCTGCTGGCTTGCTCACAAACACATAAATTGCATGGGTGTTGCACGTCAACAACAGAGACTAAGGGAATTCTCAAGCATAGCTTTCAGTACACTCTTCCTTTTGAATAATGAGGGTTTTTTGACCCGATTCAGCTCCCTGGACTACTCTGTGTATTTTGCCCTCTCCACTGTATTCAGCTTGCAAAGTGTATTCACGCGGGCTTCCTCTGTGAAAGAGACTGATAGCTGCTATCCTCTTTGACTGCGTGTCTCAGGAGTGCTGAGGAGCAAAATGTTTACAGCTGCACCCTGTGATAGCTTTTTGAGAGGAGGCAAATGACTGTAGCAGAACTGAATGTGCTTTGATTGCTCTCTTCTCGTCACCATCTCAGAGGTTGCAACTCAGGAGACTGAACAGTCATTATAGTAAAATGCCTGCAATAAGCAGATGGTCAGGCTAAGGTTGATAGTGTGCTTGGTGGAGTGTTGTAACCTGAATGCCCCATCAAGCTTATTTATTGTCTGTCTATATATATTTCTCTTGTGTCAGGTACACCAGTCAATGTGACAATATATAGACCTCATAAATGCTTTAAATCTTAAAGGTTATTTAAGATATTCAGATATATATACAGTATTTTTGGTTCAAGTTCCTACGTGATACCAGGGCATTCCTGGGAACTGAGGAAATATGGGCTATATTGAGTATTAGAGGTGCAACAAGGGGTCTACACCTGGCTGTTTGTGCCCAGAATACCCCAACAGAAAGGCATTCAGAAATGTGAGTACCGCAGCTATATCTGAGCTCCTCAACTCATCCCTGAGGAGTAGCACATGTATGTTGCAAGGGAAACAGATTTCAGCTGCTTGTATCCATGTTCTTATCATTTCAGTACCTAACCAAACTCCTGGCAATAGCTGAATGAACATGAATTGACTTGCAGACCTTCAGGCTCTGGTGCAATCTTCCAGCATCCAACACCAACGTGCAATTTGGTGCATCTATTCACCTGTTTCATTTTACCCTTGGTCAACATGTCAGGTGGGCCAACACGGGTTAGCACCATCCTGAGCACCATATAGGCCCTGTGTGTGTTAATACATTCAATTCACACTGAGCAGTGATGTGATTGCCTCAATATGTGGTGGGGTTTGAAATGATCATTTGTCTACCAGTATGTACGCACTGTCCATGACACCAAAGAGGTATTGAAGAGCCACAACAACCTGAAAAAATCCAGCATATTTGACTCCCCTCAACTCTCCCTATATATAGACACATCATTTGGGTTGTAAGCAGATTGTCTGATTGTGAGCAACACCCAGCCTTCCCTCATGAGACATCTTGTCCATGACTTTACCAAGAGCTTTTGTATCTGCAAATGTAGAGTTCATAGTTTTCTTACATACTGATACCTGTGCTAAATTTTGATAAGATTTCTTCCTCCAGTGTGATGGTCTACCAGGTTGCAGGAGAAGTGCTCACAAAGATAGGAGTCGAAGCATCAAAATCAAGGTTTTCCAGCATAGACACAGTGCTTGTAAGCACCAATACTGGAAACTCCAAGCTACTTTTTTTGCGCACCTGCAGCTCAAAATGAGGTGCACTCAGCAGGGGCCCTGTGAGTTGGCCTACAGTCCAGCTACTTCCAGCTACTGTCATGACTCTGAGCCTCATGATCTCCTTTCCACCATGAATTCCTGGAAAGAAGGAAAACACAAGCATGTCACTCACACAGATGGACAGGAGGCAAGGAAACCATACACCCAGCTAAAAGGAGAGAGAGACATGGACATCATTCACTCAGAGGGAGAGAGACGAGAGGTGAGGCTGTCTCTCCTGGAGGATGAAGATCCAGATCCATAACACCTGGAATGAGGCACTGACAGCCAAAGGAGAGTTGCTTTGCCACAGGTGTTTTTCTCCTTTTTGTGGGAGTCAGTGAATTTCTCTTTGACTGGCACCATAGCTGCGACAAATGTTGTGTTCAATCCCCACAAGACCCTACAGGAGCTAAATAACAAAATAAATAACTTTTTTACTGATAGAAGAACTGAAGAAGCAGCAGTATGTCCTCATCAGTAGGTGTGAAACTGACACTGCAGTTCCTTTACTTGACTGTTGGTGGCTCACGTCCAGAAGTATAGATGAGAAACTGCGTTTTGAAAATTAACCTGGATTCAGTAATTTGCAGCAAAAACTCTGGACTAAACAGAAAAGCTGCAGCTGTGGTCATTAATGGGAATATATCGGGTACAGAAACCAAGCTACAGTCGGGTTGAATCTCCACAAGAGTGAAGACGCGTCCTCACAGGTGGGAGTTTTTAGCTAGCTGTGTGGTTTATTGTGTTTGTTGGCCACATGCTCGAGTAGCGTTTCAGCGTTTGTTTGTTTTAGTAAGTCTTTATAGAAACGGAAAATACTCTCTCTGTTTACCATGCACTCAGTAGGAATGCGTTTTGGTTAGTTTGAAGTAACGTTCAAAAGATATGATGCTGCCGTTGACCATTTTAGGTACTAACTTTCATCTATTATATGTCAGTCATAGCTAACATTGTTGCCCTCAGATGTTTATCTCTTGATTTCTCATTTGGTTTCTCCATTTGTCTCACTTCTAGTTTTATTATTGATCATGTTTTAAAGTCATCATAATTATTCCTATTTTCTTTCCATCTTTTTGATTAACTGCGACCAAGATATGTACTGACTGAAACATGTTACAGTTGAGGAATAAACTTGTCAGTGCTCTCTGGAGGTAAAACTATGTACTGTAATGGCATTTCTGTTGTGCATCTTCTTGTTGTTTATTGGCAAAGATACAGTGTATGCCAGTAACATATTTTTGATTGATATAATGATTGATATCCACCTTTGTCATTGGTCAGGCTCTTGCGTAAACCATTATGGAGACTTGAAACTTGGACTTCAGGAACAAATTTGATAATTGATTCATCATTTTGAGTCTTTTTATCCAAAATCTTCCAGTTCCACCTTTGGAAATGTTAATATGTCCTGGTTTCAGTTGTTTTTTTATGGTAGTAAACTGAATATCTTTGGGTTTTGGGCTGTTGGTCAGACAAATCAAGACATATGAAGATGTCACATGAAAAATGTTTTGGAAATTTTCTGATATTATATAAACAGAACAATCAAAGTCAATTAATTAAATCCATAATGACAATAATCGTCAGTTGCAGACCTACTTTATCTCAAACTGAACATTCACTGTTACATTCACGCTTTATCTGACCCTGCTCCTATGACCGATACATCTGCTTCACTTGATGCAGTCAGACCATCTAGCTCTCTCTGCTGCATACTCTCTGTCCTATTTTCCACCCAAATTTAGAGTGTGCCCACACGACCAACATGATGTCTTTTCTCATCTTCCCTCGCTCCCATGTGAGCCAGATAGTGCTCATCCCTTGTCCTGATGATTCAACCATAATGAGTTTTACTTCCATCCAAACCCAGCATTGTCTATGGAGAAAATGAATGGGACCTTTACTTCAGGAGCCCTGGACACTGTTAATAACTTCTTCCACTTTGCAATTCTTTTGTGATATTAGGACACTTGGAGGAGAGTGGATTCTGTTTAAAATGTAAGAGTCTGTTTTTAGTGAATGCAAATGCTCACTGTGTAGTGTCAGACTCAAGCTGCCAGACTGTGTTAGTGAGCTCTGTTGAGGAGGTCCCATTCATATCTCTCCATGTGGAGGGAAGAGAGGTGGTATAATCACCAGACAGTAGTCATCACTGAGGAGAGCTGGAGGGCAGCAATCTTCCCTCTGCTGTGTCCCCTCTCACACACAGTGGTTGACACTCTGTCACTGCCTGATAAAACAATTGGACTGACACATGGCTGCGTGCACATACTGTATGGGCATAGCTGCACATTGCTGGAATATACACACACACAAACACAGGACACACAATACTGAATAGATGCATACACACACACACAATTGCACACTGATAGGCAGGTACACACACACACACAGGGCCCGGGCACACAGCCATGTCGGCACAAAACTTCTGACTTCTTTTTGTCCTTCACATTTTTGGTTTAGCCCGATAAGAATATGCCAGCGTGCCCCTTTGTCTGAGCCACATTTCCCAAAGATGATTAAAATTTCACAATATGACGTCAAATTTCATCAAATATAAATTCTTATTGTAACCATGCCTGATAACAGAAGCATTTCTTGTGCTATGGCCAATTTCTCTTCATATAAAATCCATGATGATGTTATTTTTAAAAGCCATAACACCACATTACTCTTCATTGTCTTCTTTAGCATGCATATAAAGTTGCTTATCCTTGTTTACCCCCCAGGAGTCATTTGTCCTCTGATGTAGAGTGGATAATAAAGGGAGGCACTTGATGTGTCATTAACTGTCTGCTCTCTGCTGATAAGGACAGAGAACAGTAATCTACACAGCATTGATTTAAAGACAGACTGTTATTTTCTCCAATACCACACAATGGTGCCATTAAGGTCATAGCAGGTAGAGGTCACACTCCATTATGTCTGCCTTTGATTCCTGGTTTCTGTCTCCACCATAGATTTACTTGTACAGGGATTATAGGTTATATATCAGAGTCGTATATCTTCCAGCTCTATAAAGTGTCCTTCCATTTCTCTAAATGTGGCTTGGTGAGAGTAACATTTGGAAAATGACCACAAGCAACAATTTGTCAAGCTGTGCTGGCTGGTGTGCTCAATTAGCTTTTCTTCTTCTCTACAATAGCAGAATTACAGTTGAGTGTTCGCTGACCTAATGCAATAGAGGCTCCATACGGACAGAGTAATGTGATTTCCCAGGCTTTTATTCGGTGTCTGCGGCTGGATAGAGAGGGGCTCTGAAGAGATGGCATTGGAATTGGGGATGACTGCCTGGGAGAGGCAGCCACTGGGCGAGAGAGGGAAGGACATAATGTATGTGATAGGGACAGCAGCAAGTAGCAGCCTTGATGTGGTGTATTGGGGAGGAGGAAAAGGACAAACCAGGGTCAAGTGATTCTAATAAGGCTCACAGTGAAGCATCATTTAACCTCTGCTATTGGCTATGGCAGTGCATTTACTGTTTTTTTTTTTTTCTACAGGTCAACTCAGGTTAGAGGTGTAGTTGGGGCCTGTTAACATGTCTAATATACTAACCAGCAATGCTGGTCTTGGGATTTGTATCCACGGTAGCTGTCTGAAAATGTAAACATTAATGAACAAGGTCCCACAAGGTCCCACAGCTACATACAGTCAATTATAGTTACCCTTTGCTCATTGGCTCACTTGCTGATTTGCTCAGAGGAAACATCTATTTTACTAAAGGATCCTTTACTATAATAATGATAAGGAGTTGTTTTTTGGATTTATTTTCACAAAAACTGAAGGGAAAGTTTATTTTATAACATTTAAGCACTAAGTCCTTGTTATAGGCTCTGTTGTTTTTTCTTTTCCTTGGGTGGTTAAAAACTGCTTAATGCAGCATTCAAAATTAAATTATATTTCATCATAATAATCAGATTGAGCCAAAATTGGAGTCACAGGTCACTGTCTAATGTCCACCAAAAACATTTTACAATATACCCAAAAGCTCTGGATAATATTTTAGTCCAAGTGAGTTGTGGTGTGGCTCCAGCTTTTCAAAGCTCTTTTGTTGCTCTTGTGAATGGCTTTTCCCCCAGTTGGAGAAACTACTGGGCCAGCTGGTACATTTATATGTAGGACCAAGGTTATGAATGTGGCCTAACTGTGCCAGAGCCAGATTCCAAACAAATATAGCAATAAGTGTTGATAGAAAAGGTGGAGCCATCAAGGCTGTAAGTGAAAGTGACCAAAATCAGCTCTTAAGTCAGAACACCATGCACTGAAGGAGCTTCGTTAAAAGAAAGAAGTATTTGCCATTTTCTTTAAGAGATTTAGAGAAGGTTTTTTTTTATATAGGTTTTTTGTTTGACAGCATTGCTTGGTGTGCACAGTGACAATAAAATAGTTAACAGTTAAATGAACATTGCTCAACATGTTACAAAAAGATCATAGATCAAAGATTTTTATCGATTAACATGATAAATGTGAAGCCAACTGCTCCTACCTAGTACTTGCATAGCGTCTGTGTCGGCTGAAAATGACATCAAGGGACATACATCAGTCTTGGTGAGTAGTGAGAGGAAAATATCTCCCCACCCCAAACACGCACACACACACACACACACACACCAAAAAAAAGAGAGAAAAAATGAGTGACAAGAAGTGAATGTCAGACTGATTAATGGATTGTTAACAAAGTGGTATTTCAGTCAGAACATTAGGCTGTGTCTTTTGTCCTTGGCAGGCCTTTTTGGCTTGGTCAATGAGGCTCCTAAGGATGGAAAACAAGTTGTGACCTCAAAGTCTAGTTGGTGTAAATAGTATTGGCCTTTTAGAGGTAATTTTAGAAGGTAATCAATACAAATGATTTTTTTCAGTAGCACTGATGAAGTTTGGAATAGTACCTGACATTTGATCTAACTTATGTATTCAGCAGGAGTATCATTGTCACAGTGGTAACAGAAATACATATACATTTGTATATTGACACACCACTGTTTGAAGGTTGCCTTCTAAAATTTGGACTCGTACACATTAGTGTTTTTAAATTTATCCTCTGGCTCAATGCTTCATCTCACAGGTCATTTTCCCTTCCCTGTCGGCTAATCTGTTGCTGGCTGCGATCCCATCTCCACTCTCAATCACAGACGTGCCCTCAAGGCACCGTGACATCCACACTGCCTGTTTACAGCTGGGTCATAAAGAACCTCGCCTGCATCAATATTCCCATATCAGTGCTCTCTGTTGTGCTACAAACCACACACTGACAGCCAGAGAAGCGTCCGATGGAGGTTGTGTAATCGCTTTGGTAGCCAACAGCCCTGTGCTCTCAGGATCTAAAGGGCTCTTCAATTTTCTACTGTACCTGAGACAGCAAAGGCATAATGAGCTCATTACTGAGATATACTGTGGCGTACAGTGTGCATATGAATTTGTGTGTGTGTGTATCTTTATGCATGTGTGTGGATACACTGTATATGTCCATCTCAGAGAGAATGTAATCCTTCAACTGGGGATTGTAGTGAAGTGAGCCGCTGGGCTAGCCGAGCATGGCTTTATATGCTAATGGTCATTATAACTCTGCATCTAGATTCGATATTAGAGCGCAGGCTGAGTGTAATAAGCCAACTGTTGTTTTTTTTTTCTTGTCGATTCTTACCACTGAAATTCTTCTGCAGCTGTACAAATAAATTATTCCTACTTATTTAGGGCAAACTCATAGACTAGTTGAGCCAAAAATACAAGGCTGGCTGCATTATAATCTACCAGCAGCGGCCACTTGGGAAATACAATTTCACTGTCTTATACCCTGACAAACAAAGGAAGACACGCACTGTTGGTAGACAAACACAGGCAGGGAAGAAGAACTTCAGTATTTGTTATCGTGTATTATAAACAGAATCTTTTATTAAGCTTTGAGATTTTTGCAGTAGGCCTTTATTGCAGATATGGATTTGCTTATTTAGAGAGCATTGTTGTGAAGCTAGTGTTATTAAAAACAAACAATTTGATAGTACAACCATTTTCAACCTTTTCCTTCGGTTTGATTGAATAATTTGTATATGAAAATGTATCATCTGAGGATTCTATTCTCTTTCAGAATTAAAACAGTATTCGTTATTATTTTTTTCATTATATTCAGTATGTGCTCTCACTATCACAGACCCTGTCTCACCATAAAGCCATGCTCAATTCATCACACCGAAATAAGGCAACTGTAGATTTTCCATTTGGCTCGAAGAGGTGGCTGTTAAAATGAAACAGACTAGGTTTTGATTACATCTGGTTTATGTCAAACAAGATGATGAGAACCACAGTGTTCTGTTGTGTTTCAGGAATGCAAGTGTTCTCCTTCAACTCTAAAAGCAGTGAGAATGAACAGTATCCGCCTAAGCTTTTCTGCTATAGGAAAATAACATACACTACTTCACTGCTTCCTCTCCATTCCTATCTCTCACGGTGCACCTGTCTCTCTTTGTTGTATCCCCATACCTATAGTCTCATTTCAGTCTGAGGGCCTCCCCTCCGAGGGCTCCCAGGCAATAAGGTCAGTGGTCACTGAGGACTGCAGGGTCTGGTGTCGGAGCAACTGGCATGGTGGTGATGGATGGGAGTAATCTCACAGCTGTTAGAGAATCACAAACACTTGCGGGAGAACAGGAAGCCTTTGGCTACGTTAGGTGAGTGAACACGAAATTTATTATAAATATACATATACAGAACAAGTCCTACTTCTCTCTTTCTCTCTATTTATATACCTTGTTTACCCTATGCTGTACATGTTATTATGTATGTACACAATGTACTGTATGTTGCTACTGTTACAAAAAGCCATGCAATATCTACAGTACAGTATATGGTATATCTATGAAACCTACTTTTGTTCTCAATAAATAGTAATAAATTATCCACCTCTTGTTTTTGTACATTCTATTACACATATTATTTACATTACTGCTTTGGATTAATATTTTCCCTTTTTCATCATGACATGATGTCAGTTTTAGCTGCTTTTATTGACTGTATACCCTAAAGATAATAAGTTCCTTCACTCCACATCCTCAGAAGACAGACATTTCTGTCGGGCATCTTTGTCCTCAAATGTCACCTTTTTGTTCCTCTTTGGGTCGATCCAGGAGTTGTGGATGATAGCATTATTAGGTGTAGGATCGGCCTCAATAATAGACACGACTCGCTTCTTCATTTTGCTTTTCAAGACTTTCTGGAACTTCTGCCTGGTGAAGGCATAGAGTAGAGGGTGAAAGATAGTGGTCCCATAAGCCATGACCAGGAAGCCCAGTCTCAACTTGACCATTAGGTCACTGGGGCCCACACTCAGGATGACTGTGTTGAGCACTGTGATCGGTGTCCAGCACAGAAGGAAGGTAGACACAATCAGGAGGGACATCCTGAAAACCCTTTTTTGGCGCTCTCGCCTTTCTCTGTGGCGTTTAACAGCCCTGCGCAAGGCAATGATTACAGAGACAGAGGTGCGCATGCCCAGTGTGGGGTTGCGGCTGCCACTGCTCTGGGATCCGTCTGTGGCCTCTTGCTGCGTTGTCATGGCTGTCATGGACGGACGCTTTTTCCTGCGAGCCTTTTTCTTCTGTGAAGCGTGGAAACGTGTGCCAATGCGAATATTGAGTGCTTGCAGGATCTTTGAGTAGGTGATGAGCATGACAACGGCAGTAAAGAAGAAAATAGGGATCTGAGCAAGCAAATGGTAATAGAGGCCGAGCTCTGTGTAGTACTGGTTAGTGTGGACCACATTCTCCACCACTGTTTGGTTCAGCTCAGGGTGGCCCTGGGCGAAAAAGCCCACCTCAATAAAGGGTACAAGGAAACTAGCAAAGGATAGCACCCAGATGGCAGCCAGCAGGGCCAGGGCACGGCCCATGGTCAGCACCCGGTTAGCTGGTTTGACTGAGATGTCGTAGCGATCAAGGGTGATGGCAAGCACATTAGCAGCAGTGGCAACACTAGCAAAGGAGACGCAGGCTTCGTGGAAGCAGCAGACGAGGGCAGTGTCTCCCTCCAGGGACAGCAGCACCACCACAATGGTGAGAGGGATGCAGCACACACAAACCAGCACGTCCAACACATGGAGGTTCATGGTAACGATGTTACTGACAGAACTAATTAGGTTCGACTTCATACAGTAGAGGGCAAGCACAGTGAGGTTTGAGCTCAGGCCCAGGAGGATTTCCAGCATGAGAAAACCAGTCAGGGAGACCTGAAAACTAACAGGATAGGGATACGGGCTGGGGGTTGCCGGACTCATGGTGCGGCTGATAGGTTCAGTGTTGTCGGTGACTGTGACGTTGCTCATGGTGGCTTCTTGTTCCAGGTAGGGAAGGATATGCATTATCCTGCGTGTGGGGAGAAGAGAGAAAGAGACTTTATGAAGAGGAAAAAGAGAAGAGATCAGTGTATGCGCATCTCTAGAAAGCTGTAATTAATACACATAAGAGGAAGCCTTTTGAGTTAAAATGAGAAATGCTGACACTTTAACAGAACTTCTTTCCTGCCTCACCCTGTGGATTAGATTGTCTCACTATGCGCATGGCATGACTAACTAGTAACTGTCTTTTTATCACCATCCTTGATCAGACAGTTGCATCCAAAGCAGAGGCACATCATACAACAGAAAGCTGTCAGAACAAATTGAATTCTTCAACCACATTGCCCTAATGGCTTGGTGTGTTTTGGCTTTGTTGAGGCTTAGCTGTGGCTTAGTGTACTTTTGAGCCCCTATTGAACAACACATTCAAGCTGACATAGTTTTAATGTGTTAGCATTTAGTGTATACAATGAATTTGGTCCAGAGGTCATGAAAAGAGGAGGATTAAGGCAGTGATGAAGAAAGCAGATTTTAACCCCATTCAGATGGGATTAATATTACAGCGGGGAGGTGCGGGTTACTTGGTAACTAAACAACACATTTCTGACAGCATTTTAGTCATTGCCAAATGAGGACAACTGGAGGTGGTTCATGACTGACAAGAATATTCTGCCAGAAAATTGTGTTTACCTCATCACCACCAGGCTTCCAACTCTCAGAGAAACACTTTAGAATACAAGATGTTTGTTCACACAGGACTTCAAATAATTGAAGGACTAACGAGCGCACCTCGCTGGTGTTTGAGACTGTAATTAATATTGGGTTAGGGGGAGAAAAATCTAATACACATGCACTTAAAATAACTGATAAACATGTGCTATGTGAAAATCATCCAGCTCCCCTCTAGAGAAATTAATCCAATCTGAATGGCACTCTAGATGACATGCAGGAAAACAAATGGTTTTTTGTAATATTTACCCTTCCCTCCAGCACTATCTGAATACCAGGGCTGTGTAATCAGGCCATAGAGTCCATGTTAGATCCACAGAGACAAGCATCACATCCAAACATAGCCAGTGGAAAAGTGTTTCCGCTCCAGCAGAGCCCCCCAACGAGGCTTTTCCTTTCACTGCTTGTCCCTCCCAGAGAGGCTGACAGCCAGAAAAGCACCTGTCTGTCTCGCCAAAGACTGTCTGCGGGCTGCCAGCTTTTTCTTCCTAACCTCAATGGCAAGAAAGCAAAGGAATCAGCCACCTGCACCCAGTGGATGTTAAGAGAATATAGGCTAATGTCCTCGGCAGACTCTTTTTCTCAGATCTCTGGTCCGTTTGCTTTGGTGATGGTGGGAGCATTGATGGATGAGTGGAACAGGGATAAGATGTTGGAGCCACCTCCTGTTTATAATCTCATGATATTCCCAGGCAGGAGAAACACAGCCAACCAAGAAAACAAAGAAACACAGACTCTTTCCCTTGCACAGAGCTGGAATGTACTGCTCATAGTACGATCCAAATCCTTGCTTTTCGCTTTTTTTGTCCCCAGTGAGAAGACAGTAGTCAGATCTGTAAATGTAAAAATATAGTTATATCCACGAGCTTGTACTCCAAGAGTTTGTCAGTCAGCCATGTAGATTCCCCAGTGCACAGCATAGTAATGTACAGAATCTGTCCAGGAGAGGTCAGTGCGTCCGGGCAGCGTCCAGGCCCATGTCTCCCCCGGGATCACTAATGGAACAGGCCTTCACTTTCCACCTTTCTCATCAGTCTCTGTACGCCTGGCTCCAGCCGCCATTGACTTGTAAATTGAGCACAGGTCTCCAGTTTGCCCCTTGACATGCTGAACCCTCAATCACTGGAGATGGCGTGAGTAGAGCAGATTACTAGAGTGCATATGTGTCCAATCACCATGACATGTGTGATCACTGTGACATTTGGGATCACCAGTATTTATACGTGCTTAGGAGAGAGGTTGATTCAGCAATTTGGGAGAAGGTCATCCTCATGAGGTAGTGGAAGTGAGTTCATCAGACAGAGAAGCCTGCCTTGTAGGTTTGCGAAAAGATCCCAGACGATAATTGGACTTAAGGAAGTAGGAGATGTGTACAGCATCATCTGTCTGTCCTTCAGTCCCACATCTTTATTTCACAGTGACCTGAAGGGAGAGAAAGAATAGGGTAATGGATGATAGAGACAGAGAGATAAGGAGAGGGAGTAGGAGAGGGAAGTGTGGGGGATGCGTTAGTGAAAATAAACATATCCTCAGTAGAGAGGCGACAAGGAAACTCTCATTAGCATAGCAACAAGCCTCTGATGTCTTATCATGTTCCTGTGCATCGCCTGCTGCACTTTACATCTTTGTAAATGCTACTGCATTAACATAACAGTAGCTCTAATACAGGGTTTGTACAAAAGCAACTGGTATTTTACATCTTAGCTTCTGTTTTCAGATGGAATATTAACTATAGTAGTATTTTACTATTCCTGTCGTTTATAGTGTACATTACTACAGGAAAATACTTTGTGTGAATTATTGTATGCCATTTGTGCAGCCACAGTGGTGCTGAGACAGTCATACAATTTTCATGATAGGACAGACTTGCTTAGAGCTTTAGCGCAGTGTTATTCCTCAGGGAACTTGTCATAAAGACGCGGATGTCTCCTCGTATGTTACTGTATGTGATCCATGTAATCTCTTCAGAGGAACATGTCGGTCATTTTTCAAGGTTGTTTCAGTAATGGATGCAATGCTTTACCATGCCACAATGTCAGGAGAAATGAGCAGTTAATACCAAGAAGGGAGAGGATCATGTATGTTATAAAGGTGCACAGTTTGAAAGTGCACCATTACATATCAAGTTTCTCGCATCATGAGAGCCTGACAGTTTGGAATATGGTGTGTGTGTGTGTGTGTGTGTGTGTGTGTGTGTGTGTGTGTGTGTGTGTGTGTGTGTGTGTGTGTGTGTGTGTGTGTGTGTGTGTGTGTGTAGCAGTAAAACACAAACAGATATGTGCATAGTATGGGAATATACAGCCATTCTAATATATAAACAATTTAGCAAAAGCCTTTTAGAATGTGTGATGTTTACAGTAGCAGCTACTTGGAATTACAAGTTGAAGACTGAATGCATTTTAATCAGTTGCTCATTGGTTTCATCTGAGCCTTAACCATATTTTTGTAAATGAAAGTCTTTGAATAATATATTATAACTGAAGTTAATTCAGGAAATGATGTTGTTGGTTTCTAATCTCATGCATTTGTTTTGTTGTGACAGAGATGTTTGGCATTGAGTTTTCTTTGCCATCACATACGCTTTGCTCAGCAGAGTGCTCTAAATCAAACCAATAAGTAGAGTGCCCCATCAAAACACAGCAAAGCTCACCATGCAGGGTAAACACAGATGCTCCAGGGCTGGTCCATACACCACGCCGTCCCGTCTCGTTCCACCTCTGCAACAATCTAGGTCGACAGACAGAAATTGCTGGTTTATCCTCTGCTCCTTTCAGCAGTAATCCAAGAATTAGGATAGAATATTAATGAACATACAAGGGTCACAGAACTGACAGATGTTCTTTCTTTCCCGGTCCCCGGACAGAGAAAGTCCACAGAGATTAGTCCTGACAGGGATGTTGGTGGGATTCTTCTGCCCCCCCCCTTTGTCCCTGTTTTTCTTCTCATCCATCCATGTGGACTGGTGTGTGAATACTCCTCATCTCACCAACTCTCTGTTGCGCTCCCTCCCTGCCTAACTGTCTGGATCGGAGTGCAAACCATCACACTCCCGGTATCTCTCTATCTCCCGCTCTGCTCTCTCCTCTCTCCCTCCCTCCCTCTCTCTCTCTCTTACTGCGGAGGTTTGCAGTGCTCCCCCAGTCCTGATTGGTCTTCTGTAATAGGCTTAACCCTTTCCTCTCCAGCAAGGGGAGGTATTTCCTTTTGTTCTGGCTCTATCCTCCCTTCCCTGCCAGTGACGGTGACATCCCGTGTGGGGCTGTAGTGATTTGGAAAAAAAAGCCTCTACTACGCTTTTTTCACAGGGACTTTAGATGCCACTGTTCTCAACACACAACCTGCTGCAGGGTTGAATAGGCAGACTGTTGGAAGAAAAAACAGCAGAAAATGCTGGGATGATGTATTAATTAGCTCTGTCACGATGTAATGATCAAGTAATGTGTTTGTGCGCTGTAGGGGGAATGATGAGGATGGAGAGCCAGCAGAGAGAAGCAATATTTTTCGTATTGATTTCGCACACATACATAGGTCTTAATATGCGTGTGCAAGTGAGCATGAGAGGCAGCGAGACTGACAGAGAGGAGATAAATTCTTGCAGCTGTGAGTGGGAGAAATGGATTATGCAGGAAAGAATGAAAGTCAGAAAAGAAGAGATAGAGGATAGTGGCTCTGATTGATAGTTTCAATTAAGTTGCTCTGTGAGATCAGTAAGAGGTTGAACACCCTCCATTCCTTTGTCAGGGCTCATTTGTCAGGTGCAATTATTACCAGAGGGCATCCTGGTACCTGACAGCCTCCAGTAAAGAAGAGGGGGGCATCTGTCGCCCTGGCATGGCTAGCTGATAAACTACCGATTAAAGTCCACAGAAAATACATCAGGCGCTGTTATTCTGATGGTGACAGTTTAATAATTGCACTTTGCCAGGCAGATGTTTCACTTATTTTAGTTCACTCAGGTATTTAAAGTTGACTTGCTGCACTTTGGAACAGTGAACAGAGGACTTGAAGGGATTCAAAGCTGTAACTGGTAATGAGGAAACAATTTGTCAATTAATCGAGTAGCTTATTGACAGAAAATGAGTCAAAACATTTGATAATCGACTTGTCATTTAAGTAATTTAAAAGTGAAAATGCCAAACTTTTAGAAGCTCTGTCAAATGAGACAATTTGCTGCCTTTTTAAAATTTTATATTGTTGTAAACTGAACAGCTTTGGCCTTTGGAGTGTTGTTTAGAGAAAACAAGCCAAGGTGATGATGACATTTTGGGCTCTGAGGAATTGTGATGGACATTTTTATACACTTTTTTTTTGTACACTTGATTGCTGCCAGTTTAACATTACATGGTGCACATATAATCTTGCCTTTGGGTCTTGCATGTTGGAGGTGGCATGATGAGCTTTTCAGTCACATTGTGACTGAGTTTGTTGATGGAATCTCTTCCCCAGCACTGTGCCAATGGCAATCCTTTAACAGAAAACAAACTGGAGGTCAAGAGGAAAACCTCAATTACAATCTTGTACTATCAAGGGCATTGGATACCCCTGATCATAATGAGATACGTATTTCCCTTCCACTCGATGCACTGTGACCACCCCTCATTGGAGGATTAAGAGGAGCAAATACTTGCACGTTTTTAAGCCTGTCATCAACTGTAATTCTCAGTGGATCTTCACATTGCATGATATGGAGCTCGGCACGTGTGTTGAGGAATTGTGTGTGTGGAGGAAAGATATGAAGTTTGACAGATGATGGGGAAGGGGTTGCTGTGCAGTTGTTGGGTAGTATGTGCAGGTCTTTTGTACATATCAGTAAGGTCAGGTTTATGTGTGTGCTTGGGATTGCATGTTGGCATACCATGATGTATCCACCCTACAAGTACGTACTTCCTAGGGATCCATCTGTAAGCCTCTGGCTGTTGATATAATTACACAGCAAATCAGTACAAAACAGCTTCTCCATCTCTACATGCAACTCAGGGCACTGTATGTTTCGTAAGAAGCATCCTGAAGACAATAAACATGCGTATGAAGAGACTGGAACGACCACTTGACAGCCCTCTCATGGCTCTTCAGGAATCCTCCCACTTTAAAGCGTAGTAAATATGCTACCGCAAAAACACTGCATTCCCAAAACTTCAGAGTTCAATAGAAGAATGACGTTAATATTTCATTATTATTAATATTTCATGCAGGTTTTTCTCTTCGTCCCTAGACTCCTCTGTCTGATATTCACTACAGTTTTTCTCCCCTTTCACTCTGAGTGCTTCTAGACATCCATGGATATGTGGCATGTGTGTGCCTGTTGATATTCAAGCCTGTGCATTTCTTTGCCTGTGCTACACTTAGACCTTGCATGTTCACCCCCTCCTTGGCGCAGTGTGTGTGTGGCGTGTCTGTGAAGAGGACCCTCTCTAACCTGAGCTCATCAGATGAAGATGATGGAGGGGTGCTGTCAGTGGCCGTCTTATTTCAAATCCACACTTTGCATGCCATACATCAGCAGGCAATCATGCAATCAGCAGACCCAGAGGACCCAGCATACAGACTTTTATCTCCTCCCTGCAGCAGGCGTCCTGCACTTGCATTTGGTGCCACTGTGATTTGCTCCAGATTGCTCCAGAACAGAGCTAGCCCAGCGTTAATGGAGTGGCTGGTTTCAAATGTTGCAATGGTCTGCTGTCGTCTGATCTGTTTAAATTGCCCTTTTCGCAAACCCAGAGGAGCTGCTGATCCAACCTCGCATGGACCTGGGAAGTCATACTGAAGTGAAGAAAGACAAATGATGCCCACTGAGCTGCTCTTGTTTTTGGTCCTCAGTTTGTTTGTTTTGTCTTTTTTTTCTTTTTTCAGGAAATATATTTTTCCTCCATTATTTAGCCTTTTCATCCACTTCCTAAATTATCCACAGAGCACATAAAGGATGTTGGATGAGAAGGAGGTTGAGTTAGAAACTGGAAAGAAAAGGGAGGACCACATTCCAAGGTCCTCTGGTTTTCGCCAGGGCTTTGACCACAGGGCAGTCTGCTTTGGCCTCAGTCCCAGCATCCCCTTGGATTCATGTTCACTTGGTGAGAGATGAAAGTGCCTGGATCAAAAAAGAAGAGAGAGGGGAAGAAAAGAAACCCATCCTCACCTCCTCCTACATTAAACACTACTTGAGATTGATGAGCAGCAGTTGAAGATAAAATGCACCCTTAGTCGTAGTGGAAATGTTAATGTATCCTCTTCCATCCCTGCACAGCTCCATTAGTGCTGAAGTGGCTTCATTTGTGCATGACATTCAATGTAGTAAAAAAAATAAATAATTAAAAACATTTTTTTAAAGTTAATTTGGTTACACAATAGTTTACAGTCCTCCAATTATTGTGTAATTATTTTTCAGTTTTTTTTAAATTATGGTTCACTGGTAAAATAATTATAAACAGGAAAGTATAAGAACAAATGTGTAAAGATTTGTTAAGAGCACATATTGCATAGGAAAAAATCATGTAATTATGTACTTACTTAAAATAAGTATTTGCTTACTTATTTTAGACCGGAGAGGCGGCAGGTGTAATTAGTTTTATATTTTCATTTCCTCTGATAATTCTTTTAAGATCTTAGTATACTAGATAATTACTTCTCTCCTGAAAACAAGACAGTTGTTTATCAGACAGTTATTTGTTTTTGCCATGATCCTGAAATAACTATTTCAACATCTTGATAATGACAATCTACCCCAGAGTTGTCTACCTGTGGGCAACAGATAAAAAGCCAAAATTCTGACATGATAATCATCTCTAATTAACAGACATAATTTAGTCTCTTAATGTCACTGCTCCAATTTGACATCAGCCTGTTGTTATTGTTACCTAATGCAGCTACAACCTGTCAAACTCTGCCTAATGCAGGTATTAGATTACACAGTATCCGCTCGATAATGTCCTGACCTGACAACATGGGGTGTTAAGAATAAAAATAAGCATCAGGAGAGACAACTGCTTGTTTTATTCTGTGTAGTGTGTTATTGTGGAAGACAACTGACACAGGCACTTTGCGGCCTCCCAACAAAAAGACCAGGCTCTCTGATTTTTTTTAACCCTCTCTCACCTAACTTGACAACTATTATTGCATCTGTACGTTGACAGCTAAGGGTGGGGTGTGCTCACCCACAATTGTAAATACCGGGAAGCAAAAAATTGAAGATTTTGTTTGTGCTGTTAGGTGGCACCTCCTATTAATCGCCTCTGTGCATCATGCAAGATATGACCATGTCTCTTAAAAGGCAAAAATATTGTGTAGTGTGAAATGGGCATAAAACTGTTTCTGTTGACCTTATGCAAGCTTCAGGGAAGTGCTCTGACTCCATTATTTTGTTTTTTTAACTTGCTTTCTACACTGGTAGTAGGGATGTGTCTTATGCTGTGGATTCACATCTGTTGCTCGTGATCACCTTGCACTTGAATTTTGACAAATATCTGAGCAGTTTTAAAATCCCACCTCTTAGAGGAGGATCAGAGCTAGGAAAAAAATAGATTTTATTCCACAGTTGTCTAACAAACAGCTGTTATTTACAAAGCAGCACTATTTAGATCAGTTCTCAGCCCACACAACTCCCAGAGTCATCGCCTCACTGTTATAATAGTCATGGTGACAGGTCAATCTGTTGGTATTTGTCTTTCTAATGTTATATTAGAAAAGGAGAAAATGAGAATGTATAATAGGCTGTGTGAACTGATTAAGGCTGAAACTTTTTTACTTGTTTTTACTGTAGTCAGCAATAGTAACCAGAAGTTAAAAGACATAACCAGAGACGGAAAAAATGAATATATGGGCGGGCCACATAAGGTCAGTCAGGTCTGATGTGTGTGTCTTTGGTCTTCAGCAGTTTGTTTGGAGGCCTTTATTTTATGAAAATTCAAATTGAAAATAATGTTGCATTATTTATTTAAAGAGTAACTTTATCTGGGTCTAATAATCTGGCTTGTCCTTGTGCACTAGTGATGTAGCGAGGCATAGAGTACCAAGCTACATCAGCATTACCACAGCTGGATGTGATCACAAGGGGGGGCAGCACCATCTGACCGCACCCAGCTGTGATGTTGGGTGTGGTCAGAGCTGCAACAGACTTATACCTTTCAACCCATAGAAGCCAGTGCAGCTGTGTTTTTCTTCCATCCAGTGTCTTTAAAAATAATAGTTATTAAATTGCTGTTTTTATTTGGCATGTGTTGTGGTGCTGAATGGAAAGCTCCCATA